>OW240914.1:116531267-116593474 GCA_933207985.1 Pelobates cultripes
ATCTATAGGATGCCCCCCCTCACTCCTTAATCTATAGGATGCTGCCCCCCTTACTCCCCTAATCTATAGGCTGCCCCCTTACTCCCTAATATATAGGCTGCTGCCCCCCCAAATCTATAGTCTATCTCAAACCCTCCCCCCATCCCTCACTTACCTGGTCTGTAGGCTGTCTCTGGCTGCATGTGTTGTTCCCCTGGGTTTCAATCAGCAGAGAGAAGCAGGGATAGATGCAGTTTCCTATCCCTGTCTCTCCATACACAGCGCCACCTACTGGCCGGCGCTGGTATTGTAGTTCATTTTAAATTTCACATGAAAAATATCAGAACAAGCTGAAAAATCCAGGGGGGGGCAAGTGCCCCCCCTTGCCCCCCCCTGCGGACGCCCATGTGTAGCAGGGCAATACGACTTGTGGAAAGACCTATTAGGAGAGAGTTACAATAATCCATGCAAGAGATTACTAGAGCATGGACAAGCTCCTTAGTAGCATCTTGCGTAAGAAAGGGGTGGATGCGGGCAATGTTTTTAAGGTGGAATCTGCAGGATTTGGTAACATACTGGATGTGAGGCTCAAATGTGAGGTATATGTGAGGCATATAAATAATACTATGACACTGAACATGTGCAGAATTGGCACGTTGTCAACTAGAACATATCCTGTGTATAGGTCAGGTTCTGCATTTTATTATACAGATTAACCACTTAAGGACTGAGCCAAATGTACACGTTGTGAACGAAACAAAATGTAAACAAAACCTGGCATTTGCGCTACATGTCTGTCCAACCGTAATTCACCTCTTTCATATTAAATGCACCCACCCTTATTATATATCATTTTATTCAGGGGAAACAGGGCTTTCATTTAATATCAAATATTTAGCTATGAAACATAATTTAATATGAAACAAATGGGAGAAAATAAGATTTTTAAAAAATTTTTTAGTTCTACATGACATTTTAACTGTCAATGTCATAATACTGTTTGCTTTTACTGCAATAAAATACACATATTTGTATTCAGCAAAGTCTCACGTGTAAAACAGTACCCCCTATGTACAGGTTTTATGGCATTTGGGAAGTTACAGGGTCAAATATAGCACGTTACATTTGAAATTGAAATTCGCCAGATTGGTTACGTTGCCTTTGGGACTTTATAGTAGCCCAGGAATGAAATTTACACCCACAATGGCATACCATTTGCAATAGTAGACAACCCAAGGTATTGCAAATGGGGTATGTCCAGTCTTTTTTAGTAGCCATTTGGTCACAAACACTGGCCAAAGTTAGCGTTAGTATTTGTTTGTGTGTGAAAAATGCAAAAACACCAATTTTGGCCAGTGTTTGTGACTAAGTGGCTACTAAAAAAGACTGGACATACCCCGTTTGCAATACCTTGGGTTGTCTACTATTGCAAATGGTATGCCATCATAGGGGTAATTTTCATTCTTGGGCTACCATAGGGTCTGAAAGGCACCGTAACCAATCTGGCGAATTTTAATGTGAAAAAAATGAAACGCAAGCCTTATATTTGATGCTGTAACTTTTGAAAACCCCATAAAACCTGTACATGAGGGGTACTGTTGTACTCGGGAGACTTCACTGAACACAAATATTTGTGGTTCAAAACAGCAAAAATATATATAAGTATATATATATTTTTTTACACTTATTAATTTGATTTGATTTGATTTTCAGCCAGCAGGGGGACCACCTGTCACTCTCACATGGCCGGGGGGGCTGCCAGGAGGAAGATCTGCCACGGGGGGGGGGCTCCCTGGGAGTCCCCCCCACCGCGATCGCCGGTGTGGGACCGCCAGCGACCGGGTAAGTAAGAAAAGATGGAGGGCGTAATTGTACGAAAAGACCGGAGGGCGTAATTGTACGCCCTCCGGTCTTAAGGGGTTAATACAGCACACACATAAAAATACTGTTTACATTTTATAAGGCTACTTAAAATCACCTATATCACCTATCTCAGCAATTAAATATGGTGATTCAGTTCTATTATATGGCCATATTATGTTAAGCCCACCACTACATCACGGCACCCTAATAATGGTACTGTAGCTACTGCTAAACGAGCTCATGTGTATTTAAATAATCTGTTGCAAGAGCATTGTGAATATATATCATGCACAATTAATGTGATAAATGCAATTTAAAAAACATACAGTGTCAAAACTAAATAATTAAAGTAATAGTGTTTTGTTATATATATATACATTCACAGTGCATATATCATATATCTGCTCTATGAAAATTATAATTAAAGTGACATTACTATTAAAAACCTCCTCAAATTTATACCTTCTTGTGGTCACCTCTAAAAGGGCATCTTAAGCTGATGGGGTGGGGTGGGCACCCCGCTCAACCTAAAAGGAATTTGGTTTGGATTCCAAAAACATAGTAAAGAAAAAAAGGGACTTGGGAGGACACCCAGAACATGAATTTCTTAGCAACGGTGCTGCCGCAGACACCAAAATGTATACATAATACAGATTAAGGAAAACGCACACGCAAAAATACAGTTTTAAATTTGATAAGGTTCTGCATTTTATGCATAGTCTCATGGAACACATTTACCACCACGGAGCACTGTTTACCCTGTGCTGCAGTTCGGTGGGGAAGGACATGGACAGCAATATCAATTCTATGCAAATTTAATTGCACAGTATGTCATTCATTGAGTAAGAGCGGTCAGCTGATCATTTTAAAAGGATTTGCCCCATTATCAGGTGAACAGGGCGAGGTCACTCCAGACATCATAACCACTAGAGTGGGTTGCTTGAAATAACCGTTTAAACAATGCCCCATTTTAGTTGCCAATCAGATTTACCCACGATCCATCAGTTAATTACACAGAAAGTTAAGTACGCAGAATGCATGGGCAGAGGATGATGATAATGACCTCAGTTGACGGTGAACTTTAAATATATATTGTTCTTACTATGAATAAGTGCCTCTCAAACTATAGTATTAAATATGATGGTACTTTATAAGTAAAAGAACCAAATGAAAATAATATTAATAATAACTCCTTATATGACAATTTTTAATGTTATCAATATACGTTCAAATCGATCCACAATTTAACCATTGTTATAACAATGGATTCAATTTAATTTAATTAACAAAAAATATGATTTTATTAGTATTTTTTTTTTTTTATTGACTAGAACCAATTTAGAAATATGTATACCCACTCCTGTGTTTTACCAGTAACTAATGAGCCCTCTTCAGACCTTGTCATCTAGATCTTCTCTTTGGTATGGGAATGTATCCACATATGATAAATGTGAAATGTCAAGGTGTGTATAAGCACCCCCCACCCCCATAGTCATACACTTATTGTATCTGCACGATGTTTCACGGACCATTTCTAGATCGTGAAGGAAGCATCCAAATACTTTGTGTAATCCTCAAAATCTTGTTATCTTCCTCCTGACTTCAGCTGTCACTTTCTCTATTAAGTTTGACCCCTCTGCCTCTACATAGCTCAACCTCATCTTTTATTGCTCTTATCATTTATTGAACTCAGTCAGGAAATTCATCTTTGATTGTTCTCAACCTCCCTTGACCTTGGAATGTGCTCAAATTTAACCATATATGTTTCGTCAAACCATAATCTGGTATCTAGATGCATGTAACGCTCACTGCTTCTTGTTAGGTCTGCATAATTAAAACTCATTGCTTCACAGAGGATCAGCTTATGCTCAGGAAGAAGAAACATTACAAAGTGTTATTTTAGACCAGTTATTGACCGCTAACTTTACTAGTATTCTGGATTATATTTCTCACAATTTCCAGTCTGTTCAATTGTTGGTTTATTTGTGTTTGATTATCGCTGGTGGGGTTAGGTAATCATGTGATACAGATGCTGATCGAGAACAAATTTATAGAAAAGGCGACTACGATGATCAGTTCCTCTAAATATCAGTTCTGAGGCAAAGTGCAACATTTAGAGTAACAGCCAAACTGTTCTGATTGTTATACAGTAAGCATTTTGATTCGGAACTTAAAGTTATATAATATTTATATATATAAAAAAATGTTTATTGGCTGTGAAAGATCATGAACGGCACACTATTGAGTTCAGGATTACATGTGTGCCTGTCAGTAGTCAAGGACTCTCCTGATTTAGTCTAGTTTTATTTATTTTGTATTTTGTTGCTTGGGACCTTACGTCAGCACAGAGAAGTATTGAGATTCCATGGATACTTAGGCAAGTTAACAGTTTGGGACATAGGGATGGTTAATGGGGCCAAGCAAATTAATGGTTCTCGAGCCCTGTCTAACCTCTGCCCAGGGCAACTTTATGGTTAATCCTCCTCCGCTTCCAAAAACTGGCCCAACCTGTATGACAATTTTAGTTATGCCTCATTTGGGAAATATATTCCCTCTGGGTCCTGAAGAGAGAAAAAAAAAGAGAAAAATACACACATGTTTTTTATTGTTGGCATTTAACCCCGTAAGGACCAAACTTCTGGAATAAAAGGGAATCATGACATGAAATGTTTTTTTTTGCCATTATTGATTAAATCATATATTTTAATGAATAAAAATGTAGCTAGTCAAATCATGATATATATACTAATCACCCACAACATTAAAACCACTGACAGGTGAACAGAGCCAGACTGGGAACGAAAAGCAGCCCTGGAAAAAAATGCGTTGCGCCAGCATAGTGTGCTGATATAGAGTTGGAAAAGATAACTTAAAATGAAAAATGATTACTCCAACGTGAAAGAAAGCACTCACAGTCTTCAAAATAAACAAAAGTGCAGATTTGTTTTAAGCAGACGTGCCTTTGCATGTAATCAATGTTTCAGTCCAACTACCTTGACATATTAAGGAAAGTTTGGTAATGGGACTGAAAAGGTGAATGTATGTGGCACACAACTGTAAAAAATGACGTTATCTTGTTTATTTTGAAGTGCGCTCTTTACCAGGGCCGGACTGGCCCACCGGGATACCGAAAATTTTGCGGTGGGTCGTTGGCACCTGGGGCCGGGCAGACATGTGGGTGTGCTGGCGGCCGCTGGAGGAGCAGGGATGGCGGGCGCTGGAGGAGCTATTCTGGCGGCCGCAGGGGAAGCTGTGCTGTGTCTGCTCCCCAGAGCGCTACTGAATGAGACCGGGGATGGAATATGATGTCATATTCTGGCCCCGGTCTCATTCAGTAGCATGCGAGAGCGGGGGAGCAGAGACAGCACAGCTTCCCCTGCGGCCGCCATCCCTGCTCCTCCAGCGGCCGCCAGCACACCCAGCTCTCTGCATGACCCCCCTGGCCGGTCACCCACAGGTAATATATGTTATGCTGTCAGTGTGTGTGTGTGTGTGTGTTTGTGTGTCTGTCTGTCATGGTGTGTGTGTGTGTCATGGTATGTGTCTGTCTCTGTCATGGTGTGTCTGTGTGTGTGTGTGTGTGTGTGTGTCATGGTATGTGTCTGTCTGTGTCATGGTGTGTATGTGTCTGTGTCATGGTGTGTGTGTGTCATGGTGTGTGTGTGGCATGGTCTGTCTGTGTCATGGTGTGTGTGACTGTCTGTCATGGTGCGTGTGTGTGTGTCATGGTATGTGCTCGTCATGGTATGTGTGTCGCGGTGTGTGTGTGCCGTGGCATGGTCTGTCTGTGTCATGGTGTGTGTGACTGTCTGTCATGGTGTGTGTGTGTGTGTCATGGTATGTGTCTGTCTGTGTCATGGTATGTGTCTGTCTGTGTCATGGTGTGTGTGTGTCTGTGTGTCATGGTGTGTGTGTGGCATGGTCTGTCTGTGTCATGGTGTGTGTGTGTGTCTGTGGCATGGTCTGTCTGTGTCATGGTGTGTGTGGCTGTCTGTCATGGTGTGTGTGTGTCTTGGTATGTTTCTGTCTGTGTCATGGTGGGTGTGTGTGTCTGGGTGTCATGGTGTGTGTGTGTCTGTGGCATGGTCTGTGTGTGTCATGGTATGTGTCTGTCTGTGTCATGGTGGGTGTGTGTGTCTGTCTGTGTGTCATGGTGTGTGTTTGTCTGTCTGTCATGGTGGGTGTGTCTGTGTGTCATGGTCTGTCTGTGTCATGGTGTGTGTGTGTGTCTATCTGTCATGGTGTGGGTGTGTGTGTCATGGTGTGGGTGTGTCTGTGTGTCATGGTGTGTGTCTGTCATGGTGTGTGTGTTTGTGTCTGTGTCATGTTGTGTTTGTGTCTGTATCATGGAGTGTGTGTGTCTGTCTGTGTCATGGTCTGTCTGTCATGGTGTGTGTGTGTCTGTCATGGTGTGTGTGTCTGTCATGGTGTATGTGTGTGTTTTAAAAATAGTGTTTTTACTCACCTTTTTTTTTTTACGCCATGCTGGTCTCCCCTCGACTGGCCCTGCCTCTATGGCTGAGATCATCAAGCTTGCCATAGGATTGGCTGCAAAACGCTACACCAATCAACATCTCCTCATAGAGATGCATTGAATCAATGTATCTCTATGGGGAACCTTCAGCGTCTCCAGAGCGTGGAGGCCCTGAAAGTAGGTGCTGTACACTGTGCAGCACTGACACAGGAAGCACCTCTAGTGACCGTCTGCGTGACTGTCACTAGAGGTGTCACTTGGAAGCAATGTAAACACTGCCTTTTCTCTAAAAAGTCAGTGTTTACATTGAAAAGCCTGCAGGGACAGGCTATAGACACCAGAACCACTACATTAAGCTGTGTGTGTGTGTGTGTGTGCGCCTGCTAGTGAGCTTGCTTGTTTGCATGTATGTGTCTGTGTGTGCCTGCTAGTGAGCTTGCTTGCTTGCATGTATGTGTCTGTCTGCTAGTGAGTGAGCATGTGTTTTTATGTCAATGAGCTTATGTATATCAGTGAGATTGTTTGTCTATGAGGCTGTGTATCAATGAACTTGTGTGTGTCAGTGAGATTGTCTGTGTCTGCATGTGAGTATGCTTACTGTATGATTAAATGTTTTACTATGAAAGGACCAATATTTTATATTAGAAAAAGCAATATATATATATATATAACTCAATCATCTGGGGTGGCAAGACATAGCCTTACATATTACATGCGACAATATATGGCGCATTGACTTATGGGGCTAGCATATATTTTTTTTCCAGGGCTGCTTTGTATCCCCAGTCCGGCCCTGCTCTTCACTTTAAATATGTTATTGTGCTGGAGTATGCACCTAGCAACAATACTGGGCTAATGCATGCTCATTACATATATGTTATCTATTAATGACATTTCTCTGTATATTATGCATATATAAATGTATATTAATATATGTGTAAATATTATAGGCATAAATAAATATATATATATATATATATATATATTATACATACATAAATATATGTATATAAATACAGTATCTCACAAAAGTGAGTACACCCCTCATATTTTTGTAAATATTTTATTATATCTATAACAACACTGAAGAAATTACACTCTACTACAACGTAAAGTAGTAAGTGTACAGCCTGTATAACAGTGTAAATTTGCTGTCCCCTCAAAATAACTCAACACACAGCCATTAATGTCTAAACTGTTGACAACAAGAGTAAATACACCCCTAAGTGGAAATGTCCAAATTGGGCCCAAAATGTCAAAATTTTGTGTGACCACCATTATTTTCCAGCACTGCCTTAATTAACTCTCATGGGGATGGAGTTCACCAGAGCTTCACAGGTTGCCACTGGAGTCCTCTTACACTCCTCCATGACGACATCATGGAGCTGGTGGATGTTAGAGACCTTGCGCTCCCCCACCTTTTGTTTGAGGAAGCCCCACATATGTTCAATAGGCTATAGGTGTCGATACATGCTTGGCCAGTCTATCACCTTTATCTTCATCTTTTTTAGCAAGGCAGTGGTCGTCTTGGAGGTGTGTTTGGGGTTGTTATCATGTTGGAATACTGCCCTGCGGTCCAGTCTCCGAAGGGAGGGGATCATGCTCTGATTCAGTATGTCTCAGTACATGTTGGCATTCATGGTTCCCTCAATGAATTGTAACTCCTCAGTGCCGGCAGCACTCATGCAGGCCCAGACCATGACACTCTCACCACCATGCTTGACTGTAGGCAAGACACACTTGTCTTTGTACTACTCACCAGGTTTCCACCACACATGCTTGACACCATCTGAACCAAATAAGTTTATCTTGGTCTCATCGGACCACAGGACATGTTTCCAGTAATCCATGTCCTTAGTCTGCTTGTCTTCAGCAAACTGTGCTGCAGCTCAGTTTCAGGGTCATGGCAATCTTCTTATAGCCTAGGCCATCTTTATGTAGAGCAACAATTCTTTTTTTCAGTCTTTGCCATGAGGTGCAATGTTGAACTTCCAGTGACCAATATGAGAGAGTGTGAGAGCGATAACACCAAATTTAACATACCTGCTCCCCATTCACACCTGAGACCTTGTAACACTAACGGGTCACATGACACCAGGGAGGGAAATTGGCTAATTGGGCCCAATTTAGACATTTCCACTTAGGGGTGTACTTACTTTTGTTGCCAAAGTTTTGTTATACAGGCTGTACACTTACTACTTACATTGTAGAAGAGTGTACTTTCTTCAGTGTTGTCACATGAAAAGATATAATAAAATATTTACAAAAATGTGAAGGGTGCACTCACTTTTGTGAGATACTGTAGAAAGTATCTATATTACTGTCAGAATCACATCATTTACCATTTCTATCTGTACATTGTGTTAGCAAGATTGCTAGACAAATGTATATATTGGTAGGAAAATCTACTTAATAAGAGCTCCTTCTCTCACCTGTCAATGAGCTCTTTAGCATAGAGTCCTGTACTGAAGAACTGAGATACAGGGAGAGCCAGAGACACAGGTGAAATGCATTTCCCCCCACACACACACAACAAAATGTATCTTCTCTTTTGTTTTGCTTAACCCCCTTTTAAATTTCTTTCTGCTTTTTGTGTTTCTTGTTCCCACTTGTGACTCCCTTTGTGTATCTTTTACTTCATCCCAGTCCCTGTGTGCCTTTTTTTACCATTCTCCAGCCCTTTGTGTGTCTCTCTCTACCTCACTGCTCCTCTGTGTCCATGTCTCCCCTCTCCTTCCCAGTCTCTCTCTCCCCCTCCACCTTTGTGTCTCTCCCTCTGTGACTCTCTCTTCCCCTCTGTCTCGTTCTCTCCCTTTTCCTGTCTCTCTCTCCCCATCTCTCTCCCCCTCTGTCTCTTTCTCCTCTCTCTGCTGTCTCTACACCCTTCTTTCTCCCCATGTCTCACTCATACACCTCTGTCTCTTTCTCCCCCTTTCCCTGTGTTGCTCTCCCTCCCCCTCTGTCTCTTTCCTTCCCCTCCCTCTGTGTCTCTCTCTTCCCCCTTTTTCTCTTCCCCCCTCCCCCTGTGTATCTTTATTCCCCCTGTCCCTTTCTCCCCCTGTGTCTCTCTATTCCTCCTGTCTTTTTCTTCCCCTGTGTCTCTCTATTCCCCCGTCTCGTTCTCCACCTGCATCTCTCTATTCCTCATGTCTCTTTCTCCCCCGTGTCTCTCTTTCTCTATTCCCCCTATCTTGTTCTCCCCCTGTGTGTCTCCACCTCTATTCCCCCTCTGTCTCTTTCTCCCCCCGTGTGTCTCTCTCTCTATTCCCCCTGTGTCTCTTTCTCCCCCTGTGTCTCTCTCTATTCTCCCACTGTCTCATTCTTCCCTCTTCCCCTGTATTTCTTTATTCCCTCTCTGTCTCTTTCTCCCCCTCCCCTTGTGTCTCTCTATTACCTTTCTGTATCTTTCTTCTCCCTCCCCTTGTGTATCTCTATTCCTCCTCTGTCTCTCCCCCCCTTCCCCTGTGTCTCTTTCCACCCTTTATTACTCATTGAGGCTGACCTTGCCTAGAGATCTGGGAGACCGGCAATGGCAGAAATGGGCTGTTCTCTCTGATTCTCTATTATGCTCACTAGTGGTTCTCACAATTCCCAACATGGACACACTACTCTATAATGTGGCTGTGCTGGGAATTGTGGGAACTGCAAGGGAGCATGATAGTCAGGTCTGCCCCCTCCCTCAGTCCCTCTATGCTGACAGCTCACTGCTGTCAGTATTAGTGAGTGTGCCGCCTGACCGGCCCGGCGGCACCAGCATGGAACATGGCCGGCCCCCTCAGAGTGTACCACTGGACTGGCCACCCGGTGGCACCTACACACGGCCGCGGTATTACTGAAAGTGGCCGCGTGAGCTCCCTCGCTATAGGAGGGAAGAATCTGCGCAGCCCCCAGGTGCCGCTGCCCCCCGGGAAGTTTCCCGGTATCCCGCTGTGCCAGTCTGGCTCTGCAGGTGAACTGAATAACATTTATTATATCGTTACAATGGCACCTGTCATGGGATAGAATATATTAAGCAGCAAGTGAACAGCCAGAGGAAAAAATTGCCAGGAAAGAGTACTGTTCATGTGTTTGGAGACTATTGGTGGGATTGCGTGTGTGAAGAGTGATCTAAGTGTGGTGTTTTTGCTTCTCAGCATCAGTTTTGTTTGGTTTATGTTATAATATGTCTGACCAGGGTCCTACTTTCCTTCCTTTCCCCTAACAAAGTGTCAGTGGGCTGGTGAGGAAGATCTTTGATCTCCCCGGCCTGAGAAGGGAGACAGCAAGACCGGGTCTGCATGGTCCAACGGGGAGATGAAAGGATCTCCCATATCTGCCTCAGGCCATGGCCATCACAGTCCACTGGGCATTTGCCCTATTAGCCAGATGGGTCTGGACATAAGCATCAGACCTGACCCTGGAGCAATAGAAGAAGGTTGCCTGGGCTGATGAATAATGTTTTCTTTTAGATCAATTTGATGGCCGGGTTTATGTTCTTCATTTACCTGGAGAAAAGATGGCAGCAGGGTGCACTATGGGAGGAAGGCGGGCCAGAGCAAGCATTGTTCTGCTAGGAAACATTGGGTCCTAGCATTTATGTGGATGTTACTTTGACACATACCACCTTTCTAGAGCTTGTTGCAGACCATGTGCATCCTTTTATGGCAATGGTGTTCATTGAGGTCAGTGGCCTCTTTCAGCAGGGAAATACTCTGCCACACTCCAAAGAAATTTTCACAAATGATTTGAATAAAGAGTTCAAAGTGTTACCTAGGCCTCCAATTTCCCCAGATCTTAATCCCAGTGAGCATCTGTGGGATGTGCTGGAACAACAAATCCGATCCATGTAGGCACACCTAGCAACTTGCAGGACTTAAATGATCTGCTGCTAATGTCTTAGCAGGATACATTCAGAACTCTTTTGGCAACTCAACTGGAACCTACACGATATTAAGCAGGTGGTTTTAATGCCGTGGCTGATCAGTGTAGTCTTAGTTTTAATAAAAAATTATTGACATAAAAGTGTAGAAATATTTCCTTTATTCATATTAATTCAGTTTATTCTAGATACTTTTATTAAAAGTATAGTTTATTTTTATCTTTCATTAATAACTCAATTTTTTATTGCTTTGTCATAGAAACAATGTAGAACAAATGTAAAAATAGCAATAAAAATGGAACATAATACACAAATATACAGCAATTCTAAAGATGTAAATTAATATTAAAAAGGAGGTCATATAAATATTAACAAGGAAAAAAGCATTACAAAAAAAAAAATCACACATCTAGAAACAACCAGTAAAGGAAAAAAGGAGGATGGGGTGATACAGTGAGTGCAAATATTATGTAGCATATGGCTCAAGTGTCCCTTTTTAAGAGAGACAGTCCCAATTTTGAGCCTAGATCCTTCTGTCCATCTTTTCTACCCTAATGTCTGTCTTTTATAATTATATACTCTCTGTATTTCTGGAGAGTATACATGTAAGACCAATCTTCATCTCACCATAATGTGTCTTTAAGCTATTAAAAATGTGTTTAGAAAAGACTCTGTGTAAATAAGATGATATGCTCTTGGTCTCAATTAATTTTTCACTTACATAAGTGATTATAAGTATGAAGCTACCTGTCATGGTCTAAAATAGCCCCACTCCTGGTCAAAGTAACAGGTTAATTAAAAAGGGGAACATGGCAACTTCAGATGTCAGTGTATACAGTAAGAAAACAGAAGTTCACTTGGCTCCAGCCTCCTGGTAGAAACATTATTTGAGTAAGCTTAGAGAAAGTACTTCTCACCATTTACACAAGGAATACCATCCACTTGCGTCAGTTGGACAAATACCTTTGAAAACTTCTCTGATCTGTAAATTCTCTGTAATGTAGAAAGCCCATGGAAATAATCTTAATTAGATTGATTAATGGAGGTTTTAAAAAGATAATAATATAAAAGCTCAATTTCTATCATCAATCATGATTGCTTTTGTTTTTCATGTCATTGAACAGTTTAACACTGAATGAGAGTACCTGGCCTCCTCTAGCCTCGCCCCTACTGAAAATTTGGCTAAGGTGCAGATGTATTAGCATGGTTATTCAGTATTCAACTATTTTAAAACTGGAGGGACCGCACCTGGAAACTCCAGGCACTATAACCACTTCAGTGAGATAAAGTGTTTATTGTGCCAGAAGCCCGATAAGTGTCACTAGCCACTAGAGAACCTTTGGCGCCTGACGAACACGCAGATAATACGGCAAACTATTGGAAAATGCTGTTGTTGTGCCAGCAGAATTAGAACTATGCTGACAAAAAGGGACATTTCTCTACAACCTTATGATAAAAAAAAAATCCTACAAATAATTTAAAATAAACATTTTACGTGAAATCCTTTTCCTTATAAAAAGTACTGTTCTTACAACACTCCCTCAACTGTACAATACATTTCTGGATCTAAAACAGTTGAGCATTTTATTAGGTAGATAGTGTAATATATAATGCTAGGGGTAGCAGAGCTGTGTCTAGCCTGTCCCCCACCTTCTCCAAAAGCTGGTTTCTTGAATAATTTGCATTATAATGTGATTATAATCCTATAACCCTACTGTAATTACACTGATCTTCCTGTGCAATCCCAAATCTTTAGTGTTTACAATTTAGACTTAAATGTCTTATTAATCTAAGGAGGATTTTATTGCACTGGTTGATAATTTCATTATAGCTGATCAATTCGTTTTACATTTAGAACAGTTTATGATGTGTGTGCTGGGTATCAGACACACAGTTTATGCATGAAGTAGGATTTAACATGAATTAAAAAAAAATACTTAAATTGTCAAAAATATAATACAGTGCATATGGCTGTTATTGAGTGCATGCAAGACAAGAAATGCGTTTCCACACACTTTGTTTTGGAAAAGTTATTCAGTTAAGGTCTGTTTCTAACAAAGACTGCAGACAGTAGGTCTTCTGCAGTTCCCTCCTTTTCACAATATAAAAACTGGTATGTTTTTCTTTTACCTGCTCTTTTGTTATCTGGTTCTTCTTAAAAGACTTACATAACCCAAGAAATACAAATGCTGAAGAAAAGAAAAGATAGAAATTAATTTATTCTAGCCTTTGAAATCCTCTGCTGTCCAATACTTTGCAATATAATGAAACAAGTGGGGAAAAAAACCATCTCTGCTATACAAACAACAAAATTCTGCTCAATGACAATGCCGAATGTGGGTTCATGAACCCCTATTAAATCGGAGAGAAATAACAATGGTCCCACCTTGTATTCAGGGCATTGAGGGTAAAAGAAAACATAAAACAAGATCAGATCACCAAGACTTCCAGTTAACTATTATGACCAGACAAGTGGTCTCCTTATTCTTTTACCTCAGCATTGAGGTGGTAGAGGTTAATGTGCTATGTGGAGCCATACGATGCTTCTGCTCCCTCTTTATGTGCTGCAGGGTTTTATGAGGAGATTAATTAATGTTAAGAAAGGAGGAAATATACCAGTGTGCTCCTGTGCCCCATCCAAAATAGGCATTGGAATATAGCTATAATAATGTTTTAATTCTTTTTGGTCTAGCGGGACCTGGGTACTCACACCAATTTTACTTATTTAATGTTGGTTATATAGGCCTCAATTTAATTATAGTGGATCATGTTTATAACTTATATGCTCCTATTTGGTTCACATCAATTAAATTACTGCAATTAAAAGCTTTCTCAAGCTGATAAATATTATTTCATTTTAAAATCAAAACCTATATTTTATATTGATTATATCGGATGAGGTAATTTAATTCTATTCATCAGTCAGGTGATGCCCGATAAATTGCCTCATTGTATTTGACAACTAAAAGTTGTTGATAAAAGCTTTTTTTTCAGGCAAATAGTTAAATAAAAACTTAAGGGGTTTATATCTCCCTTACTCTCAGATCCACCATGGTAGCATGTCTTCCAAATAGTGTACAGCCAATAGCTACTCACTGTATTTAGAAACTAGCAACTAAGTAGCTATTACTAATATAAGGAAGACAGGGGAAGGGGGGGGCAGAGCCAACGATCACCCTGAGCAGATGCCATTTCTGCCAGGTCCTCACGGCCTTCAAAGAATCTATAAGTATCTTCAAATTGCCCTTTCATCCAGCTCCACAAACTAGTGACCTCAACTTCTGAAGGGACACAGAACCTGTCGATGCCTTTCTTTCACTCCCCCAAACATTCTAAGTTGAAATGCAAGTCAGGGGCCTGCTACGCACCAACCATCTTTGGTCTGGAGTCGCTCCAACACAGCTCAGTGGCAGGAAGATACCCAAACACCCCATCTGGGTCATACGTGCAACCTGACCTCATGCTAGCCATGGAACACCGATCCCAGAAACCAACCCCACTGGCGGACGGTCGGGACATTGGCTCTTAGCTACAGAGACTGGCACCACCAGTGTGATATAGCCCTGTAGGTAGAGAGGGTCCCAGCAGACGAAAGGCCCAATGCAGAGCAGTGTCAAACGGCCGATCCTGAACCATTCAACAGCACAGCTCCTACCACCAAGAATGATTTAAAACTACTGTTAGCAGAAATTCATCCGCTATGGGCAGCATAACTGGCACGCATTACCACAGACATACAAAAAGTCACAGACTGAGCCACCACAACTGAAGCATAAATCGCTGTCATTCACACAGACTCCTCTGCCACACGAAACTCGCTCACCCAGTTGCATAGGCAACAAGAGGCAATGTCACTCAGAATAACTGTGCTGGAAGACAGGCAGTGCTGCAACCATATTAAGATCCGCATCCGAATGCAAAAACTATGGAAGAACTATCGCATTATATTCGGCGAGTGCTGCAATCCATCCTGTCAAACCCAGTAGCCAAAAAAGTGATGATCAACGGAGTCTACCGCATATTGGGAGCACCTAAACCACCACCTAACCAGGTCAGAGATGTAATCCTCCGATGCATGTCCTCTCAGGACAAAAAATAAATCATGCTGGCCCTGAAGGGCAAGACCCCACTGACCTTCGAAGGCCTCTCTCTATCTTTCTTCCAAGACTTTACAAAAGCTACTCTCTTCTGGCGCAAATCTCTGGGCCCTCTCACATCACAACTGAGAGCAGCAGGGGTGGCATATCAATGGGGAGCCCCCGGGACATTGCTAGTCACGCACAACAGGACTATTCATACAATTACCTCAGGGTCCGACACCCCAGCCTTCCTCGCCATTCTGAGCTTATGAGAATAAGCTGCAGGTCCATCCTCAGGGTCACCCCAACAGATCTGGGACCCTGCCACCGTAACACCATTTATACCAAGATCAGGGACATTGCAGACTTCAGACACTTGATTACATCCGCTGCACATAGATGGCAAGAACCAGGGAGCATAAGTCACCTATCTGATACTTTCCCAGAAAACACAATGTGCCACAGAAAGTTAACATTTTTATGTATTATCATTTTCTTTCTCTTTTCTTCTATTTATTTTTCTTTTTATTCTTTTCAGGCTGGATGCTGGCCGTGAGGTAGTTATACTGCCCAAGAGAAGGCTATGAAATGTACACACTTGAATGTGGCCGAACATGATCTAATGGCAACTTTCTCATCCCTCCCTACCCTCCACCCCCTTGGTTAGGGGCTTCTTAAAACTCCTGTAGGATCATATTAACCCCCCTCCCTTACCCAACCCACTACAAGCTGAAACACACCGGGTTATAAGCATGCTCGACCCCCTCCAGTAACCTTGCACCCCCTAGGGATCCTAGGGATGATCTCCCATGCTACCCTAAACATAGACCGATATAACCTGGCTCTTAACTCATGCCTTCCCTTAAACAAATGAACCGCAAGAGGGAGAAACACCACTAAAACCTTCCAAAATGTATGGGGCCTCTAGATGTGGGAGGAGTTGAGCGGGGCAGTACATCTTCCGGCAGTACACCTTTCTTTTTGTGGTTCATTTTTCTGTTTACTCTCATCACAAAGGCTATTCATTGTCATGTATATTCATAGGCATAAGCACTGTACTCAGTCTTTTATGATATATGTAACAATAAATTCACGATGGAATTTTGACGATACTACCTCATTCACACCAAACGCATAGGCTTCCGAAATGTAGATGTTAGCAATGGGAAGTTTTACATCTACTGTACAATAACACGTAAATCTGTGCCTCAAAAAAATTCTGCCTACCTTCTTCACACTAATAATAGTGAGGGAAGGCCCAATAAATCTAAAATCCTGTTAAAAAAAAAATCATACTTACCTTAAAGGGAAACTATAGTGCAAGAAAAACAAACTCGTTTTCCTGGCACTATAGCTTCCCCCTTTGGCAAGGCCACCTTACCCCATGGTGCAGAAGAGGTTTATAACCCCTTCTGTCACTTACCTGGGTCCAACTCCGATGTCCATCGGTGCTGGTTCATCTCCGCCCACGCTCCATGCCGAAATTCGCAAGCAGGGGACACCTAATGCGCATGCGCGTCAATGGCCGCACTCGCATTAGGATTTCCCCATAGGGAAAAATTCAGTTCTTATTTAATGCTTTCCTATGGGGACGTCCAGCATCGTTTAGATGACCAAAAGTCGTCGAAGCATCCGAAAGTCCCTCCAGTGGCTGTCTGGTAGACAGTCACTAGAGGAGGAGTTAACCCTAGCAAGTAATTATAGCAGTTTATAAAAACTGCAATAATTACCACTCTAGGGTTAAGGGTGATTGGAGTTTGCACCCAGGCCACTTCAATTATTATTATTATTATTATGATATTTATAGAGCACCGTCAAATTCCGCAGCGCTTTACAATGGGTGGACGAACAGACATGTAGTTGTAACCAGACAAGTTGGACACACAGGAACAGAGGGGTTGAGGGCCCTGCTCAATGAGCTTACATGCTAGAGGGAGTGGGGTAAAATGACACAAAAAGGTAAGGATAGTATTAGACTAGTGACAGTTGCAGAAGAGGAATCAGTCAGGACCTATTAACAGTTTAATTGATACGCTTTTATGAAGAAGTGGGTTTTTAACGATTTTTTGAAGGAGTGGAGACTGGGTGAGCATCTAATGGAGGAGGGAAGCGAGTTCCATAGGAATGGTGCAGCCCTCGAGAAATCTTGAAGGCGTGCATCAGAGGTGGGAGTACGGACAGAAGATAGACATAAGTCTTCAGTAGATCGTAAGGGCCTAGGGTCTGGGTGCCTACAGTGTCCCTTAAAAAGGTCTTCTTTCTTTTAACATCTTCTTTTCTTCAGTCCCAAAAACTGGGTAAATAAAAATCCAGAATAACCAACACAAGTATTAAAGACAAAAAATAAGTACTGGATGGCAATAAATGCAACGAAAAAAAAGGGTGCCTCCTTCCAGGGCCCTATTTAACCTTATCTTGCAGTGAGCATCCGGGGGAAGCATTTCCCAAGTAAGTAAGAATGTTTGTAAATATACCTATTACATTCTGTTAAACTTTCCTCATAAGTATGCATGTTTAGGTGAGTACAGCCTCTTGGTTTCATATATATATATATATATATATATATATATATCTACCAAATATATATGGGATTTGTGATTTCTGTGGGAAAAGCAAGTCTTAGGGCTTACCTGGTGTGCAGATTTTTGTTTAACATTGTATTAACTATCCACAGACTTCAGGTGGAAGGGGTTTTCAATCACAATTTTTCCCCACCATAACCTATTTGGATTTTGCTTCCCAAGCACTACCAAGCCTCAATAGCAATCCAGTAACCAACCTCATGCTGATGATTTGCATTAACAATGAAACAGCTGTCCATGAGTGGTTCACTGGCTTTGCATCCTTTCCTAAGTTGTGTTTCAAAGCTGTTGTATACTCAAAGGAATCCATGTTTAAAATGGAATGAGGCAAAAATGTGATTCTTTGTTAAACTAATTTGAATATACCCACCCAGAATCCTTTGCTGTAATAACATCACTGCAGATTTGTGATTTCTGTGGGAAAAGCAAGTCGTATGGCTTGACTGGTGTGCAGATTTTTGTTTAAAATTGTATTAACAATCCACAGACTTCAGTTGGAAGGGGTTTTCAATCACAATTTTTCCCCAGCATAACCTATGGTCTAGGCCAACATCTGGATTTTGCACCCTCCCTGTCACAGGGGCCTCATTTCAGGACCCAAATGAAGATTGTCCTACAGAGAGTCCCAGGAGGAAGAATTTCCCAAGTTTGTGTAATTAATCTGAAAAAGGCATTAGGTTGTTAGAGTAGGACCTTCCAAGAATAGAGTACATTGGCATTGTGGCAGACTTAGGCAATGTATGATCGAATGCTGTAACTAAACTCCCATTATTTTTTGCCTAGGTGAGGTGCTTTTAAATAAAACTATTACATTCTGTGAAACTTGAAATTGCTGTTTAGTGAATGATTGAGGGTGCTGGATTTTGTATGTTGTTGCGAAAAAAAGTATGCATAAAAATGTAATCCATTAAATCATTAAAAGGTGTAGTCATTACAAAAGGCAGATAAAAGTCCTTCCGTTGCACATTTATCAGCAGTTTTATTTCAAGCGGCCTCTCCATTTTCAGGTATGGCTGCTCAGTGCCAATCCTGGGTGGGTGCAGCCCGCCCAGGTGCTCTGCAGATAGGCGGGGTGTTGAGCACTAGGTAGATCTGCCCCCTCTGCTGCCCCCGTGCTGCTTGTGATTGGGTGGAGCTAACCATGAGGGGATGCTACCTAACTGAGGGTTGGATCCTAGCGCTGAATACCCAACCTATCTACAGGGCCCCTCGGCAGTCTACACCCACCCAGATATCACTCTGTGGCTTCTTGAGTATCAGAAAGAAGGCTGAAAAAGTCAGTTATTATCAACTGTTTTCAACTAATAATATTAAGCAGCTGAGAGGCTTTATTTATTCCATTTCCAGTTCACTGCACTACGCCACTGCTGCCTGCAGCATGCACATAAGGTGCACATTTAATTCTTCCTCTTCTTCTCTGCTTGCCAGAATACAGACATGAAGTGTGACCAACAAAGATTTCTGAGTCTACTGTTGATATGGATGGAGTTTGCCATATTCCGTCTCTTGCGACGCAGATAGGCAGAATTGAGTCCTGGCAAAGAAAATTGCTTCTGCATGGTGAAAATCAATACTAAAGTAAAATTAAAGTTGAGTGTAGTCTAATGGGATCTAATTCATTAATTAGTTCAAATGTTTGCTTCATTTTGGAAAAGAAACGGTCAATACATACAAACACTTACTTTGCTTGCTTTATCTTATTGTTGTGCTGGCTAAATGTTAGCCCTGTCAATTTAGTCCAAGTCCTGCAATGTTTTAATGAAGACAGAGAAGATCATATCTCCTGTGATAACACAGCTTGGCAGTAAAGATTTTCAGCATTCACACATTTGGCCTTTGTTACTGTCTCTCTCCTACAGGTGCAGAAAGTGTGTGTTTGATAAAGTACATTGCTGCTACAGCAGCTTTGGTGGATCAGGAAACTCTTTATTGGATTCCAAGGCCTAGAGTTGTGGGAGAGCCAGGTTTCTTCTCTTCCATGATCACATACAGGAAAACATCTACAGGAAAATAGCTCAGCAAACAAAAGCCCAAAAGGGTAACGAGCACTGTCAGATGCTTTTATTAATCTCTTACTGTATATTTATTATTATTCATTATTTATAAAGCGCCAGCACATTCCACAACACAGTCGATGGGTACAAATAAAAAGAAAAAGTTAATATTTCCACATTTATACTGTCAGAACACCTACAACATCTACAACATGTTTTAAACATTTTTTAGTTTTAGGCTGGAGTAAAATAACTTTAGAGTCTAATGAAAGTGTTTTGAAGAATGTGTTTAAGTTTATATTGCAGCAGAAAAATTAGTCCATGATAATTTTATAAATTGAAAAATGGATTTCAAAGCCAATGTTTCTGACACCAAAAAAGGGTAGAATCTATTATTTTACAGATACTTTTTGCAGAACTACAAGATTTAGCAGCCTTTTATATGCATTTTTTAAAAGGTGTCTGCATTTCAGGGGACATCTAGTGGCTGCAATAGTCATATATAGCTTAAATATTTTTAATTTCTTTGCTGAGTTTCCAGTTCTACATAAACCGGGGAATTATCGTATGAACGTACAACTGCACTCCTGCAGTTTCAAAGCTTGACTTCTAATATTTCTTACTCTTTGAAACATGCCCTTATATCCTTTTTTTTTTTTTTTTTACATCCTTTCAAAGTATTATCTGAAGAGGGGCTGTGTTGCAGAGCATTCTGGGAAATTCTGTCCCTAAAAGCTTGTAATTTCATCAGTAAATATATGAAGATTAGTGGTGAGATCGGAGCTTTGTACATAAGAGAAAACTCAATAAGCTCTGCTTACCCAGCGGGAATTGAAATGCTCCTTGGGGCAGATTCTGTAAACTTGATTGGAGAATAGAATGTGTGTAAAATGATAATGTCTGCATTCAATCTATACCTTAGATGTGAGCCAGACATGAGTAAGATTGCTGCACTGCAAAATAATAATGGAAGAATAGAACAGGATTGGAATGTATAGTCTATTTGGACAATTCTTTCCTGGCTAGCAAACAAAAAAGACTATATGTGAAGATGCAGAATTTGAAAGACAATCAGAAGGCATATAAAGTTGTCACTTGTGTAAATACCACAAGGTTACACGGACAGGAAACAAACAGGGACGTCAGTGCAGCCAAACGTCATATGTCCACAAAAGCAAATGTGAAACAGTAATTATAAAAGCAAGGTTAACAGACATGTGTGGCCCTTTAAGTTCTTTGAAGGATAGACATTAATGGGTACAAGAATTGTATCTGTTAAATACAATCACACCAGCCAAATCACACTAGCATGTTGCGTGTGCAAAATTCATATTTGCAAGTCTAAACCTACTATCTTTTTCTTTATAACTCTTGTGTTTCTTTCCCTCTGTATTCTTTTCATATCCATTTTGAGGAGTTAACTGAACCCTATAAAGTTAGAGTCTGACTACTTGGTGCACTATAGCACCACTTTCTGAAAGGCTGTGCAGGAGGCACAAAGTACTTTAGATGTACCCACTTATATCTGGATAAGTTCTATACAAATTCTAGTAAAATTACCCATACCCATATTGGATCATATCATACCTGTTTTGCATATCCAAAGCCTTTTACAGTGAATAATTGCATCAAAGAAGTTGACTGTGGTCTCTCTGTTGATGGGAGCCTAGATGTTCCCCATGCTGTGTCTAACGGGTTTCATTATGGTTTTGGGTGTTAGAACCACGAACTCATCATTGAGTAAACTTTGACACTGTACCTCACAGTCAGCAGACACATTCCAGCCAATCAGCAGCAGATCCTCCCTCCCAGATCCTCCCACCTCCTGGACAGCATCCATTTTGAAGCTGCATTCTTAGTGAGCTGTCCAGTAGGTGGGAGGGTCTAGGAGGGAGGGTCTACTGCTGATTGGCTGGAATGTGTCTGCTGACTGTGAGGTACAGGGTCAAAGTTTACTCAATGATGAGTCCGCGGCGAACCATTCGTGGCGAACCGTTCGGCGAACCGTTCGGGACATCACTATTCTCCACCCAAAAACTGCAATTTCCTAATAATCAGCAATACCATAGCTACTTAATATATTGATATTGTAATGTCTACCTGCACTTAAGAGTAATAAGAACAGCTGTTTTAATAATGATAATACATTTAATATTTATTTATAATGGTTTGGTAAACTAACCAGAACATAGCATACATTAAAATGCATAGTATATTTAAGGATTACATATGTATCCTAGAAGATGACAACCAAGATTTAAGAGGACACTATAGTCACCAAAACAACTACAGCTTATTATAGTTGTTCTGGTAAGTATAGTTAGTCCCTGCGGTGTTTTTGCAGTAAACATTGTCTTTTCAGAGAAAGACAGTGTTTGCATTGCTCCCTAGGGACCCCTCCACTGGCCACTCCTAAGATAGCTATTAGGGCTACTGGGGCAGTTCTGTACACTGTGAAGCACTGGCAGTCAGTGTCACCACCCTCTGCATGGAGACACTGAACTTTCCTCATAAAAATGCATTGATTCAAAACTAATAGAGCCAAAAATGCCAAGAAGTTGGCAGAAACAAAATCATGAACAGATAGAACCAATAACACTAAATAATGATCATAGTAAGGCCAAAATCAAGCAGAACCATTGCTGCAATGAATTAACAAGAAAAAAAATTTAAAACCGATACCATTTAGAGCCCAAACCAATAACAAATATAACATATACTACACAGGAGTCAGTATAATCAAAGTAAATTCCAAGAATAAAAAATATTGCTAAACTAGTAAAACAACAGAAACCTTTGTCAAGTGGAACAAAAACAAGCAACAGTCAGTACAACCAAGTTAAACTCAGTAGTATGAATGTACCAATACGATACCATATAGGACAAAAACCAGTCAGCTTTCAGCAAACCCCAAACCAATTTGAAGTAGAAATAAAAGTCAGCAGTCAGTGGATCCAGGAGGAAAATGATGTATCGAAAACCAAGTTGAACCAATCACATAAATCAGTGAATATCCAAAATACATACCATGGAAAAAAACAATATTCAATAGTCAATAGAACTAAAACCAGTATCAAGGGGAACCTTCATCACACATTGGTCGGTATACCCAAAACTAGTACAAAGTAGGACCAGTGATCATTTAGATCCAAAAGTGCATGGTTGTAGTGTGCAACTAAATCCCACTGTGCAGCACAAAGGGTCATTGTAGTACACCTCTCTTCTGGCAGTTTAAATGTTAATGACAGCATGAGATAACTGAGCTTTTTATTATCAATCTGGAAATAGTGCAAATTGCAGGTGACGATATCCTTTGGAGGCTCAGCAGGGTGATTTACAGGCAATACAGGTGTCTGTCTTATGAAACTGGAAAAAAAAACATGTGTCATAACACATGAGAATACATCCCTATATGATGTGCTGTCACATTTCTGACCTTTTCACAGAGGTCAGTGTGTGCTTTCTTTTAGATTTTCTCACTTAGGTTGACATACTGATTTGTGGTGCTGGTCTGGCTTGAAAACTTTTCTGATGGGGAATTAAATTGCATATGTTTAACTATTCACTATTTTTAACTTATTCACTAAACAGTAGATTGTAGTGAGAAGACAACTAGAATGAAACTTTAATTGAAAAAGCCAAGTCGAAGAAGATATCAGTTTAGCTGGAATTTTTTTAATTACAATGTTTTTATTTGTATTTTGGCATCTTACCTTTCATCAACTATCTGCAATCCCCTGTTTTTATGCACAAATAATGGATAAGTCTCATAAGTGGCAAAAACATCATAATATTTTGACTTATATTTTTGTGTATATCCTGTCACCCCACATTTGTTCACTTGTTTTTTTTCTCTTCTCAATTGTATCTTTTTTTTTGTCTTGAAGACATAATAATTTATGGCCTGCAAGCAACATATAGGGTCAACAAATCACTGAAGGCCGAAAAACTCTCGAGCTGTAACTCAATAACTGCTGAACTGCAATGTGATTAACCCCAATGGAGATGAATAAATATACGTTACAATAATTATTGCAATTTTAGTCATATGACAGAGCTCCTTGTACCCCGGCTGGGTACCTCCGCCATGTCCGCTTCCTAGCCGCTAGAAGGGACCCTGGATTGTTTCTGCCACAGCTTGACTGGGGTCCTTCTGGAGCTTTTGCACCCGACCAGACAGCAGGTCTCCTTCCAGGTAGGTATCGTCACCTCTGCCCATTCTGCTGCAGCACTTCTTCCAGGAAGGTATCGTCCCCTCTACAAAAGCAGCTGAGGCTCTTAGGCCTAGCTCTCTTGATTTATCCCAGGGCTAGAGGGATCCTGCAACCAGCAAACAGGTCTGAAGACTCTGTCACTAGGATCCCTACAAATCTACACAGGACACAAGTTCCAAAAAGAACTGACATCCAAAACTTTATTTTTCTCAGGACTAGCTTATATGATAATTACATAAAGCTTGCTGTGACAACAAACAAACAAATAGTCAGATCATAGCAGACAACATGCAGCAACTTATTATAACACAATTACATATTTATAAAAGGGTGGGGAAGACAATAATTAACAGACAGTATCTCTCCTGCCTGCAGAATGAGCAGTATGCAAATCTACCCAAATATGCAAATTAACCAGTCTTGCTATTCAGGTAGTGCATATTGCTGTTGATGCCAACAGGGGGCTTTACACAGGCTCTATAGCCAAATCGACCTAGTTAGTAGCAATCCTCAGCAGTACAGGAGAGCAGGCAAAACATTTAACAGTATATACACACATAATAAACAATTACATTACACACACCCTGCACCTATAATGGGTACAGGATGACGAAAACATAAGAAAAGCCCAGCAACCTACATAAATAGTCTGTCTGAAGGTTCAGGTGATGGTGACTACCGTCACAAGTAACATACAGTATACATAATTTTATGGTTATTTCACTGTGTGCATAATTTATTGTTGTTATTTTATTATATTATTTTCAGGGTTCTGCAAAAGTAACTTGCCCCCTTGGACATTTCCACAATGTGTAGTGTTATAAACCTTGAATTAATTTAATCTTATTGGCATTGTTATCATTTGATTTATACTTTGAAGGTTTGGCAGAAACACCATTGGCTGAAATTACAGCTGTGAGATTGGTGAGGGAAACAGGTCTACTAACTTTGCACATCTGAACCCCGCAGTTTTTAATCACTATCAGTCAGAATGGAAGTGGACTGATTTCTGTATTTTGACTGATTCATTCATATTTTTGGTGTCTCTGGTATCCTTCAGGCTGTAAAAATATTTTCCTCTAGAATTGCTCTGCATTTAGCTCATTCCATCTTGTCTATCCTGCCCAGTTTCGCAATCCCTGCCATCTTCACCACATGATGTTGTACTAACCATTTACTGCCGTGAGGTGGTGTTCTCAGCGTGATGAGCTGCGACCTTGTGCCTCACTATCAATGTTATTTACTAAAGTGTGAATTATTGGGCATTCAAAGTGAATTTCAAGCAAATTAAAGTGGGCAATATTTTCCAATTATGCTATTTGGCCCTAACATTTCACTGCCTTTGGGCATTTTGCCACCTAAACTTTCATTTATATATATATATATATATATATATATATATATACACATATATATATACATAGAATGCAATGAGAACACATTTCCATGATGTTCCCTTACCATATTACCATTTCCTTTACCATATTAACAATGTTCCCAGACAGCACACTACTGTTAGTGATTGCTTTAGGCAGGTGCCAATTTAACACAGCTCAAAGCCCTGCAATTTCACCTGCACTGCATTTGCTTTTGGGCTACAGCACAGTTTACGTAATCGTCAGCGCAATCTGCTGCTAATTGCAATGTAACTAATTAAAAGCTAGACCATTGCAGCATGCGACATTAGCAGCTCTGTCCTGCTGCCCGTCAAAGAGTCTCGAGGCCCATTTGAGCATCTGCTGCCTTCTCTATAAAGTTCACTCATTAAATCCTGACAGCTAGATATGGCAAAGGGTCCTCAAAGCCGCACTGAAGGCTGAAAGTTACTCAACCTGCACTGAGTAAGAGATGGGAAAAAGACAGCCAGGTGTAAAGGAGACTTAGCAAAAAAGAGTAATGGTGAATAGATTAGAGAGAAGGAAAGAGAATAGAGAAAAAGAGATTAGTGTAGGATGGTTGGTAAAATAGTTTAGTGTAAGTGTAGGTAGGTTGGTAAAAGAGATTAGTGAAGGTGTAGGTAGGTTGGCAAAATATATTTGCGAAGAGACATAGATTGCCAATAGCTGGTGGATACAGAAAAATAAAGAAGAGAGATGTTTGGGATTAGATTTGGGGATATATCCACTAAACAGAGAGACTGCAAAACAGGACTAAAAGGTACAGAGGATGGCATCAGGCAGAATGCAAGAGAATGGGGAAATAAAAGCAGGGTAGAATGGTAAATTAATTAATTTTGATGTGCAGATAGAGAGCTAAAAGTCGGATTGTGGGAGCCAAATAATGGGGAGGGAGAATGGCACAAGGTTAATGAGTTTCTACCTACATCCCCTGCACTATAAATCCTGCTCTAATGTTGTTTAATGCCATTAAATAATGTGCCAGTTATGCTCTGAGTTATAACAGCAACTGCCAACACATCCTAGATGGGCAACTGTGCACATAGGAGGGTCATTTGCATGTTTGTATGTTTGCCAGCTTGTGTAAACCTATTTTATGATGTTCTGTCCATAGGCACAAGTTTAATTTCCCCTTTTTTAAACTGGGATATCAATTCTATTCTCACATGCACCCTCTGGATTCTTACATAAATATAATTGGGTTTCTATGCCATTCCACAAATCCCCTATTTTCTGTTATCCTTGTGGTTCATTGTTAGCATCCTTTATCTTGCAAGCAAGGCATTGTTTATCCCCCCTGGTTATAAAACAGTTAATTGGATAACCTCCTATTGTTTGCTTGCAAAGTGCTAATAAGATATGATTCTGTGCACAGCATTTCAGGGCTCACACTGATAGTTTGTAGGGCTCACATCATGGCATGTACATACATCATTTATCTGATTCACTGCAAGCTCCTCTCAATCTGTCTCTCCTTTCATGTAATACATATGTTGGGCAGCTTGTACACAAAATGCCTGGATGAAGCTAGCATGGATTGTCTGTGTCACATCACTGATTTCCAATAACCCTGCTTGGCAGGCAGCATGACCCAAAATATCCCATTGTGTCCTCTCTAGGAAGGATCTATGCAGGACCAGACAGAACATCTCCCTTCGCCGCTAGTCTGTTTCTCTAGTCTGCACCAAAGCAAATAAATAATTATATGGGCTGCTAGCAGCTCACAAAGGAGGGGAGGAGGGGGAGTCACAGATTCCTTAGCACAATGGGAGAGAGGAGGAGGTAACTCAGCACGGCTACCCCGTAGGAGGAAGAGAGGTGCGATGCATCGCCACCTGGACAGCAGGCTGGGAAAGTGTGAGAGATGTCTAATAAGTCTGTCAATAAGGTGTCCTACCAGAAGAGCAGGCTGGGCACTGAGACATGCCTGATGTATGGCTGTATTTACTGTGCTGTTACTGTGCCATGAAAACTTTTCAAGTTATCACCATCATTTACCTGGACTACAGTCACTTTGGGTTCTGAACAGCCATGTGAGACAGCATTGTCTGGAAGCTGGGTAGCACTCAAGTGTGCAAAGGTGGCTTCAGCAGGCAGCTTCAGCACCATGGACAGAAGACTCAACATTACCCCAGAAGCCTTCAACCAGCTGTTGAATGAACACAACATGAGCAGACTGGAGTTCATCTCAGCTTATGGTCTGAAACCTTTGGTCTACATCCCAGAGCTGCCCCTCAATGCCAAGGTCATCTTCTTGGTGCTGTATGTCATCATCTTTATCTTGGCTCTGTTTGGCAACAGCCTCGTGGTTTATATCATTATAAGGAAAAAGGCCATGAGGACAGTTACCAATGTATTCATCTGTTCTTTGGCTTGCAGTGACTTGCTTGTAACTTTCTTCTGCATACCTTTTACTCTGCTGCAGAATGTCTCCTCTGAGTGGCTGGGAGGTAAGATGGGAGAGCCTTCAGAACGCCAGATTTTAGAATTTTATGTAATACTTTTATAATGGGGATTAATGTGATACGTTATTGCTCTAATCATTCTCATGTAAGGAATTGGTGCGTCAGGAAGGGAGATACGGCATGCAAATTCTTTTTGGGGGGAGACATACACTGTCTGTCGAGTAGACTTTTTATTGCAACTGTGATACATGTTGTCCTAAGGAGCCAAGCACCATGGAAGTTGCAGTAGAAACAAGCAGCACTAAAGTCTATTTCAAGTCTTAAACTTTCTTAGTTTGTATGTAAAAACCATAGACAATAACTTTTTAACTCACTTGGAATGGGATGAGCTTTACAGTTGAAATCCATTGTGTCTGATTACTGTCTTACTGTTACACAGGCCCTTTGGCAGTATTGCTGTGGATTTAATTATTCCCATTAACATCATAGTGTTCCAATCAGTTTCCATCAAACATGGTGATGTGTTGCCTAGGGATAGTGTTAGTTGTGATCTAACACCTGGGAGAATTACATATGCCCATCACATGAACAGTTGTGTCAGAACATCTTATAAAACAGTTTTCATTAATTTTCAGTTATAAAAATGACACAGCTTAACGAGGGTTTGCAAGACAACTGAGTGGTTTTGGTTTCTTAAAGGGGGGTGGGGGGGAGAGGGCTGGCATTTGCCACACTGGACTGCTAGTATAGACATGATAATAGGCTACTGCCTATTCATATTATTCTAATTGTTGGAGTATTAGTATAAAACGTTTAATACAACATTAAGTGCAGTTTGCAGATTTGTTTTCAAAACTATTATTATTATTATTATTATTATTATTATTGATTTATATCAATAAGGAACCTTCCATGCCTGGAGTGGTTATAATGTAGGTGTGCTGATTATTGATCATCTAATATTGGGAGTAATTGTAGGGTTCTGCAGTGAATACACAGACAAACAATACTATACCCAATATGTCACATTAATGGGCAATTTAAAGTAAAGTATAGTTAAAAGGACAGCAGTACCATTTACTGACACGTTAATTGTCTCTATTGGTTGTTTATAAATGTAGTGCTTATTCTATGTCACTTTCATTAAAACCATGAGTGGGCAAAATCTCATTCCAGTGTATAACTACCACTCACACAATGCTTTGAATGAAGAAAGGCAGACAACACATTTTGGGCTTTTCTCACCTTTTGGCAACTTTTGGTCTAGACTCCATAAATAAAATTGTGTCTATTCTCTCTCTACCCATCCCCCTCATTTTCTCTGTTTCCAGCACTGTCCCTTAATCCTTTCTTCACCCTCTCTCTCTGTTTACCTACTATTTTATTTAAAATATGGTATTTTTCCACCTTTGTGATATACTCCCCAGTTCTGAAACAGTTACAATTTGACATTTCCCAAACATGTATTTTGTAATTGTACAAATATGACTATAAACTATATAAACTTTAGAACATATTTTACTTGTTTTATTACTTTACTGCTCTTTAATAAGGCAGATTCCCCACTGATTGGGTACACAGTGCTAGATCTGTTGATGAAAGGGTTCACTTTGTATAGTGCATGTATCTCTGTGACTGACAATGTGTAATAACAGGAGTTACAGAGGCATTGGCAATCCTTAGTCATTAACATTGTATCTGGTAATCTTAAACTGGTATTCTCTATTTACTCTTGTACTTTTCTACTTTTTGTTTTGTTTGTTTTATTATTTTTAATGAAGTAAATAGTCATAGTACAGCCCAATGCCATACAATTGAATGATTGATACAACGTGACACGGTTACTTTATACAAAGAAAAATAGAAATATTAAGAATATAGTAATAAAGAGTAACAACATTTTAATAATGTACTGCTTGTTCCAGTTGTTTAAATTGCTTTTAAAAGACAGGACCTTCAAAACGGTTGGACTCCAAAAGTTTGGCAATTAATGATTTTAATTCTAACAAGATGATACAAACTGCCTTAGCATGGCTAACTGAAAGAGTGGACAGGTAGATTCCCAAAATCGTAAAAGGTAATGTAATGTCTGTATTATCCATAATAAATATAAAGGATGCCTCCCAAACTGGGGGCACCACATTGTATCACTTCATAGCATGTGGAGATTAGTCCCTTTATCACTGTAATATGTAATACTGCTTGTTCGAGTGGTGTAAGTTGAGTGCATGCCATATGTGTGTTTAATGTGTCGTGGTTGAGTGTCAAATTTGTATATATCAGTAATGGTCACCTATGTTGAGCTCATATGTTGATTTGAGTTCTACAAAGGACATTAAATATTGACCCTTATACAACAGCCTAATATTTGGTTTACCTCGTCATGCACAGTCTGCAATATGTAGGTCTTGTATCCAGGTTTGCAGTTTTTGTATGCGGGCAGGTTCAGGTAACAGAGATAGCTCTGTAATTCGCCTTTGAAAGCCTGTTCCAGGTGTGTACTAAGTGTGTTGTGGACTAAAGATAAGCCTTAGTGGTAGAAGATGTCACAGTGGTCCACAACATGTGAGCCACTCTGCCCGGTGATAGCTGTGAGTTTTCAATATCCACTCATTGTATCAGCAGTGGTTTTGAACAGAAGAGCAATGTTTGAGAGAGAGAAGAGAGTGAGAAGAGAGATATCGGACAATGTTAGAGACCCCTTAAAAACACTCTTATTTAATGTGGTAACCCTAACCCTTGGTTTCTTGTGTACATGTAGAAAGGCGCTGAGTGTGCACTGAATAGACCTGAGCTTTTTTTAGGGGAAACGTCAATGGGATAGTTCTAATTATGTAGAAGAATCTGGTCAAAAGCATTAAGCACAGTGACTGATCCAGATATCTCATATTTGATCCTTCTAAATAAGTCCTTTCTGCAGATTACTTCCTGAGATTTATGATATTTTTGGGGAAAATCGGTATGCCTAGATATTGGACACATTCCTTTTTCCAATCAAACCTATACACTTTTGTAGCAGTTTCTTACATGAGGTTCACACTCAACTCCTGAAACTTAGCATTATTCACCTTATGGTAGAATATGTTGCCATAATTTTCCAAAACCAATATTACGATTGGTAAGAACTGCAGAGGCTCCTGGAGCATCAAAATAATGTAATCTGCAAATATAGGTTTTTTTTGTGACATATGTTGCATTTCAATTCCATGCATTTTAGTTTCAATCCTAATTTTCTTGCCAATGGTTTTAGGGACCGTACATAAAGAAGTTAGGACAACGAGCACCCTTGTCTTATCCCATTGCTTATCTTAAAGCTCTCAGACAAGCACCCCAAAGTGAGAGCCCATACCACTGGGGCTGAATATAAGGCCATGTATATATATATTTATGAGTGGCATTGGTCTTAGAATAGCACATCTGTTTGGAAGTTTTGGGAGCATAACCATATGCACATATCTAATAGGAATTCTGTGGAGAATTGCTGCATGGGAAACAGTAGCTATTTGTAGCTCCTGGCTTTACTAAGCCCAGTTCTCAGTGTGTTCAGCTGTAAATGATAAATGGAAAACTGCTGGCTGCCTGTTGGGTACACCCGCACTCAGGACTCAACCCAAAAATCTGACAAGCAATTCCTCAGTGCAACAAGGTGATTCTATTTTACAAACTGCTCACAGAGCACATGATAACAATAAGTATGAGCCATAAAATATACACTCTCCTGGCTTTGATGGATTGTATTCATGTTAAGGTGAAAATGAAAGCATTCAGAAAAAGTATTTTGGCAGGGGTGTAAGCCTCCTCCTAACTGTGCTATATAAATTAGAGTACTGACATATAGGCGTGATTACAAATCAATATTCTGGAAGACATTTGTCTTCAGATTATTTATTCCTTTAAAAGGAGTTACCAGGTGGATGTTTAACAGCCAATGGAGAAGACAAGATGGGAAATGATAACATGTTACAATGTTGCACCCATTGAACAAGCATGTTCAACTACTGTACATTTGATGACATAAGTAGTGCACATGAATAGTGGAAGACAAACTTGTTGTGCACACTTTGTAAGGGTGACCAGGGTGACCTACAATGTAAGGGTGACCAGTTTTGCTTCAAGTAAGTATAAAATAGATTTAAATAATGCCCATAGAGCACATAACTCAATACAGTTGCAATCCTTAATATGAAATATAACTGAACAAATGCATTTGTTAGAAATGTATTGCTATATTAAGTAAGGACAAAATCTCTGTAAAATCTTCCCTTATCTAGTTTAGGAAAAAAGATAAAATAGGCATCTCAAAGTGCGAGAATCCAAGGAGAAGGAAACCCAATATTCATATATACAATATACATTACAATGGAACCTGTGTATTTATTTTATATGGTGGGGGGTCTCTGTAAATTGTTGTGCTTTAGTTGCAATATCTTGTTGTTATATCTGTCTACCATTGTGGTTGGAAACAATCTGTACACACTCATTGGAGTGAAAAGAGTTAATGACTATGAGGTAGAAACATGTCAAATTATACTAAGTTGCATCCAACAGTCACCCTATGGTCATATCAAGGGTAAGACATCTTGTCCTGCAGATGACATTCATGTCTGTGTATCAATGCATTCCACTCATCTTCTGCCTACTGATCTTTGTCATCTCTTTTACGGTAATCCGTAGGACCCTTCAAAAATAATTAGACACACAGTGTTTATGCTGGTTAGATGACACTGCTTGCAAAACTGTGTCACTTTCCCATCACCACAGTAGCTCATGCCCAGCAAACAACATGACATCTGTTACCTTGCTGACTGAGATCTGTCGGAGATCCCCCTTCCCTCCCCCATACCTACTCTTTGATTTTAATTAACTTATTGCTTCCAGAGATAAGTATTTTTAGGTGTTTCATGGTTTTTCTGACCCATGATTACCATCTGTACTTGTGTATTATTTAAATCCAACCTCATCTCCTTCTTACCCGGCTCAAATTGCCTCTCTGCTTACTTATATTCCTTCTGCAAAAAGCCTTTTTTATATTCTGGTGTGTCCCATAATGCACATATGGATCCTGATTTACATTGTATTTAGAATATACAGCAAGCCTTTCAATTTAACTCCACATCAACCAGTAATCCTACTGTTCATGAGATATCTCTATATGTATAAAAATAAAACCTTCACCCCCTCTTTCAATATAATCTTCTAACTGCTAAATGCAGGGCTGCATTATTTTTGTGCTATGAGTCAAACGTGAATAGGGATAGCTTACTAAAATATAATTGCGTTCTAATTATACAATATGGTCATATGTCATTTGAAGCCACCATGTGCATAACCTTTACTTGAAAACTTTAAAATGAGTCTTCTGCAGCTGAACATTATGTATAGAAAAGGGCAAATGGTCATGTGCAGTGTTATGGTGCATAAAAATAATTCTACAAATTATACAAAAAATTATACAAAAAATATATTTCACAAAGTTGAATGCACTCTATATAGTCATGTTATACTTCAAAACACTTATTTATAGCAGCTGGTGATAATGTAATAAATGTTATTGGCTGAGCATGACAATTTGTCAAACCACCCAAACAATTAAACATATTATCTAACTGCAAATGTAACCTAATTTATTTAACAGTAATATAAACAAAAATATTAATTCTCTGATTGATATTATGTCCTTACATCCTAAAGGGAGGGAATTGATTAATTGTTATTGAGTGAATTGTCAAATTCTCAAGTTTAAAATGTACCTCAAAACAGCAAAATATTTTTAAAAAATGAACTGACCCAAAGTTAACATGCAGTTCCCTAAAAGGAATTAGGATCCACAATTAATCTGAATTTGCTATAAAATATAGTAACTCAGATATGCCAGGCATCTAAATTCAAGAAGAAAAAAAGGCACACATGGACTGGTGGCAACCAATAGATTAAATCTAATTTACTTTTACAGCATTTGTGAGCAACACAAACATTTTGGGACACTACCCATAAGGAATACTCATCGAGGAAGAAATATTGCCCACAAAATGTTTGTGTTTGACTTTCCAAAATTTCATTTCAGTGAACCAGTTTGTGCCTTTCTCTTATTTATATGATTTAGGTTCTGATAGTGAACAGCAAAACAGGAACACAGTGACAGTGGTGTGATATATAATAAGTATGAAAGTACTGATTTCTCTTTTATGTGTGACATTTGAATGTACTCTTTCTCTTTTATGCATGACATTTGGTTCAGTGTGCCTGATTTCACAAGGTAAAATGAAGGGGGAAAAAAAGCAAACTCTAGACTGGATTGAAGCCTCCCAATGTAAGATTCTAACATTTTTTCAGAACTGGGAGCCCTATATATGAACCTTAGACACTGACAGTAGAGAACTTATTCAAAAAACATTTCAATGCTCCAACCGGTACTCCTTGAGAATACTTTAGAATATGCCCCTGTTTGAGTCGAGCGGTAGAAAGGAGTGTAGTAATTCAAAATAGGTCTTAATGGGACACTATCTAATTAATTTAACATTAGATAGAAACAATATACTTATATTTTCTTTACAGGACCAAACATGCCTCATATGATTTTACAGTCTTTTTGGAATTGGCACATTGTTCTTGGCACATTCTTTTGTTTTAGAGCATCTTCTTCTCTGGCATCTCCCTAATGCAGACTCCTCTCTTTAGATACATAGAATGTGGGATGCATTATTGTTGTTTAAATAAAAAAAATTAAAGTAGAGGTTAGAGAAGAAGTCATTCGGCAAGTTTAAAAGATAAATTAACTGATTAAGGTGTTGCCAAGCTTAGAATGTTTGGTGGATTTTTGAAGGCAGAATGCATAGAAGTAGGTCAGGTCCAATCAAATGGTGCGATACAAACACTTTTGCCCACAGTTGCAATCCATTGGTCAAGACAAGCAATGAAGATTCGTACTCTGAAATGTAATTGGATATAAAGGATTTGGGCTTTTTCAGCTAGAGTTAGACATATTCACAGGAAGAACTTTCAATTTGTTCGGTTCAGTTAAAAATTTATCAATTTTCGATTTTTGTGAAATTCATTGACACATTATTCAGTTCGGCAAAAATTCTCGTTTTCGTTTGGTTATGAAATTTTGGTATAAATGTTGGAGAATGGAAAAAATAAGTTTTACAGTGCTTTTCGTCTACTAAAAAAAATAAACTACTGATAAGATTAATCCCTTCCACTTCCTTCTAAATCTTCACTCTACCACTGGCTACTAGTTCTCTCAAAACAAAACCTGAACCAAACCAACCAACCAGCTATCCATAATGCTAGTTCACTGTCTCACACTCAGTGTTTTAGAATCAGGAAATTATGAAAAAAACTGGCATGCAATCTTTGATTGGTCCAATTATGCAGGAAATTGTCATATGATTGGCTGATAAAGTACTCCTTAGCACAGGATTGGTCAGAAAATAATTACTACTGCACTGTTATTGGCTGCAGCTTTGCATGATAAATGGAACCAAATGAAATTTCTGAACCTTCAGAACCTAACAGTTTGTTCATACAGGCATTCATTAAATATCGATTTTGCATTCGATTTTGTCCAAAGTGACCGAAAACGCAAGTATGTGGTAATTTTAAGGTTCGTCCAAAAACGAGATTGGATGCTTAAAGAAGGGTTTCATTTTGTCATATTTCAGTATTTGTGACCTTTCTCCTCTGTTCCATATAAATGTCTTCTTCCCTAAAGCGGTTTTGAGTACCTGTTTTCTGTCTGCTTCTGCACTGCTAGTGCTTGATATGCCCTGATATCAAAGTTAGCTGTTACAGGTTACTTGATGTCATGGTACATTAACATCCAGCATATGGTCAAAAAGTTAAATAAAAAAAGTATCCCATGGTGCAATCCTAATACTTCTCCCACTTCAGAACGAGCTTCTCCAATCAAGAGCATCTTATTCTGGTCTGTGGGGACCCCATTAATCCAATAAACATTAAACAGCTGTTGAGTAAGGATTTGTATGATAAGTAAAAAGAAGGTACAATCATATCTGCTTCTCAATAAACTGATATCACAGCTGTTACCAGTTTAAACACAGCCTAGTCAATTGGGAAATGGTGCATGACTAGCCTGACACTCGGCTCTCTATTGTGTGTGCAACATGCACATGCTACATACACAATACAGACAAAAATATTCAAATAAATTAAATGAATTGCAAAAAAAGAGGAGCCTCTAAAGCCAAATGCAGCTGGAGACTACTAAATATCACTCTGAAATTGGTGCAGTGGGATACCATACAAAACCCTAACTGTAGATAACAATAATCAGAATACTTTTCAGACTTTGCGCTCAATGCATTTTTATAGCTTTTATATGTATATTTTAGGGTTTGAGGGTTTTTTCCCCCAGTTGTTTGCAAGAATCGATGCTTTTCACTCTGAGGCAATTGATGGAGGACCTTCAACTGTAATAGCATCCCTTTATGTTTCCTTAGTATTCTTTTTATATTTTTATATTTTAATTTAATGATATGTTTTCCATTTTTCCATTCTTCCTATCATCCCATCATCTTTATATATATATATATATTTCCTTACTTCAGCAGTTGGGAAAGTGATGGAATCCATGTTAAAGGATCAGACTGTTAAACATCTAAAATCACATGGATTTCAAGATCAGAGACAACATGGGTTTACTTCAGGGAGATCATGCCAAACTAATCGTATTGATTTTTTTTAAATTGGGTAACTAAAATAATAGATCAGGGTGGTGCAGTAGACCTAGATTTCAGTAAGGCTTTTGATACTGTTCCACAGAGAAGGCTCATCAATAAACTGCAATCTTTAAGTTTGGATTCCAATATTGCTGAATGGGTTAGGCAGTGGCTGAGTGACAGGCAACAGAGGGTTGTAGTCAACGGAGTATATTCGAAGCAAAGTCTAGTTACCAGTGGTGACCTCAGGGATCTGTACTTGGACCCATTCTCTTTTATATTTTTATTAGTGATATTGCAGAAGGTCTTGATGGTAAGGTAACTACTTTAGTTAGTGACTGAGATCGAGACTGCAAGGTGGAATGCAGATGGCTGTCAAGCAGTGGAATGCACACAAAAATATATAGCTGAAGTGTTTGTACACTTTTCAGGCCGGACCACAAATTGCTACATTAATTTCACAGAATGCAACATTTGGATCAAGCTATCCTAAATACTTTGTGGAAACATTTGCATCTGGATTAATTTACAAACTTCAGCTTTTATTGTGACAGTTTAAGGATCTAGACTAGACACTAATTCTGCTTATTATTATGGGCTTGACTATCTGTTGTAGGCATATTTCATGTTTCTACCAGTTCAATTATTGAGTTGAATATTACTATTTACCAGCTACTGGTTTGACTTTAGGATTATTAACTGGGATATTCTGATTATTGTTCTCTACGATACGGACAAAATTGGCAAAGGCAACCCAGTGCACAGTGTTCTGGACTACCTGATTAACAGTGAGAGCGACTTCTGCATATCACTGACACTATAAGCTACTCTCAAACATGGCAGTGTGCTCAGGGTGCTTTAGGCACCATGCTTTTTGCAAAAATTGCAAAGTGCTTATGGTGCTTAGACAGTGGTTAAAAAACCTCTAAGTAACCATGTGTGCAGATTAAATAACATTTTAACCTGCTTTAGGTTTTTTAATAACAGGCATCAGGTGTGATATAAATCAGATTTTCTCAGCAGGGTTTTGCCTTCACAAGCTCACCTTGAATGGGGCACCTTGATAGCTATACTGGCATAAATTGACCCCATATTGATTTCTACGGAAATAAATTGACCCCCACAAGTCATTGAATCCAGTGTTTTCTATCTGGAAATAGGACATGGTGATAGCCGCATGTGATCAGGCACTTGGGAATCTCTGATCTCCTTAAATGAACACTGTACAGAATCAGGTCACAACCTTTAAAACCCCTGGGTATGTAGCAAAGCATACGTGATTAGTTCCTACAATGAAAGATGACAGTTAGAATGAATGAAAATGAAAAGACAGGCCCCTAAGTGCCAAAGGCAAATCAGCATTGTGGTAATGATGGTGTCAGTACACACAGCACATTATATGCACTGGTAGGTCGTTTTATACGCATACTCAGTGAACCTGGCTCCCTCTATGGAGAAATTATATTTGAGTATAGTAAAGCAGTAGAGTGTGGCTTACATTATCGTTATGGGAATTATATCAGTTATACCTTATTAATAAATATTTTTACATAAATAGCGGACAGCCTTCAGAAACTCAAAAGGCTCTCACTCATCCAGATGTGAAACAGTATTTACAGTCCTTCCTGTGGAACAAACGTAATACTGGGAGAAGGGAAAAATATGGTCTATTTTGTCCGTCTGACCATCCATCCATTTAAACATGTTTTACACAGATACATTTTTTTTAACTCATGATTCAGAACTGAAATTAAAAAATATGTTTGTTTTATATCAGTTACCATGTCTTTGTTAGAGTCTGGGAATTCTTGTGGCTAAGAGGATAGAATGAGGATAATAGCAGTCAGAGCTCCAACTGAAGGTATGAATTGGTATGACTACAAGGAAGTGTATAATCTCTGCCTTAGCCACACCTCCGGGTGGCCAGGGACACTTATTTAGTTTTAAACTGCTCTTATGCAGTTTAACACTGAATGAAGGGTCAGTGCCAGGGGACTCCATGCCACTATAAACAATTCAAACAGACGAAATGGTTATAGTGACTATAGCGTCCCTTTAATATTGCAGCCAATATTGCAATTCATCTGAATTTGTGCCGATAAGATGATCATCCCAATTCCTGAACTGCCATATAAATTCATCACGAAACAAACAAATCGTGCAAAGGACAAGTATGTTTGTTTGAAACGTGATTCAGAGTTCTGCCCTTGTTTAAAAAATAAAATTAAAAAAAAGATGCTTTATGGAAAAAAGCATGATTAAGTGGCTAGGGGACAGCCACTACATGTTGATTTTGTTCACAGATCAAGTGGGAAGTGACCATTAAAGATAAAAAGGATGGGCAATAAAAAAAAATCTATGTTTATATAACTAATAAATATATATATATAAATATAGAATTTAAAGGACTGATTTTGATTCATCTGGCTAATTTTCCTGACTCTTTTCCAAAGAACGAAATTGTGATGAGCCGAACTGCCATATGCACGCAATTCTGCTGTCAAATTATTTAATTTATATTTATTTTTATATATATATATATATATATATATATACACACACAGAGATAACTAGAAATAGGTACCAACTCATGTCTCTCCATGCATCAAACGCTTTCTGTATATGCAATGCATACATATTTCTCTACTCTAAAAAATCTTTCTACTATGCATATCTTTTCAGCAGGGAAATTCTCTTCATGTAGTTTGATGCATCCTTTTTAGATATAGATTTTTAATTATATTTATATACAAATATGGAGAGAATAGAGAATTCTATTCACTTTCACTTTATAGCTAGTATTGCATACCCTGTATTTGTGAGAGAATACAAATTCTAGGCTATCAGACAAGATGCCTAATGTATATTAATTACATTTCAAGAAAAAAAAAATCTGCTAGAGATAATACCAGGATTTTGAACTAAATCCTATAATAGAATTAAATCCATGGATTGCTCATTATCTGAGTGAAGTCAATTAACAGAGGATGACAAAGAAGGTTAATAGTAATGTTTACAGACACAATTAACTAACTGGCAATGACAGGTAACTGGCCGTCTAATGGTTACACTGGTGGTAAGTAGGAGTGGCTTAATTGTGGAGAGCGGACAGCCATTCTAGAGCCAAGGTGAAAGTAGGCCCTGGTCAGTTTCAAGTCCAAAAATTAGCCAAATATCTTTCAAATGTATTTGATTTTCATGTAGTATTAAGTTATATAATGGTATTTAAAATATAGAATTACCATAGGCACAAACGCAAAAGTCTATGTAATAAGTAGTGCAAAATAAAAGTAGTATACACTTTATACAACCACACAATGCACCATAAACATTTACGCTTTTTGAATTAGCTATGGTGCAAATGGTATGTCCTTGTAGAATTGTAAAAAATATATATGTTTCAGTTCAGTGATTGAGACATACCTTTTTTGTATGTAGGACTGCCTCCCTTGGTTGTCAATCAGCCAGTTGGAATACTCTCTTCCTGGCAGTATCAGTTTTGTGTCTGGTGTTGGCACATACAGAACACATAGCATATGAAGTCCAGATACCTTTAATTGGCTGCCCATGGCTGGTGTGTTACATACACAGTGTTAAAGTATTTGCTATCTAGATCTTAGTTAATTTAACTCTCCAATTCCCTGATAAAGAAAAAACATAATTTTGTTCTAGCATTTAACCTAAATAAAGTAAATGAACACACCCTATTGAAAATATATGTATCATCAAACTCAATAAATTGCCTTCTCCTGCTGGACTACAATTTCAATCTTACTTAATGAGATTCTGGTTAAGGTCTGTGGGTGTTAAATATACATCCTAAATAATGTGGGCAACCACTTGCAAAACAGCTCATGCAAAATATATCTCAAATCAACTGCATCCAGTGGTTGACCAAGCCTGATAATTATTTTAGACCACAACAGCTTCATTTAGCAAATCACCTTTTTAATATGCACAGTTAAAAATTGCATGTGAAGTAATACAGCTCTGATTATTTTATGAACCCCTCCATTAATTCACATGTCTCTGTGAGAAACTTTGGACAGGGGATTTGTCTGCAGTACCTCTCTATGCCTAGAACTAATAAGGAAGTAAGTGCTGGGCAAAAAGAAGGTGGATCCAGTAGCTGCAGAGGACCAGTTATATGGCTAATGGAAGGTTAAATTTTAGAGCTTAGGAAATATTAGTACACATTTTAGTAACTGCCTATTTTGCATTGTAAAAGACAAACCAAGAGTCAGATTTGCCATTAGACAAAGTAGGTACCTACTGTAGCGGAGCTCCACTACCACGCATAGGTATCTCCGCTATTCCTTCTTCAAAGCTAAAAGGAGCACTGTAGTAATCCAAGACCCTTTCCCCCAGCAACTTGACAGCACATAGTTCTGGGAGTCAACTGAGTTTATTTTGGCCACACACTATTTTTATGCACTGACTCCTAGCATGGGGTCTACACACCAAAACCCCAAGGGTTTTCCTCCCAGGAGTATTATTGAGAGATAATTCTGAGAGAAAACTATAACTCAATTATCTCTCAGATACAGGAAACATACACAATTTTTAAATTTCTCATAATAACATAGGAACCCCACAAAAGTCATATCACCGAATAGCTTGGGTCTGAGCACCCACTTTGTTAAACTCCAGTCATATCTTGAATTGTGTAGGTTGTGCCTCCATGTCAGGAGAGAAGGGGGTGACCTCGAGTTGTATTGGATAGGACGTTCTCGGAGTATGGAGGTGAATGGTTGGAGCGATCTTCTCCAAGATATTGTATTGTCGGAGTTGTTCGCATAGAATGAGAGGGTCATGCCTTAAAAAGCATACTGGGAAGTCCCTTTGAGAGCAGCCATCATGGAAGACTTATTTTTCACATTTGGAAGCATCTTACCAAGTCTCTTGAGGCCACGTCAGGGGCTTTCTTAGGCTTGGGGATATGGAAAACACCATCTGGGGTGACATTCTTTGCATATTTGGGTGTCAGGAGAGCTGCCAGTAAGTGCCTTACCATGTGCGGGAGCTCTGCCGCCAGTATTTCCTCTGGGATGCCCCTTATCTTAAAGTTCTTTCTTCGTCTCATATTTTCCAGATTTGCAAATCTTTGCTTGGTCATGTCCTGCTGCTGTTGTAGATTTTGCACTGTAGCCTCCAGATATGCTATTCTCCGTGCTTGGCCATCCGAAGATGTTTTTAGGGTGCTCAGTCTGCCCACAAGGCCAGAGAGGTCGGTGCAGAGGGAGGCCACATTGGCCTGTATATTCTTTTGCAGGTTGCTGAGCAGATCCCTCTGATCGTGACAGGCTGGGAGTCTGGGCTTCGTGCAGTCTCAGGATTTAGGACCAGTGCAAGTAACTCCACAGTTCCCTCGTTGAGCGGTTTCCTCTGAGGATTCTGAGCAGTCTTCCAGGTAGTTGGCCATCTTGAGCCCGGCCGCTCCGTACATTTGGCGGAGAATTTCACCTATATTCATGACCACTCGGGGCTTATCAGGCTTTTCACGCTTAATTTTTCTGCCCTGTTCACTTGATCGGCACTAGTCCATGGCTGTAAGTATTTTTTTTTGATGATTTGCATGCAGTGTGCGACCATCTACCTCAAACGCTTTGCTCCGCCCCCCAGCTTTTATTTATTCTATATATTTAAAAATATCCAAATATGGATAACTAATGTATCTAAGAATGAAAAGCCCATTTGCAGTATCATGAGGGTTAATATAGGTAATTAGTCCAAATAGTAGAGGCAATTGCCTGCTACACTAATCCAATAAGGAGTTCCAAAATATAAATACTCAAAGCCAAAACATGAAACAAACTTCTTTACCTCAAGCCTAAGTTTATATCCCCTTAATATATCCATATATTAAGTTTAACCACACTCTAACCCTAAACCCAGTAATCCTAAACACACCTTACACCGCAACTTTTAACACCTATCAAGTTTTAAATCTTCTTAAATAAAAATTTCAAAGAACTTGAATTTCCAAGCACCATAAACACTACAGTGCATTGCAGCGGTTACCTTAAGAGAGCAAATGGAAGCTCAGGATATGAATATATAGTTTAAGATGGCTTTATGCCTGCAATGTCCAGTAAATAAATACATGCATTTTCCTTTTTAAGATGGGGAGAAAAAAGCACCTTAGAATAATGTTCCTACAGGTACCTAACATGCACCCAGAAAGAAGCTCATCACAGTTTTTTAAATATATATGTGTGGAATGGGATGTGATGATTTTCTCTTTCTAGAGACTTGCCATCATTGAGAGAACCATAAATTCTATGATGTACCGTATATACTCGAGTATAAGCCGACCCGAATATAAGCCGAGGCCCCTAATTTTACCCCAAAAAACTGGGAAAACTTATTGACTCGAGTATAAGACTAGGGTGGGAAATGCAGCTACTGGTACATTTCTAAATAAAATTAGATCCTAAAAAAATTATATTAATTGAATATTTATTTACAGTGTGTGTATATAATGAATGCAGTGTGTGTATGAGTGCAGTGTGTGTGTATGAGTGCAGTGTGTGTATATGAGTGCAGTGTGTGTATGAATGCAGTGTGTGTGTATGAATGCAGTGTGTGTGTATGAATGCAGTGTGTGTGTGTGAGTGCAGTGTGTGTGTATGAATGCAGTGAGTGTGTATGAGTGCAGTGTGTATGAGTGCAGTGTGTTTGTGTGTGTGTTTGTGTGTGTTGCAGAGCCTTGGTGGGGGGTGGGCATTTTTATTATTATTTCTTTTAAATTATTTTAATAATTTTTTTGTTTTATTAATATTTTGTTATTATTATTTTTTATTTTATTATTATTTTTAATATTTTATTATTATATTTATTTATTTTTGTCCCATGGCAGGGAGGGGGGCTCTCCTTCCCTGGTGGTCCAGTGGCATTGGCAGTTCAGTGGGGGGAGGAGGGGGACTGGCAGAGCTGTTACTTACCTCTCCTGCAGCTCCTGCCAGCTCTCTCCTCCTCCGCGCCGGTCCAGTCAGCACCTCGGTCAGCTCCCAATGTAAGTCTCGCGAGAGCCGCGGGGTCATAGTGCGGCTCTCGCGAGACTTACAGTGTGAGCTGACAGAAGAGCTGCACGGACCAGCGCGGAGGAGGAGAGAGCGGACAGGAGCTGCAGGAGAGGTAAGTAACAGCTCTGCCAGCCCCCAGTCTGTATTATGGCAATGTAAATTGCCATAATACAGACTGACTCGAGTATAAGCCGAGTTGGGGTTTTTCAGCACAAAAAATGTGCCGAAAAACTCGGCTTATACTCGAGTATATACGGTATTATACAAAACTAGATAATGTTCCACTGCTATCTATGCCTCAAGTATGAAGTAAATGTGGCTCATGCTGTCTTATGCGGTCTTATACTGTCTTATACTAGTACTGATCAGACATGATTGCTTTTCAAATAACTAACCAAAAGCAGATCAGATCTTAAACCACAATGCTGTGATATGTTCAAAGTGATACATCCATGCAAATACAAGAACTTGTATTTTACTATATTGAAGCTGTTCCAGTAGAAATGGTTCAATATTTCTGAAAACTGAGAAAAATAGTTACAAGGATGATTAATTAAGGTCACTGCTGCTCAATAGAATGTTACCTCGTACTCATTCTGAAAGTTCATAGACCTTTTTCTTTCAAGAGTTCATTTGTTGAATGACGTTATCTTATATCTTTATTATGACTTGGATCACAATCTTGTAACACTGTAGGGGTTATCTAATAATATCTAATAATTTAACACTTATATTCTGGCTCCACAGACAGATACATTATTTTGTTGCTGTGTATACATTTCTAAATTAATATGCATAAATATTTTATCCACAGCTCTAAAAATGTACACATTAATGTATAGGAAACTGCTTTTGACTGCAGGAAGGTACTGAAATATCTAGTACTTGTGCATATATTGTCTATCCTTTGTCAGAATTTATCAAGAGTATGTCTATAATACTTTCTTTTCACTCTTCTTTATTAAAACTGGGGAGAAGGACCTTGCACTAACATTTTTGATGCATATGTCACACCATTATCACAATGCCTAGAAATATCATCAGATCTTTCTCCTTACAGATTACATTATTATTTTCCAATGATCCAACGGGGGAAACACATTTTACCCAAATTTCTGATAGTGATCTTCAATTGGCATATTTGCATATATGCGCTGGAAGTGAGCAGTTTCTACATTTGGATGAATTTCCCATACTTTAATGTAGGCATTACTGTGAGGGGCTCTTGGGGCTGAAGTTCAGGATGTGGACATTTTCATTCCCAGAGCTCTACAGGTAGTGGAGAGGGCAAGGATATATTAGTGGGGGTTTTTTGTTTTTTTTCTTATTCTACCGTTACCCAAAGCACCTGCCTGATATAAAAACAGCTCACTGTTATATTTCTCCCCAAGGCTCCAAAGTGAGAGTGTTTGGTGCCCCCCAGGTAACCGTTAGATGTGGTGCTGGGAAACAGAACATTAATGCACATCTCTCTGTATTGGGTAGGTAGTGTTACATTGAATACCTAACTATGCAGCTTGTGCATGTTTCTGGCTATGATTTCATTAGAGGACCACTACAGTGCCAGGAAAACATACTCGTTTTCCTGGCACTATAGTGCCCTGAGGGTGCCCCCACCCTCAGGGTCCCACTCACGCAGGGCTGAAGGGGGGGGAAGGGGGTCGTTTGGCCATCATCTGTTGAATGCGCATGCAATCACAGTGAGAAGCACGGAAGCGCCTCTAGCGGCTGTCAATGAGACAGCCACTAGAGGCTGGATTAACCCAAATGTAAACATAGCAGTTTCTCTGAAACTGCTATGTTTACAGCAGGCAGGATTAATCCTAGATGGACCTGGCACCCAGACCACTTCATTAAGCTGAAGTGGTCTGAGTGCCTATAGTGGTCCTTTAAGATACCTGAGAGCATATGCAGCACTGTTCATGGCTAGATAGGAGAGATAACACAGAGGAATGAAATATGTCATGCCTATATCCATCTATTGATTAGTGTAGGGGTTATCAAGTTTGCTTTAGGCTCAAGTCACAAGGTTTACTTTAAATATACTTTAAATATAAAGAAACCGTAAAATGATCAATTACATCTATTAATAAAAATGTTTGTAGATTTGGTGATTAGCTGGGGTAAAGATTTATTGTCTGCTCCTGAACAGACCCATTTACCTGTAAAATAACCTGTTTCTATTATAAGCACTCATGCAAAACAACCAGAAATGTTGACATGGAAAGAGGCAAACTTTGTGTTTTGTGAAGGCAAAGGATCAGTGAATAGAGAATATCACATACACCGATACAACGATACAATATCACATACGATACAAACATTTGTGTTGATATATCACTTGTAATAGAATCGAGCACTAAATCAAACAGTACTATGAGTAAAGAGAGAGCGTATATGTAAAAAAAAAACACAAAACATAAAGAGAAACGTACATAAATAAATTTCATTTTTGATTTATTTTAACACATTTGGTTGGTTTGCTTATATTAACATTGTACAATCAGTGCAGCTAAATACACATTTCTCAAATAGATCTATTTTTTTCCTGGATGTATGAATGCCTCATATAATTAGGATTCCTGTCAGTTACAGGTCAAATATTAGAATAAAGGAACACTATATGGTCAGAAATACAAACTTGTATTAAAAAAAAAAAAAAATCTATGTGACCAGCTCCCCCTTGCCACCATTAAATAGGTTTAAAACTTACCTTATTTCCAGTGCTGCACAGGTCTTCAAGCGCTGGCTCCTCCCATGCTCTGCCTCTTTGGCTGAAATGATCAGAATTGATAATCACAGCCAATCCAATGCTTTCCCATAGGAAATCATTGGGAGGTTATTAAGCATGTGTGGCAAAACACATCTCAATGCATCTCTATGGAGAAAGTTCAGCGCCTCCATGCAAAGCGTGGAGACGCTGAATGTCAGTGCTGCATGTGTCTCTGAAAAGGCATTGTTTAAATTAAAATGCCTGCAGGTACGGACTATAGACACCAGCACCACTACATTATAGTTTTTCTGGTGACTTTAAGTGCATAACTATTTTAACTAATTTAAAACCTATTGGATAAATAAATCTATTAGTAGATTAAATGAAGATTTACAGGGTTTTTCACTAAAGTGAGAATTTTAAGGGAATTCAAAGGGAATTTCAAGTTTAAGGCCAAAGTTGGCAGACTAGCATAGTTGGATAGAGAATTTTTCTAGTTCATTTATTTTGTCCTTAAATGTCAAATGCACTTGAATTTCCCTTTGAACTCTCAGTTTAGTAAATAACCCTACATGTGATGTTAAGCATGTCCCTTTAAGTGAACAGAACATACATGTTTGTTTTGCAATAAACACGTGGACAATAGTATATTCATATATTGGATCACAGCAACATGTCCAATGATTTCCTGTACCTGAGGCACTTAAATTAATAATATGTTAATGAATTGTACTGGATATTAAAGTACTATTTAAAAAAATATAACAAACCTTATTTGGATGGTGTTTTTAGACAAACTGCTGCTTACACATCCAGGGGTAATTTCTTATCAATTCGTATACAGCATACATAACAAATACCACCTTGACATGTTTTGCATCCTCTCTGCATATTCAAGTCACAATTATAAATATGTTTAATGTTTCTGGCTATACTTTGCTATAATCCTATACAACTGAATTATTAATTCTCATAGAGGAGTAGGTTGTTTGTTTTCTGGTGTAATTTTAGTCCGTAACTGTAACTTTATTGCTGAGATATATCAGTAACAAAGTGTAAAAACTTACACCTAAATCTACAAATTAACTTCTAGTTCGTGCATAGAAAAGATGATGGTGTTTGATACTTAATTTTTTGTTGAGCAATAAGGAGAAATAAAATACAAAAAAAAATTTAAAAAAATAAATAAAACTACCATGGGATTTAGTGATGAATTTCTTCAATTGTTGCATTCATAAAGTACACACGTACGATCAATATAAGGCCTCTCACACATACTTTCGAGCAGAACAATGCCCATTATTCTGAATTCTGCAGAATGAAGTATGCTCTGTCACGGTCCCCTGAGTATCTAGTAATTCCAGGACACTATTAGAGTCTCCTAATAGCCTAAAATGAGCTGGTTGAGATTGACAGTAGTCATTTTTCCATTTTTACCCAATTAATTATTTAAAAAAAATACCTGGAACAGATCTTAAAAGTAAATCAATTGCCATGGAAACCAGTGGAATGTTCCTGCTGAATTCTCCACTTTTAGAACTTTGCCCCAGAGGTTCTCTTTATACTTGGCTCCCAAGGATTTTTTTTAGCATAGCTTTTAATTTTTAATTTTTCAGTTCTCTTTTCTCATATACAGAGGGCATAGGGTTTCCTAGCTATTCCCAGCCCAGAAGTTGTTCTAGGAAATGAGTTAATTTAAATAAACATCTTCCTTCTGTTAACCTTTTCAGGAGATGATGTGCTTGCATCTCCCTTCTTTGTTCTCCAAACTATACACTGTTGGCTTTCTTCCAACGGATAAACAGATAAACCCAAATAAAGTGTTTTTCTGTATCTTCAGATCTAATGCTTGAACAATCACCACTCAAAGGATTGATGAGATGTGGCAGCATTGTAAAAATGCTCACCTTACAGTGGCATTCTCAGACTCTTTAGTCAATTTACCAAGCAACAAATTGCCTTATTGGAAGAACCGGCAGCATAAGATTGGCAACCAACCAATTATATGATATAACTAAAGCGTGAACTTCTCTGATGAAACAATGAACATATCAGGAGAGATGAAAGGACTTAAAATAATTGCATTACATGGATACCCTTCATTATTAAGGTCAATTTCTAATGTAGCCCATTAACAGGCATAATGGAAGCAAGAATAATTATCAGGGAATAGCAAGAGCATACAGTTATACATTATACTATTGTATGTTTACATGTTTTATAAAGTCTTCAATCACGCTTGGCAGCACTACATTTTATTGATCTGAATAAGACAACCAACTGTCTTACTAACTAACAATTAGAATGTCTTGTACATAGAGAGTGATTAAAGAGACTATCTGATCTTTCGATTCCTGTTATTAAACGAGAAATATTGCATTCATGTTCTTCCTCACTGCCATAAACTTTCCTGGCTCTCCTTTAAAGGCATGTACCAGATATGCAGTTAAAACTATCAGAATAAATTATTTCCTAGTAACACCGGTCCTTGACAACGCTGCTAAATGTCAGTTTGTCCGGCATTGTCTGAATATCTGTACTCATTCTGCAAAGCACAGGGATTATCTCTACTAGCATTCTAATACAGTCAACAGCCATTGTTACCAAACCACAACAGAGGCAGATTAACATGCTATAGGACTCTAGGTAAATTAGCAATTTAGAGCTCCTTGTTGCAGTCAGTTGTCCCCTGATTTTTAATTCAGTTGGCATACTGCATGTTAAAGGTGGTTGGGTAGATGGATGGAACCTTTTTTTGAAATATGAGTAGTGCGTGACATTTATTCAAGTAGTGATTTGCCGTTACATGAACACAGTTTAAGTTTTATACCAAAATGTTATCTCCTTGGATGAAGACGTTTTTCCTTTGTGAATTAATTATTTGCTTAAAGAGGTAATTTTATCAGAGTCTATACACATGTTTAAACAGCAATTGGAAAAATACTTGTAAAAACACAAATATTCAGGGATATTTTTTTTTTAATTAGTGGGGTAATAGCTTCTTGAACCAAGGAGATATTTGACTGCCATTTTCCATAGTTTGTTGTAAAATTAGAAGCGCATCAAACTGTTTTCTTTTTTTTTTTTTTTGCATTCTTTTGAATCAACAACAAAAATAGATATGAGAAAAGCTGAGCCTGATTGGCGCATGTCTCTTTTCAGCCTTTGTAATTATGTAAAATTTTTCCAATTGAAAATGGCTGGTAAAAGTTTTGAGAGTTGGGACTGCCTCTCATTCACCTGGCACGACATGACTTTTCTTTCTTTGTCCCTTATCAATGTACCCCCTAATCTTTTATACTTGCAATTCAGTTTTCTCCTCTATCTATTGTTGTTCTCTTATTGTGCGGATCTTGTGTTGGGTATATAATTTCTGACATGTTCCCATTTATATACTCATTGTATGCACACACAGATATTCATTTTTTTTCTCATTAACTTAATTTACTTTCAGTTTTGTTGTACTTAAAAAATTCCAGTACGTTCTTCAATTATAAAAAATGCAGAGTAGAAAATTGCATTTTGCAACTTGGGTTTTCAAATTACCACAAAATTTCTGTTTACTGAATATTTCTAATTACAAGATAATTTTGAGATATATAATTTGCAGCAAAGTGAAATAATTGTATGGGTTGAGGTGGAAAGAGATGAGATACAGGGACAAAGAGATAAAGTGGAAAGGCAGAGCCATAGGTTGACTGACAGAGGAATGAATAAGAAAGATATGGGGGATGATACAATACTGGATATTTAGCAGTTTTCATTTAATTGATGTAAAATATATATATTGATTTTGAAGACCCCTTATTGAGTATTGTAGTTTTTTCATATCCTATGAGTCCAAAATACTCAGTTGTAAAATCACAGTCATGCAATTCTATGATATCATAAGGGTAACTGTTGCTGTAACTGTTTGAACATTCTATTTTTCCCAGATATATTTTTGCTCTGAGAGAGCTTAACCACATGTCCCTCTCTGTGGAAGATAGATCAGTACCTCAACTGGATATATCTGAAGATTTGTTTACCCTAAATCTAACCTTCATCTTTGTAGGTTGTAGCTGGTAATGTTATATTTTTGTACCTACACAACTTTATCAAATACTGGTATCTCTTCAAAGGGAATAACTATCCATATTTTTTAGCATGCACTAAGAGGATGACAAATGGTGAAACGGGTGAATAAAGAGAAAATGTAACTAACTTTTTACATATAGGTATATATTTGTATATCTATCTGTCTGTCTGTCATCAACTATCTGTTATCTAGCATGTTAACAACTTAATCCCCATTTACTTTTGCATTTTTTAATGTCCAGAGGGAAGGGCAGTCCTTCAGGTTGTGGTTCCTCGGAGGTTTCCTCCAAAGAGTTTTTTTCTTCTTCTGAGTGCTAAAGGTTGACTCTTCTTAATCAATACTACAGATGCATTTATATAAAGTTGCTATAACATTAGTGTAGATAATACCCAAAACACACACTAAAATAAATTATACAGGAGTGTTTTATTATAGTTAATCTCAATAAAATATGTGAGCAAAACATAAGGAGAATGTCGTTGTTTAGTCTCCCATCATGAATTTTAACTCCAGAACATGTGAAATACAGTATATATATATTTTTTTAAATTCTTTATTTTTGTGCACAGGATAAAAGCAACATTACATGGGCTTAGCCAGCCCCATCATTATAGACATACAATTTAACAATGGCTTTTCAATTGGGAATACGAGGCATGAGAGCATCAGTGCACATTTTTGTCCTGACTAAATGTCTGTATCCAAGCTGGATTAGAGTTGTTTTACAGTATTCGCTGGGAAGTTAGTCCCTGCAAGGGAGTAGGTTGGTGTCGAGTGGAGACTACCCAGGTTAGGATAAAAAGTATTGAGTCGGCATTTTGTAGATCCTGGGGTGAGTTTCACCGCTATGAACTGTGGCATCCTAATCCAAAGCTCCACATTTCCCGTTGAAACATATCCGTGTTTCATATCATCTGATCTAGGTCAGGACTTGATTTGGACATATTCGCTTTATACCCTCATATATCCCCATATGTGGCGAGGATCCCTCTGAGGGCTGCCATAGATTCCACGGGCCTCTTGAACGTCAAGAGCACATTGTCCGCATATGCCGCCACTACGAAGTCTCGTCCCCCCACTTTGACTCTGTGTATGTTAGGATGCTGCCTGATCGCCTGTAATAGGGGTTCTAGTGTCAGTACAAACAGCAAAGGAGACATTGGGCATCCCTGTCTAGTGCCGTTATGTAATTGGAAGGGTGTCGGGGGGGCGCCTGTAATCTGCACTTTTGCCCGTACATTGCTTTACATAGCCTTTACCGTCGCAAAATACTCTGTTGGGAAGCCTAAGTGTGTCAGTAGGGTGAATAGGTATGGCCACTTAACTTTATCAAACACCTTCTCGGCGTCTATAGAGACGATCAATGTTGGTGTATGAGTGGTCACTTGTTTCCATATAAGGTTGATGTTTCTCGAAGAGTGTGCTCTCGAAGAGTTGCCTCCCCGGTATGAACCCTACTTGATCCAAGTCTATTAGGGACTTTAGGTATGGTTTGAGCCTATCTGCCTGATTTTTAGCTAGTATCTTCATGTCCTGATTTGTGAAATACAGTATATTAAAAAATAGTGTAATATGTTAAACAATATTGCTTATAGACTGTATTCAGTTCAGATATGAATCACTCTCAATCTCCATAGTCTCATAATCTGGCTCTAGACTATACGTGTTTGGCTTGCACCGTAAATGCCAGCTAGTGTGTAGATAACACACTTACTCCCATGACTTTCATCTATACCATACATTTTTAAATAACCAAGGTTTCTTAGTTCTACTGCAATGGGCTTTAAACTGTAAGCTGGTCTGCCAATGTAAAGGTAAACCTTGCAAGCAAGTCATATACTAACAATTCACTTTGCTACTTTTAGCTATAAAGCAACATCTCTAGTGGAAGAGAAAAGGTTATTCATATGCATGTGACAATAATATTCATAAATAATGAGATATGCACTTATGAACAGAGACATGTACACAAACAAACCAGGAAATGTCCCAGCGGGCTCACTGGTTCCTCTACCCTGGGGCTCACTGGTTCCTCTAGCCTGGGGCTGGCTAGTTCCTCTAGCCTGGAGCTGACTGGTTCCTCTAGCCTGGGGCTGACTGTTTACTCTAGCCTGGGGCTGACTGGTTCCTCTAGCCTGGGGCTGACTGGTTCCTCTAGCCTGGGGCTGACTGTTTACTCTAGCCTGGGGCTGACTGGTTACTCTAGCCTGGGGCTGGCTGGATCCTCTAGCCTGGGGCTGGCTGGTTCCTCTAGCCTAGGGCTGACTGGCGACTGCTGCAAGTGATTTTTAAAAAAATATTGGCAAAATATCAAACAAAAAATAAAGTGCACTGTGCCTTTAAAATCATGTCATCAAATTTGTGTACAGAATTTTGTTTAGCAGCAAAGTGCTTATTCAATATTGTGCAAATAACACATAAACTAGTGCAATATTTATAAAGTGCAATTTTTATTCACATATATGTGCAAAAATATTCAAAGTGCTTATTGTGTCAATACACAATAAAAAAAATGTATACTTGCTACATATGAAGATCAACATGAAAAAGAGAAACATAAAAAAAACATATAGTGTAATATTGCATGGACACCAAATATAAGAAGAACCAGATATGTATGTAGCACTCACAAACATAGAGCAGGTAAGAAACTGCTCAGGCTATATGCGCTTTGAGTATATATCCGGCTATATCGGCAAACATACTCTGGACATCCGAGTTCCAACTTGACAATCTTTATTCATTAATATCACAATATCACATGGGGTATACTAAAACATATAATTTTAAAAAGGCCAATTTCAATAAGTTAAGGGCAGCTTTACAATATATCGACTGGCATAAACTATTTAGTGAGAAGAACACTGAGGATAAATGGATCATCTCCCAACAAATATTAGAAAGGTACATTTCTCAGCATGTACCATTGGGAAATAAATATAAAAGAAACAAATTAAAACCAATGTGGCTTAGTAGAGAAGTAAAACAAGAGATTGCAACTAAGAAAAGGGCATTTAAAGCATTTAAATCGGACAAATCAGATGCATCTTATAAAAGATATAAGGAAGCAAATAATGCGTGCAAAAAGGCAATTAGACTTGCTAAACTTCAAAATGAAAAAATTATAGCTAAAAAAACCAACCCCAAAGCATTTTTTAAGTACATAAATTCTAAAAAAAACAAAAATGAGGTAGGTACACTAAAAACTGAAACGGGGGTGTTAGTTAATGAAGACCAGGAAAAGGCAGGAATTTTAAATAACTATTTCTCCTCCGTATATATTAAGGAAGAACCCATGGCAATAGATGTAAAAATGATTGCTACTAAAAACTTGCAGAATAATTGTAATTGGTTAACTCTGTGGCTCGTAAAATATTTGAAAGGTTATTAAGGGATAATATTCAAGAATTCCTTGAGAAGAATATGGTTATCAGCAAAAATCAGCACGGTTTTATGAAGCACAGGTCATGTCAAACTAACTTGATTGCGTTCTACGAAGAAGTAAGTAGAAGTATAGATCAGGGTGTTGCAGTGGATGTGATCTATTTGGATTTTGCCAAGGCATTTGATACAGTTCCACACAGTAGATTAGTGTTCAAACTCAAGGAAATCGGTCTAGATGAAAATGCTTGTTCTTGGGTAGAACATTGGCTTAAAAAGAGAGTACAAAGAGTTGTCATTAATGGTACATTTTCAAGCTGGACAGAGGTGGTAATTGGTGTATCTCAGGGGTCTGTTCTGGGACCCCTTCTATTTAACATGTTTTTAAATTATCTTTGAAAGTCATGTTTGCTGCAGAGGGATTTAGATAGACTGGGGGACTGGGCACTCAAATGGCAGATGAAATTTAATGTTAAAAAATGCAAAGTTATGCACTTCGGCGTAAAGAATACACAAGCAACGTATACCCTTAATGGAAGCAAATTAGGGATAACAACACACGAAAACGACTTGAGAATTGTTATAGACAACAAACTGTGCAATGATGTGCAATGTCAATCAGCAGTGGCCAAGGTCAGTAAGGTATTGTCATGCGTGAAAAAGGGCATTCATTCTTGGGACGAGAATATCATTTTGCCTCTTTAGAAATCACTGGTAAGACCACATATTGAATATGCTGTGCAATTTTGGGCACCTGTTCTAAAGAAGGATATTATGGCACTAGAAAAAGTGCAGAGGCGGACTACAAAATTAATAAAAGGAATGGAACATATCAGCTATGAAGAAAGGTTAACAAATTTAAACCTATTTAGTTTAGAAAAATGTCTCCTGAGAGGGGATATGATAACATTATACAAATATATTCAGGGCCAATACAAACCATTGTGTGGAAATCTATTCACAAACCGGACTTTACATTAGGACACGAAGCCATGCGTTTAGACTGGAAGAAAGAAGATTTCGTCTAAGGCAAAGAAAAGGTTTTTTTACTGTAAGAACAATCAGGATTTGGAATTCTCTGCCTGAAGAAGTGGTTTTATCAGAGTCCATACAGATGTTCAAACAGCTACTAGATACATACTTGCAAAAACAGAGTGTTCAATTATATAATCTTTCAATGTAGGCTAATAACTGCTTGATCCAAGGATAAATCTGATTGCCATTCTGGGGTCAAGAAGGAATTTTTTTCCTAGCTTGTTGCAAAATTGTGCTTCAAACTGTTTTGTTTTTTTTGCCTTCTTTTGGATCAACAGCAAAAAACAAATGTGAGGAACTGATGGACGCAAGTCTCTTTTCAGCTATGTAACTATATAACTATGTAACTATGTAACATAGGCACGTCTGAAGACTTTCCCTCTCACCAGTCCCACAGATGAACCCGCATAAAAGTTCTCGGTTATACCAGTTGCCGGCATTTCTGGATTCCCGGGCTGTAGCGGTGGGCGGAGTCTGATGACACACTCAATTGCGTGTTGTGCTGCAAAACTTTTAAGAATATTGCACTGGTTGATGTGTTATTTGCACAATATTGAATAAGCACATTATTCGCGGCTAAACACAATTCTGTACACAAATTTGATGGCATGATTTTAAAGGCACAGCGCAGTTTATTTTTTGTTTGATATTGACACACCAATAGCCAGACATGTTCCACAATGGTGAAACTTCAAGTCTGTCTTTTCAAGCCATCGAAAAAGTAATAACTTCAACACATGGGGGGGGGGGAGGGGGAAGAATAAACCTCAAACTATTACAACAAGAGTTGAGGTGGATCTTCACCTTCAAAACATTGAGTCTGCTTGGACTCAATGAAGAATAAAACTACACGGCCTTTATCACTTAAACTATTAATGTCTAGATCACAACAAATTGACTTCATTCAATGTACACCTGTGAACATATATTGAGCTCTTCTCTTTACATACACGGACATCATACATGAGTACATGCATTCACTCTTACAGATCAATCCACCATCAGAACATATACTTAGTTTCTTTTCTTTAGGTCTTTTAAGTGCCCACTGCATTATGCAAGGATTTATTATTACTATTATTATTTTCTCATATTTCCATCTTCCTCCTTTCCCTTCTCCCCATTATTTCCCTCCCTTTTCATCTTAGGGACAAATTTAATAATTTATATTATTCATTAGTCCATACTCATCACAATGTAGACTGGCAAGTCTTCAAATCCAAGGAGAAACTCGAACTTTACGTAAAACCTCTAAATAACTTTGACCTTTGATTTGGGGATTGTCTATACCATCTCTCCCTGTCCTGAATACAATATAGGTAACATATGCCTAGAAGAACTATAAGCACTTAAGACACATTAATAATTAACCATTTTTTACTGTGGAAACTTATAGATATATTTTCATATCTTTCCACATAACAGATTTTCTTAAATTAACTGTCTCTCGAATGCACATATCTATATACAATAACCTTTTTCCAATACCCTAGAAACATAGAAACATAGGATGTGACGGCAGATAAGAACCATTTGGCCCATCTAGTCTGCCCAATTTTCTAAATACTTTCATTAGTCCTCGGCCTTATCTTATAGTTAGGATAGCCTTATGCCTATCCCACGCATGCTTAAACTCCTTTACTGTGTTAACCTCTACCACTTCAGCTTGAAGGCTATTCCATGCATCCACTACCCTCTCAGTAAAGTAATACTTCCTGATATTATTTTTAAACCTTTGTCCCTCTAATTTAAGACTATGTCCTTGTTGTGGTAGTTTTTCTTCTTTTAAATATAGTCTCCTCCTTTACTGTGTTGATTCCCTTTATATATTTAAATGTTTTACTATATCTCTCGCTTCCTTGCCTTTTCCTCTAAGTGTTATGTTGGCCAGGCCGCTTCGGGTGTGCGAAAAGTACGCACAGGGCGCTATGCTAAATAGGGGCGCTGGGTAAATTCAAATACAGCTCGCATAAATTCAGGTTCTGGGCTCTACCTTGTGAGCTTCTGGTGGGTGAAAGATTGCGCCCCAGTTGGTCGTCACTTTACAGAGTGCCGCTTTAAGGCTGGCTGGTGAGTAGATTGAGTGCATCCTCCCTCACTGGCCTCGCTGTTTGGATGATGTGTTTGTGCATTGAGCTTTAAATTCGCTCTCCTCAAAAGGAAGCTTGGGTATCTGGTGAGGCTGCCGTGGCAACGCTCTCATACTATCAACGCAGAGCTCGCAAGAGGAGGGCTCCTGTTCTGCAAGGACTGGCAGAGACCGCGGGACCACCAGGTCATCAGTATTCCCCCATCCCTGCCCAAAGGTATGCAAGAGGGAGGGGTCAGAAGGGGGGAATCAACATTAATTAATTTTAAGAAAACAAAACCTGAAATTGCTCTCCCATCTCCTCATTTAAAGCCTTATGTCACCCCCTCCTACCCACAAATCATCACTATCCCACCCTTACTGTGTTACCTACACACACTCCATAACACACACACACATACACACACTACATAATCTACTCACGCACGCACACTACATAATCTACTCACACACACACACAACATCCCCTATACACACACTACATAATCTACTCACACACACACGCGCACTACATAATCTACTCACATACGCACTATATAATCCACACACACACGCACACCACATAATCTACTCACACACTACATAATCTACTCACACAGAACGCTCCCTATAAACACACTTTGTTCTCTACACACATACACACTAGATATCTCACAAACACTACAAAACGTACAGACACACTATGCTCCCTATATATACACACTACATAACTTGCACCCATACACACTACATTCCCTATACACACACACTATGTTCCCTAAACACATACACACTACATACCCTATACACACACACTGTTTCCTACACACATACACATTACATCCCCTTTACACACACACACACTATGTTCCCTAAACACATACACACTATATACCCTATGCACACACTGTTTCCTACACACATACACACTACATCTCCTTTACACACACACACATTACCTAACCTACACACACACACACACACACGCTACATCCCTATCCCACACCACACTGTTTTCCCTACACACACTGCATCCCTATTCCACACACAACATAATGGCATGGCAATTTCAGGGAGTCAGGACACTCTTGTTAGAAATGTGTTTTTACTCCTAATGCTTGAGTATGCCTTCACATAGGTTTGTTTTTCCCAAATCTATACACGTGGGAGGAATTCTTCTAGCCCATATATATATAATTTTCTGCTCATGATTTCTAAGAGTAATATTTAAATATACATGTATATTAATATGGGTGTATTATTATTATTATTATTATTATTATTATTATTATTATATGTGTTATTACACCTATAATATTTACAAATGTATTAATATACGTGTATATACATGATATGCCCAGAAATCACGTTAATACGTAACACCTATGTAATAGAGGCTTAGCACTTTTTACAAGATGGACGAGGGCATGTGACCATGGAGGGGCGCTGTGAATATTTTTCGCACAGGGCGCCTAAAGGCCTAAGGCCGGCCCTGCATGTTAAGATCCTTTAAGCTTTCCTGGTAAGTTTTATCCTGCAATCCATGAACCAGTTTAGTAGCCCTTCTCTAAACTTTCTCTAAAGTATCAATATCCTTCCGGAGATACCTCCTCCATTACTGTGTACAATACTCCAAGTGAGGTCTCACCAGTGTTCTGTACAATGGCATGAGCACTTCCCTCTTTCTACTGCTAATACCTCTCCCTATACAACCAAGCATTCTGTCTCCATAGCACAAACTTTCAGTTGGCGTTATACCATCTGACCCTGACTGACGAAAAGTTAGAAAGAGACCTAAGTACTATATTAACTTATCACATATGAATACGTATATGTACACATCAACCCATGGAGAGAAGGGACCAAAATACCATATTAAATTAGCACATATGAATACATATACTTATACACCAACCCATGATAGATAGATCTATACCATCAAAAATATGCATTTATATACTTTTATACCCTTAATAATAAACCACCCTCTGGGTACTTAGGAATACTATGTTTGATAGAATAAGGTTTCCACATCACAACAGCACTGAGTTATCTATGAATATACTAACAGACACTTCTATCTATATTCCTTATATATTACTCCGAGGACGCTGATAGAAAAACTGCTTAGTGAATATGCCCCACCAGCGGCTGACCAATTGATTCCCATTAAGACAAATTTTTACTTAAACTACAACAATTTATGAATATATATATTTACATATCAACCCATTGTTAGATCGACACTACCAGGAACACATTTCCATGTTAAAACCATCCCTTTAACCCCTTAAGGACACATGATGTGTAACATGTCATGATTTCCTTTTATTCCAGAAGTTTGGTCCTTAAGGGGTTAAAACACAAGGACAGATTGATAAAGGTCTTTACATCTTGAACAGTACGAAGTCAGCTATAATCATATAGACAGGGTAATGGACATCATTATTCCTTAAATATATCTACTTTCCACATAAACTTGCTTAGCTTTTAACTCAAACTTGATATAGAGAAACCACTTAGTGAATATGCCCCATCAGCGACTGACCAACATACAGGGGCAGGCTGGGCCGGGGGGAAGGGAAGCAATTGCCCCCCAGGCCGCCCTAATTCATTTTAAAACCGGCCGCTGCAGGGCCGGTCTTAATGCTGCAGTCGCCTGAGTGCTCTGTAAAGAGCCTCAAGCGGCTGCAGCGCTGCTTCTCTCCTCCCCTCCCCCTCCGCGCGGTACAGGAGTTTCTGTTTCTGTTTCACTGTTTCACTGAGTGTGCACTTTCCTATCACTCCGGCCGGGCACCGCGCACCGGAAAGGAGCTCGGCCACGCTACAGGGAAGGGGAGGTGATGGGGGGAGAAGAAGAAGAAGGGGGGGAGTAAGAAGAAGAAGGGGGGTGTAAGAAGAAGAAGAGGGGGGTAAGAAGAAGAGGGGGTAAGAAGAAGGGGGGAGTAAGAAGAAGAAGGGGGGAGTAAGAAGAAGAGTGGAACAATAAGAAGAAGGGGGGAGTAAGAAGAAGAAGGGGGATAAGAAGAACAGGTGGGGGAGTAAGAAGAACAAGGGGGGTGAGAACACATGGAGGGGGGGAGTGAGAAGAACACAGGGAGGGTGGAGGGGGGGATGAGAAGAGCACAGGGATGTCTGTGAAAAGAGACTGCTAGGGGAGGGTGGGGGAGAGGAGAGACCACTAAGGGGCAGGGGAGAGCTCTAAGGGACAGAAGGGACAGCTCTATAGGACAGGGGGCAAGACAGGGAGCTCTTTCACACTACGCGCGCACACACAATGCATCCCTATACATACACAGAAACACACAATGCATCCCTACACACACAGAAACACAACATGCTTCCCTTACACACAGAGAAACGGACAATGCATCCATTACACACACAATGCAACCCTTACACACAAAGACAATGGATCCTTTGCACACACACACAGAAACACACAATGCAAACCCTTACACACACATGCAAACACACACACTGTTTTTCTTACATACACACAGAAACACAATGCATCTCTTACACACACTCAATGCACACACATACAGACACACACCTTGCATCCCTTATGCATACAAACACAGATTCACACAATGCATCCCTTACACACAACCAGAAACACACAATACATCCCTATACACAAATACACACTGCTTCCACTACACACAAACACACTGCATCACCTGCACAAACTGGTATCCCTATACACTACATACCATAAGCACACATATTAGATCCTCTACAATAACACATAACATATCCCCTACACATTCCACTCCCTGTGAGCGAACTCATGGGTGGGTGGAACATATAAGTGGACTTATGAGTGGGCCTTATGGGCATACTCACCGTCAGGCCCTGGGGCCCAGACCTTGAGCTGTGTAAGGGGCCCCAAAAAAATGGAGCTGCTTCCAATTCTCCCAGAACATTGAATTTTGTGACCACAGTTGCAAACAGCCTCCAGATATCCTGTTCTACACCAGACCAGTGGAGCCAAACTGCAGCCCATCATCGTCCTCATCTGGTTGTAAGTAGGCAATCTAGTATATTATTAGTGACACTAATCTATAATTTACCTCACATTAAAGGGACACTATAGCTTAATGAAGTGGTTCTGGTGTCTATAGCCAGTCCCTGCAGGCTTTTTAATGTAAACACACACTGTGTGCAGCACTGGCGTTACTTCATATGGCAGATCATATGGGTGGGGCATTGTGATGTCACATGGGGGGCGGCAAATTTTTTTTTTTTGTCTAGGGCGGCAAAAATCCTTGCACCGGCTCTGATCCTGGGCAGGTGCACCACTACTAATGGTGACCCACAGGAGGGGAGTGCACTGATTGCACTGCACTCTCCTTCTACCCAGACCCGTCTTTACCGCAGTGCAAGTGCCCTCTGCCCCTAATTTATAGTGGCTTACACTCACAGCAAGCAGTTCCTGGAGCCCTTTGCAGAGACGGGAACAAAGAGGTTCTGCGGCAGCTGGCCGTCCTGCAAGCATTACATTAAACAGCTGTTCCCCATGCAGCCACAGGTGACGCTGTGCTGGGAGAATGTGATTACTCTTCACTTCCTCCCAGCCTACAGAGCAGCACATGGGAGGGAGAGAGAAGGAGGCATGATTTAATCTTACAACAAATCCACTAAGCAAATCTTATTAAATTTGGGGGGATCAGCTCTGTTTCCACAGTTTATTGGTGTTTACTATGATGTCTGTATTAATATTGAGGGATTTCTAAGTAGTAACATCAGTGTGTGTCAGCAGGGCTAGCCGTTGGGGTGTGCACGCTGTGCGGTCACGCAGGGTGCCATGACAACAGAGGCGCCCGGCGGCCAACACAGTTTACAAGTTGGGTACACCAGCATATTCAATTTAAACGATTCACTGGTGGTCCACTGGTGTGCACCAGCAGTAGGTGCAGACAGATCATATCCTCTCCCTCGTGGTTCTGGCGCTCAGTTAGTGAGTCAGAGCACAGGCTCAGAGATTCTCAGCCTGCGCTCTGACAACATTGAAAGTCAGAGCCGTGAAGGAGCGGGTATGGCAAAGAGCTACTGATTAGCATAACATCAATATCAGTTGTAAAACCAGGAAAAGGTGGGCATGGATGGTGAACTGATTTGGTGGTGCAATGGGCCACTTGACTGGTTTTGTCCCCCAGGCCTAAGGCTGCCAGCCCTCCCCTGACTCTAAGCAACGTAACTACTGTAGCTCAGTGTAGAATTTATGCTACTAGGATTCTTTGGGCATTGTCCTCACTTTTTTGCCAAATCAATCACGGCTGATTTGACAAAAAAAAAAAAGGGATCACCCAAACACGCTTTTACCATCACCCCTTTAGCTGACTTGATAATTCAGAATTTACACTTCCATATTATCA
>OW240914.1:116595963-116615380 GCA_933207985.1 Pelobates cultripes
TGTCACTGGCTCTGGCCAAATGGGACAGGTGTGTATCCATTTACATTACTGGCCAGTGAGCCTGGTGTGAATATTCATCATGCTACCTGTCAATCATTGTAACCATCCTAGTGAGGGATGACCCTGCAAGGAGCACTGTTTCCCTGTTATACATTCAAAAACACTCCATATGTGTCACAGAGCCCATTGGCACGTGCATAACTATCAGTTCTGTCTACATGTGGACTACATTGGGAACATGTTAAATTAGTGCTTTTTTCCCCCTCTATATCCTTTTATTTTATTATTTTCTTTAAATCAGATTAGTTTTAGGTTATACATAAGATAAGTATGGATTACTTTTTCTTATGAGAAGTGTGATTTCCTTTGGCAAAATTTAAGCATAGCTCCATTTTTAATGCTAAACTAATCTCACTACAATTCATGAGTCAGAAAAATCCCAAAGAAGGGCAAACTGCAAACATTACGGACTGAAAAAAAATCAAAATGGTAGCTCACAGATATTGAGGGCTAGCACAAAGAAGAAGAGATAATACATATAAATAAAGGTGAGTAGAAAGGAAGGAAATATAGCTATTACGACATAAGAGACACAAAGAACGGAAAACCGAATGAAAAAAAGATGACAGCTCTGCTTAAAAGGACAACTATCATCAAATTTTCCCTTCTCATTTTTTAAAAGTTCATGACATTTATTGAAACTTAATGTTTTTTTGATGATGTATTTTGATTTTTTAAATCTGGGCAGTTATGTTTGGTCAGTTTAAGTCAAGAAATTAAAAATAAGAAAAGGGCATTCAAAGCCATTAAATCTGACAAATCAGATGTATCATATAAAAGATGTAAGGAAGACAATAATGCATGCAAAAAGGCAATTAGATTCACTAAACTATAAAATGAAAAAATGATAGCCAAAGAGAGCAAAACCAACCCTAAAGCATTTTTAAGTACATACATTCTAAAAACCTCCCAAAAAATAAAAGTGTAGGTACAATAAAAGCTGGGATGGGGGTGTTAGTTGATGAAGACCAGGGAAAGGCAGGAATTTTAAATAACTATTTCTCCTCCATATTTATTAAGGAAGAACCCATGGCAATAGATGTGCAAATGATTGCTGCAAAAAACTTGCAGAATAATTGTAATTGGCTAACTCAAGACAAGGTGCTGCAGAAACTACAGAAAGTTAGTATAAACAAAGCTCCAGGGACTTATGGTATTCATTCACCAGTACTTAAGGAACTAAGTGTAGAAATAAGTGAACCTCTGTTTTTAATCTTTCAAGATTCTTTTCTTTCAGGAAGTGTTCCAGAGCATTGGAGGAAAGCAGACGAGGTTCCTATATTCAAAAAGGGTTGAAAATCCTTGCCTGGAAATTATAGACCTGTGAGTGTATCTAGTGTGGCTGGGAAAGTATTTGAAGGGTTATTAAGGGATAATATTCAAGAATTCTTTAAGAAGAATGTGGTTATCAGCAAAAATCAGCATGGTTTTATGAAGCACAGGTCATGTCAAACTAACTTGATTGCATTCTACGAAGAAGCAAGCAGGAGTATAGATCAGGGTGTTGCCGTGGATGTGATCTATTTGGATTTTGCCAAGGCAGTCGCACACAATAGATTAGTGTTCAAACTCAAGGAAATCGTTCTAGATTAAAATACTTGCTCACGGGTAGAACATTGGCTTAAAAATAGAGTACAAAGAGTTGTCATTAATGGTAAATTTTCAAGCTGGACAGAGGTGGCGAGTGGTGTCCCTGATTGCTTTGTTCTGGGACTGTTTCTATTTAACATGTTTATAAATGATCTTGAAGAAAGCATTGAAAGTCATGTTTCAGTGTTTGCAGATGACACAAAACTCTGTAAAGTAATACAATGTGAGCAAGAAATTATTTTGCTGCAGAGGGATTTAGATAGACTGGGGGACTGGGCACTTAAATGGCAGAAGATATTTAATGTAGAAAAATGCAAAGTTATGCATTTCAACATAAAGAATGCACAAGCAACGTATACCCTTAATGGAAGCGAATTAGGGATAACAACACGAGAAGGACTTGGGAATTGCTATAGACAACAAACTATGCAACAATGTGCAATGTCAATCAGCAGTGGCCAAGGCCAGTAAGGTATTGTCATGCATGAAAAAAGGCATTAATTCTCGGGATGAGAATATAATTTTTCCTCTTTATAAATCACTGGTAAGACCACATCTTGAATATGCTGTGCAATTTTGGGCATCTGTTCTAAAGAAGGATATTACGGCACTAGAAAAAGTACAGAGGCGTGCTACAAAATGAATTAAAGGAATGGAACATTTTAGCTATGAAGCAAGGTTAAAAAATTAAAACCTCTCTAGCTTAGAAAAACGTTGCCTCAGAGGTCATATGATAACATTATACAAATATATTCTTTTTTAACATTTTAATCTCCCTTATGCTATTATGGGGGTTATATTGACCCCCATAGAGTGAGGGAGGACATGGGGGACTTAGGAAGTGGCAGGGAGCACTGCTCCCTGACACTTCTATCTTTACATATTACAAGGTGGGAGCTGCGCGCCGGTAGCTCCCTCCTTGTAATAAACTGAATGAACAAATGAATATTGATATTCAGTGTTTATTTGTTCGTCTGACTTTTCTATTCATTCATTCGTCTTTCTGACGAATCAATACATGAAATTCCCGTTCGCATGTCCAAGTGTTTAACCTAGGTCCAGGCACAAAATAAAGACTAAAAAATAGGTAATATCGGGGGCTTAGGGGCGTTTGGGAGTGACTAGGGGGTCAATTAGATGTAGTAGAGTCGGGAGGGGGGGTTAAAAAAAAACGGGATTTGGCCATGATAGTGCCGCTTTAAAATCTGTTTCATTAGAAGTGATAATTGTTTAAAAATGAGAAGTGAACGTTTGATGATATTTGCCCAGAGGTAGGTGTCACATCTTATAAGTAATTTCCACCTTTCTCTCTGTACTGAGAAAGCGTGAAAGTAAATAAGACTGAAATTAATAAGGATCGGTTGAGAATGACAGAAATAAATATGCTAAGCGCAGAAGGTTGAAATAAAATGCCCTGTGATATCCTACTTCAAATATGCAAATATGCCCAATTTGGACATTTCCACTTAGGGGTGTATTTACTCTTGTTGTCAACAGTTTAAATATTAATGGCTGTGTGTTGAGTTATTTTGAGGGGGCAGCAAATTTACACTGTTATACAGGCAGAGTGTCATTTCTTCAGTGTTGACACATGAAAAGATATAATAAAATATTTACAAAAATGTGAGGGGTGTACTCACTTTTGTGAGAAACTGTATGTCAATATATGTCATTGCTTATGGCTGTGTCGCTGTGATAATTACAATGGCAGTCGCTCATGCAGCTAAATCCACCTTTGCATTTAGTAATGCAAGAAACAATTCTTCTGTCTCCATAACAGATTGTGAAAGAACATGAATCGTGTGCACATGAGTTATGCATTATTGCTACACATTGGTGTCAGATTAAATGTGATGTATCATGCATATGCAAGGTGGTATTTCTATGATGAGAACATAGAAGAATCAAAAAGTATTTTTGTTTTACATTTCTTACATAGCAGCCTAATCTAATCTCATTAACCATATGTAATAGCACAGTAATCCTTTCTGTTAGTATCCAGGACAAATCATAAAACGGTGACATCTTGTCTTGGCTATCCCTTCCTGTTGTATCCAAGATAATTCATACAGTCATAATTGGAAGACAGACTCTTGTGATTGCCTCCAATAAACTTTCCCCACATATAATGGTATCGCAAAATAATTTGTAAAGGGTTCTTTAAACAGATATGATGGCAGACTCATGACATTCCCTTTTGGTTGTACCCACGATGCTTTACATAGTTGCATAGTTATATAGTGGAAAAGAGACCTGCGTCCATCAAGCTCAGCCTTCCTTCCATTTGTTTTTGCTGTTCATCCATGGCAGTCAGATATCTTGGATCAAGCAGCTATTACCCCATTAATTAAGAATTATATCCTTGTATATTTTGTTTTTGGGAGTAATCATCCAATTGCTGTTTAAACACCTGTACAGACTCTGATAAAAGCACATCTTCAGGCAGAGAATCCCACATCCTTATTGTCATCATTTCCTTTTGTCCAGTCTAAATGTGTGACCTTGTGTCCTATGTATAGTTATTTTATGAACAGATTTCAAGACAATGGTTTGTAATGGCCCCCAAATACATTTGTATACTGCTATCATCATATCCCCTCTAAAGAGATTTAAATTTGTTAACCTTTCTTCATAACTAAAACAATCCTTTTATTAATTTTGTAGCCCGTCTCTGCACTTTTTTTTAGTGCCATACTTTCCTTCTTTAGAAAAAGTGCACAAAATTGTAAGGCATATTCAAAGTGTGAAAAATAAAGAAAGAGGTAATTCAGCACTTGTATATACTGGTACAGTTCCGTGGGGCAGCCCAACACCCAAGTCCGGTGCTTCTCTTATCCGGTACAAGTCAGAGTCAAATATAGCAAGGGGGGTTGGTGTGGTGCCTTTGTAATTCATCATGTCTATGCAAAAAATAGAAGACAGACAAAAAGAAAAAAAGTGCTGATAGTTCTGGAGCTTCAATTTAGCTCCAACTTGAGCACTTGGGCAGAATGATTTTTTGCACATACATCTGAGGAATTACAAAGGCACCACACCAACCCTGCTAAATTCAAGCTCTGATTTATAACATAGTGATTTATAAAGAGGCAAAATTATATTTTTATCCTGAGAATTAATGCCCATTTTATACATGACAATACCTCACTGGCCTTAGTTACTTCCGAATGACAGTGCACATTGTTGCCTAGTTTGTAAACAAATTCCAAAATCCTTCTCATGTGTTGTTATCCCTAATTCACTACCATATAAATATATATATATATAAAGGCACAGGATCCCTTCTGTTTGTATTTGAGATGTCTTACACATATGGAATGACATAGTAAGACATTCCAATCATATCTAGGGCACTTTACACAGATGTAATATCATTGACACTAGGGATTCACCGAAATATTCGGCCGAAAATGGGTCTATCCCGTATCGGCCGAAAACGGGTCATATTTATTGAAATATTTGTCAAAAATTGTATCTGTTTTTTTTTAAATATTTTTTTGTAGTGCATAGTTTAACAGACATGCTTGCATTAACAATTCAGATGATTTGATATCACAATGAAAGATAATAAAATGATAACATGAGAAGTCAAGAATGGGACGGGGGTGAAAAACACTACGGGACGGGGAGGGAGGAAGAAGGGGGAAGAACACTATGGGACAGGGAGGGGGGAGAAAAGAACACTGTGGGACAGAGGACTTGGGAAGAACACTATGGGACAGGGGAGGGGAAGGGGGGAAAGAAACACTATGGGACGGGGAAGAACACATGGGGGAAAGAACACTCATGGGACAGGTGATGGGGAAAGAACACTGGGACAGGGAGGGGAGAAAAGAACACTATGGGACAGGGGAGGGGGGGAAGAACACTATGGGACAGGGGATGTGGGAAAATAACACTGGGACAGGGGAGGGGAGAAAAGAACACTATGGGACAGGGGAGGGGGAACACTATGGGACTGGTGAGGAGTGGGGAAAGAACACTATGGGACTGGGGAGGAGGGAGGAAAGAACACTAAAAAAGAGGGAGGGGAGAGGAACACTAAAGGGGGGAGAGAGGAACATTAAGCGAGGGGGGCCACTAAAAGAGAAGGGAGAAGGAAAGATTTTCATATTATATTAATAAAATTTATTAAAAAGTTTAATATTAATAAATCTATAGGTAAAAAAAACTTTTTAAAAATCATTTGGGGGGAAAATTAATTTTAGATTTCGGTTTTCGGCCAAGGGCATCCTGAATTTTCGGTTTCGGTTTCAACTCAGAATTTTCATTTCAGTGCATGCCTAATTGACACATATTACAGTCAAACCCAGGGTGCTTTACATGGATGTAATGAAAGGGAATTCTCTATTGATTGTATCCAGAGTCATTTACTCAGATGTAAATTACAGTCCATTCCATTTGTACATGGACTGTTTCAAGCAGAATGGCTTGGAAGCCCCTGCTATTTGTATCCAGGATACTACACACAGATATAATGGCATGGTTTGTATAGTAAAAATGTGGAAAACCGCAAAATCAAGAAAAGGAGGGTATATTTAAATATCACTGTCTTATTGCTGTTATTAATGCCACATCTGCCTCTTACTTACGAATTCAGAACACTTCAAAAGATGTAGTGGTGTGCCAGTACCTTCTCTTTAATTGCCTTGTGTTTCCAATAGAAATATTTATGTTTCCTTCACTTCTCAAACAATGCATTCCTCTTAGTTACTTTATGTTTCATGAAACTGTATGTGATTACACTGAAGGGATCTTGGAAAATTTTCAACCAAAATGCAATCTATCAACATCCTTTGAAGGACAGCCTACTCTCACACATGTAAATGCTTCTCATTTATTTGTCCTGAGCTTCTATAGTTTGATACATGTTCCCTATGGACTCAATTTACTCACAAACATTCTAGTTCTCACCCATTGCTAGTCTGTTAGGATCAAATCACATACACACAGTCATTGGTTCCTCAAACCAATCTGTGATGTCACATTCCCTCTAGAACACATCTCCTCATTTTTACTTGCGAAAATACACATTGTAGATAAAATTGACCTAGATTATGGATGGATGGAATAACACAGTTGAATCATTCCCTGTGCTTTTTATCTAAATATATTTCAGTTCAATCCTTGTGACCTAGTAAGACATCTCCAAAGTCTCTTATTAGAGAAAATAGTTGAAGTTCAAGCGCATACAAACTGTTTAATATAACTATGTTTCTCCTGGCCATATAAGCTAAAAATAAAGTATCCTGTTTACACATATCCTCATTAATCATTGGGAACATAATGCTAGCAGGAGCTAAAAAGCCTGTGTCTCTGACATATTGCTCGTGGTGAATGCCAGTGTGTGCTGAAGGTAACTGGTGTGCCTGTTTCATACCATGCATTAGAATTTGCATGTTATGTCAGGATTATTATTTTCAAATTTGCACTTTCGACAGAATCGTGTGCAAGCTCTGCAAATTTGCACTTTCGACAGAATCATGTGCAAGCTCTGCTTTGAGTACTTTTCTAAACTGGTAGAATTTATCACATATGCCCTTTAAACTCCATAATATAGTAGGGATTCTGTGTCTTAATTTGATTTCTCTAACTTAATTTTTTGTGGCTTGTTTTAGAAATTTCAGTTTTACATTTGCTGTGGGTTGTCAATGTAAAGTGCCTTATTAGTGTCTGTCACTGGCCCTATGCTGTGACCTTCTATGTGACCTGCTTTGGATGTATGTACTCAATCCCTTTACCACCCTGAGTGGCACTCCATCCCACGTGCTAGTGAGGAAGGAACCCTGAGCACCTTTTTTGACAGCTGTCTTCTTCAATCTACACTCCTTTTACCCTCATTTTTGTAACAAGATTATTCTGTGTGATACTTTCATTTACCACTTTCTGTCCTCCCCCTGTATCATCTGCTTCTGTTCGTCTCAATGAGTAGACTCACCATTAGCATCTTTAGTCTATAGTTTCTGTCAGATGTTCCACATCAACTTTCACAGGATGAAAATGAGTCTTGTCAGAACAGTCGCTATGTGAATACTGGAAATCAATCTCCTCTTAAGTGCTATCAGGGTTCCAAGAATAGAGGCAAATGTCTTGTTTACTAACTCTGCCAGTGTTGTAGTAGCAGTTCTCTGGAGGCAGAGTGCTCAGTTAAAATACAGTTCCAATGGAGGGAATGGTAGGTAGAACCACTGAGAGCTCAATGGAAAACAAATTTTTACTCAGTGCAGATAAGTTGGTGTTAGGGGACATGGACAGGACATGGCACAAACAGATTCTAAGCCTTGATGGCCAAAGGCTACTAACTTCTGGAATGAAGAGTTGCAAGCCTTTGTCCCATATTTTGTGGCTGCCGTTGGAGACCATTGTTTATAACTTTTAATTTTTTGAATGCTTTGTGACAGTATGCTATGACCACTCATCCCAATGTCTATTGTAGCCTTTGCAATGGGACAATACCCATTCTGCTCTTGTGGTAACCAAAGACTACAACATCGCATCCTACTCTGCTGTGTATTAATGCCTGTAATCATACATCATGGATAATACTTCTGCTTAGCGAACCTCATCTTTTAGGGCAGATGTTGCTGACCTACAACTCCCATGATTCCTTGAATTAAATAGATAGCCAGTGAATCATGGAGTTTGTAGTTCAGCAGCATCAGGAGGTCAGAGTTTGGAGATCCCCATCTTAGGGGATCAGGACCAGGTGCTATGGCTTTATATCCCACACTGCTGTGCATGAGCACAAGTGCTAAAACCTTGTAGTTTTCACATTTTGCGGTAATAACATTTATGATCTAGCAGCCCTTATCTTTGATATGCACTTCACAGTCAGATTATGCATATTGTATCATTTGTACAATTCAGTTTAAACTGAAAATGAAATATGGTTAATATATTTACCTTACTATTACTATTAATGCATGCTGTTAGTCCTTTGGTTTTATTTGTTGAACATATGCCTTTCTTTTGGGGTGCACTGCATTTTTTTATTTTTGCATATTTGTCCATGATTTCTTCATTACCAAGACTCCTCCTTAGTACAAGCAATATCAAATTAAAGACAATATCTGTAGAATTAACAAATGTAACTTTTACAATGTGATAATGAGCTTGTGAAACCTATAGATTGAAATAAATGCTTAGAATATTTCTGCTAGTTCATCTGAGATATAACTAACTGGAATGTGGAAATATCTGCTTATGGCAGCCAGATCTTTATTATTTTACCTCAATGCCAGAGTTCTACAAAAAATAATAATAATAATAATAATATATATATATATATAATTTTAGTCTGTTTTCTAATAATTTGACCAGAACAAGGTATAGATAGGCTTTACTCTGTATGAAACAACAATGTAATTCACATAGATTGACGTTATCTGTGATACACCAACTGCTGTATATTACACCTTGCATGATGTTTACATTGCATTTACCAATTAGTTTACAGGAGATGAGAGCAGAGAAGCTCCTGTCTCATGCTACATGTGATGTGAATTGTAGCACACATCAGCCAAAATGCTAGAGGTGTACCATTGTCTTTGATCAGAGGAAACGATTACCCCTTCAATCTTTCTTTACTCTGGTTCTACTTCTTGTATGATGTTTTGTAATTGAAGTTCTCCAAAGTAATGTTCTGATTCTGTGCATGTGATTTCTGCGATATAATGAGCATGGACATTGAAGAAGTGAAAATTCTCATGAAAATCTGAGGCTACTGAGCTTCGTAGTACAGTTAAGTGAGGACATGCTGAGACCGCATGCAGTGACTATCTTCTCTTTGGCGTATTCCTGATGACATGTTAGTGAGAATGTGTGATAAGAGGAATACATTAAATATCATGTCTCGTGAAATGCTCTTGGGCAGCTGTCTGGACACTAGTACTAGTATGACCATTGACACATTCCATCACTGAGCCTGATTCTTATTTAAATGAGTTTGTGTACTTTACAGAATACTACTTGTATATTTGAACCTGTCTGGAAAATAGCCCAACTCCACCTTCCATGCAATCTCTGCAGTAAGCCATAATGTAATAGCTCAACAAATTATATCTATTTTCAACTTTAAGAGTCTGTTTTAAAGTGGTTGTCATTACACCATTAGTTTTTTATCACAATATATAAGTACCTACAACATTTCAAATCTGCTGAAAGAAAATTATACAGGGGGGTGCAAGGAAAATATACAATATTTTGCTGTATACTTAGTATAATGAGTGGAACACCTCTTGATAATAAAAACATATACATAGTATAATACTGTTACACAAGGAAAAAAATGATCAATTAGAAGGTATTGGGTCACTCACAATATGCAGAGCCACATGAAGCTGGCTCTGACTTCAATGGCAGATGAATAATAAGCTTATTCCGGCTTTCAAATTCCTAGACAGGATAGCTCCTTTTCAGCCCTTCAATAATTTCCAAGATATCCAATATATTAAGAAATATAAACTTTACTGGATATAAAATAACACAGGAAACAGAAATAAGCTTAAAATAATATAAAGTGAAAAGTCCACAGCACTAACGCGTTTCGACCTCCAGGTCTTTATCAAAGTGTGTGGTGAATGGTGGTCTTCCTTTTTTTAAAATAATATACCAGGTGTCCAGTTTGGCGCAGTTTAGTGGCGTCCATCATCACTTTCGGATCTGCCGAACGTCCGCGTCACGTTAATCCGTCCGATCACCTGATTCTGACGTCGTACATATTGATGTCACTTCCGGGTTCTCTGTCTTTTCTTTTAGAATCCCTAAACATCAATAGCACTAACAATTTCGCCATATTTAAAGTGGGAAAAGCCCAGCTATATAGAAATAAACTTCAAATAAAATAATACATTAATATATATAATACCAAATATAATGTTGTTTTTTTCTAATATTAAAAGAGGCATTTAACAAGTAAAATATTCCAAAATATAACAAAAAAACATTCTTTCAAATAAACAATGTTTAATAAACATCTATAATATAAGGAGGAGGGTCCCCTTAAAGTGAAATGCACTTATAATAAGAACTTAAATAAATAATTTTAGCTGCAAAATGAGGTTTTCTAGAATTTAAATAAAATAATGCAATGTATTTAATATGGATATAGCATATCTGTGGGAGACAAGGAAACAAGAGAAAAGTTAATTTTTTATATAAAAAAATATTTTTGTTTTAAGATTTTTTCTTTATAAAAGATTATACATAAAATGGGAATTCAGAAATAAAAAATAAAAAAAAAATATAAAAAAAAAATATAATAAAAATAAGTAATAAGCAGGAGGTTAAATAAGTGCTGACATCTCAAAGTCGATGTTAAGTCCACCGAGAGACAAAGTGTCCAAGTTAAATATCCACTTCATCTCACAGCGAATCAACGCCGACTCCAGACATCCACCTCTCCAATGGACTTCCGTCTTTTGAATGCCCCAAAATTGGAGTCCAGAGGGATCTCCTCCATGATGATTTAAGAAATGTATTGATACATTATGTTTTAAAAAAACCTTCCTAATATTATAAATATGCTCACGTATCCTTGTCTTTAGGCACCTAGATGTTTTGCCAATATATTGTAGCCCACAAGGACATGTGAGTAAGTACATCACATTTTTTGATTGACAAGAAATAAATGAATTCAAATCTGCTATTCACACGGAGGGCGCTATTAAGAAGCCTTTAATTTTAGCTCTTATATCATTGAGTACTGTCAAAAATCACGGCTGTAACATAGGCATGGAGAATAACACTATGCTGACATGGGTAATGACTAAACAACATGGTTTTAAACTTCCCCATGATGCTCATTCAGCTAGGGTACCAAGGTTTCCATTACAGATAGACGAGACACTAAGACTGCTGTACCTATATATCGCATAATCAGCCAGCAAAGTGTTCTATTCTCTTTTTTTCCACCCCTATAAATGTGTCTTTCTTTTCTGAAATGTATATTTCTTAAAAAAAGGTGGTAATTTAGGTAGAGAAAAACCTACACTTTTTTATTTATTTATTTTTACATTTTTCAGAACACTGTGATAAAACTCTCCCATTAAGTTAAGTAAAAATAAAAGCCAATAAAGTAGGAAAAGGTGGAGGTCAGCTTCAAAATTCCACCTCAGGAAGTTTTAAAACATCAATCTATCTGAATCAAAAGAAAGCCATACAAATTGCAATTACCATGAGAAAATGTTTTAGCAAGGCTATTAAAAGATGAAATAAGGACATATTTTTTTCTCTTGTCTGTACCAGACGTATTTTGTTATATTCATGTAATAGAATCCTGCAGTCACATACATCATTTTCTGGCAACAATATCTAGTTCTAAGGAGAGGTGTTCAAGTAGTACAAAGCACTATTTCAGTGTGCCATACTGAGGTAATTGTTGGATATTCTGTAAGCATCAAATTGTGGCCTCCACAATTTAAAATACACCTTTCTTTTCATCATTGTAAAGTGTCTTTTTACAGTATAACTCTATGATGCTTTCTTTCTTGTTGGTGATTCTGTTCATAGAAGACGATACTCCTCAATGATTACATTGTTTCTGCATAAAGGCAGTATATTTGATCATTTTTAAAATCTCCATGCACCCAGCTTATGAGAGTGAATTTTGGATTGGATACAGGACGATGAACAAATGATCTACCCCGTCTACCTACTGAAATGTAGATTCAATGTGAGAGGAGAGAGACATTGGAAGATATTTAGCAAAATGTTCTGAAGAGAGGCAGTGAAATCCTGCCATTATTTTGATTGTATTTCTTAAAATTATCTAAAAAAGTGAGGGTTTTCTTTAAAGAAATTTCCATTTCAGAAGACCAAAAAATGTATAGTTGTGGAAAAAGTGGGGGAAATATTCATAAATGTTCTGAATTAGTGCTTTGGGACATATTAAAAATATGGAAACAGATGGCAAATCTAGCAGATTTAAATAATTACACCAAAATCAGTTGCAGAAAATTAGATTTTCAAATTACACTTTGAAAATGACCCCAAAATTGTTATTACTTCTCGCTCTAAAGAAAGGGAACGATCAGCAACTAAACTCATATTAGAGGAAGTTTGATACTGGTGAGAAGAACAAAGTAAAGTGTTGATTAAGTTACAAAACAAGATAATGCCTTAATGAGATTTAAAATGTTACTTTCATATAATAAAAAAAAAAGTACAAGGTACTGTATAACCAGCACTGCAAGATGGAAGAGTACAAAAAATTTGTTGTACCTTTACATTTTTTGCATTGGTTTTCTTAATTAAACATGAACTATAAGTATGAATTATGACTTTAATACAAGATCCTGGACAGGCTTTATTATCATTATGCTGGTTGACATAGAGAAGCTATAAATTCAAATGTGGCTTCTCAGGTGTCTCAGGGATCAGAGCTGATCTGTAAGATTTCAGATATAGGACTGTGTGCGTATAGTTTATACAACTGTCTCATAGTGTAACTGCAGTAAAGTTAGGAGACCTCTGGCACTATTGTTGCAGTTAGATATTGCAACTCTTATAATGCTTAACCAGTCAATGGGCTTCCTAAGCATCGTTGAAACTGCAGTGAATCATGTCAGCTAGTTACTACTGCTGCACTAGAGGCTCAGAACACATACGATTATGGTTGTGACTAATGCTTTTGAAAGATACATTATTAACCCAAGTGCATTGCCACACAAGGGATCGCATGACAAGGTCACCCTGATGTAGGTACATAATTAAAACAATTTCAGATTGTAAAATCCTGTGTGAACAAGGCTGAGCTGTAAGTTGGGTCTCCAGACCATTCTCACCTCTCTGCATATCTGCTATATTAATCATTAGCCAGTGAGAGAAGAACAGAACTGTTGAAGGACAGTGGAGAAGAGATGTTACTGATCTGTTAAAAAAAGGAATGAAGAAGGTAATGTGTTTACCAGCATGATACAAAGATGTGTATGTGCCGGGTATTTGCAATATTTTTCTATATTATTATTACTGGTAATAATATAGCGCCAGCATATTCCGTAGCGCTTTACAATATTATCAAAGGGGGAGATTTAACTATAAACGAGACAATTACAAAAACTTACAGGAACAATATGTTGAAGAAGGCCCTACTTAAACGAGCTTTCAGTCTATATGAGGTGGGGTGTAAAACCTAACAGGACAGGAAATAGCAATCACACAAGTTGGAGTGAAGCAGAGCTGGAGGAGATAGTAGAGTGCTGACCTTTAGGAAAGAGCAAGAGACAGGTATGTGAGGTAGAGGCTACTCTGGGAGGCCATAAGCTTTCCTAAAGAGATGGGTTTTGAGGCACTTCTTAAATGATTGAAGAGCTTGATGGTCGTAGGCAGGCTATTCCAAAGTAAAGGAGCCACCCACGAGAAGTTGGCTGTACGGGCAGAAGCAGCAGACAGGAGAAGGTCATAGGCAGAGCGGAGAGACCGAGAAGGGGCATACCTACAGATCAGTGAAGAGATATAAGAGGGGCTAGAATTGTTCAGTGCTTTATAGGTATGGATTAGTACCTTGAATTGACTACTATAGGATACAGGAATTCAATGCAAGGACTGACAGAGGGGAGAGGTGTGAGAGGAGTGACAAGAGAGGAAAATCAGTCTAGCTGCAGCATTAATTACAGACTGTAGCAGGGCAATACGACTTGTGGAAAGACCTATTAGGAGAGAGTTACAATAATCCATGCAAGAGATTACTAGAGCATGGACAAGCTCCTTAGTAGCATCTTGCGTAAGAAAGGGGTGGATGCGGGCAATGTTTTTAAGGTGGAATCTGCAGGATTTGGTAACATACTGGATGTGAGGCTCAAATGTGAGGTATATGTGAGGCATATAAATAATACTATGACACTGAACATGTGCAGAATTGGCACGTTGTCAACTAGAACATATCCTGTGTATAGGTCAGGTTCTGCATTTTATTATACAGATTAACCACTTAAGGACTGAGCCAAATGTACACGTTGTGAACGAAACAAAATGTAAACAAAACCTGGCATTTGCTCTACATGTCTGTCCAACCGTAATTTACCTCTTTCATATTAAATGCACCCACCCTTATTATATATCATTGTATTCAGGGGAAACAGGGCTTTAATTTAATATCAAATATTTAGCTATGAAACATAATTTAATATGAAAAAAAATGGGAGAAAATCCAAATTTTTAAAAAAAATTTTAGTTCTACATGACATTTTAACTGTTAATGTCTTAATACTGTTTGCTTTTACTGCAATAAAATACACATATTTGTATACAGCAAAGTCTCACGTGTAAAACAGTACCCCCTATGTACAGGTTTTATGGCATTTTGGGAAGTTACAGGGTCAAATATAGCACGTTACATTTGAAATTGAAATTCGCCAGATTGGTTACGTTGCCTTTGGGACTTTATAGTAGCCCAGGAATGAAATTTACACCCACAATGGCATACCAGTTGCAATAGTAGACAACCCAAGGCACTGAAATGGGGTATGTCCAGTCTTTTTTAGTAGCCATTTGGTCACAAGCGTTAGCGTTAGTATTTGTTTGTGTGAAAAATGCAAAAAACACCAATTTTGGCCAGTGTTTGTGACTAAGTGGCTACTAAAAAAGACTGGACATACTCCGTTTGCAATACCTTGGGTTGTCTACTATTGCAAATGGTATGCCATCATAGGGGTAATTTTCATTCTTGGGCTACCATAGGGTCTCAAAGGCACCGTAACCAATCTGGCGAATTTTAATGTGAAAAAAATGAAACGCAGCCTTATATTTGATGCTGTAACTTTTGAAAACACCATAAAACCTGTACATGAGGGGTACTGTTGTACTCGGGAGACTTCACTGAACACAAATATTTGTGTTTCAAAACAGCAAAAATATATCTAAGTATATATATATTTTTTTACACTTATTAATTTGATTTGATTTGATTTTCAGCCAGCAGGGGGACCACCTGTCACTCTCACATGGCCGGGGGGGCTGCCAGGAGGAAGATCTGCCGCGGGGGGGGGCTCCCTGGGAGTCCCCCCCACCGCGATCGCCGGTGTGGGACCGCCAGCGACCGGGTAAGTAAGAAAAGACGGAGGGCGTAATTGTACGAAAAGACCGGAGGGCGTAATTGTACGCCCTCCGGTCTTAAGGGGTTAATACAGCACACACATAAAAATACTTAAAATCACCTATATCACCTATCTCAGCAATTAAATATGGCGATTCAGTTCTATTATATGGCCATATTATGTAAAGCCCACCACTACATCACGGCACCCTAATAATGGTACTGTAGCTACTGCTAAACGAGCTCATGTGTATTTAAATAATCTGTTGCAAGAGCATTGTGAATATATATCATGCACAATTAATGTGATAAATGCAATTTAAAAAACATACAGTGTCAAAACTAAATAATTAAAGTAATAGTGTTTTGTTATATATATATACATTCACAGTGCATATATCATATATCTGCTCTATGAAAATTATAATTAAAGTGACATTACTATTAAAAACCTCCTCAAATTTATACCTTCTTGTGGTCACCTCTAAAAGGGCATCTTAAGCTGATGGGGTGGGGTGGGCACCCCGCTCAACCTAAAAGGAATTTGGTCTGGATTCCAAAAACATAGTAAAGAAAAAAAGGGACTTGGGAGGACACCCAGAACATGAATTTCTTAGCAATGGTGCTGCCGCAGACACCAAAATGTATACATAATACAGATTAAGGAAAACGCACACGCAAAAATACAGTTTTAAATTTGATAAGGTTCTGCATTTTATGCATAGTCTCATGGAACACATTTACCACCACGGAGCACTGTTTAACCTGTGCTGCAGTTCGGTGGGGAAGGACATGGTGTACAGTTCAATCTCCTTTAATTCTACTTTGTGACAGCAATATCAATTCTATGCAAATTTAATTGCACAGTATGTCATTCATTGAGTAAGAGCGGTCAGCTGATCATTTTATTTGCCCCATTATCAGGTGAACAGGGTGAGGGCACTCCAGACATCATAACCACTAGAGTGGGTTGCTTGAAATAACCCTTTAAACAATGCCCCATTTTAGTTGCCAATCAGATTTACCCACGATCCATCAGTTAATTACACAGAAAGTTAAGTACGCAGAATGCATGGGCAGAGGATGATGATAATGACCTCAGTTGACGGTGAACTTTAAATATATATTGTTCTTACTATGAATAAGTGCCTCTCAAACTATAGTATTAAATATGATGGTACTTTATAAGTAAAAGAACCAAATAAAAATAATATTAATAATAACTCCTTATATGACAATTTTTAATGTTATCAATATACGTTCAAATCGATCCACAATTTAACCATTGTTATAACAATGGATTCAATTTAATTTAATTAACAAAAAATATGATTTTATTAGTATTTTTTTTTTTTTATTGACTAGAACCAATTTAGAAATATGTATACCCACTCCTGTGTTTTACCTGTAACTAATGAGCCCTCTTCAGACCTTGTCATCTCGATCTTCTCTTTGGTATGGGAATGTATCCACATATGATAAATGTGAAATGTCAAGGTGTGTATAAGCACCCCCCACCCCCATAGTCAGACACTTATTGTATCTGCACGATGTTTCACGGACCATTTCTAGATCGTGAAGGAAGCATCCAAATACTTTGTGTAATCCTCAAAATCTTGTTATCTTCCTCCTGACTTCAGCTGTCACTTTCTCTATTAAGTTTGACCCCTCTGCCTCTACATAGCTCAACCTCATCTTTTATTGCTCTTATCATTTATTGAACTCAGTCAGGAAATTCATCTTTGATTGTTCTCAACCTCCCTTGACCTTGGAATGTGCTCAAATTTAACCATATATGTTTCGTCAAACCATAATCTGGTATCTAGATGCATGTAACGCTCACTGCTTCTTGTTAGGTCTGCATAATTAAAACTCATTGCTTCACAGAGGATCAGCTTATGCTCAGGAAGAAGAAACATTACAAAGTGTTATTTTAGACCAGTTATTGACCGCTAACTTTACTAGTATTCTGGATTATATTTCTCACAATTTCCAGTCTGTTCAATTGTTGGTTTATTTGTGTTTGATTATCGCTGGTGGGGTTAGGTAATCATGTGATACAGATGCTGATCGAGAACAAATTTATAGAAAAGGCGACTACGATGATCAGTTCCTCTAAATATCAGTTCTGAGGCAAAGTGCAACATTTAGAGTAACAGCCAAACTGTTCTGATTGTTATACAGTAAGCATTTTGATTCGGAACTTAAAGTTATATAATATTTATATATATAAAAAAATGTTTATTGGCTGTGAAAGATCATGAACGGCACACTATTGAGTTCAGGATTACATGTGTGCCTGTCAGTAGTCAAGGACTCTCCTGATTTAGTCTAGTTTTATTTATTTTGTATTTTGTTGCTTGGGACCTTACGTCAGCACAGAGAAGTATTGAGATTCCATGGATACTTAGGCAAGTTAACAGTTTGGGACATAGGGATGGTTAATGGGGCCAAGCAAATTAATGGTTCTCGAGCCCTGTCTAACCTCTGCCCAGGGCAACTTTATGGTTAATCCTCCTCCGCTTCCAAAAACTGGCCCAACCTGTATGACAATTTTAGTTATGCCTCATTTGGGAAATATATTCCCTCTGGGTCCTGAAGAGAGAAAAAAAAAGAGAAAAATACACACATGTTTTTTATTGTTGGCATTTAACCCCGTAAGGACCAAACTTCTGGAATAAAAGGGAATCATGACATGAAATGTTTTTTTTTGCCATTATTGATTAAATCATATATTTTAATGAATAAAAATGTAGCTAGTCAAATCATGATATATATACTAATCACCCACAACATTAAAACCACTGACAGGTGAACAGAGCCAGACTGGGAACGAAAAGCAGCCCTGGAAAAAAATGCGTTGCGCCAGCATAGTGTGCTGATATAGAGTTGGAAAAGATAACTTAAAATGAAAAATGATTACTCCAACGTGAAAGAAAGCACTCACAGTCTTCAAAATAAACAAAAGTGCAGATTTGTTTTAAGCAGACGTGCCTTTGCATGTAATCAATGTTTCAGTCCAACTACCTTGACATATTAAGGAAAGTTTGGTAATGGGACTGAAAAGGTGAATGTATGTGGCACACAACTGTAAAAAATGACGTTATCTTGTTTATTTTGAAGTGCGCTCTTTACCAGGGCCGGACTGGCCCACCGGGATACCGAAAATTTTGCGGTGGGTCGTTGGCACCTGGGGCCGGGCAGACATGTGGGTGTGCTGGCGGCCGCTGGAGGAGCAGGGATGGCGGGCGCTGGAGGAGCTCTTCTGGCGGCCGCAGGGGAAGCTGTGCTGTGTCTGCTCCCCAGAGCGCTACTGAATGAGACCGGGGATGGAATATGATGTCATATTCTGGCCCCGGTCTCATTCAGTAGCATGCGAGAGCGGGGGAGCAGAGACAGCACAGCTTCCCCTGCGGCCGCCATCCCTGCTCCTCCAGCGGCCGCCAGCACACCCAGCTCTCTGCATGACCCCCCTGGCCGGTCACCCACAGGTAATATATGTTATGCTGTCAGTGTGTGTGTGTGTGTGTGTTTGTGTGTCTGTCTGTCATGGTGTGTGTGTGTGTCATGGTATGTGTCTGTCTCTGTCATGGTGTGTCTGTGTGTGTGTGTGTGTGTGTGTGTCATGGTATGTGTCTGTCTGTGTCATGGTGTGTATGTGTCTGTGTCATGGTGTGTGTGTGTCATGGTGTGTGTGTGGCATGGTCTGTCTGTGTCATGGTGTGTGTGACTGTCTGT
>OW240914.1:116628523-116666468 GCA_933207985.1 Pelobates cultripes
TGAAATAAAACAATGTTTTTCATGCAGGCTGTGTGAGTTGCAAGGGGAGATGTGGCTATTTACTGCATAAATAGTAACAAAAGGGATTTAACTGCTGGCTGACTCAATTCAGTTGAAGTTGATGGTATCAACAAGTTTTTTTCCTGTTACCTTCCCCAGTTACTACATGCTCAGTCTTTGACCTGAAATCTTGTCTCCTATTCTCACTATGCGAGCATTTGGAGATTTCATTATTGTACCTTATTTTGATACCCATTAGCAGTCAATCTTCCATATTAGGAGTATAATTTAGTGAGTTGGATACCATACCACCATCCATTAACACCAGTGGTAATGCCTGTAAGTGTGAATACCTTCCTCCAGTTGTTTTTAAGCTATGCAACTCCAAACAAAGTACAATGATATATGGATACATTATTTTGGATATTGCTTTCTTGTGTTGTTCTATTTTTACATGTAATCTCATTATTTTCCTTTTCTCCCTATGGTATTGTTTGGCTAAAGTATCAGGTTAGCAAAGGTGCACATCAGGTAAAGTGACAAAAAGATTCTTTGGTGTTTTGTTTGCAGCAACAAAATTATGAGAATCTAGATGGGAGAAGGAGTCAGGGTCTAAAAAAGTTTCGAGAAATTAATGAGGTGGTGCATGATAATGCACTTACAGAAAATAAAACTATTTTGTACTTTCTGTTTTTATTTCAGTGTATTTCATGTCTACATCTCTAAAGAAGGTACAGCGTTAAAAGCTAGGACTGTTAAACAGTAAAGTAGACAAAAGGTTTTGTTTTTTTTGTCCATTAAATATAACCTCTGAATAACTTGTCAATGCTTGTGTAAGGTACATCATGCTCATCCTAGCCTATAACCTACAAACACACATAAAAAGCTCTTTAATCTTTAATTCTGAGCAAACCGTGACTGATATGCTACCCAGAGCAAGATACACTATTAAGTGTAGTTTAATGTAATATAAATATACCTGCTTGATCTAGTATATTATATCACAGTGGGCGCCCAGACTCTGCGACGCGGTTGTCAGCAGGGCCAGATCGGGAATAAAATAATCAGCCCTGCACATTATTCCATACCTACTAGTCCGCACCACCTGTTATGCAAATCAAGGCTAACAAATTTTCACCTTAGGGAAATTATTAAATCACTTCACTTTCATTTAAACATTTTTTTTATGATATTAAACTCATTACTCCTGGACGTTTGAAAAAAGAAAAAAGCAGAGCTGACAGGAGTCCTCTGATTAATGGTTCTATCAGAACACTATTAAAACAGTGGGATATTAATTGTCAGGTTATTCTCCTGGTCACCGCACCATGCAGTGAATTCATTACCATGGAAAGTGGGATCTCTTATCACATTCTATGGAGCACATTCCCCAGGCTGAAATGAGGCTTGACCAAGTAACATTGGAGATAACTCTCTGCAGAATTTCACAATCATACCCAAAATATAACTTTCTGCAAATTATGCATGTTGGCCTGGCTTGGTTATTCTTTGTAGAAGCTGCCCCTCACATAGGGCTAAATTTGATATTAGACAAACCTATCTCTCATCAATAGCATTTTTCTCATAGAAAGCAAAGTTCAAACAACTTTAAAGTTTATCTCTGGTAATTGAATCCATCCCATAATGAGCACTATGTTTGATTGAACAATGTACATCACACACAAACAAGGCTCTCCTGTTAGGCTGTGTACAGAATAAAGACAAAATTCACATATTTAAAACAGACAACATAAAAAATATGTTTATTACTGAATCAGGAGCAACGAACATTTGTGTATATGTGTAAACTGCTCAGTACATACGAGATTACTATATCATCTCTCTATCTATCTATCTATCTATCTATAATCTATCTATCTATCTATCTATCTATCTATCTATCTATCTATCTATCTATCTATCGGGATAGACATAGGGGTGGTATATGGTGGAATCTTGAGAGGGGTCCATAACATTTTACCTTTGGCTGATCTTCTTCCATCTAGCAAAGCCTCTGCTACTCACATCCTTTGCTTAATATTTTATTTTTTTCTATTTTTAATCTTTTAATTTTTAACTCAAACACTGGATTATTTTCTATATTATCCATATTTCTTGATAAACAGTAAGTTTGAAAAATGTACTCAGTATTAGTTTAAAAACTGCTCTCATAAAATGACTTGCGTGACTCTCTTTTGCCACTAACACCAAGGCTCCATGTTGCACAAAGTTCAACACACAAAAAAGCTGATTTGTGTAGGCCAGCCAAAATGGCTGCTCACAAGCTGCCTCTAGAGAGAAAAGGGATAAGCTCAGGTCTGATTTCACTGCCGGGAGAAGAAGAAAAATGTGCAGGATCAGTTGGGATGTGTTGCCCCCATCTCCGTATGTATGAATCTATCTTAAGGCTTCCCAACAATAAAACGTATAGATTTGTGTGTTGTGTTCGAGTGTATAACAAAAATACTCACATTAACGTGCAGTGTACAAGTGTATCACAGTGTGTGAGAGTTCCTCAGCATGAATTATTGTAACCCCCTCCTAACTGGTCTTCCCAAAAGCGGTACTGCCCTGCTACAGTCTGTAATGAATGCTGCCGCCAGACTGATTTTCCTCTCTAGTCAGTCCTCTCACAACTCACCCCTCTGGCAGTCCTTACATTGGCTTCCTGTATCCTATAGGAGTCATTTCAAAGTGCTAACCCATACCTATAAAGCACTAAACAATTCTAGCCCCTCATATCTCCTCACATAGGTATGCCCTTTCTCAGTCTCTCCGCTCTGCCCGTGACCTTCTCCTGTCCGCTACGCGCACCCGTATGGCCAACTCATGCTTGCAGAATCTCTCGCCGGCGGCTCCTTTCCTATGGAATAGCCTGCCTACCGCCATCAGACTCTCCCCTAGTTTTCAATCATTTAAGAAGTTCCTTAAAACCCATCTCTTTAGGAAAGCTTATGGCCTCCCAGAGTAACCTCTACCTCACATACCTGTCTCTTGCTCTCTCTCAAAGGGCAGCACTTCACTCCCACCTTATTTGATTGCTATTTCCTGTCCTAATGTGTTTTATACCCCACCTCCTATAGACTGTAAGCTCATTTGAGCAGGGTCCTCTTCAACCTATCATTCCTGTAAGTTTTCTTGTAATTGTCCTATCCCCCCTCTCATAATATTGTAAAGCGCTATGAAATCTGTTGGCGCTATATAAATGGCAATAATAATAATAATAATAATAATAATAATATAGCTTTCTGTAATGTTTGGTGTGTGCATTTGTATGTAGATCCACTGCAAAAATATAAAATTAAATAAAAAAATGGATCATTTTAGCAATGGCTATATGTTATGCAGTAGATGCGGATGAATAACTGTTACCATTATGTAAAAAGTTTCAGATTCAGCTGGCTGAGTCGAATAGAGGGTAACAGTCAGGACAGCAGCTGTCAAGACTGCACCATGAATCAGTTTTGCCCGATCATCTAGTAGGCAGACAGTAAGCACTCATGCCTGAATGATAGTAAAATACAAAAAATGTACAAAAATGCACGCAGTAAAATCACAGTCATAGCAGGAGACAGATCTTTTTGTTTTCAAAAATAGCTTCAAAATGTAAAATGAGTCTAACAGAAAACAATGTAGCACTTTGAAGATATGAATTAAATGTCTTAGTGTACTGGAACATTTCATCACATACTTTTCAAATCCTGATTTTGTATGTAACATAATACGCCAGCTGAGCATTGCATAGACACCATGATCCTACCATGCAATACTTTGCTGAAATTAAGGCTATGTTAAGTCAAACCCTAATGGAAAATCTGATCACCAAAAATGAATTTGAGTTCATGCTGGTAAAACAACCAATACTCTCAACTTTCTATAGCTTACCTAAAGTTCACAAATCCCTAGACAATCCGTCAGGCAGACCGATTGTTTCGGGTTGTGGGAATTTAACTCAAAATCTGAGTATATTTTTGGACAAGATCTTGTCCCCTATTGTCGCAAAATTACCATCCTATATAAGAGATACAAAACAGATGCTAAATTTCCTGAAGGACATCTCCATACCAGAGCAAGCATTATTATGCAGTTTGGATGTGGAGTCCCTATATAGTTCTATACCACACACACAGGGAATTGATAATATTAGAACTATCCTTGAACAAGAATTACAAACCCCAGTTGCCTATATAGACCTTATCTCCAATATACTCAGAACAATCCTCACAAGAAACATTTTTCTCTTCAATGGCACTATCTACCAGCAAATTAGGGGGACAGCGATGGGGACATCCTGTGCTCCCTCCTACGCTAATCTTTATTTGGGTACTTGGGAAAATCTTATCAGATCAGCCCCACATTTGAGTCACTTCATGGAGATGATATCATGTTGGAAACGGTACATAGATGATGTACTAATTATATGGACAGGGAGCAAAAAAGACTTTTAAATCTTCGTAAGTCTCCTCAACATGAATGACCTGAATTTAAGATTTACTAGCGAGATAGGTGGCAAACAACTCAAATTTTTGGGATATAACTATAACCATCTATGGAGGAGGGGTTTCTACCACCCTCTTTAAGAAGCAAACAGCCACTAATAGTCTGTTAAATTGGCATAGCCATCACCCTCAGCCCCTAAAGGCAGGTATACCAATAGGGCAATATCTAAGACTGAGGCATAATTGTTCCTCCATAGTTGACTTTAAAGTTAAGGTATGGGAACTTAGGCGAGCTTTCAAGGATAAGGGTTATCCCAACAGAGTTTTACGTAGGGCTTATACTAGAGCAATTAGCACTGAATGCAAGTCACTTCTAACAGATGACAAGGTACAAGGACAAGATCAGAAATTAATTCACTGTATTGCCACATATGATGCAGGTTGGGAATTCATGATGGGCACATTGAAGCGTTATTGGCCAATCTTGATATCAAACAGGTAGTTACAACATTCCCCTCTGTGACTGCACGGAGAGGTAAAAATTTATGTGACACATTGGTACAGAGTCACTTAGCCCCTCTCAAAAGAGGGACTCATAATTACCTACCTAAGGAGACATATAGGTGTGGACATTGCAGTGCATGTGAATTCATTGATCAGAAATCTATAGAATTCACGGACAGTAATAATAGCGAAACCTTCCCGGTCCGCTCATTTTTTAACTGCAGGACGGAGGGTGTCATTTACCTGCTTACCTGCTCATGTGGCATTAAATACGTGGGAAAAACCTTTAGACCCTTTAAATTAAGGATTAGGGAACACGTTAATTCAGTTAAAAGACCCTTGGAAACTCCAATCTCACGCCATCTTAGAATTCATCACTTGAACTCCGCCAACAAATTAAAGTTTATGGGGATAGAACATATCCCACAAACTCAACACAAGGGTGATTGGGATAAGAAACTGAGACAGTGTGAATCCTATTGGATTTACAGACTCAGGACCCTTTCCCCTGCTGGCTTAAATGAGGGCTTTTCTTTCACTGCCTTCCTCTAACTTGTCTCGTTTTTCTCCATTTTCTCTCTACTTTGGATGTAAATAAATTATAGGGATATCCCCACTGGTCCTTTTATGGATCTAATACATTACACTATAAATAAATAAATATACCACAATCACTTTTTTCGTAAGTAATTTTTATGTCCCTGAACGATTATTACCCTGATCCAATGGTTTTGTCTTACAGCATTACTTACCCTTTTGTATATGAACTGTGAGTTTTGCTGTAATACTTTAATCAAGCCCTTTGCTGTTCTATTATAATTAATGCACCAATCATGTAGTATAGTAATTATTAATCTATGCCCCTTAGTGATGGGATCTAGCCTATTACTTGGGTACTCAACGTGTATTTAGGTGATTGGATATGATTGGACATGATTGTGAGTTATGCTGCAATATTATAATTAAGCCGACTGCTGTTCATCACAATTGATGCACTGATTAAGTATTATAGTAACTGCCAATCTATGACCCATAGTGATTTTTATTTTTATTACTAAGGTACTCAATGGATTTGATTGGGCAGTTAATTAGTGTTTACATTGGGTCTTTATTTATGGGAATTTCTTGTCCGCCGTCATTCAGCGGACTAACCACTCCCATACTGAAGCTACGTGGGCATTACTTAATCCTTATACTACGCCCCTCCATTCATGTCAGCCTCGCGTCATGTGACACGGCTGACAGGTGGGCGGGCTTAAGAGGCTTCGGACCAATGAGCAGCCAGCGTGTGCGTTTGCTCATTGAATTGCAAGCTATCTCTTAATACTCTAATTAAGCTTTTAACCGCCATACCGCAATCAATACAACAATAATCTTTGTGGACTAATCATTCCTACTTTGATCCCACGTGGGTACTATCTTAATATCACGCCCCTTTATTCATTTCAGTACCGCGTCATGTGACGCGTCTGACAAAGGTCAGATTCAAGAGACAACTGACCAATAAGCAACCAGTATGTACTGCTGCACATGTGGGTTATAACAGCTGTTTCCATTTCTTGTGGATTGCAACAAAGGGTATTTATTTAAATCGCTACAGGGTACTTCAAAAGTTTATTGCTCATGATGACGGCATGCTGAAACGCCGAAACGCGCGTCGAGCTTACTTTTATTTTATTTATTTGTTTTACACTTTTTGGTAGCACTGATGGATTTATTTATTTAATCTTATTTGTTTTTTGACAGGCAGGGACTGAGACTTTGGTAGGCACTAGTGATTCTTCACAGTGCCGAGGTAATTAGGGACAGTAGACTTTTTACAGGGGTTACTGTCTGGGTTTAGTTTCTGGGTACCTCCTTTACATTGCCCCTCTTTTTTCAGTTCCCTCTATTTACCTAGGGTCCTTGTTGGAGATTTAGAATGTGTGTTATTTGTATCCTAAGATTAGACATTTGTCAGGCAGTTAGTAACTGGTTCCCTGTGTCTATTCTGGAGGGTCTATTATTATCACACTTCTCTCCACCTGTTCTGTTTTGAGTTCCCTTAGGATTATTAAAAGGTAGGGATCCCCATTTTTCCTTCTTGTATTACTCTCCTACTTAGGACTTTTTTTTAGTCCTACTTTTTGGCTTTGTGTTTTTCTATATATTCGAGGGTTATCCCCTAATCAGGGAGAGTAATTCCAGGGCTTGTTAGCACTAATTCATAGGTCAATGTCACGACCTCTGAATCAGAGCCATTATCATCTCATTTCTTGTAATTTTCCTATCTATAGTTAAATCCCCCCTCTCATAATATTGTAAAACGCTATGAAATCTGTTGGCTCTATATAAATGGCAATAATAATAATAATAATAATATAGCTTTCTGTAATGTTTGGTGTATGCATTTGTATGTAGATCCACTGCAAAAAAAATTAATTAAATTTAAAAATGGATCATTTTAGCAATGGCTATATGTTGTGCAGTAGATGCGGATGAATAACTGTTACCATTATGTAGAAAGTTTCAGATTCAGCTGGCTGAGTCAAATAGAGAGTAACAGTCAGGACAGCAGCTGTCAAGACTGCACCATGAATCAGTTTTACCCGATCAGCTAGTAGGCAGACAGTAAGCACTCGTGCCTGAATGATAGTAAAATACAAAAAATGTACAAAAATGCACGCAGTAAAGTCACAGTCATAGCAGGAGACAGATCATTTTGTTTTCAAAAATAGCTTCAAAATGTAAAATGAGTCTAACAGAAAACAATGTAGCACTTTGAAGATATGAATTAAATGTCTTAGTCTATTGGAACATTTCATCACATACTTTTCAAATCCTGATTTTGTATGTAACATAATACGCCAGCTGAGCATTGCATAGACATGGTATATATATTAATATACACTTCATCTAAGCCAACTGCAAGCATGCATTTTAAGTCTTATCTCACCCATTTTATTTGTCATAAGCCATAAGCAATATAACTCAGGCTGACATTTCGGAATAGCTTTTATACATTCTCACTGCCCCATGCGGATTTTATCCTAGACTTCCAAAAACCAAATAACATTTGTATTTTTCTTTGTCTATTTTATTTTTTATAGTTTATTTTCTGTCACTTTATGATTCAGCATTCTAAACATCGTACTGAAAAATTATTCAAAAATGCATGGAAAAAGAATATAAACAAATTTAATGACTCGCAGCATGCAGCAAAACGCGTGGTTGATTGAAAGTATTAAATGCACTTTTTCATTCTACAAAGTAAATCTTAATATTAACTCCTCCATCTTGCAATGTGTAAGTTGCACTATGTTTTAAATTTCTTTGCAAAGCAGCAATAATGAGTGCAATTTATATTCATCACAATGATAGAAAGAATGTACATTTTGAAGATAATGGGATATTGTAATAACTGATTTAAAAAAAAATTACTGATGCTTATACCTTTTCATCCCTCAGATTTTATAAATTTGCATCAAATATGGTTCAAATGCTATTCTGGCATAACATCTCATTATGGAATTATTATATCAGTGATTATAGTGCTAAATTATATAATAATGATTATATCATTAAAATGGCATCTGTCATGGGGTGGAATATATTAGGCAGTAAGTGTATAGTCAGTTCTTCTCCAAATCGGTAAGGCTTGTGGGTTGTTCCTAGAATGAAGTAGATAGTACCTTCCAAAAGTGGTGCAAGGAAGGACAATTTGGTGAAACGGCATCAGGGTCATGGGCGCCCAAGGCCCTTTGATGGGGAGTAAAAGCTATCCCGTCTAGTTCGATCACACAGAAGACCTGAAAAACGTAATGCTGGCCATGATAGAAAGGTGTCAGAACACACAGTACATCGCAGTTCATTGCTTAATGGGCTGCGTAGCTGCCGACAGGTCAGAGTGCCTATGATGACCCAGTGGGGACGTGAGCAACAAAACTGGACCAATGAGCAATGGAAGATAGTTGCCTGGTATGGTGATGTTTTCTTTTGGATCGGGAGGATAGCCTCTCTCTGTAAAGCTTATAGAACATGATCTAAAACCATAATTATCTTTTTAATCTATCTCTTTGACATTTATTATAAAAATCTTTATATTTAACATGCTCATTCTCTTCATTAAAATTGGCTTTCATTTGAGCTTCCAAAACTAAGTTGTTGTTTTTTTACCTATTTTGTTCTTTAAAGTGTGTGTGACTTTTTTTCTCTTGACCCCCAGTCTCTCTTTTGCCTTCCTAAGCCCTTCCCAATGCACTCTGTTTGCCTGGGGAAAGGTTTTACTTAGTTTTAATAATCTGTTGGTCTAATAAGCCTATATTGATGGTGGTGCCTTATTTGCATTTTTCCCATGGTGTTTGCCAGAACTCTCCTCCTAAGCTCTCTTTAAGTAAATGGTGATTGAATGGTCACATGGGGAGCCCTAAACACTACTCCAACCATAGGACCTAAAGAGAATTGCACTGCACTTGTGAGGAGGTGGTTTGAAGCTGTTGATGGGTTAGTTCAGAGCTTCACATCCAATGGTAGAGTCGACAAATGACGGGCACCTTGACTGAAGCTTCACTGCTTCACCTTTTGTCAACCTGAGGTATATATATGGAAATTTAGTGCCTGCTTTTTATTATGTATATCTTTTAAGGGATGGTTTCCGATCTGGCCATCAATATACACCTTTCACTTGATTCACCCTCCAGCTAAATTTGTCCCAAGAGAAGCAATTATGCTACAAATGAGTGGATAAATTGATAGAATAATGTAAAACAATGAAAGAACTTCAATGTAGGAGAAGATTAAAAATACTTATAGGCACTGAACGTGAACTCACTGCAGTAACACTAATATAAATGCAAAGATTCCAAGCAAAGGGGCTTCAAAGACCAACAGTACAGGTGTTCTAACAAAGTTATTTGGTGCATAATGTTGATTTGTATAGGAAATCTTCCCCTCGCTCAGCACATTTTACATTTTCCCAGTAGAATGCACTCGACAAGCATTGTCTTAGATTTGTGTACATTTAACTTCAAGTTTTATCCATCAATTCAACGAGGACAGAGGGCCTGGCATTTCTCTGCATACAGAGGCTCAGCCTGTGCTGTTTCCTGTATGTGCCTTCTCTGCTGTAGTTATACTTTTTTAACAAAAAAATACATTTGACAAAAAATGTGCTTCGTTAACAAATAACTTCTATATTATATTTTATTAGGTGCTGTGACACGCTGTGGGCACTCCTTAAATCCCACAATTAATAATCAAATAAACAACAAAAACACATACTCAGTGTTTAGGGGATAAGCCAAACCAAAAACACAACGTGCGAGTGCAGTGCTAAATCTTTAGAATAAATAATCTTTAGAATGCGCCAAAATATTTTCTGCTTTACTCTCCAATTATTTTCTTGAGTCCATCATTTGAAGTTAAGCGCTACGGAATCTGTTGGAGCTATATAAATGGCAATAATAATAATAATAATTTGTATTAGAAAAAGATAGTGTTGCAGCCTTGAAGGCACAGAAGCTTGTATGTTTAGAGCCTATCCGTATTCTCTAATAATATACCTCACTTGATATATACAGTATTGCACTATTATTGCTATTCCTTTTTCTCTTTGTATATTTGTTGTTATTGACTAGATTTAGCGCTGCACTAAAATGTTTGTTTGAGGGGTTTATCACCTAAACACTAAGTATATATTTTTTCTCGCTTATTTGAAATGTATTAACTGTCTATAAATATCAAAGACCGAAGATACTCTCTGACCTGACCTACATTATATGGTTTGGCCATTAAGTATATAATGATAAAATCCCACTTAACACCACCCACACTTAACCATAATAATATAAATATTACCATCTTAAACCTGCCACCACCAAGACAATTTATAAATGGGGTGCCTTGGTCCTCCAGGTAACTTAATAAGAAAACCCCCACAAAATATTACTAAGCACAATATTTAAGCAATTGCAAAACACTAATTAGTCTCTTCAGGTAACATGATTCTTAACCAGACAAAGGCAACACTTAATAAAGGAATATTTATTAAGAGCAAAAAAATAGTCACAGTGCATACAAAAATATAGATGACAATCAAATTAGTTACACCAATAACAGATAAAAACAAAAGGGATCTAAAAAACATAAGTCATAATCACTTAGGTTTTCAAAGTAAACATTCTGCCCAGGGGGTCTCTGGTTACACATGTGACTCGTTTCATGATAACCCCTTGAAGAAAGAAAGATGAAGGGGACAGGGATAGGAATAAAGTTACAAATAAAATACCATAGAGACAGGGGGAGAAGAGAGGGCAAGTGTAGGAGGGGGGATTTACCTAACCAATTATTTCTTTATTTAGAATTGTATTGTGTCTGGTTGTCGACCACTATGTTAATTCTTTTCCTCCTTGTGTATGATCAGATCGATGACTCACTCAGAAATAGATTATGGCCCCCAAGCAAGTACAATACACACTTCAGTATCATTAGATATATACCCTGTGGATTACCAAGCCTTGCCCAGAGGTGGAGATAAGGCGTACCTATAGTAAATATAAGTGACCACCCCCTTGTGTTCTAGACCAACATCAATCCAAATGGAAACATTTGGTTCCATCTCCTCTTATGTACTTGCCACAGACATAATAATTGCATCTATGAATTTGTTACCATTTTTCCATTCCATAGATATTTCACACTACTGTAGCGGACATCACAATCGCAGCCCTGTACAATTAGCTCACATCTCTCTGATAATTCTCCTGGCCCTCTCCACTATCTTTGACATTTCAGATCACTAGTTATTTCTTGAAATGTTCTGTTTCTTGGGTATTCATAATACAGATATCCTTGTGTCCTTACACAGTTTTTGACTCGGTAAAAAGCCCAGAATTAAACACATTGTCCTGGAAAGACAGGTATCTAACTTAAGGGGGAACTGTTAGTTTCTGAGATTTTAACCCCTAAAGGACAGATCTTGAGTTTGCTTGTTTTGTACTTAAGGATTTAGCTGAATGTGTGTTCAAGTGCAATTTCCATCTTTCCAATTTAATGCATCAGTACCTATTAAACACCATTTTTTCAAAGGACAAAAAAAATGATAGGCTTTGATTTTGATGTGACACGTACAAATAAAAATTAGCATTTTTTTCCCACAGTTTTGGCAATAATAATGTGTTCGTAATTAGTGCAACTTCAGAAAAGTAATTAAAAATAAATTCATTTATTAGCCCTTATTTGCAAAGTTCATCATATATCTAGGATTTATGTTTATTTTTTATATCTATAGGTCCCAAATTAAATGAGAAAATACAAATTCAATGTGAAAAGTGTTTAGCATTTGGTATGTGTGTCTTGTAAACTTAATAGCCATCACAGAAAGGTAAACTGCCACCCAAATCCCTGGCATGCAATCACAACCACCACACTAACACCCTCCAGTGGCGGATCCAGAGCCTGATCTCGGGAGGGGCACTTGTAGATTATTTAAATAAATAATCCAGGCACAATAACCACTACAGCTCAGTGTAGTAGTTATGGTGTCAGTAGTGCCAGGATTCCACCCCAGAGTAAGTAGTCATACCGTTTAAGAACAGTTTGACAACTTACCTGGGGTCTGCTGGGATATAGGGTATAGGAGCAGTGGTGTGTGTTAAGGGTGAAGTGTGTGAGTGCGGCAATGTATGTCAGGGACAGTGTTTGTGGGACAGTGTGTGTATGGGGACAGTGTTTGTGGGGCAGTGTGTGTAATGGGGGGGGGAAGGAGGCTTTTAAATAATATTTTTTTTTATTTTATTTAATAAAACAAATATCCTATGTCCCCCCTCCCTTCTTACCTTTACTGGGGAGGAGGGGGGACATATTTCGATCCCTGGTGGTCCCAGTGGTGATTCCCTGGTGGTCCAGTGGGGAGAGTGATCTCTAGCCCGCGCTCGGGCTAGAGTTCACTCTCGCGAGATTTGGAGCGTTGCCGTGGTAACCGCGGCAACGCTCCAAATCTCACGAGAGGAGGACCCGGAGGAGCTGCAGCCTGAGCTCCGGGTCCTCTCTCTCACTCCTTCTCCCTCCGCCGCCGGCCGCCAGCACAGTGCCTGCGGACCGGGGAGGGAGATCTGTGATCTGGTCCGCAGGCACATTGCACGAGGGGAGGGAGACCGGCGGATTTCTCGGGGGGGGCAATTGCCCCGTTGCCCCCCCCCTGGATCCGCCAATGACACCCTCCCCCCATAATAAACACATTCAGATACACAAAATTACACTCATACAGATACAAACACTGACATCCCCACATACACAGGGACACACAATGACACATGCAGAAACACAGACACACAGAAACACATGCAGAAACGTATAGTTGCACATACAGACAAACAGATACACAGACACATGCAAATACACTTACACACATACAGACACACATACAGACACATGCAGATACACAAACACAAAAATAGATACACAGACAGACAGATACACAGACACACTTACAGACACACATATGGACATAAAGGTACACATACAGATTCACATACAGACACACAGATACAGATATACATACAGACACACATGCACATAAAGATACACATATAGACACACATGCAGACCTTCAGACACACATGCTTTGGGCCCACCAGGAGTAGCTGGGCCTGGGGCAGCTTCCCAGTTTACCCTGTGTTTAACATGGCCCTTTACATAGTTATTTGTCACAAATGCACCCTACTCCAAGGGTGTGCATGACTTAGTTCTGGTGGTGAAGGGATCAAGTTCACTATTTGTCTGCACTAGACCAGAAATAATGATAAAGAAAAATCCCCCTTCACACCACCAACACTTAATTATAATAATATAAATAATACTATTTTTAACGCTGCCACCCCAAAGACAATTTATAAATGGGATGCCTTGGTTCCCCAGGTAAACTAGAATAAAAACCCACCAAGTACAATTTATCACAATACCCATGCAATTTCAAAACACTAATTAATTGGTGTCTTCAGGTAATGTGATTCTTTACAAGACGAAGGCAAAACTTAAGGAATTTTTATTATGAACAAACAATAGTCACAGTGTATACAAAATAGATGACAAACACATTATTTACACCTACAACAGATAAAAACTAAAAGGAGAAATTGACAGAAGTCCTAATTATTCACCACATTTTTAAAATAACAATGTCTTCTCCCCAATAGGTCAGTGGCAAGGAAAGATGGTGGCTACCCTATTTAGTATCCCTTTTTTTAAGTAAGACCTTTGAGCTTCTAAGACAGAGCCTGGTATGGCCCTGGGCCATGTGAGTCAGATTCCAAGCAAGTACATGTCGTTTACATATCATTGGTTATATGCCCTCTGGATTCATCTCATGTTTCCAAGCCAGACCACAGGTGGTACAAGTGACCACCCCCTTGTGTTCCAAACCAACATTAATCCAAATAGAAGCGTTTGATTTTATTTCCCTGTTTTGGCATGCCACAGAAATAATAATCGCATCTAGAAAGGTGTTGCAATTTTCCCATTCCATAGATATGTCACATGCCCTGCTAGGACCTAATATAATGGACATCACAATTCCTTCCAAACGGTTTGAGCTCCAGTAGCCATGTTTAGACTTTTTTCGTAGATTGTGCTCTTCCTATTCTAAACAAGGGTTCTCCTTAATGCTAATGGTAATTAGCATATCAAAGGAATCCACTATCTAAGAGCTGTTATAGAGGCATATGGCAGAAGTCAGTTATTTACATTGAAATTATACTTACAGGCAGCTCATGTGTAACATTTCACAGCTTGCAGAGAGACTCTGGAGTCACAACTTCAAAGGAGTTGTAAACTTTCTAACAGATCACATTTCTATATACTTTAAATTAACCCTATCTGAAAGCTGTCCTTTATAATTACATTGGGCATACTACCTCTACCAAATGGCCAATTCATATATGCACTACACAAATTACATTAAATAGCAATATTCTATAGTGCAACAATTAATTATGCTCCCTTGGCATGACACTAACTGCTAATGCCTTTTAAAAATTGTGTTTGTGTATTTTTACATACACACACATCAAAAAATGTTTCATGCGTTTTTGGTAACCCTAATGTGTGCTACTACAACCCTAATGTGTGCTACTACTGTACAAGACCACAAATTGTGTTCAGCTTCAGCTTCTGAGTACAATACCACTTATGTATACCTTTGCAAAGTTTATGCAAAGCTACAAGGCAAGATGTCATAAATGTTGTTGCTTCTGCACTAGACTACAAAATCCAGTTCAAGACTCCAAAAAACTCACGTTCATTCTTTTTCTGTCCTCATAGGACCCTTTGTTTGCAAAATGGTGCCATTTATTCAGACCACTGCTGTGGTGGCCAGTACACTAACTATGACCTGCATAGCACTGGAGCGATACCAAGGAATTGTGCACCCACTAAAAATGAAGAGGCAATATACCAACAGGAGAGCCTACATGATGCTTGGTAAGAATACGTAGATCTTGTATAAAGAAGGTATTACAATAAATCTGCACATATTAAAATGTACAAAACAATAACAATCAAACCACTGTGTTTATCTGGACAAGATGGATAATCCCAGTGAGTTAAGGATTTTTGAAAGAGACTTGTTTTTCAACAGGTAAGATTTTAAGTGAAATAATCTTTTAAAACTTATATGTATGAAATGTGTTGAGACTTCTAATGTAATTTTCTCCTCAATTTAAGTAATTTATTGAAAGGACACTGAGCAACATAACCATAACAAAAAAAAATCCTAGCTGAGGAAACGGTGGTCTTTGGGGTACTGGGAGGGGCCACTTTTTTAAATAGTTTCTAAATGGTTTGTTATTAAAATGGGAGATAATGTCCACATACTCTTAAAGTGGCACTGTCACGCCGAACTTACCTTTGCCCAAATTCAGTACTTTTTGTTCGGATCTTAATTTCATTTGAATCAATGAAATTCCGATTCTATGCGTGCTTAGGCTGCATCTTGCAGCATCTTAGTAGATAGCTGCTTAATTCCCAAGGTATTAGGGAGTGTTCTACTACAAGGTAGACCAAAATTGTTGATTGTTAATACCAAGTAAAAATTACTCAGTATTAGTAAATAAGAGAGTTTAACTTCTCCCATACCACAAGTAGAGGCATGTCTACTAAACAGTGAGCAGCTTTGGGGGAGCACAAATTGGTTATCCCAGTTATAGCAAAATACAGCAATATGACCAATATGTTGCACTCCACCATGAGAAAAATGGATATGAAAAACACAATTTTGGTTTGCACTTGTACTTTATTGTGTGATCACATAATATATATGCACATATATTTTTGCTCCAACATAAACACATGTGGTATTTGTAATCATGAATGGCAAGTCCATCTTTTGGCAGTACTTTTTCACTATTCCACTTTATTAAAAAAAAATTAAGCAGAAACTGCAAATGAACAAGGAACACACTAAAGGGTACTGGGATAGAAACCACAAAAGGGCATAGAGAACATGGCTAGGGAGCTTTAAATACCCTAACAGGTACTTGTGATTGGTCCACGTCATGCCTGCACCCCAAATGGTGTGTGCATGGGGACGCAGGAATGACAGGGACCAATGGGAGCTTGTGTGGCTGCAGGAGTGCTCGTGCAGCTTGTGTGGATGCAGGAGTACTCGAGCCGACCCCAAAATACACTGACCAGTTTAATGGGTTTCGCTACTTAAAAGAACATGCATCACTTTGAGACAACTGTATCATTCAAAAGCTTTAGCTTTGAATGAGACAGATGCAACAATCTGCTGGCTGAAAAGAAGCAGATACATAGTATATTTTTTTCATATTTACCTGCTTTTCCTTCCTATGCTTTCCACACTCACTCCATATGGTACACTGACCTAACCAATCAGTGTCCTATCCATTGGAATGCTGGAAAAGTACATTGGGCATGCCTGACAGACTTACACATGTGCAGCTGGAAGATCTCTTCACCTTGCATCACCCTAACAGGGAAAGAAGAGAAGGAGTCTGATCAGTGTGATTATGCAAACCAGGCTCCGATGTTGAGTTTCTCTCTTCTGCTGCTGCACAACAATACCATGTTTTTGTCATTAGCGGCTGAAAAAGCCCCCTAGCTGAGAGGCATGCCCAATAATGCAATCTGACCAAGTTTAATAAGTTAATAAACATTTATCACATTCTTTTCAAAAGTTTCTTCCTTTGTTTTGTTTGCATATTTGATTAAAAGTGTTTGCTTGCTAGGTTAAAAAAAATATATTTTCAGATGATGCATGTCCATTTAAATTTCAGATGGCTCTAAATCAGTCTGAAATTGGAACAAATGTCCAAAACCAGTCAATATTCATCAATAGTGATGTCCCGAACGGTTCGCCGAAAGGACAGCATCCATTTTACATTCATTGTGAAGCTGCATTCTTAGTGAGTTGTCCAGGAGGTGGGAGGGTCTGGGAGGGAGGGTCTGCTGCTGATTGGCTGGAATGTGTCTGCTGACTGTGAGGTACAGGGTCAAAGTTTACTCAATGATGAGTCCACGGCGAACCGTTCGTGGCGAACCGTTCGGCGAACCGTTCGGGACATCACTATTCATCAAATGTTTTCAGACAAAAGAATTAAATCAAGACCTACGTTGCTTATAGTGCACTTTTCTGTATTACATAACATTGGATAAAATGTGCAGTGGACAATTCCTTTCCTCAGTATGCTTGAAAACAGCATACACTATCATTATATTAAATTCTTGAAAGGGATGGATAGATAGACAGAGAAACAGCCAAACAGCCAGACAAAGAAAGATACATATATAAGTGGGCAGACAGATAGAAAGAGTGAAAATAGTCAGGCAAGATGCACTTGCTTAGGATAATGCATAAAAGCAAAGAACTACAGGCAAATCATTTTACTTTAATAACATAGTTATAATTTCACATAACAGGCAATACAAGAAAATAAAGAATACGTATTTTCTGCTATGCCATTTTCAGCAAAAGTTAATAAAATAAAGCATTACATAAATACCAGTATTCGCTTTATATTTCTTAGATGGTACCCTAATTCAAAGTACTCTATCAATGATCAATAATAAACACATTACTTCTATGATCACCTGGGAGGCAAAGCATACAGAAATGTATTGTTACAGTGTTAAGATTTCAATGGAAACTGCAGGGAAATGGTCTGTACAATAGAGCCTGTCAGTGAAAGCAATGCCATTTCTGCCCTCGCAGCAGGGTTTACAGGCTATTGGGGCTTTCTGTTATAGTACAAAGTGCCTATTTTATAACACGTTAATAAGAACACATGCCTATTAAAATCACACTACCCATGTTAACTGCAATAATAATGACTTATATTGTGCCTATTTGAGACTAAAGTCATTTTCTGCTGAGAATTATTAAAATATTCCTGCTTATTGATACTTGCAGTGACAGATTAAGCAATTTAAGTATTTCTCAGCTGGGGACAGTTTGAACATTTAATGTATGCATTGGAAAGGACAGTATTCAGTAAAGGAATGTAAATCACATTGTTATGAAAAGGAGATGCAAGGAGAGTGTCCGATCTACTGCTGGCATACATAGGAGTTAAGGGTAACCTACTCTGTAATGTTATAACATCTAATTCTATAGATTACACTGCTTCTGACAATTTAAAAATCCCACCTACTGGTTGAAGCCTGGTTATGTACAGTGATGCAATGATTTGTATTTATTGCCTATTTTGTGAAATTAATATAGAATGTTTCGGGATCTGGGTATTATATGTTTTGCATGATGATCCCCTGTGTGAAAGCCATATATTCTATTGTATTTTACGGTTTCATTTCTCTGTTATGTTGTATCCACTTTTGAATTCCTCACAATAAGTTTAATGTATGATTGTTAAAGGTAGTACCAGTTTAATAATAGCTAGCCAAAACGTGGAGTCAGGGGGTAGGCAGAGGGAGTTTTCCTATGTGAGTGGAAGGAGTGGGCAGAGGGATCAATTCATACCAGAGTAGATGGATTGGATCCCCAGTGCTGGAGAAGAAGGGACAAACAATGTAGCGGGACATGTCTGGATCCCAAGGTAGGGACCAGTGACACCTATTTCAATTACATACCCAATCCATATCTTCTGTTAACTGGGAAACTTCCCAATCTACTACTGCTGTAAACATGAGTCTGAATGGAACTACACATGCTGTCTCCATTGTAAAAGTAAGTTAAAAGGTATGTGTTCTTTATTAAACAAACAAATGGAATTGAGTTTATTTTACAGTTTATATTATATGCCTTACAGTCGTCTAAGCCTCAGAAGGTAAGACCTCCTCCACATGTAATGAGCAAAAATATTCAGATTCCAAGAACTGTTCCCCCCAAAAAAAACATTTTTGCATGTGTCACCTTGCAATGAAGCAACTAATAGTAGCATAGATCTAGTCTCCCATACAACGTGGATCCACCCCCACAATACTAGAGGTATCACAACTCTTTAATAATGATGAAACATTTGGGTGGAAATGATGTATGCTACAGGAAAGTTACTTGACCACTCTGGGCACTTCATAGCTATGGTTTCCATACTGTCCCGTTAAAGCTGGACTCTGTCTCCTAATAAATGCTTTAATACATTTTCTGTTGCTGCCCTATTGTTAGAGCAATTAGGGACAGGTCTATTAAATATGAAGATAAGCACCCTGTCACTCCTGACATCACCAGCATGCATTCCAGAGTGAAGGGGACATACTGTTTATTGTCACTACTCCTAAAACAAAGTGATAAATACCCACTTACAATGACATAAAAGATGAAACAAAGACGAATGGCCGCCAGACTGGCTAAACTAGCTCACATTCTAATATCCAGGATAGCTGTGGGCAGGTCAGGCTATGGTTAAGGAGATAGGTGGCAACCACTGCAGGATACTGCAACATTATCTGTAGTATTCAGTACAGTAATTAGAATTATAAGTAAACTGCTGTGATTTGTCCTCATCAGAAAAATCTGTTTTATGACTGTAGTATTCAGGTTTGGCTTGTAATTATTCCCAAAACTGTTTTAATTTGAATGAAAATACCCTAACATATTCACTGTTAATTAAAAAAAAAATTTTTTTAAAGGAAAACTTTAATGCTAGGAATACAAAGCTGTGTGTGAATCCTTACACTACCAGAGCGAGGTGGGGGCCTGAGGTAGGGGGGATGACAAAGGGAAGTATAATGCTCAGAATACAGATTTTTGCTTCTCGCACTATAGTATCCCTTTAATTTTTTAGATCAGTTTGTCTCTACAAATTTTTGTTAGCGTAATAAAATAGATACTGCAATATATTTTGCATCTGATGAATGGACCGCTGTATAAATGGGTCATGTGGCTGCCATTGACACTCTTTTTCAATTCCTTGACTAGACTGTCTTCTGCTCTAAATGAGGTTATATTAGAGATAAAGTACCCACTGTGCCAAAACTGTCTGTGTATGTTATAAAGTCCAACATTAAAGGAAAGATAATAGAATTAGCAGCTGAATGAATATAATATTTCTGCTGGACCTGGCTGTGGAGGAGTTATTAGTGACGATAAACTTTAAAAACATCCTTTTCTTAAACAGGTTGTGTTTGGACCATTGCTGTGGTGGTCGGATCCCCAATGCTACATGTGCAAACACTGGAGGTAAGCCATAACACCCAGCAAATGTTAAGATGTTAACTTGCCACATTCATTTTGGTGGTGAAATATATTTGCTAAATTTACACTTTTTGGATAGCTGATACTCTTTTTCTCTCAAATTGTAAATTTTAGTTCCTCAGAGTACCTAAGGCAACAATTTAGGATTTACTCATCAGCTTGTGAATATATCATATGGGATTTAGTTAAATAAACGGATCATTACTAGCAGTATGGCTTTTTTTACTAACTGGCATGTTCCAACGACAGGCTTAAGTGGGTTTGTTTACTTTTTTGAGCCTGTTCTGCCATCAATCTCTACTGCTTCTACTATGAGCATATTTTAATACATAAAAATAAGTCCTGCGCTACTCCTACTCCTCCTGGGAGGCAGCATCCCTAATATATACAATAAAAACCGAGGAAAAAAGTTACCTGCACACTATTCCAAATCCCTATACATATTTAGACAAATGGAGGTTTTTTGTTTCACTCTAATGACCATTAGATGTCAGCCCACCTGCCACGTCAAGGCAAACCTCTTAGGTGGGTTCTACACTAACAGTGCTGGCATGCCTTGCTAACAACTTGCTTGCTTCAGGCAAAAAAGAAAATCTCTAATGAGACAGAGAGGGGCATTTTTGTAAACTGCTACATACTTAATAACCCTTAATAGGGAACACATGGGATGGGCAACAGCACTGTTGGTGTAGGACCCACCTAAGAAGTTTGCCGTGACGTGAAAGATGGGCTTACATCTAATGGCCAATGGAGTGGAACTAAAATCCTTCATTTATCTAATTATGCATATGGATTTGGAATAGTGCGCAAGTAACTTTTTTCTTTTTTTTTTTAGTATATGCATATTTTGTTGACATAAGCAATCAATTATAGAATAGAAAATTATCCATATTTCTAAACATGGGCTATTCTGTAGATTCAGGAAGTGATATTTTGTGCACACATTTGTTTGTTAGTTTGTTTTTGGGAAATAGACAACCGATATATATGTGTTCCCTGCAGGTGAAATATGACTTACTGTACAACTTGGACCATGTCTGCTGCCTGGAAACCTGGAGTAATACTGGTCTACAAAGGGCTTATGCAATCTTCATCCTAGTGGCCCTATTCCTAGTTCCTCTTACAGCCATGCTGCTACTATACTTTCGCATTGGATATGAACTGTGGATCAAGAAACGCGTTGGTGATTGTTCTGTGCTGAGCACATTGAGTCGTAATGAAATGGCGAAGATAACCAGGTACAATAAGTGCAGGATGAACATTTTAAATCTTATGGTTAATTATCTGGAAAAGCAGAAAACACACTAGTTATAACAATCCAGCTTGACATCTTAAATTGTTCACAAACTGTATTGCAGTGTTTGGTTATGGTTTTACATTTTAATAGTTATATTTATGTCAACATTTAAGAACAGGCTTTTATTTTTGCTATTGCAGAGTGGTTAAAATGTCTTAAAAAAAGTTGAGACATAAAAAAATAACTTTAAGAAAGGAGTCAATTGGTTCTACATAATCAAGGAACATACTGACTACATTCTAGGGCAGATAATATCCCCTTTAAATAGTCAACTAAGCAGCAGCAACTTTCAAAGTACTGCTTAAATCAATCATCTTGAACGGTTTCCAGGATGGATTTTTCTCTGTTTTCTACATGATTTAAAGAAATGTATTCATATCATCCATTCACTTGATGTGTAATATTTTAAACAATATATTTGTCAAACAAGTTAAAAGTACAGACTACCCACCAGTATGAGAGGTCGGTCTGGGAGAAAAAAGGATAATTACCAGGATTGATAGTGATGTTTACGTGATAATCTGGTTAGTTTCAATATTATAGGAAATACCCAGAAGGTTTGTTAAAGTTGCCGGTTTGGCACCAGTAAATCAGACCATAAGAATATCCAGTAGCAGGGTCAAATCCAGTCCAATTCGGCAACAGTAAATCAGTCCATAGGAATATCCAAGAGAAGGGTCAAATCCAATCCGGGTGGGTAATAAGTAATAAGCAAATAATTTTAACTGTGAATTAACTTTGAGGGGAATTGGAAGAGTCACTGGGACTTGGTAGAAAGGTACCTGTAGCAGAGTAAATAGATGTCGACTGCACAAGGGTAGAGACACATTAATTGTGCACTGAGACATTGAAGTTGAAGGTTTAAATAGGTGAATCCATGAACTTCAATTAGACTCTTAAAGTGATAGATTGGAAAGTAAAGTGAACCATTACATGATGTTTCCTGTTTGATTGTATTTATTACTATTATTATTATTATAATTGGTATTTATATAGTGCCAACTAATTCCGCAACACTTTACAGTATTTTAAAAGAGGACGGAATTTACAATGAATGAGACAATAGACACAGTGACACAGAAACAATAGGTAGATGAGGGCCCTGCTCAAACGAGCTACAGTCTAGAGGAGGTGGGGTACAAATACACAACAGAGCAGCAAGGGTGACAGCTACCAACAAGGTGGAAAAGTAGCATAACTGGAGGAGAGAGTGGGGTGGGGCTCTTTAGGATAGCAAGAGACAGATATGGATAGGTATTGATAAATTACTCTAGGAGTCCATAAGCATTTCTGAACAGTTTTGAGGGACTTTTTAAACAATCGAAGAGCCTGATGGGGGTAGGCAGGCTGTTCCAAAGGAAGGGAGCCACCTGTGAGAAGTCCTGCAAGTGTGAGTTAGCAGTAAGGGTGCGAGCAACAGAGAGGAGAAGGTCACTGGCAGAGCGGAGTGATGGAGGGGCATATCTATGAATCAGTGAAGAAATGTAAGAGGGGCTAAAGCTTTATAGGTAATGGTTAGTATTTTGAATTGACACCTATAGGATACAGGAAGCCAATGTAAGGATCGACAGAGGGGTGAGGTATGGGAGGAGCGACGGGTGAGAAAGATCAGCCTGGCAGCAGCATTCATTACTGATTGTAGTAGGGCAGTTCGGCTTCTGGGGAGACCAACTAGGAGAGAATTACAGTAATCCATGAGAGAGATTACCAGAGCATGAAAAAGCTAGCATCCCGTGGATGTTGGGCAAAAGTAACATCCACAGGACGTACTTGGTGACCAGAGTAATCTGAATGTACCTTTCCTGGTTAAATACTTTGTTATTATTATTATTTGTTAATTATATTTAAAGGTCTCAAAATTTCCACATGCCCCAAGCCTAGTGGAATGAAAATTTAGCCCTGTGAGTGTGTCGTTGACTCTCCAGGCTGTTAGTGGTGGGTAACTTTTAAGAATTGGGTAGTAAATTTAGCATCTACTAGCTACCCTTGCAATGGGTTGGGTCCTAATTACTGCAGTGAACAATCCCCAGCTTTTAGTGAATGAAAATTTAGCCCTGTGAGTGTGTCATTGAGTGTTCGGGGACATCAGACAAATACTAGCCCTGCAGTGTAATACCTTCTTGTATAGCACCTCCATAACCAAATGCTTGACTTATCAGACCTTTACTGACTGCCAGCTGAACCAAACAGCACACAAAAGATATTTATTTATATAATATATCAATTCTGTATATTTTATTTTAGAAACTAGTTAGTTATTCTGTCACTGGCATATTTACAGGATGATAAAAAGGCAGAATACTTCCTAAGTTGCATTTCGAAATATTGCTGGAAATAGCGTAATATTCTTTGACGTTCCTGAGTGATGCATTTTATAAAGTATGTGTCTTCAAGGCACAGAGGCAGCAGTGCGTGAGCTGTTTACTGTGCAAGGTTACGATTAGCTGCTGTGAGAAAGACAGAATTTTCTATTTATCAGTTGTTAAAAGATTGCAGACAGGGCTCTCAAAATTTACTATGTCAGATTGCTTCTATCTATCAAACAAAGTGTTATTATTTCCTTTTCACAACTAAATCAATGGTGTGGAAATTGTCATTTTATAAAATGATAATAAAGATAATTCTCAGCAGAATTGTGGTTCCCCAAAAATAAGAGATGCAAACAACATAGCTCACTTAACTTTACTTCCCTTCGGCAAAATTCTTCATGACCACCACTATAAACCCACTGCCTACAGATCGACTCTGTGATTGTCTATGTAAAGGAAGAATCATGACATCAATACAGGCACAGAAAACGACTACGGAACAAGGAATGGATGGATTAAATATATTTAAAGGGGCACTTTGGTTACCAGAACCACTACAGTTTAATATAGTAGCTCTGGTTTCTCTAGCTTATCTCTGAATGATCAGCAATGTAAACACTGCCATTTCAGAGAAAAGGTAGTGTTTACTGTAACGGACCGTTTTGCACACAAGGGGTAAAAACCATTTAGGCGATCGGCCCCCTTTCCAGAGATCCAGGCACAGCTACTGCAGAACACCAAAACTCACGAACTGGATACAAAATAGCACTCCAACTCCCGAACTGGAACCTCCCAAATAGCTGCTAGCAGACGAACAGGAAAAGCAGACGAACAGCTTACACTCCTGGCAATCAGTCTCTAACAGCATACAGTGAATCCCCCCAAGAACGAGACAAGGCTCCGTGTTGAGGGTCAAGCAGTGGTCTGTTTAATGAGGGCTACCTGCCCAGCTTTTATGCAGGTCTCCCACCTGGTGGACACTCCCCTAGGGGACCAAATGGGAGACTGTGACAAGGGACAGACAAGTATACAAAAAGGACACACAGTCACAGTATATTCCCACAATGCATCCTGGCTTCCTCCCCTCTGCCCTGGGAGATAATTGGGAAGTAACTCAATTATCTCCCAAGACAAAGGCAAAACTCCATTACACACGTGGGAACACAAAACCAGCATAACACTTTAAAATGCACAAAGTAACATTTACTACATAAACCACAGACATGTAACATATCCCCAGATAGCTCAGGTCTGAGTGCACATTATTAGGTGAATGGCACTCAGACCACACGAATACAGTTTAATCGCCATGGAGCCAAAGTCTTTACAGTCAGTTTCATACGAATGGGCTCCATGGGATTCCTATCTGGGGTATAAGACATTCACACAAAAATACCGAACACCGGGTCATTCGTGTGCTTTCACCGAACAAGAAGGGAGGTCGGCGGCTTCAGCGGTGTTCGCGCAAAACTGTGTCCGATTTTAGTTCCATAAAAATAGAGGCGAACACCGCTGTTCATTCGTATGGTTTAAAATGGCCGCGACCTCGTGTTCGGGATACGAACGGCGGCCACCCAGCGTTCATCAATTAAGCTGCGGTTAACCGCAGCTTCAGGGAGGTTAATTGCCGGCACACTCCAGCTCCCAGGTGGTCCAGTCATTCGTACGGTTGTTCGGTAGATTGAAACTACCGAACAACCGGCAGAAAAGCATGAATATGGCTTTTCTGCATGGAAAAATAAAGTCTTTTAAAAGGGGGCCATAGTCCAAAGGCAGCAGGCGAGCAACCAGGCTTCTCCAATGCAATGTGGCGAGATTGGTCTCGTCACATCTCTCCCCTTTTCCAAACAGACTAACAGGGTATCTGACCTCCTGCCGGTCAGTGCCCTTGTTAGTCCAGCAGCCCACCCACAACAAATAATCAACAGCACAGCCCACCCACAATAAATGGTTACTACACCTGGGTAAAGGGAAAGCTTGTCCATGTCCAGGTGCCTCACCACGGCTGTGCTGGGTACGGGTACGCTGACTTGGTGGGTTGCTGCGTGGGCAGAGACCAGCGGCACTCTGCCCTGTTGCCAGCGCTACTGGGAGGGTAGCCTGGTGGAAGCCTGGTTGTTGGAGGGGGAGACCGACTGTCTCCCCTTTAAATACACCGCTCTGCTGCTGCTGCTGGAGACTGACTGTCTCCCCTTTAGATGCACAGTCCTGCTGCTGGAGACCGACCGTCTCCCCTTTGGTTACCCATCTCTGCTGCTGGAGGGGGAGACCGACTGTCTCCCCTTTAAATACACAGTCCTGCTGCTGGAGACCGACCGTCTCCTCTTTGGTTACCCATCTCTGCTGCTGGAGGGGGAGACCGACTGTCTCCCCTTTGGCTAAACAGCCCTGTCGCTGGGGTGCAGGACCGACCGTCCCTACCCCCTGTGCTGGCAGTGTAGAGACTACGGTCCCATCTGCACGGTTGTGGGGCTTACTGTCTCCCCTTTGTACATTAAGCTGCCGCTGGGGAGAGGGGGTAACAAGCTCCTCTCCCATACATACTTCCAGCTGTGGGGGAGGGAGACCGACTGTCTCTGCTCCCAATACAGAGTCCTGCTGCTGGGGAAAGGAGACTGGGCTCTCTATTCCCGGTAGGACACTCTGCCGCTGGGGAATGGAGACGGGGCTCCCAATTCCCAATAATCTGTGCTGCCGCTGGGGAATGGAGACTGGGCTCCCAATTCCCAAAGCATCATACTGCCGCTGGGGAATGGAGACTGGGCTCCCAATTCCCAAAAAATCACGCTGCCGCTGGGGAGGGAGGACACTGCTCTCCTCTCCCTGGACTTCACACTGCCTTCCCGGCATATCACTTGGCTGCTGGGGGGCAGGAACAACTACCTCTGCCCCCTGTATCTCAGCCTGCCGCTGGGGAGGGAGGACGCTGTTCTCCTCTCCCTGCACTTTACACTGCCGCTGGGGAATGGAGACTGGGCTCCCAATTCCCAATAAATCACGCGGCCGCTGGGGAATGGAGACTGGGCTCCCAATTCCCTGCAGGACCGGTGAAGAGACCTCGGTCCCATCTCTACCGGCCACCTGGGGTTCTTCCCAGTAAAACTGTACCATCTCGTCCCCTCTGAATGGGTCTGGCTCTGGGTCTGTCATGCTGCTCTCCTGCTGAGCCTTCTCGCTGTATTGAAACAGCTGCTGGTAGCCCTGTTCTAGCTCCATCTCCCGGGTTACCAGGTGGACCAGGTCTTGCTCAATTTTGTGAGCGTCGTCCCAGTCATACCTGCTCTCCCTCCACTCCCAGAGATCACTGAACCGGGCTTGTGTAGGGCTCCCAAATTCGAGCTCTGAAAACGACTCCCATAACAAGCCAGGACCATCAAACTCCTCTCCCTCTGGCTTGTCATGCTCGGCTGTCCAGGGTAGGTACTGTGCCCCATACCACCAGAGCGCCTGGTAGGCATCTTCTAGCCACAACTCCTGCCATACTAGGTGTTCCAATTTCCTCACCCATTCCTCCAGGGGCTGCTCTCCCAGGAAGGGCATCCGCAGGGCTACTCGCTTCTGCAACCGCTGGTCTTCCTTGGGGAGTCTCTTGCCCCGCTGGTACTCCACAATACCCAGTGCCTGGTACCAGATGCCTTTACGGACTGCATCTCGGTCATCCATGGCACCCTCGTCATACTCCACTGCTGGTTCCATGCTGGTGCTGTCAGGGTCGCTGTACTGGGACATGCGTTGCCCTCAAATTGTAAAATCCAAAGAAATGGTGTCTCCTGTAGCTGTCCTTCTGGTTGTAGGAACGATCCCGCCGCTTGCCACCAATTGTAACGGACCGTTTTGCACACAAGGGGTAAAAACCGTTTAGGCGATCGGCCCCCTTTCCAGAGATCCAGGCACAGCTACTGCAGAACACCAAAACTCACGAACTGGATACAAAATAGCACTCCAACTCCCGAACTGGAACCTCCCAAATAGCTGCTAGCAGACGAACAGGAAAAGCAGACGAACAGCTTACACTCCTGGCAATCAGTCTCTAACAGCATACAGTGAATCCCCCCAAGAACGAGACAAGGCTCCGTGTTGAGGGTCAAGCAGTGGTCTGTTTAATGAGGGCTACCTGCCCAGCTTTTATGCAGGTCTCCCACCTGGTGGACACTCCCCTAGGGGACCAAATGGGAGACTGTGACAAGGGACAGACAAGTATACAAAAAGGACACACAGTCACAGTATATTCCCACAATGCATCCTGGCTTCCTCCCCTCTGCCCTGGGAGATAATTGGGAAGTAACTCAATTATCTCCCAAGACAAAGGCAAAACTCCATTACACACGTGGGAACACAAAACCAGCATAACACTTTAAAATGCACAAAGTAACATTTACTACATAAACCACAGACATGTAACATATCCCCAGATAGCTCAGGTCTGAGTGCACATTATTAGGTGAATGGCACTCAGACTACACGAATACAGTTCAATCGCCATGGAGCCAAAGTCTTTACAGTCAGTTTCATACGAATGGGCTCCATGGGATTCCTATCTGGGGTATAAGACATTCACACAAAAATACCGAACACCGGGTCATTCGTGTGCTTTCACCGAACAAGAAGGGAGGTCGGCGGCTTCAGCGGTGTTCGCGCAAAACTGTGTCCGATTTTAGTTCCATGAAAATAGAGGCGAACACCGCTGTTCATTCGTATGGTTTAAAATGGCCGCGACCTCGTGTTCGGGATACGAACGGCGGCCACCCAGCGTTCATCAATTAAGCTGCGGTTAACCGCAGCTTCGGGGAGGTTAATTGCCGGCACACTCCAGCTCCCAGGTGGTCCAGTCATTCGTACGGTTGTTCGGTAGATTGAAACTACCGAACAACCGGCAGAAGAGCATGAATATGGCTTTTCTGCATGGAAAAATAAAGTCTTTTAAAAGGGGGCCATAGTCCAAAGGCAGCAGGCGAGCAACCAGGCTTCTCCAATGCAATGTGGCGAGATTGGTCTCGTCACATTTACATTGCTGCCAAGGGACACCACTAGTGGCAGTCAGTCAGATGGCCATTAAAAGTGCATTCTAGTCTAGCGCTGCACTAGTGCAATCCAGTTAGACAATACTTATATTGGCAATTGCAAATACAGATGCATATTTGTGAACAAGCAACTGTGGCTATGTCATTGTAATTGTCATTGTAATTGTGGCAGACTGTGGATATGTCATTGTAACCAAATTCTGAGTCGTATTCGCAGTTAGCAAGCAGTATTTTTTATAATTTTACGATTTTACCCAGTTACAATTATTAGTCCTTCTGCACAAACTGTTATGAATGAAGAATGAAACCTTACCCTGTAAACCGATTTTGTGACCCATTTTGGGATACATTTGTAAGCTAGGCCTGCTGTGTTTTATAAAAATATTACAACTTACTTTCCATTAAACAAAAAAATTGGGTTCTTATGGTTTTTTTCATTCTTTAAAAATTGTTTGGTAGTTAGTGGGTTAAGTTTTTTAACAGTACAATGCATGATATAATGACAACTTTGTGCTATGATTGCAGAAAGAAGAAGCGCGCTGTGATGATGATGGTTATTGTCGTCCTATTCTTCACTGCATGCTGGGCTCCGTTTCATGTGGTCCACATTCTTTTTGAATACAGTAAGCTGCTGCCTTGGAATGTTGACAGTAATACAGATCTTGTTATCACTTCTCCCTTCCTTAGGAAAAATCGATGTTAGTTGTAGTTCTCAATTCTTACCTTTTACATGCAATATTTCAGATATCAGAGATTTGCAGGCAAAAATCCTTGGTATCAGTCAGGATAGACACATGGCTCTATTTAATGGTGTGTGAGTATCATCTTCATTATCTCCACAACAGGGTCTTCATAATGTCCCTGTAGAGTTGAAATGGTGAACTGCACTTTTGCTATATGCACCATGTATGGAGTTTGACACAATAAATCACATTCTGGAATTCCTGTGAGTGTTATCATTTATTAGAAAACTTAAATAAGAATGTGTAAGGCTTTGTTTGAGGATAAAGTCAGATATGTTTTGTATGATATATATATAGCCATGGGAAAAAGAAAGTACACTCAATTTAAATTCCATGGTTGTACAAATTAGGACAAAGTAACAATCATCTGTTCCTTAGCAAGACTTAAAATTAGCTAAATAAAACCTCATATGAATAACAACACATGACATATTACACTGTGTCATGATTTAGTTAACAAAAATAAAATCCAAAATGGAGAAGTCATGTGCGAAAAACTAAGCACACCCTAACTGCTTCCATAGGAAATAAAAGGCAATTTTTATCATTCCACAGTGAGAAAGATTATTCAAAAGTGGAAAACATTCAAGACAGTTGCCAATCTTCACAGGAGTGAACATCCCAGCAAATTCACCCCAAGGTCAGAACATGCAGAGCTCAGAAAAATTGCAAAAAAATAAAAAGTTACGGGGGCCGGGCGGCCATGCCAGCAGGCTGCATATCACACGGGCTCCTGAGCAAACAAAAGAAAAAAGGCAATATATCCACTTTACCCGACCTATACGGACCCGGGGGTCCATGACATGAAGCCCTGAAGTGTCCCAGTGTAGCTGGAGCGCCCGCCGCAGGGTGGCTCTAGGTCCTGGTGAGAGACTCTGGCGCTCGGGGATTGAGGCCTACCCGGGAGGGGAGCGGGGTGGACGGCCGCTGCCTCGCTCTCCACTCCGACTGCAGTAAATCACCATCTACTTGGTACCTTCCTGGTCCTGCTTCCCCCCCCATGGGCCGGGGGGGTCATCCCGGTCCCCACCAGGTGGGCTAATGCCTAAACATCTCACCTGAATGGTCTGAAGCCGGAGTGAGGATCCCACGCGGTCTCACCAAAATGGCTGACGGAGGCACAGCAACTGCATCGACAGAAGGTGATCACTCTGTGCTCACAACCTGCTACCACCGGGGGTCCCTGAGGGCTCTCAAGCCCCCACGTAACAGCCCTGGAACATACAAGCTGACAAATGAGAACCACCACAGCCAGCATTTCCTCCACATGCCCATCTCAAAGCGGCAACCCCAGAAGGGCACTCTGCAAGCAAGCTCCACTAACGACCAGGGCTGGAAGAACAAACAGAACACCCAGCTTTACCCACTGACCGCATGGTGCTATAGCCCTCGACAATACATCAAGGCTCGCAAGACATGGCAAACCTACCCAACAACCGGGACATTAGGAACAAGTGGAATTCATGGGGTAATATCAAGGGACTCACCCCACACCTGGGCATGGAACACAACCAGATTACCTCAGGCTTTGCGCTGGGCTGGAGCTGACGGTGACCCCAGCCGTTCATAATAAGAAGCACAATATATAGTATGACATGAATAGCTATACTAGATATCACTGTAGTTGCAGTCATTGAATAACGTGCATATCCTCTGCATATGACCCTGTATATAGTTCAGCTTTACTTGAGCTTTATATGTATAGAAGGAAATAACTGAATGTATGATGCTCTGCCTGGTGGCACCCTACTTTAATGAGAATCTTAGCTAAAGTTGGAAACCTTAATAGAAATAGATATATTTTGTTAGTCAGCACTGCATAGTCTATTATAACCTAAAGTGCAAACTCACAGTCTCAACTACTGCATGTCACGACTACTTAGACCAACTGTTACTGTACAAAATGTATGTCTCTCACTTAAGCATAGTCAGGCATAACCATGTCAATGTCTAGATAATGAAGCGATGACACGCGACATAAATATTAACCCTAAGCTACTGGTACTAATCGACAATGTAATTCAAAAGACAGACGTAGTTACTAAGCTTGTACTTAACTTGTATTATTACCCTAAAAAAAAAAATGTGTGCGTGTCCTCTATGTTGTACAACAGTTGACAAATAAGTGTCTGTAAATTGATTGCGATTGCTGTTGTGGCATTGTTGATATGCAAAATTATTTCATGCACAGCAAAAATAAAGAATTTAAAAAAAAAATAAAAAGTTACATCTCACACTCCATAGGCCTTAGTTTGCATGTTAAATGTTTAAGTTCATTACAGTACAGTTAGAAAAAGACTGAAGAAGTATGGTTTGTTTGGAAGGGTTGCCGGGAGAAAGCCTCTTTTCGCCAAAAAGAACATGGCAGAATGGCTTAGGTTTGCAAAGTTGCATCTGAACAAACCACAATTTTCTCTGGACAGACAAGACCAAAGTGGAAATGTCTAGACCTCAACCCGGTTGAAATGCTGTGGCAGGACCTTAAGAGTGCATAAGCAAATGCGCAACGTTGTAAAGAAGAGTGGACCAAAATTCCCTCACGACGATGTGAGAGACTGATACAGTTATACAGAAAACAAATACGTCAAGTTATTGCTGCTAAAGATGGTTCTACAAGCTACTTGATGATAAGGTGTAATTAGTTTTTTACACATAACTTTTCCATTTTAGTGTTATTTTTGTTAAATAAATCATGACACAATGTGATATGTCATTTGTTGTTGTTCATTTGAGGTTGTATTTATCTAATTTTAAGACAAGATGATTGTTATGATGTCCCGATATGTACAACGATAGAATGCAAAGAGGGTGTACCTTCTTTTTCCCATAACTGTGTACAGATAATAAAAAAAAAAAAAATATATATATATATATATATATATATATATATATATACCCACCCATTGGTCTCGTTCCCCCTGTACCTAGTGGCTTTCCATACATGTGGCTTGTGTGTTTGTGTTGAAAAGAATGGGTATAGTTAATTCTTTTGATCTGTTTAGTGTAAAGCAAAAAAAAAAAAGATTCTTTCACACTTTGTCAAATACAAATTTTAGAAACCCATAAGACAACTGATTTTAACACAGCTCTTCGGTCTTTACTATTTCATAAAAACAGTGACAGCTGGCCTCTGAGTGTTTTATACATATACATTGTATAGGAAATCTTCCTCTATATATATTTTACATATGGCAACATGCATTGTTATATGGCTTAAGACACAAATGCAAAATATAAATGGTTAAATATTTCAAATGTAAAGCAACACACTTTAAGAAATGTAGGCATGAGCTTTGAACGTGCTGTCGGAGATTTAAGTCCATCTCTGTCAGTTTAATTAGCAACTTGGAACCTGTGTTCCAGATTGCTAATGTAAAATCTGTGCAGAAAATGTTTCCATTGTCAGCTCATACACTGATAAGATGGAGATGGACAACCAATAGCAGCATGCCCTCCCCATGACACCTATCACTGACATCTAATGTATTGCATGTAAATCATAAGAATCCCCAGCTCTGTCTCCCTGACATCCCTTCCCTGTAGCTAGCGGTGTTGATGTACCAGAAGGAGTATTGGGATGCAGGGAGAACTTGGTGCAGGATTGCAAGAAATCTTTCTCTTCTTTATTTATTTAAATTTGGTGGGACCATTCTAGCAAGGGTTACTCCATACAAAAACAGTGTTTTACTAATACACTGTTTTTGGTTGCAATATCCCTGTAATGACAACAGTTCTTACTTTTGGTGTAATTCCCCAGGCAATGCATCCTCTCTCTTAAGCCTTACACTGAGAAGTAGCTTGGTCAGCGAGGAGCCTCCGATTTTGAACTAGTTTTATTCTTAACAAACATGTATTTCTAATATATATATACTGTTATATATTGTTACATTGTTTAGGTAAACGGTCCCCTTCCAATTGCATTAAAAAGATGCTCTAACTCACCTTTTCTCCCTCACTGTCCCTGCCTGGCCCCACCTCCATGCAGAGATTATCAATCTTGATGATCTCAGCCAATCCAATGCTTTTTCATGCTGTTGTGCATGCAAATAAAAATTCCACACTACTCCAAATGTTACAGTAACAATCGTTCAAGAAGAAATAGCTTACGTTTATGTCTCTGACCTAGAAATCTGTCAATCCAAATTTACATATTTATGGCAGCAGAATGTAGGTGGGTAGACTATTGACTTGCAGATTTTAGATGCCTCTGCCAAGTCTCAGTAATATGAAGAGCAAAGCACTTATAATAACAACCAAGAAGAAGAAACTATTTGAGCTTGGGGGAATGACAGAGAAGAGTTGTTAAGATGCACTATGCTTCATGCATGTATTTGTTCGTTCATTCAGTACAAAAGCTATGCATAATGCAAAAATTGAGAATCTAAAATTATAGCTAATTATTTAGACCAAAAGTATATTCATAAATAATGTTTTGATAGCTGCAGTGTTCTTTTGAATTGTCACTGTACATTATAGCCAGTCTTATTCATAAAAAAAAAAAAAAAAAAAAGTTTATTATTAGATGATACAAAATACATGGGACTCAGGTCGTCTATTAATTCTACAATGTAACAGAAATGAGAAATATTGATTTTGTCATCATACCATCTGTTTGTCCTCCACAGATGACCTGGAGGAGGAGTATGATGATGTGACAGTAAAAATAATTGTGGCTACTGTGCAAGCAGTGGGATTTTTTAACTCCTTCAACAATCCTGTGGTTTACACCTTCATGAATGAAAATTTTAAGAAGAGTTTGGTGGCTGTGCTCTTTTGTCGCTTACGAGCACAAGATCCAGTGGACAAGAGAGACAGTCAACACTCAGATAAACCTAAAGCTGGAGCTTCTGCTTTCCCCAGTCGGAAAGATGGACGTAGTGCCCAAAGCCATCTCAGTGCTGAGAACTTGGAACTGCGGTTGTGTGAGCAGTTTCCAGCTGCCAAACTAGAATCTATTACTTACCCTCTTGTGAACTCTCACAACGACCTTCTTCCCAATGGTCAATCAGCATGAAGACTGTCTGAGTAAGAAAAACAGAGAATGTGTGTAGAGGGAGAGAAAAACTCTTGCATTACTGTTTCGGCTTCAATTCAGACAACATGATTACAGTAGTGATGGTCATCAAAAATGGAATGCCAGAGGTGGCTTGACCTTTCCCTTTTTCGCTAACAGAATGTAAAATTGTTTGAAATAATGTTGTATTATGCAATAGAACAGATATAAATTGTCTTCGTGAGATGATGGACATTTTACATAGACATGGCAGAGTTATCAGATATTTCTCAACAATGTCTTTCAAAGTGCCTGTATTTGAACTAACTGTGATAGTTGCATATATGGCACATTCAGTTTGATTTTATTCTTAAATGCCTATCATTTTCTATAGCTGAAATAGCCAATGATGGTACATGTTTTCATGACTCTAAGGCCATCAAAGAACCTGTGCTGACATTTATATGCTTATGTACGGTCATTTGGATTCTGCCGAGAATTGTTGAGACTGAATAAGAAGCAAATTCCATGTTGGTAAATACTGTAGAGTCTTCATGGCTAGGTTGTGTAGCTTTCTACATTTCAAAGAGGAAAGACATTTGTTGATCAGTGCCTACAAGTGTGGATGAGGTGGGGCATTTCTGAAAATGACTAGAAGGAAAATGATCAAACTGAATAGCAGATTGTTTATTTCAACAAATGCCTTTATTGTCCTTGCTCTTGTGTCATCCTGCTGTTCCATTCTTCCACCTATTGTCTCACGCCCTTGTACTGCTCTTTCCGGTCAACTACTGTCTAGGTCTTGCTAGTAATCAGCCTGTCCTAATAACAGTGGTAGATTGAGTTCCGTGGCAGAAAAGTTTTTTTTTTTTTTTTTGTGTAAATATGATGTTTATTGAACAATTTTTTTTTTCTTTTTTCACATGAGTTGCGTGAATTGCGTCATAGAAATAAAATTGAAAAAACTTTCTGGGTGGACTTGCAGGTCCTATGAATCATACGGATTGCTCAGGTTACATGACTGGTGTGTGATATTGCTGTATACTTTGATGGCTCGCAGGTCGCCAGTTTTTCTGGCAAGTTAAATTTTATCTGACTCGCAGGTCCTATTGCGTGTATGCAATAGTTACATTGACATGGATTAAGGCACATGGCTGCTATGCTCATCCATCAGGTCCTTATACTCCTTAAAGTCGCAAGATGGTCCCTGTGTAGTGGGCCCCTTTAGAAAAGTATTTTTTGCTCTATTGTTTATTGTACAGTTATTATTAGTTGACCAGCCCACTGCAGATAAATAAGGAAAATATCTATGAAATGGAAATATAGTAAAGCTTATTAATGTATCTCAGGTTGGACTAAAAGAGCATGATATTTAGAAATTACAAACAGTTTTGTTGCTTGTATGACATCAGAAGAAACTGAGTGGTGTTGTTCTGCATTATTTTTTTTATCCTGAGTTGGCTGAAAAAGAAAAGATAATTTTTTCCATTTTAGCAATAAAGGTATTAGATATTGCTTAATTATTTTCTACCCACAATCCGTTCTCAAATGATGCACGGTAAAGTGATTATTCTTCTTTTTTTTTTTTAATAAAAGGGTAAATGTTAATGAGTTGGAAATAGGACTATGGAATAAGAAAGAGAAATAAAAAGAAAAATGGGAATAAGAAGGAAGAGGAAGAGATCTAATGAAAATGGGAAATGGAGGAAAAAAGGAAAAAGCCATGTAATATAAAAATAGAATGATGAGGGAAGAGGTGAGATAGGACAGTGAAGAACATTTAAAAGGAGAGGACTTTTGTGGGAAATGGATTAACTTTGACTGCATTTATCAAAAGTGCACATTTCTTTGTGATCCACCACTGTTGGTTTAACAAAATATGGCTACCCACATCATGACAGGTGCATAGTTGCCATATGGGCAGGGGAGGGTTATATGACCTGAACCCAACCCACCCAATAAGACACCAACACTCAGAGGTATGGGTCAAAAATGTCAACAGCTTTAATAATAATAAAGATAATAATAATAACTTATGATTTACAATTCTTTATATAAAGGTAATTAACTGCCACACCCCCAACATCATATCATCTCTTCCATATTTAAATCAAGGCAATGACCCACAACATAACACATTTCCCAATATATAACAACCATATAAATATAGCATGTAATGTGCCAACATTGATCAATTTCACCTGGAGTGGTATACCGAGATACCCCTACACCACCGAGGTTCTGAGCCAGCAACGGACTCGAAACCTACCAAAACATGTACGAACAGTGTACCCTTTTAATCAATCAACTAACTCCCCTTACTCCTATATTAACTAAGGCCCATTTTTACTTAATGTTCCTTACCCCACCCCGCCGCTGTGACCAAGCGGGGAAAAAAGGCTACAAAAGGGAGGGAGGGACCAAATCTGCAAGGTAAGAAATTAGAGTGAGGGATCACAACATGGCTGACTCTTTATATCAGCCAAACCCCAAACACTGACCCACCAATCCCCACTACTTCTCCCGCCCCCTAGCTCGCCTTCTAGCCCTGTCAGGGCCCTATTCCCTATGCTGCACTTTCTCCATGGGCTTCAGGAAACTGGGCAGTGCTGCTGTAGACCAATGTAGCTCTCCAGTTCTTGCGACGCAACAAGAGTTAAAGCTGGAGTTGACCCCCTTTTTAAAGGAACACTGAAAGCACAATAACCTTTTGTAGTGGCTATGGTGCTAGGAGTATCCTGGTCCCACCCCACTGTAAATAGTCAGACCATTTGAGAATGGTTTGACAATTTACTTGGGATCCACAGGGCATCCACCACCTTCTGTGGAGATGGTATGGACTACTTACCCTGGGAAGGAACTAGAGTGCTCCTGGCACCATAATAACTGGTTATGGTGCTTTGAGTATTTCTTTAATGCACTGCTCAGAAAAGAAAGATGTAAAAACAGTCATGTACAAACATTGTTTGTTGTATATCTTCAGCTCTCCCAAG
>OW240914.1:116675596-116696312 GCA_933207985.1 Pelobates cultripes
CAGGAGGCAAGTATTTTCCCTCCCTATTCTTTCTTGTTCTGTCCCACCCATCCATGTATCTTGTTTACTCGTAGGGTTATTGGGATTGTACTGTTTTATATAGTGTTTTCTTAGGGATGGATCTTACCATAGTTGGACTTTTGTAGATTTCTACTAGAAGTCTTAAGATGAATTAGTTAATTATAATGGTTGTTTATGTTGACATGACACCAGGGCCCTCACCTTTCATTTATCTCTGTGTAACGGACCGTTTTGCACACAAGGGGTAAAAACCGTTTAGGCGATCGGCCCCCTTTCCAGAGATACAGGCACAGCTACTGCAGAACACCAAAACTCCGAACTGGATACAAAATAGCACTCCAACTCCCGAACTGGAACCTCCCAAATAGCTGCTAGCAGACGAACAGGAAAAGCAGACAATCAGCTTACACTCCTGGCAATCAGTCTCTAACAGCATACAGTGAATCCCCCCAAGAACGAGACAAGGCTCTGTGTTGAGGGTCAAGCAGTGGTCTGAGGTGCTGGCACACCCAGCCTGGTTTTTATTACAGTCTTGCAAATACAGGACCGCCCACAGGGAGGTATAAAATATCCAGTAACATATTAGTTACAACCCACAGATTCCCTCCCCCTTATCCTGAGAGGTAACCCAATACACATACCTTTTACCACAATGCATCCTGGCTTCCTCTCCTCTGCCCTGGAGATAAGTGAGAAGTAATTCAATTATCTCCCAGGACAGGGACAAGACTCCATTATGCACATGGTGACACAAAGACAGTAAAACACTTTAAAATACATAAAGTCACCTTTTACACATAACACACAGACATTTAACATATCCCCAGATAGCTCAGGTCTGAGCGCACATTATTAAGTGAATGGCGCTCGGACCACACAAATACAGTTTAATCGCCATGGAGCCAAAGTCTTTACAGTCAGTTTCATACGAATGGGCTCCATGGGATTCCTATCTGGGGTATAACACATTCAACCAAAACTACCGAACCCCAGGCAGAAAAGCACGAATGAAGCTTTTCTGCAGGTAAAAAAGATGTCTTTTAACAGGGGGCCATAGTCCAAAGGCAGCAGGCGAGCAACCAGGCTTCTCCAATGCAATGTGGCGAGATTGGTCTCGTCACATCTCTCCCCTTTTCCAAACAGACTAACAGGGTATCTGACCTCCTGCCGGTCAGTGCCCTTGTTAGTCCAGCAGCCCACCCACAAAACATAATCAACAGCACAGCCCACCCACAATAAATGGTTACTACACCTGGGTAAAGGAGAAGCTTGTCCATGTCCAGGTGCCTCACCACGGCTGTGCTGGGTACGGGTACGCTGACTGGGTGGGTTGCTGCGTGGGCAGAGACCAGCGGCACTCTGCCCTGTTGCCAGCGCTACTGGGAGGGTAGCCTGGTTGAAGCCTGGTTGTTGGAGGGGGAGACCGACTGTCTCCCCTTTAACTACACCGCTCTGCTGCTGGAGACCGACTGTCTCCCCTTTTGTTGCACAGCTCTGCTGCCGGAGGGGGAGACCGACTGTCTCCCCTTTGGATACTCTAAGCTGTCGCTGGGGAGAGGGGGTAACAGGCTCCTCTCCCGATAGAACACTCTGCCGCTGGGGAAAGGAGACTGAGCTCTCTATTCCCTGCCCATTAATGATCCGCTGCTGGGGAGAGGTGGTAGCAAGCTCCTCTCCCATACATACTTTCATCCTCTGTGGAGGGAGACCGACTGTCTCCGCTCCCAATACAGTGTCCTGCTGCTGGGGAAAGGAGACTGGGCTCTCTATTCCCGGTAGGACACTCTGCCGCTGGGGAATGGAGACTGGGCTCCCAATTCCCTGCTGTATCTCCCGCTGGGGAATGGAGACTGGGCTCCCAATTCCTGGCACATCACTCGGCCGCTGGGGAATGGAGACTGGGCTCCCAATTCCCAAAAAATCACGCTGCTGCTGGGGGATGGAGACTGGGCTCCCAATTCCCTGCATATCACACTGCCGCTGGGGAATGGAGACTGGGCTCCCAATTCCCTGCATATCACACTGCCGCTGGGGAATGGAGACTGGGCTCCCAATTCCCGGCATATCACACTGCCGCTGGGGAGAGGAGACTGGGCTCTCTCTGTCCCGCAACTGTAGCTGCCGGTGGAGGTCCACCCACCGTGGCAGCTGACCATCACCCTCTGCCCGGTACAGCAGAGTCTTGAATACTAGACTCCTCACGAACTTCACGGATTTCTCAGCTGGATTAGGCCCGTAGAAGTTCAGCCGCAACCACATCATACGGTCAAATTCCTGTACAGAGTATCTGTACTCCACTGCTGGTTCCATTCTGTTGCTGTCAGGGTCGCTGTACTGAGACATGCGTTGCCCTCAAATTGTAAAATCCACGGAATGGTGTCTCCTGTAGCTGTCCTTCTGGTTGTAGGAACGATCCCACCGCTGCCACCAATTGTAACGGACCGTTTTGCACACAAGGGGTAAAAACCGTTTAGGCGATCGGCCCCCTTTCCAGAGATACAGGCACAGCTACTGCAGAACACCAAACTCCCGAACTGGATACAAAATAGCACTCCAACTCCCGAACTGGAACCTCCCAAATAGCTGCTAGCAGACGAACAGGAAAAGCAGACAATCAGCTTACACTCCTGGCAATCAGTCTCTAACAGCATACAGTGAATCCCCCCAAGAACGAGACAAGGCTCCGTGTTGAGGGTCAAGCAGTGGTCTGAGGTGCTGGCACACCCAGCCTGGTTTTTATTACAGTCTTGCAAATACAGGACCGCCCACAGGGAGGTATAAAATATCCAGTAACATATTAGTTACAACCCACAGATTCCCTCCCCCTTATCCTGAGAGGTAACCCAATACACATACCTTTTACCACAATGCATCCTGGCTTCCTCTCCTCTGCCCTGGAGATAAGTGAGAAGTAATTCAATTATCTCCCAGGACAGGGACAAGACTCCATTATGCACATGGTGACACAAAGACAGTAAAACACTTTAAAATACATAAAGTCACATTTATTACATAAAACACAGACATTTAACATATCCCCAGATAGCTCAGGTCTGAGCGCACATTATTAAGCGAATGGCGCTCAGACCACACGAATACAGTTTAATCGCCATGGAGCCAAAGTCTTTACAGTCAGTTTCATACGAATGGGCTCCATGGGATTCCTATCTGGGGTATAACACATTCAAACAAATCTACCGAACCCCAGGCAGAAAAGCACGAATGAAGCTTTTCTGCAGGTAAAAAAGATGTCTTTTAACAGGGGGCCATAGTCCAGAGGCAGCAGGCGAGCAACCAGGCTTCTCCAATGCAATGTGGCGAGATTGGTCTCGTCACACTCTGTTCTTTCTAGGATGAAACAAGGTTGGTCGTTTTTCTTCATGGTCCGCCAGTTTTTCCTGATGAGGATCGTCTCTGATGATCCACCTACCTGATTTCCGTTCTTACATTTGGAATTAATTGATCCGTACATTTTGCCCCAAAGAAAGAGAAAGTGTGTGGGCGGAGCTAGACTTATATACTCTGTGTTTCTTCTTTCAGATTAATACTTTATATTGCGTTTTGCTGCTGGAGTAAAAGTAAAGAAAGTTAATGCAAAATACTCGCCTCCTGTCATTACTAAAATTAAGATTATAGGTACACTACGTTAGCATAATCTACAATTAATTGCCAAGGAACCAATGGCAATGTTCCTCCATTCAGTAGTAAACCATTTTCAAGCAGTTCATCACTGAATGACAGTTATTGGTCAGGCAGCCTGGACCCTACTGGTGGTGTGGCTAAAGTAGAGATTATATATTTCCTCCTAGCCATACCTCCATACACCAGCAATGGACACTGTTATAGGTTGAAAGTGGTCAACTGATACTCTCAGCAAATCATAGCCACACACTACTGCTCAGACTAATGCTTTCTTATTTGCCCAAGCCGCGCAGAGGGGGTGAGCTGATGGGGACTCTCGTTTATTATGAATGACAGGGCAGCACCAAGTGACTCCAGATGCTATAACCATTACATGCTATAACCAATTAGATAAAGCAGTTACAATGTGCGTAGTGTTTTTTTTACTGTAGAGCACAGAATAAACTATTTTATTCCAGTTACAGAATGTAATCTGAATTCTGTGAGAATTTTGTTTTGCTATTGGTGTACATTTTTTGTTTACAATATTCACTGCAAATAAACTGAATATACAAAAACATGCAAAGAATGTTCATAACATATAAAAACTGCACTAACTCCTTGCTACCTGAATATAACCCTATAAATATTTTGTGAAAAAGCAAAGACATCTAGTAAGGGGCACAGAATCACCTGGCATATTAATTATGTGCAGTGAATAATACACACAATTATTAATAAAAATATGACTAAGCATGCTTTTATGTGTGTTTTGTAATTTTACTGCATTGTGCTATTTAATGCGTAAGGCTCTCTTAATTGTGTCATAATTTCACGTTGTATGTATTATTCATTTCGCATAATGACTTTGTGCCCCATATGTGTTTTCATAATATCTATTTAATGTAGTTTTGTCTCCAAAGCATAAACAAAAAAACACAGTATGAAAAAGAAAAAACAAAACACAACATTAGTTATCAGGTTCATTGAACACCAGCTTATTTGTGGCTATGAGTAATAAAAACAGGTCAACAAGCTCTTGTTGAAAAGAGGAGATATTAATTCACTGGTACAATGTTATGCATGAATGCCTCGGTAAACCACACGGTGCAGGATTTATTATTATTTTACTATCCTTTTTTATTTTCTTTCCTTTAGGATTATATATGGTTTTATGGATGATGGGAATTGAAATATGCAGTAATATATCTTAACAAGTTTCACGTCCTGTTCCATTCTGCACAGATGTCTGTTCTTGGCTTCTGGTATCCAGTACTCTTTTTACAATTCTTGTTTAGTTTTTCTTGGTTTTTCTGTTTTTCCATTCTACGTCTGGTTTTCTTTATGCTGGGTATTCTGGGTACAATAACTTAATAATTTATAGAGAAAGAAACAATTTCCATAGGTAAACAGCACTTGGTAATTAGACATTGTTTCTTCATGGTGACGTTAATGGAATGAAAAATGCAAAAGCTCTAGTTTAGCAATAAGTAACATTGGTGAATCTGACTGTCTTCTGATAATATTTATTTCTATACTCACATTGTAATGGTTTTTTTGGCTAGTAAGTGGGCTCAGTGGGTGCAACACGGAGTTCACAATATTGCAAAGTATGAATGTGGCATGAGAGATGGCGTGACGAGAACAAGGGTTGTGTCAGAAGCAAGGTAGCAAGATAGAACAAAGCCCAGATGGCAAAAGAAGAGCCATAAAAATCAAAACTGTCCTGCAGAATCTGGGTCTGCTGGGGAATATGAGGGTTTTTTTTTTTAGAATTCTTTATTTATGGTTCATTTTGTGTATTTCAGTGGGTGGGGTGTGGGTTACAGAAGAGAAAGTAGATGGTAGGGGGGAAAGGGTAATGCACAGTTGTACAGTTTCTTTTCTTTTTACATTCACACGATCACCCGTTACATATGCAGAGGTAATAATAGCTTGTGTTGTACATATTTTTTTTCTTAAAAAAAATAAATAAATTTGTAATGTTCTGTTCAGTTGTCCTAGAGAGCTAGGTTCTACAGTTTTCTAGGCTACTCCGAGGGTTTATTTGTATAGCCCCTACCTTCGTTGCGGTTGTATAAACGAAATATGTAAGAGATTATTAGGCCACGTGTTGTTCTCTCTCTGTCATGTTGCTCTGTCATGTATTATTATTATTATTATGTAAGGGGAAGATGCCAACATTTCCCTCAGTTCTGCAGAGTTGTGGGCCCTATGGGGCGTCCGTTGTTTCCTGGGGGTGTTGGTGTTATGGTCATGCTTTTCCCCGTTTTCGGTATATCTTTGTGGTGGTGTTGTCGGTTTCCCGGTAAATGAGTCTATTAGCCTTCAGAGCGTCGTTATCCTGGAGCCTGGTGGTTAGTTTGCTCTTGGTGTTTTGTTGTTATAGGGTTTCGTGTGTTTTGGGTGTGTGTGGGTCAGGTGGTTGAGTTCTGATGCATGTTGTTCCTATGCAGGAGCAGGGAGGTGGTGCAGTGGGTAGAGGGTGGGTCGAGAGATTGGGTTCCAGGGATGGGGGGGGTCCGTGGATGGGTAGTTGTGGTACTCCGCCGCACGGTGCCCCAGCCCGTTGGGTAGGGCAGTGTGAGGTGATGTTTGGGCTTAAGGGGAGCTATGTTGGGAATGTGGTCTTTAGAACTAGTTAAGAATGTATTTGGGGTGTTTGCTTCTGTGCAAGTTGTGTTTGTATTTACCAGGGTAGGGAGGTGTCTCCTTCTAGCCATGGGTCCCAGACCTTGTGGAAGTGTTTGGGCATGTCATGGAGTTGGGATGTGAGCTTATCCATTTGTATGTTATCCTGTATTTTTTTGGTGATGCTCGTTTGTGATGATATCCGGGTGGTTGACCACAGTTCCGCTATCTTGTTGCTAGGGCGATGCATGCACCGAGTTTGTTTTCTGCTCTGGTTAGGTTCTCTAGTGATTTTGAGAGTAGGAGGACCCATGGGTCCAATGGCTATGGCGTGTGTAGAATTTTTGTCAGTAGCGTGGTGACGCTGATCCATAGGGGTTTTATTTTGGGACATCAGCAGTGGAGGAATGTCCCTTGTTCTCCACAGAGCATGTGCTAGGTGTTGTTTTGTGGATTAATGCTAGGCATTAGGGTGTGAGGTACCAGCGAAATAGCATCTTGTATGCTTGTTCCGCATATTGATAGCGAGGCCGTAGCTTCCCAGATATGTCTTCTGGGGGGCCTAGATCTTTTTCCCAGGCTGCTATGTAAGTTAATGTTACTTGGGTGGGGTGGGTTGCCAGGGTCGTGTATAGGTCCGAGATTTGACCTTTTCTAATTGGGTGGTGTGTGCATTCTTTCTCAAATCGGGTGAGTGTGGCTGTACCGTCTTGTTGTATTATTGGGGTTGATGCGAAGCTGCATAACTGAATATATCGGAAGTGGTCAAATGTTGTCAGAGTGTCCGCGTCTTTGATTTCCGAGTATTTTATTACAGCGTTGTTTTGGTACAGGTGGTTGAGTCTCACGATGTCCCTTTGGTCGAAGTGGGCAAAGTGAACGGGGGTAAGCCCTGGTGGGGGTCATTGTGGAGAGGAACGAGGACAGTTCATATTTGTCCTGCAGTTTGTCCCAAAGGTCCAGGTAATGTGTGAAGGCTGGGGCGGTTGGGGGTGGTAAGGGGCGGTGTGGTTTGAGGACCCACATGTATAGGGATGGATGGTCTTTTCCAAAGATTATGTGTTCGAGGTCTATCCAACTTTTGGTTTGTGGTGGGGCATGCCAGTGTTGGATCTGGGCTAATTGCGCTGCTGCGTAGTAGTGTGTGAAGTTTTTTGGGGACATAAAGTGTGGTTCTGCTGACTTGGGGTTTGCGGCCATTCCATATAAATTTATCGACCGCCGTTTGTAGGGCTTTGAGATCTGCTTTTGTGGGGTGGGATGGGCAGCGTCTGAAAGAGGTATAGCAATCGGGGGAGTAGGTTCATTTTTACAGACACCACCCGACCCAGCCAGGACACTCCCAGTGTCGTCCACCTTTGCAGGTCGGCATTTGCTATGCGTAGTAACGTGGTGTAGTTCTTCGCGTATATAGTGGTTAAGTCAACTGGTAGCTGTATTCCCAAGTATGTTATGGCTGATGGGCATATTCGGAATGGGTATCTATTTTTTATGCTGGTTAGTTGTGAGTCGGAGAGTTGAATTGGCAGGATTTCCGATTTTGCTAAATTCAGCTTATATCCTGCGACCAGTGCGTATTCATGTATGGTATCTAGGAGGGATTCTAATGATTGGTCCGGGTTGGTTAGTGTCAGGAGAATATCGTCCGCATAGGCAGACACAGTGTATGTTTCGCCTCTGATAGTTACTCCTTCTATGCGAGGATTGATGCGTATTGCTTGGAGTAGGGGCTCTAAGGATAATGCGAATATAAGGGGCGATAGTGGACAGCCTTGTCGTGTGCCGTTCGATATTGGGAATCTAGGCCGGGTGATGTTGGGAAGGAGGAGGGCTCCTTGGGGGGAGTGGTATGTTGCTTGTAGGAATGCAAGAAATGCATTCGGGAAGTTCATATGGTCTAGTGTGTGGTAGAGAAACGGCCACAGTAGGCGGTCGAATGCCTTTTCGGCGTCTAGTGACATCACTGTTGTGGGGGTTTTGCGGTGTTGTGTCAGCCATATGATGTCTATGTTTCTGCATGTATTGTCTGATGCTTGTCTGTTGGGGATGAAGCCCACTTGGTCTGGGTGTATTAGTTTGTCTAGGTATGGGTTGATTCTATTGGCCATTGTCTTGCTCATAATTTTGAGATCCACGTTTAGTAGGGAGATGGATCTGTAGTGTTTGGATTCCGTGAGGTCCTTGTTCAGTTTTGGGAGCAGGCAGATATTTGCCATCGTCATGTCGGGTGTCAAATGGTCTCCTCTTAGGGTAGCATTCTATACTGCGCAGAGGTGTTTGAGGAGTAAGGGGCTGAACTCTTTGTAGTAAAGAACGGTATATCCGTCTGGGCCTGGGCTTTTGTTAGGTTTGCATGCCCCAAGGGCTATCGCCATTTCTTCTACTGTCGCCTCTGCTTCTAGGGTTTGTTTGGCGGCTTGAGATAGGGTAGGTAGTGTTATACGTTGGAGGTAGTTGTCTATCTGTTCCCGGTAGGCAGTGGTGTCGTGGCGGAGGTGTGGTGAGTGATTGTACAGGGATTCAAAGTATTGTTGGAATGTATCGCCTATTTGTTTGGGTGAGTCGCTGAGTGAGCCTGTCCTTGTGCGTATGGATGATATTTTTTTGGCTTCCATGCGTTTTTTGAGCCGTCGGGCTAACATGGTGTCGGCTTTATTGTCTGTTTCATAATATTTCTGTTTGAGCCACATTAGGGCTTTGGTCATGTCCGTGTGCATGAGTCTTTTAAGGAGATCTCTGGTGGTGTTTAGTTTGCGCAATGTATTTGGCTGTGGGTCACGTTTATGGCTAGTTTCTAGTTTTCGCAGCTCAGTCAGCGTCTCTGTGATTTGCTGTGTTTTCCTTTTTTTGTGGGCTGAAGCTAAGCTAATGAGAGTGCCTCTGATAACTTTGTGTACAGCCCATAGTGTTGTCGGTGAGGTTGCAGAAGGTGTGTTAGTGTCAAAATATTCTTCGATGGCTTCGGCGACTGTGAGCTTAATCTGGTTGTTGTGGAGGAGCAGCGGGTTCAGTTTCCATGACCATGGTCGTTTTAAGTCAGGGAGGCAGATGATGAGTGATATGTCGGCGTGGTCTGAACACAAGATGGTGCCTATGTTGGTGCTAGATACTTGGGGTAGTAAATTTGGGGAGATTAAAAAGTGGTCTATGCATGTGTTTGAGGTGTGTGGGTGCGAATAGACGGTGTAGTCCCGGGTAGATGGGTTTTGTGCTCTCCATATGACGACTAGCGTTTGTTTGGTTAGGAATTGGGCGAAGTAGGTGTCGTTTCGGGAGGGTTGTGGGATGTCTGCCCCCCGCGATGATCTATCAATGGCTGGAATGTGTGCGTCATTGCAGTCTCCACCTATTATCAGGCGTTTGCCTGCGTAGGCCTGTAAGTGTGTGGCGTATTGTTGCCAGAACGTGCCGTTTGGGGTGGTTGGGGCGTATACTGAGCTTATGGCATATGGAGTTGTGCCTATTTTCCCGTCTATTGTGATGTAGCGTCCTTGGGGGTCCGTCGTGCACTTAATGTCAGTTAAGGGGCATGTGGATTTCCGGGGAATTGGCCAGGTAACTGTTTATAGTAGCGGTTGGTGAGGGGAAATGATCGTGTGGTTGTGAAGTGAGTTTCTTGCAGGAGTAGTATGTCTACGTGTTGCCTATGTGCCCAGCGTAGTAGTCCATGTCTTTTTATGGGTGTGTTAAGGCCCTTGGTATTGATGGAGATGCATTTCAGGGAGAGGGGCATTGTGATGGTCATTATACCGGGTTGAGTCCGGTGTTAGCTATGGAGTATAGCATGTTGGCAGGTGGTGGGTGGGGTGGCAGTTGGGCTGGGGTGCGGGCTTGGGCTCCATGCCACGGCAATGGGTTGAAAGGAAGAGGTTATGGGGTTGGAGTGGTGGTGGGTGCAGAGAGGAAAAGGGTAGGGTAGTAGTTCTATATGTGGGGGGCCCTAGAGGGCCGAGCTACTGGTCTTACTTGTTGCCAGTAGGTGGTGGAGTGGTTCGTCTGACCGCTCCTAAAATGTGAGGGATTAGATTAGGTTGGTAGGTAGTGGCGGGTAGCCGGAGTCGCATGCAGGCCTTTCGTTTGTCATTGCAATTCCTCATGGGGGTGTGTTCTATTCATTCTATGTGCGAGTTGTTGGTGTCTGTGGCATCGTCCTGCCCCCTCCCGCCACCCCTCCTCGAAGGTAGTGGGGTCAGGAGGGAGCAGGGAGAGGCTTTATGTGTACATTGCATAAGGGTGTAGGGTTTGTGTTAGCACTGTACCCAGAATTGTCTGTTGGTGGATGAGTTTGGTTCGCTCCGATGGGTGATGGGTCTTAGTTAGTGTGTCTGTCGCCTTGTGTGTCGGTCTTCGTCGTCCCAATTGCGTCTTCTTGTCCCTATACGGGATAGATGTAGGTCACATGTTAAACCATAATAAGCATTAACATATCAAATTGTGTGCCGTTGAATAGCATTACAATGTCAATACTGTTGTGTTCCCAATGTGTTATACATTATACATAAATCGTAAGTAACATTGACCTATCAAACTTTGTTCCAGCGACCAGCATTACAATGCCAATTCTATTGTGTTCCCACTTTGTTTTATGTTGTACATAAACAGTAATACGCATTATCACATTCATCTTTGTATCTTCAAATAGCATTATAATGTCAGTTCTGTTGTGTTCCCACTGTGTTTTGTGTTATACCTAGGCAGTAATAAGCGTTATCACTTCAAAGTGTGTACCTTCAGGTAGCGTTTAAATGTCAATTCTGCTGTGTTCACGCTGTATTATACCTTGTACATATATGTTGTGCATTTGGTGTATTCATATGTTTACGACTCTCTGGTCGTATCCCAGGGTCGGGTGAGGGACCCTCTTTTTATTTTTTTCTCTTTTCTATTTGTAGTTTAATTTCCCGGGTGCATGGAGTTTTCCTGGGGTTTTTTCCTTTTTCCCTTCCCTTTTAAGTAATGTCAATTAATTATTTTTTTCCTCTGTTTGTTGTTTCATTTCTAGGGGGCATGGAGTTTTCCCTGGGGTTAGGAGATAATGGGGGTGTTATGAGTGCCTTTTTTTTTTGCTTTCCCTTTTAAGTAATTTCATTTAATTTTTATATATATATATATTTTTTTTTACACTTGTATAGAGCGAGGATGTCGCTTGTGTGTCCAGGGTAGGGAGTTTGCCCACCTAGTGGAGGCAGGTGCAATGAGCATTAAGGGCTCATTCCTGCCTTGCCGACCCCTGCCTGGGTGGGCACTGTCAGTGCTTTTTCTTATGGGATTGAGGGTATGCCTTGTGTGGTGAGAATTTCCCTATCTCTATTTATTTATGGTGTCTGGTTTGCTCTGGACCTCCTGAGGATGACGGGAGGTTCTACTCAACCTTTGTTGGTTATCTCTGGGGGTGGGAGGTTGAGGGGGCTAACGATGGACATGCCTCCCCTTATGTGTCGATATAGATGTAAGGGGGGTATGGGTGTTATGTTTTCAGCGCATAGCGCGCTTGTATGTGTATATGTGGTATGTACATTGGAATTAAACATGCATGCAACAGAATTACAGGAATAAATACAGGTTAGCATTGTGAGTAACTATAACTTAGCTGATTTTCTGGCGGTGGCAATGCTGTGCGCTGTCGAGCTGTCGGGTATGTGAGAGTCTTAGGCGAGCTGTGTGTCAGTGTCCATGGAGGCGTAAGCAAATGCAGTCCATGTCGGGAAATCAGAGTCATGAAGTTCTGGGCGTGCGGTGTCGGTCTGCAGGCTGGCGTTGGTTAGTCCCGGTTGGCAGGGTTCGGATCTCCTGTCAGTGAGTGGCGTTGTTGGTGGTCCGCCTCAGCTCTTCTGGGTGGAGTTGTTCGGGCCGCGTTGGATGCCTCTCTGTCGTTGGTGTCTGCGTGGGGTAGGCCCAGCCTCTCTGCAAAGCTGCATGCCTCTGCGATGTTGTGGAGTGTATATATTTGGTTATTTCTTTGCACCGTGAGTTTAAAATGGTGCCCCCATGAGTATCGGATCCGTCTCCACGTGAGTTCCTGGGTAAGTGGACGCAGCTCTCTTCGCTTTCGCAGGGTGCTGGGGGCCAAGTCCTGGAAGAAAAGGACCTGGTGTCCCTTTATTTGGAGGGGTGTGTCCCGTGCGGCTCTCTTTGATGTGGTAGTAGTGGAGCCGCACAATCACATCTCGTGGCCTTGTCATTCCAGGAGTGGGGGCCCTGTGGGCGCGATCCAGTAAAAGCTTGGCTGGAGGTGCTTCCGGGAGCAAACTGCAGAAGGTTTCCTTGATGGTGGATGAGAGGGACTCCATATCGATTGTTTCAGGTATGCCCCTTATTCTTATATTATTTCGTCTTGACCTATTATTTAGGTCTTCTTGGGCGTCCTCTAGCTGTTTCACTTGATCCCTAAGGTCTTGTATGGCCTGCTCGTGGGTGTTTGCTCTAGATGTGACGACATCCATTTTGTCTTCCAGGGTGCTGGTGCGTTGCACGAGATCAGTGAGGCCTGCCCGTAGGGGAGCCAGGTGCTTAGTAAATTCTGCCGCCATGTTTGCTTTAATTTCGTGCAGCAAGCCGCGGATGTCATCCTTTGTGATGGGGTTCGTGTTTTGGTGACTTATGTTACTAGCTGTGGAGTCAGAGTCATAGTCTCTATTCTCTTCGGCCCGCTGTTCCTCCTCAGTTTGCAGCTACGGAAGATCGGAGCCACAGTGGACCCCTGTTTTGATTTGCATCCTCCGCCCATCTCAGTGAGTGTACTGCCAGTTGATGGTGATTTTGCAGGTTTTTGGGCGTTAATTGGTGTAGGAATTGCGGCTGATATTAGCTTTTGAAGGGCTTGGTTGTGCGGAGCTCTAGCAATATACCGCCATTTGCACCGGAAGTCAGACGCCGACCCCCCGGAATATGAGGTTTATATGCTATCTTTCAAAATGTGTTCAGTATAAAGTGCATGAGCAGCGAGTAGAAATAACTTTCTCTATGTGTTTTATAAGGTGTTGGAGAAGATTGTCTCTGGGAAATATTGGGCATTAGTAATGTGACAGCTGGAGATACCTAAGCTAGCCTAGTGATTGACTGCTGTTTCCCCCAAACTAGGCAATGGTTATAATCCTACATCAGTGCTAATTTGGTTCACATCGACTGTTTGTCCTGAATCTGGCAACTGCAAGATGGGTGTTTGCATTCCTTTGGTTGTGCGTAAGGAGTGTAGTTTTCACTTAGCGTTAGAACATTGATCCATCCCTCCTTTTAGCCCTGTCCCTCCCCCTTCACTTACTCTATTAACCCATTCTCACACAATGTCAAGCACATGATCAGTCAGTAACCATGGTTCCCTTCTCCCTTCAATTCTATTAATGCTGCCATCCATCCATGCAGAACTCACTGCCCATCTATGTTTGGACCACAGACCTTTGCTGGATGATGCGTAGTGACAGCCGAGAAGGCTTGGAAGAGAATTTTTTCACGATTTTTAAAGATTTTTAACAAAACAAAAGCCTTAAACATCTATAACTCTGACAACGTATTGAGTAAGACTATCCAGGACAGTTAATTATTTTGATAATTCAGACGTCTCGACCACTCATTCTCTAGTCATCAGCCCAGTTCATTCTAAATCCAAGCATAGCCTCTCAGCTGTTATAGAACTTTTAACATAATTATCTACCAAGAATTGCTAATGAAATATTCATTGATATGTTGTATTCATCATTGTTTTCACCTGACTTTATTTTAATAACGCTCATACTTTTGAAATAGTTACTAATCAAGGCTAGATTAGAAAATGGATTTGTGTCAGCAGAGGGAAAAGAATCACTTCTGAAATGCAATCCGTAATATAGTAAGAAGTGAATTTAAATGTATTAATTTTTGCTGCAGTTTGATTTATCTTTTCTTAACTTACCTAAAAATGTCTATTTCAGATGAGGTTTTGTTACCGGAGGAATAACAGGAACAAACCGCAGAAGCCGCACATAGACATATGGACACAAGTCTTCAGGAAGTAACAGGTCTTTTATTTACACACCGATCGGGTCTCACACTGAACCTGTGTTCAAAAGGTTTGAGCCCACCGCATGGTTTGAACAGGCTATTTATTAACAATAACTCCTCCCATTCATAGATCCACTCACACGTACCCTTAAACCAATCAGTGAACAGGATATTCAGGATCACCTAATATGGGCAGACCGTATGACTCATTTTAAGGACAAAGCAATGTGACTACAGTTGATGCACATGCTCAGTACATTGATGACAGTGTCTTAGCTACATGTAACTAAATAACACCTGTACTTGTATATGCTACATGGAGATTTCAGGCCTACAAAATTTTGAACCATGTTGAAATCCCATCACATTACCCCCTTTGATGCTTCTGATACAAAGTTATTCCAGATGCATCACTAATCATAATTTCCCAACACCACTCAAGTAGCCATGGACCAGAGCAGACCTTGTAAGCATCTTAGCATCATCACAAACTCCTTCAGCATTCCTCATCCTGAATATGTTCTCTCTCTGGGCTAGAGGTTCATACTTTCTGACAGCCATTACATGAGCAGCTGTCTTTCTTTCTATAGTACTCTCTATGATACTACGTATAGATCTAACCACTAATGGAATTAGGCAGGGCAGAAAGAGACATAAGAATATAATGAATATTATACTATAATACTCCTCCTACTAATGCCTTAATCCCTCCAAGCTGCTCATACCAACTTCCAAACCAACTACTAGGATTATACCCATTCCAGACCTCAGTAGGTACATGCGTCAGTTTAACCATGTGCCTTGTAAATTCAGCCACTGCCCGCCCTTCATCATCTATGTGACTACAGTTGATGCACATGCTCAGTACATTGATGACAGTATCTTAGCTACATGTAACTAACTAACAGATACAACAAACACCTGTACTTGTATATGCCACATGGAGATTTCAGGCCTGCTAAATTTTGAACCATGTTGAAATCACGGTTTCACCAATTCAAATGCAGATGTTATGTACTTATCATATCATTGCTTCAACTCTATCCTATTAACTGTATAGCAGATTAGGAAAGGTGGTTTTATATATCTATTTTCAATTATATCTTTCAGACAACCCCTTAAGGACCAAACTTCTGGAATAAAAGGGAATCATGACATGTCACACATGTCATGTGTCCTTAAGGGGTTAAATCAACTTGAGTAAAATTCAGAATAGGAAGCCTCTCCTCGCGGGAAACTCACACATTTTGAATGCGGCTCCCTGACACCAGCAAATAACATACAATATCCTGGAAATCACACGCACAGTCTGACATACAATGCGTGTGTGACTTCCATTATATTGTATATGATTTGCGCTCTCCCCCATAATACTCAATAAACATGGACCTTGTTCAGTGACAGCCCTTTAAGAGCCTTTAATATTTAGCCATCAGGGAGGAAGTAACAGCTTATCACTTCCTACCTGCTTCATAGAGCGCCGCTTGGGAGGGAGGAATGGAGGGAGGAGGAGGGGGTTAGAGCACACAGCAGCATGGAGTCAGAGGAGAGGCAGGAGTGAGCTGCTGCTGAATGCTCACTCCCATCAGCCTCAGCCACCATCACCAGCACCACAAGCAAGACATTCTCCTAGACACAAAGTTAAGCTAACAGGAGGGTGGCTGCAAATATATAAAGTGTGCCATGTGTGTATGTCAATGTGTGTATCTGAGTGTATGTATGTGCCAGTGTATATCTGTAGGTCAGTGTGTGTATCTTTCAAATATATTACATTAAAGATATATTTTTACAGTAACAATAACTTTTACAATAAAAAAGAAAATACCACATATGTTATACATAAAAGAGTAAATATCATTGTATCCAGTCCAAATGTAAATCAATGATGAAAGAATTGAACAGGCACTTTATAGTCAATTTTCATTGTGATAACATATTGGTATGAATGAACTATGCAATTAAACTGCAATGTTAATAAGTAAAACAAAAAATACAAAATTGGGAGAGGGGGGCAAAGGAAGAAGAAAAAAAAGGATAGTACAGTGTGTATCTCAGTGTGCTAATATGTATATCTGAGTGTGTGTATCTGTGTGTCAGTGGTGTATCTGAGTGTGTCCATGTGTTTCTGAGTGTGTGTGTATATGAGTTAGCCAGTAAGTGTATCTGAGTGTATCTGATTTTGAACTGTTTATCTGTGTGTGCCAGTGCGTGTGTATCTGTGTATAAAAAAAAATTAGGTCTAGGCACTTAGGATTGCTGCAGAAAGGCAGGTTTATTGGAACAAAAAAGTGTAAAGTTTCGGCCTACAAAGAGGCCTTTATCAAGCTGTGCCAGTGTGTTTTTATCTGTGTGTGAGTGTGTGTATCTGAGTGTTAGTGTGTGTATCTGAGTGCATATGCCAGTGTGTTTATCTGTGTGTCAGTGTGTGTATCGGAGTGTGTGTCAGTGTGTGTATCTGAGTTAGCCAGTGCATGTATCTGAGTGTGTGTATCTGTGTGTGCCAGTGTGTGTGTCTGTGTGTGTATTTGAGTGTGTGTCAGTGTGTGTATCTGTGTGTGTTGCAATGTGTTTATCTGTGTGTCACTGTTTATCTGAGTGTGTGTATGCACCAGTGCATGTATATGTGTGTATTTGTCAGTGCATGTATCAGAGTGTCAAGGTGTTCTTACATGTTAGGTGGGAGTGGCACTGTAGCTGGTGAAGCCACCTCCCTGAAATGCATTTTTGCATGTGGGGATGTCTGAGATGCCAAAATAAAAAATAAAAAAAAATTCTAAGCCAGTGACACTTTATTTGCCTGGCAATAGTTTTTGCTTGTGCCTACTAATAAACGTGTTGTTACTTCCCATTTATAGGCTGTGGCCAACACCTTGGTCATATTAAGTAATAATAAAAAAAATATTTACCCACTTTCTCGCAAGCCGAGTTAAAGTAGTTAATACTTTGTGTTTTATATTGATTTTGTTCCAATTACATAGAAATTTCAAAGCTGTCTATGAGTTTTATAGATTCTTTACATGGTGCGGCTTAACACTGCTCATTATTTGAATATCACATCCTGATTACTCAAATCAATTGTCTTTAAAACTATTTGGCATCCATTACTGAGGGTTTGAATTTCCCAGTAGGCATTCATTTAGTTGTAAGAACTACTTATGTGCCAAGTCAATATGATTTTTATAGCCTTTGTCATTTTGGGACAACATAATGATTAATCCGAATAATATCAGCTGCAAATACGATGCTATTAGTATGGCTCAAGAGATTAGTATTAGTAACATGGTTACGTATTTATTCCAACACTAAAGCAATAGAGAGAAGGTTTAATGTTATGCAAACTGAATCTACCATGTTTGTTCAGTGTAAGTGTTAGGACCATTTACAAATGACCGATTTCATTTAGCAGTATGTACAAGTAATTTATGTATAAATGATTTACACAAAAACACGTGTTCTTCCAAATGCTGAGACGTACAGAAGAAGGGCCATTAAGACCTTGAGACACGATTCACAGTAATAAAGCTTTATGACTTTCCATAAATGGATGTTGTTGTCTGAATTATAAAGAACTCCCGCTGTTAAGTTAATGGCAAATTCATTAGCATTTCAGACTGAGTTCTAAAACTTACAGTGGAGATCAATACGGAATGTCGCTTTGTTGCACTGCAGTAGGAGGAATATGCCTTGTGATTGTCTCTTTGGAAATAAATGACCCCCGATTTTAGACTGCCCTTGTCAGTGTAGTCATCCTTTTAGACTGCCATTGTCAGGGTAGTCACTCTAGGAAGTTAAAATTGTCCTTGATTACACCTTACATAGTAGTTGGCCACCTACATGTTTTCCAAGCAATGAGCCAAAGCAGTTTATACCAAGTTTACTTTCAAGCATTATGGGAAATAAAGAACCCAGGTCAGTGATGTCATAATGCCTATTGGTGTGCAATGCCAGTTCTTCGTGGTATGAGTCCATCTTTTTATATATGTACTACTTGTGACAACTTAAATTTGTCCCATGGTCAAAAGAATAAACATTTACTTGTACTTTGCTAATTTGGGAAAATATTTCAATTTAACTATAATCCCAGTTTGACAATTTTAAATGAGACTACAGTTCACTGTTCAGTAAATTAGGGACTGCTCTGCCAAGTTGCTTTGTAAATAGTGGACAAGAAACCTGCATAAAATTGTTTTTTTGTAAATTCACCCTGGATATAGTGAGGTTTTTTTAATCCTCTTTTAATATATTAGATAATTAGTCTTTTAAGTTGTAAATCAGCTTTTGCTACATTGAATAGAAAAAATCACAACCCAAAATAATAAGCGCAGTAAACAATATTAATAAAATTAAATGAGTTTTCTAGAACAACCATTAAAAGAAAGTTCTTCCTTCATAATAACTTTCCAACGTTTTGGAACATATTAACACCTGAGATGCTCCCAGGATGCCTGTCTGCATTGATTTTTCCCTTCTATGCCACCATACTGAGGAGAAAAGTGATTTTATTTGGATTCAAAGATCACTCATGGGAGAGCAACAACAGTACACAAATGATCAGATTATTGAGACAAAATAAAACAATATTTCTTCTTTAGACTTTGCCAGCCTTATACTCTGCAGACCTTATGATATCTGCAGAAATCAGGTTTGATCAAGAACAAAATGTACTTTACCAACCTGTTATGAAAAGCAGATAATGCTCATGTTTCTTTTCTTAAAGTTTGGTTCACTTGGATTTACGATGGTTCTTTGTAAGCAGAAGAAGTGGAAGATGTGCTCAATAAACACATCAAAACATCATTTTTGAGTTTTATTTGTTGTATCACATTCTGCGAATTAATAGAGCTTGAATGAAGATCAGATAATGTATTAGATTAAAGTAATGCATGGAATCAATCTTTCTAAAGTGTTCAAAAGCTTCCTTTCTCAACTGTATGTACTATCTTAATTTACTCCAGTGTTTGAAGCTAGCAGACATGCTCCCTATCTTTTTCGGTATAGACATCTCTTGTTAAGAAGTACTATACTTAAGGCAGATTTTATTTTTAATTTTTTACTTCTGGTTCCCTTATCTATGTCTGTACCAAGTAGTTTTTTTTTTAAAGTTCTTTCTACATTTCTATGTTATTTAAATCACATGTAAATAAAGTGGACGTTCTTCACTCAAACCATGGCTGCTTGATTTTCAAAAGATAACTTTCCCTTGAGTTGTAGAGTGTAAATCAGAGTGATATTCTACTCAGAAGAACAAGATAATAATTTCTACATGAGAAACACATCATCAATCAATGTGAAATTTAAAGAAATGCTGTAATGAGATTGGGAGTTTAAGATGATGGAGAAATAAGAAAATGCTTATTGGTCTTCTTCTACAAGGGTAGGACTAGTAGGTAATTTGTGTCCCTGAGTAAAGGCACAGAGTTCAATATCTATTGCAAACTGACATGTATACATCATTGGGGAAGAAATTGAAATAGAGGACTGGAAAAGTACTCTGTTCTTACCCTATACAAACAAAAAGATTGTCTTTAAAAAAAAAAAAAAGATGAGACTGATTACAAGAGGGCACTCTGACAGAAGAGAGATGACAGATAGTGAGCAGCAGAGAGCTGACCAATATCAAGTAGGTTCCTAGGAGGAGATAGGAGAGGGGTCAGACATAGAGGCTTTCAACCAGTGAGCCCCAAGCTACCTCAAAATGAGTCACAGGAAGGTTTAACACAGTCCTAAAATTTATTTTTAATAACTATTTTTATTATTTTGAAATAAACAAAAACTTGGAAAGTTGGTTTACCAGGGAATGCACTATACATGTTGTGGCAAATGTGCCTATGCCACGAGCTCCTGGAGGAGCTTGCTGGCTAGCCTTCTGCCCAAGGACTATGGGCCATTACCAAAGACCTTATTTGGAAGTTAACCTGTGCGGCCTCCCCATCAGCTTTCCCTGGGTGCCCCTGGTTTGCACTTTCTCTTCTTTGGAATTGAACCAAACGCTAGCTTTTTGGCGGCCATTCGCATGAAGAAACCCACGAAAGGTTCTCAGCGGTACTTAGCCACGATTGTTATGGAACTTTGTGGGTCCCCGGTCACCTCAGTGGGACATAGCTATTAACGTTATGGAACTGTTTTCGGCATGAGGTGACCATGCGGTTCCCGGACAACTTGATCCAGGATTTTGAACGACTTTGCAACCTGCCAGGAGAGCACTTTCTGGAGGAATAGTGCCTGAGACTAAGGGGCACAAATGCGACCTAAGAGCCAGCTGGAGCATCCCATATTTTGGATGCAGGGGCTTGCGGAAATTGACCGACCAAAGCACCAAACGCCCTGGAACATTTTTGGGCATAGGACCACGTGTGCGGCTGGTCAGAACGTTAACACAGTGGCGTTTCCCCTACATTGCATGGTTCTGAGCGCTATTTGGAGAACTTGGGTGCTCAGATCAGGGCTATTTGGGGATGTATTATTT
>OW240914.1:116696647-116708287 GCA_933207985.1 Pelobates cultripes
AATGGAGACCCCATGCTGGGTCTATGTGTAAAAGCAGGCAACTTGGTCATAAAAAACTATTTCCTTTTCACCCTTCCTACTCTCTGCTAAACTCTCTGCAGGAGAGCTTTAATCACTAGAAGCTGGATCCAGGACCCTGTTCCAAGGTGAGAAGTAATGGCGAGAACCCGGCCAAGCTGCAGCGGCAAGGGGATGGAGCGCTGAAGGTGTCCCGGTGATAGCTAGAGAGTGTGCTTGGTGGAGGTACCCAGTCGGGGTACCAGGTGGTCCGCCACACATGTTGCTCTATGAAAGCAAATAACTGTAACACTAACAAGCCACATATTATTATGGTCTCTGTGTGGTAACAATTATAACATTCAGCATTGTGTTATTATGTTGTGTCCGTAACATTCCCCAAATATCTCTGGATTTCAGTCAACCTTTTATTCAGCCTCAAGTTCATATCCGCATCATTAGCTGATTCCTCAGTGACCTAGACACTCTAGGGGCCTCCTGCTGTTCTTAAAGCTGCATCTCCACACAGATAAAAGTTCAAAAACAATAAAACAACTTGGGCGTGTGCCTATGAGTTTTTTTTCCTTCTCACTGAAGTGTGCTTTGGTAAAGGAGTACTACAGAAGGCTCTATCTGTACTGGGCAGTGTGACAGGAAGAAACAAGACAGATTATTTCCCCACCACTGGTTTTAAGAAGCACCAATACCATTTTTAATATGCTATCAATCAAGGGTGGAGTGTGGTCTAATTTCTGGTGTCCAATAGACATAGATAGGTCTTTCTGCATTCTTGCAGTCCTCCATTGCTGTGAGTTTCTTGCAATGATATTGTGTGGTTGTAACAGATCTGCAAACTGACCCCTGGCTGTAAACAACGGCATGACACTTTTAATCCTCATGCTGTGACTTTGGGATCAAGTACAAAAAAGAAGGCCACACTTCACCTACTTTCTTAATTTTATATTAAGTATTTTACCCATTATACAGCGCTACAGAATCTGATGCGCTATATAAATAATAAAATAATAATAACACTAAAACTGCAATAACTGGGCTCCAATAATAATAAAATAATAGAATTGCATAATACACAATATTGAAACCACTGATAGGTGATGTAAATAATATTGATTGTATTATAACAATGGCATCTGTCAATGCATTGGATACATTAGGCAGCAAGTGAACAGTCAGTTCTTAAAATTTCATGTGTTGGAAGCAGGAGAAATGGGCAAGTAAAAAGATCCGAGTGACTTTGACAAGGTCTAAGTAGTGATACCTAGATGACTGGGTCAGAGAATCTCTAAAACAGCAAGTCTTGTGGGATGATCCTAGTATTAGGTGGTTAGTACCTACTAAAAATGGTGTAAGAATGGACAACTGGGCGCCCAAGGTTACTTGATGCAGGCAAGGATATCCTATCTGGTCTAATTACACAGAAGAGCTACTGTAGTTCGAATTGCTGAAAAACTTAATACTAGCCACCATAGCTTGACAGTGCATAACAATTTGGGGCTGCGTAGATGCAGACAGGTAAGAGTGCCTATGATGACCCTTGTCCACCGCTAAAAGTGTAAGTACTGGACCATGGAGCAATGGAAGAAGGTTGCTTGGTGTTATGAATCACATTTTCTTTTAGAGCAGGTGGATGGCTAAGTGCATATGTATTGTTTACCTGGGGAAGAGATGGCAGCAGGATGCACTTTGGGAAGATGTCAGGCTAGTGGAAGCAGTGGGGCAATGTTCTGCTGGGAAACTTACTGTTACTTTGACATCTACATAGAAACTCTTGTAGACCACTTATACCCCATCATGACATTGATGTTCCCTGATGACCATTGCCTCTTTCAGCAGGCTAACGCACCTTGCCACACTGCAATAATTGTTCAGGAATGATTTGAGAAACATGACAAAGAATTTAAGGTTTTACCTTGGCCTCCAGATTTCCCAGATCTTAATCAGATTGAGAATCTGTGGAATGTGCTTGAACAACAAATCTGATCTGATCCACATTGCAACTTGTAGGACCTTTAAAAACATCTGCTGATAATGTCTTGGTGCCAGATACCACAGGATATGTTTAGAGGTCTTGTGGAGGTCTTGTGGAGTCCATGCCTTGTCACTTCAGAGCTGTTTTGGCAGCACGAGGGGGACCTAAAAGATATTAGGCAGGTGGCTGATCAGTGTATATTTAGTATTGTGCTATGAGGTAGAAGCCCATGAACCCCTCTATACTAATGGCCCAGAGAGTAATGGAGAGTAATTCCCCTTGAGGACCCTCCCATCCTCAAGCCCTAGGCAAGTGGATTATATGATGGGATTTCGCAATTTACATAAGTTTCCTTGTCTGTGGTCTGCATTTATTGGACTTTTATTTATGTTGCTATGCTTAAGCTAGTAGTAAGCCTTTTGTTAAAGTTACAAATTTTATCCTTGATTGTTGTTCAAGACCTATACAGTCTTTTTACATCTAGATTATGGTATTGTAATGAATTTGCCATCAACTATAGTAAACAAATAATCTTATATATGGATAGTTTTAAAGATGTCTGAATATCTCATTATTATGTAGGAGCTATATAAAGAAGAAGCGAGGATCTATCACATCAGACAGGACCCAAGGTGCAGATTATACAGGGAGTGCAGAATTATTAGGCAAGTTGTATTTTTGAGGATTAATTTTATTATTGAACAACAACCATGTTCTCAATGAACCCAAAAAACTCATTAATATCAAAGCTGAATATTTTGGAAGTAGTTTTTAGTTTGTTTTTAGTTATAGCTATGTTAGGGGGATATCTGTGTGTGCAGGTGACTATTACTGTGCATAATTATTAGGCAACTTAACAAAAACAAATATATACCCATTTCAATTATTTATTATTACCAGTGAAACCAATAAAACATCTCAACATTCACAAATATACATTTCTGACATTCAAAAACAAAACAAAAACAAATCAGTGACCAATATAGCCACCTTTCTTTGCAAGGACACTCAAAAACCTGCCATCCATGGATTCTGTCAATGTTTTGATCTGTTCACCATCAACATTGCGTGCAGCAGCAACCACAGCCTCCCAGACACTGTTCAGAGAGGTGTACTGTTTTCCCTCCTTGTAAATCTCACATTTGATGATGGACCACAGGTTCTCAATGGGGTTCAGATCAGGTGAACAAGGAGGCCATGTCATTAGATTTTCTTCTTTTATACCCTTTCTTGCCAGCCACGCTGTGGAGTACTTGGACGCGTGTGATGGAGCATTGTCCTGCATGAAAATCATGTTTTTCTTGAAGGATGCAGACTTCTTCCTGTACCACTGCTTGAAGAAGGTGTCTTCCAGGAACTGGCAGTAGGACTGGGAGTTGAGCTTGACTCCATCCTCAACCCGAAAAGGCCCCACAAGCTCATCTTTGATGATACCAGCCCAAACCAGTACTCCACCTCCACCTTGCTGGCGTCTGAGTCGGACTGGAGCTCTCTGCCCTTTACCAATCCAGCCACGGGCCCATCCATCTGGCCCATCAAGACTCACTCTCATTTCATCAGTCCATAAAACCTTAGAAAAATCAGTCTTGAGATATTTCTTGGCCCAGTCTTGGCGTTTCAGCTTGTGTGTCTTGTTCAGTGGTGGTCGTCTTTCAGCCTTTCTTACCTTGGCCATGTCTCTGAGTATTGCACACCTTGTGCTTTTGGGCACTCCAGTGATGTTGCAGCTCTGAAATATGGCCAAACTGGTGGCAAGTGGCATCGTGGCAGCTGCACGCTTGACTTTTCTCAGTTCATGGGCAGTTATTTTGCGCCTTGGTTTTTCCACACGCTTCTTGCGACCCTGTTGACTATTTTGAATGAAACGCTTGATTGTTCGATGATCACGCTTCAGAAGCTTTGCAATTTTAAGAGTGCTGCATCCCTCTGCAAGATATCTCACTATTTTTGACTTTTCTGAGCCTGTCAAGTCCTTCTTTTGACCCATTTTGCCAAAGGAAAGGAAGTTGCCTAATAATTATGCACACCTGATATAGGGTGTTGATGTCATTAGACCACACCCCTTCTCATTACAGAGATGCACATCACCTAATATGCTTAATTGGTAGTAGGCTTTCGAGCCTATACAGCTTGTAGTAAGACAACATGCATAAAGAGGATGATGTGGTCAAAATACTCATTTGCCTAATAATTCTGCACTGCCTGTACAAAGACACCTCTAAAACAATCCAGCACATTTTTAGGTACATAGGCGAAGATGCATCCCCCCCCTTAAATAACATCTTTACCTGGGTGCCTCTTAACCTCCCTTTTGTGTTTCTTATCCCCTCTTTTAAATGTCTTACCCCCTTTAGTGTATCTTATCTCCTATTTTTCACCATTGTGTGTCTTACAACTCTCTTGTGTATCTCTTACGACCCCCCTTGTGTGTCTTTTATGCCCCCTCTTTGTATCACTCTTACATCCTCCCACATTTTGTGTGTCTTACTCCTCCCAGCCCCTTTGTGTGACTCCTTCTCTCCTAGCCCCTTTGTGTCTTTTGCTCTTCCCAGATCCTTTGTGTGTGTCTCTTTTTTCCCTTCTCAAGCCCTGCTGTGTGTTACTTTCCCATCCAGCCCCTCTTACCCCCCGTGCCTTAGTGGTCCCGTCCCTTCTCTGTCCCTTAGTGTTTCTCTCCCCTCCCCTCCCCTTCCTGTCCCTTGGTGCACTTCCCATCCCCTTAGTAGTCCCCTCCCCTTCCTGGTGTGCCTCCTACCTCTCTTGTAGCGTGGCCGAGCGGAGCAGATCCCCATACAGGAGCTTCAGTTTTCTGTACCCGGCCGGACTGACAGGAAGTGCTCTCTCAGTGAGCACCTCCTGTCAGTCCGTCTGGGTACAGGAAACAGAAGCTCCTCTACCGCGCTCCGCTCCGCCACGCTACACTCAGTGGTGTATACACACTGACAGTCACACATGCTCACTTATTATTAATATTAATATAATTACAAATTTTCACCCCAGCCTCCCTACCTGGAGAGCTGGCGGGGATCTGTTCCTGGGGTCCAGTGGGGCTGCTTGGAGGCTGTGGTAGAATCTGAGACAGCGAGGGAGCACTGATCTCCCTGCTTTGCTCCCTCATGCCTTGCGGGCTGTCTACTGATGCCAGGAGCCGGAATGACGTCATATGCTGGCTCCCGCGGCATCCGCAAATGGCACATGACTGTGCAGAGCAAGGAGATCAGAGCTCCCTCCTCGCCTCGGATTCTACCACAGCTGCATGCCGCGGGGTCCGTAACGTGGCCTGTTAGGAGGGAGCGCTTGCCTCCTGCCAGTCACTAGAATTTTGCACCCCCAGAGCAGGTGTGCCCTAAGGCGGCCACCTGTGCTGCCTTATGTATGTGCCGGCCCTGCATATACATGTTTTGATGAGTGCAGTCTTCATGTTCTATATAAAATATTGCAGGACAGCTAAAAAAACTCCCAGTTCTGTACCACTCCCTGTCACAGGTGCTTTATTCTTGGCCCATATTTAAACAATGAACTGCAGATAGCCACAACATTATGGATTTCTCAGGTAAGTGGATTAATATCATAAGAGCCGTCATTAGGTCAGCGTAGAGTAGGACCTGCTCAAAAAGGGGTACATTGACATTGTGGCAGGCTTATGCAATGTATGATCACATACTGTAACTAAACCCCCCAATATTTTCCTCTTACGTATTTGAACTTGTGTCTAAAAGAATTGCGTTTGCATAGAAGAAAGTATCCTGTCATTTTATAATCATGATTTTATTATATTCATTTAGGATTTTAGGCTATCTTTACATTTCTTGATGATTGTCATTCACAAAGAAACATTATTGAGTACAATAACATGGTCCTTAGTTCAATAACAGAGCTTTGAAAAAAGCCTTAAATTAAATAAAGTTTTTATGACAATCGGCCAGTGGCATTATTTCATTATTAAATAAATTAAGTTTGCAAGCACTGGACTGATAGAGATAATTTTATTTCTAACATGAACTTTTCCTTCTTGCAGTTCAGATAAATTAATACTGCCTCTTCAGAGATGTATTTACGTGGGATGTCTCTGATTCCCTCTACCCTTAAAAAAAATAAACCAATGAAAATTATTGACAAATATTAAAATGTTATCAGGCTTCATCCTGTCTTTTCAAATATTTGCACATAACAGCTAGGAAATATATATTTGGAAGCCACTTTACTATTTTGGGGGTTGGCTAAATTAAGCAAAATACCCTCTTATATACAAACATGACTTCCCAGTCCCATAAACCCTCAATCAAAACTGAATTTTACATAAAAACAAAATGACAATTTACACATTTTCACAAAGAAGTAACTAGAGTGACCCAAATTTTTTTTTGGGATCTAGCCTGCACAGAACTAATCCTCTTCGGACAAAGCAAAAATGAAAGTGCTAATGCAGTAAAGTGCTTCAGGATCTGCAAAAAAATACATAGATATCTTGTATGCAACATTGTGTCCATTTCTTCCACCTTATGTTGAAATACGACTATAGGAGAGAACTTACAAAACCACCTAATCAGATCTCAATTATTCAACTCTACACATTATAGTCACTATAAAATATAATTCAGCTTTTTTTCCTGAGATGCAGAAATATATATATATATAAATAATTCTTAAATAACCTCACAAATTTGGTATCCCATAAATCTTGTACATATACCTGATTTTGTATAATTTCCCACCTTCTCAACAGCACAATTTGCTTTCATAGCTAACATGGACTTAGCACACTTATTGGCTCAAACTGTTCACCCATGTAATAACACAGACGGAACATTTAGGCGGATACAACATCATAATCATACATTCTGTTGAGAGAACTGATGTTCTAATTTCACATTCTACTGAGTGCACCTAAAATTGTCCAGTCAGTCACAAGAAGCCAAAGATATGGGCACTTCTAACTCTGCACTTTGTGCAGTATATCACCCATGTGTATAATACATTTTCCAGCTATCTGTTCAGGTAATACTTCTGCGTCTTAATCTTGCAGGTCCAGCTAATTCTTTATATTTTCATTTATTTTTGCTTATGTGTCTTTTGGGGTCTAGCTTTTTCGAAACATCCTTTGTAGCTCTTTCTGTTTTTTAAAATTGTATTTCTGTAAGCTATTAGAACAATACCTTTTCTGCACCCTTTCTATAATAACGAAGCAGGATTCACCCATAGTTCTTGAACACTGATCCTACCAAAAATGATAACTTCTACATCTGAATACGTTTCTGTTTCTGTTTAAAAGGTGAAACAACTTTTTTGGTAATATTTATCAAATGAAAAACAGGTGCGAAACGTAGTCCAATTACCATTGAAAATAATAGAATGTCTCCAACATTTTGGCACTTTGCTCTCATGTATTATACCTTGATAAATCTCCCCCTTTGTGTTTTATTTTACATCACAACCATAATTTCCCTTGCAAATCTTCATGTTTTCTGAAGACTTTTTATCCATGTCCTGATACCACAGTCTCAGCATGTATTCTGCTAAACCAGTGTATTCTATTGTGTGAGCAATAGATGCTGGTAGTCAACACTCCCAATGATTTGTTTTTGATTTGAAGTCCACATATAAAGGATAATTATAAAAATTTACACTCCGGGTACCATAATAACTTAATCTCAATTAAGTTTGTAATGGTGCCACTGTCTTACCTTAATGTGTTAAGCCATTTATGAATGGATTTCATTCAAAAGATTTAAAGATTATGCCCGTCAGCTCTGCCACCCTGGTTTCTGACGATAGTCTGTGGCTTGAATGAGTGAACTCTGAGAAGCTGAGGACTGAGCACTGCAAGTACGCTTAGAGCATCAGCTAACGCTGGTAGCCTGTCAGTAGTTCTCTATTTACAAAACTGTATGAGAAAGGTAACATTTTGAAATGGGGAGCTAGTGATCAGCGTTGCTCAGGTCCATCGCCGGAAACTATGGCAGAGTGGATGAGCCCTGCTTTAACAATGCACTGTAGCGGTTATGGTGTTTGTGTTACTTTAAGAACCATGCCTTAAGTCATACAGACCTGACTTGCTAATTAATATTCAATAAATCTACTGTACACAAAGACCTTGCTTTACACTTCAATAAACTCTTACATGCTGTTAGATTCAGTTTGCAATTTCAATCATGTTTTCAGTGGAGCTTGGTGTAAAACATAACTCTCCTGCATACCCGTGTTTGGGGATCACAGACCTGCTCCCCAGAACAGGTTATAAGACCCTAACACTTTATGCTTGCTTTGTGTAAATAAAACCTATCTGTTCTCTCTCTTCATTCTCAGACAGACAGAGATCCAGAGGGAGGAAACATCAGGGCAAGTGTCCGCCCACTCATCCACCCCAATGCCATACAGCAATACAGCTATCCAGGGCTGGCCTTAGGGATGTACAAGCTGTGCATCCACAGCTTGTACATGCAGGGGTCAGTGATATAAAGTTTCTCCTTCAAGTAAGGGAGGTGGAGGCAGAGCGTAATGGGAGGTGGTCAGATCAAAACAGGTGGTGGGGCGGGTGTTTGAGCGGTCTGAACCCTCTGCCCGGTTGGGGGAAGCAAATCTCCAACAACTATACATTAGGGGCTACATTGCCCCCATTTCTCCCACTGCCAGTGCCCATAATGGAAAGATGCAACTGTGTGTGTGTGACTACCTGTAACTGTATGTGTGCAACTGTCTGTCTCTAACAGTGTGTGTGATTGTCTATAACAGCGTGTGTGTGCGAGTGCATGTGACTGTGTGTAACTGTCTACCTGTAACTGTATGTGGCAGTGTGACTGTCTGTGACTGCATATAGCTGTGTGTGTGTGTGACTGTCTGCTTGTAACTGTGTATGTGACTGACTGCCAGTGACCGTGTGTGACTGCCTGTGACTGTGTGTGTGTGATGGCCGGTGGCTGTGTGTGATTGTGTGCCTGTAGCTGTGTGTGTGTGTGTATGTGACTGTCTGCCTGTAACTGTGTGTGTGTATGTGTGTGTGTGAGACTCTGCCTGTAACTGTGTGTGAGACTGTCTGCCTGTGACTGTGTATATGTGACTGCCTGTGTGAGACGGTCTGCCTCTAAATATGTGTGTGTCTGCCTGTGACTGTGTGTTTGTGACTGTCTGCCTATAACGGTGTTCGTGACTGTTTGCCTGCAACTGTGGTGTCTGCCTGTCTGAGACTGTCTGCCTGTAACTGTGTATGTGACTGTCTGCTTCTAACTGTATGCTTCGACCTGTGACTGTGTATATGTGACTGTCTGCCTGTGACTGTCTATTTGTAACTGTCTGCCTTTAAGTGTGTGTGTGTGTGTGTGACTGTCTACCAATCTAGTTTTCAAATCAGCATGCTCTGAGAGCACTTGAGAGTCACATGTCAGAGCACAGTATTCATTACAGTGATTCCTGCCCCCTACATACAGGCCTCTGTTGTGAATTGTGAAAAGAGTGTCAGCAGAGGTTTCAGCCAGGAGCCAGTAGAGAGCAGTTAAAGGAGCAATGTGGGCTCAGAGGGCACTTATATATGTTATGCTCATTTTACTTTCATAGAGTATATTTTACTTTCATATTTGTGTGTGCTTGTGTTTAAGGGTGTAACTGTGTCTGTGTGTGTGTTTCTGATGATGTAATTGTATGTGTGTGTATGTATTTATGTGTGTGTGTGCGTGTGTATTAATTTCTGAGGACTTTTTATTTCTGAGGACGTGTAACTGTGTGCTTTTGAGAGTGTAATTGTTTGTGAGATTTTGAGCTGAGTGAGTGACAGGTATACCTTGGCACCCATGCATTGACACACGCATACACCAACTATCTACACACACCTCTGCGTTCAGATATGCACATAAACTAACACCCTACAATAAAAAACTTCCAGTCTTCACACCAATACACTCCTTTGTTCACTGTACATTTTTTGAGTTGTATTGCTGTGCTGTGCTTTATATCCTGAGCTTAGACTGAATTCAAATAGGAGCAGGCCTGAACAAGCTCTTAGGCCAACTGGCAAATGTCTGGTGGGCTACGATGGCCATAGCCTGAGACTGGCTGGAGAGATCTCCCCTGCCAGCCCATGCAGGGCAGCACTGGTCCCAAGAAAAAGCTCTGTCCCTTCATAGGCAAAAGGGGAGATTAGTGTATTGTGGGAAAGTGAGCCCTTACACACAACACCCCATGGACCCACACTCTACAGGCCCTAAAAACACACACACACATACTTTACAGCGCAGAAACACATTAACACACTACAGCCCCAAGCTACACACAGTACAACACAGTTTCCCCTACACACAGGCAATCCCACAAAACAATGCACATACTACACCATAGGGAGCATCCCCACAAATGCACAACACATCTTTAACAACTCTATTCCACTTTTGTTCTCTGGTATCCCACTGTTAGGGACACCAGAGACAAGTCACTAGCAAACACAGCACATGTTTGAGTCGTGCAGAAAAAAAGAAAAGAGGACATTTTTCCAACCTAGAGCACTGGGTGCTCTGGAGGGGTATCACACTAGCTTACTTATTTGGAGGAGGCGGGAGGGTTGTGCTGGTCATTGATGATGATGTAACATGCCACTTTTCTGGCCCCGCCCCTCCTAGTGGGCTGCTCTAACGTTAACTGCCCTTGATTAATTTTTGTCCCAGTCCAGCCCTGAATATGAGGCTCGTCCAAAGGAGGGTTTACCTGCTAACAGACATGCAGAGCGTAGCCTTGTTATCTCTGTGTCAATCAGCAATGACTAGAATGTATTGACTGAGAGGAGGAGGGAAAGTGCCTACTGTTCTTCGCTAGTCCTGTAAGGTATCTCTGTATTTATCAATTATCAGTCAATTCTAAATAAGCAATAAATACTTGATTTTATAATTTTTGAAACTAAGTTATTTTATAGCACAAATACCGTTTTAGTCACCATCACAAGTAAATGTTTTTATAAAATAGATAAATAAAAAAGACTGAATACTCTGTTTATGAGTATTTGTAAGAAACTTGATGGCATTGGGGGAATGTATGTTCTTAATATGACAACATGTTAGAAGTAGGATGTCTGTATCTCCGCAAAATACCCACATTCAATAAGTTGTATAAGAACACATACACCAAATGACTTTCAATGCAAAACAAAAATTAGCCATACATGTACATGTTGGCAAGTAGCTACAGCTTGCTCTTGTAAGGAATTGCTTACTTATTTTTTTTTCTCCATATCAATTATTTGACAAAGGCTATCTCTAGCTGGTAGCAATGCTATCCATTGTCACAAGCCATCAACCCAGAGAGTGACCCATACCAAAAGGACCCCCAACCCCCATAACAAGAAAACGACACCAACTATTTCACCCCTGCTACCAGATAATGCATAATCTTCATCTCCTACTGAAAAATAGTCATTGATCTCCTATTTCCCCAAGACTATTAATGATTCCCACCGTCCTCAACAATATAATGTTCCCGGCCATTACCATGTAACTTCCGATCTTCGTTTCTGCCCATCCTTGTATCTCCATATATTTTTTACTACACATTATTCAGTTTGCAATTGAAAACCTAGCTACAGAGAATGTACTTCTTTCTAGATATAGTTTTATTCATTTCCTGGCACGCAGTTGCAGAATGGTGCTTATGAATTGGATGGGAGTAAAGAAATG
>OW240914.1:116708387-116721652 GCA_933207985.1 Pelobates cultripes
AGGACACGCCATGACATTCTCTATTTTTTTGTCCAAAACATGTGTGCAAAGATATCAGTGAAGGTATATTTGAAAACATCAGTTTTGGAAAAAATCTTCAAATCAACACAATTTCATTTTGCCATTCAGTTTTCAGTTTACCAGATTTCACTGTGTAGTGAATATACCTTTATGCATTTAAATGGCATGTTTGGGCCTTTGTATAATAGCTCTCTTCAAGCAAGACTATAAAAATCATATATCAAGCTGGGCTAAGAACTTACAGCAGATTTAAAACTTGCAAGTTTGTCTTTTGAATTTTAAGTTAGTATTTAATGTTTAATTGATATAACTGGGCATTTAAAATATTAATCTTTATTAAAGCTCTGGCGGCCCTTTGTAGTTCTACATTGGTCTTTTCAATACAGTAGTCTGTTCATACTGAAAGGACAAGTGATGCCTTAAGGGGGCAGTAAAGTAAAAAAGAAACATTTGTTTAACTGCCTTTGAGAAATATCGTTGTTAACTGGACATGTTTACTACATTGCCAAGCTGAGACGTAAAGTGTCATAATTTCTGCATCATTCACTTCGCGCCATCAGGGAAGTAAACACATTGCAATACAAACAAGTACAATTGCTTTAGACTTTCATGGCGCAATTTAGTGAATTGACCCCAGAGATTTTTCTCCAGCTGCTTTAGGATGTATCCTGCCAAAAAGCAGCTTTGTGCCTATAGGCACTGTGAAAGTCTGAAATAGCTAATGTTTATTTTCAATCTGTAATAGACTAGGAATAAGGAGTTATCAAAATATCTCATATATATAGAGAGAGATTTCTCCACTTGGGTAATGTAATCACAGTAATACCATATAGACTCAAGTGAGAATTGTGAATATCAATATCAAATTTAAGGTCAAAATAGGCAAACTGTAAAAATTCTCTAAGTCAACTATGCTTCCACTTCAGCTACTCTGGCCCTTAATGTTAAATTCACTTTGAATTCTCACTTTTTAGTGAATAACCTTGATAGAGTTTTATTGGATTGGATTGTTACAAAATGCACAGCACTAGCAGGGCAATGCTTGGTTCAACCACTCGCTGGAGCTTGGGAGAGCTGAAGATATACAGCAAACAATGTTTGTACATGACTGTTTTTACATCTTTCTTTTCTGAGCAGTGCATTAAAGAAATACTCAAAGCACCATAACCAGTTGTTATGGTGCCAGGAGCACTCTAGTTCCTTCCCAGGGTAAGTAGTCCATACCATCTCCACAGAAGGTGGGGGATGCCCTGTGGATCCCAAGTAAATTGTCAAACCATTCTCAAATGGTTGACTATTTACAGTGGGGTGGGACCAGGATACTCCTAGCACCATAGCCACTACAAAAGGTTATTGTGCCTTCAGTGTTCCTTTAAAAAGGGGGTCAACTCCAGCTTTAACTCTTGTTGCGTCGCAAGAACTGGAGAGCTACATTGGTCTACAGCAGCACTGCCCAGTTTCCTGAAGCCCATGGAGAAAGTGCAGCATAGGGAATAGGGCCCTGACAGGGCTAGAAGGCGAGCTAGGGGGCGGGAGAAGTAGTGGAGATTGGTGGGTCAGTGTTTGGGTTTTGGCTGATATAAAGAGTCGGCCATTTTGTAATCCCTCACTCTAATTTCTTACCTTGCAGAGTTGGTCCCTCCCTCCCTTTTGTAGCCTTTTTTCCCCGCTTGGTCACAGCGGCGGGGTGGGGTAAGGAACATTAAGGAAAAATGGGCCTTAGTTAATATAGGAGTAAGGGGAGTTAGTTGATTGATTAAAAGGGTACACTGTTCGTACATGTTTTGGTAGGTTTCGAGTCCGTTGCTGGCTCAGAACCTTGGTGGTGTAGGGGTATCTCGGTATACCACTCCAGGTGAAATTGATCAATGTTGGCACTTTACATGCTATATTTATATGGTTGTTATATATTGGGAAATGTGTTATGTTGTGGGTCATTGCCTTGATATAAATATGGAAGAGATGATATGATGTTGGGGTGTGGCAGGTAATGACCTTTATATAAAGAATTGTAAATCATAAGTTATTATTATTATCTTTACTATTATTAAAGCTGTTGACATTTTTGACCCATACCCCTGAGTGTTGGTGTCTTATTGGGTGGGTTGGGTTCAGGTCATATAACCCTCCCCTGCCCATATGGCGACTATGCACCTGTCATGATGTGGGTAGCCATATCTTGTTAAACCAACAGTGGTGGATCACAAAGAAATGAGCACTTTTGATAAATGCAGTCAAAGTTAATCCATTTCCCACAAAAGTCCTCTCCTTTTAAATGTTCTTCACTGTCCTATCTCACCTCTTCCCTCTTCATTCTATTTTTATATTACATGGCTTTTTCCTTTTTTTCTCCATTTCCCATTTTCATTAGATCTCTTCCTCTTCCTTCTTATTCTTTTTATTTCTCTTTCTTATTCCATAGTCCTATTTCCAACTCATTAACATTTACCCTTTTATTAAAAAAAAATAATAATAATCACCTTACCGTGCATCATTTGAGAACGGATTGTGGGTAGAAAATAATTAACAATACCTTTATTGCTAAAATGGAAAAAATAATCTTTTCTTTTTCAGCGAACTCAGGATAAAAAAAATAATGCAGAACAACACCACTCAGTTTCTTCTGATGTCATACAAGCAACAAAACTGTTTGTAATTTCTAAATATCATGCTCTTTTAGTCCAACCTGAGATACATTAATAAGCTTTACTATATTTCCATTTCATAGATATTTTCCTTATTTATCTGCAGTGGGCTGGTCAACTAATAATAACTGTACAATAAACAATAGAGCAAAAAATACTTTTCTAAAGGGGCCCACTACACAGGGACCATCTTGCGACTTTAAGGAGTATAAGGACCTGATGGATGAGCATAGCAGTCATGTGCCTTAATCCATGTCAATGTAACTATTGCATACACACAATAGGACCTGCGAGTCAGATAAAATTTAACTTGCCAGAAAAACTGGCGACCTGCGAGCCGCCAAAGTATACAGCAATATCACACACCAGTCATGTAACCTGAGCAATCTGTATGATTCATAGGACCTGCAAGTCCACCCAGAAAGTTTTTTCAATTTTATTTCTATGACGCAAGTCACGCAACTCATGTGAAAAAAGAAAAAAAAATTGTTCAATAAACATCATATTTACAAAAAAAAAAAAAAAATACTTTTCTGCCGCGGAACTCAATCTACCACTGTTATTAGGACAGGCTGATTACTAGCAAGACCTAGACAGTAGCTGACCGGAAAGAGCAGTACAAGGGCGTGAGACAATAGGTGGAAGAATGGAACAGCAGGATGACACAAGAGCAAGGACAATAAAGGCATTTGTTGAAATAAACAATCTGCTATTCAGTTTGATCATTTTCCTTCTAGTCATTTTCAGAAATGCCCCACCTCATCCACACTTGTAGGCACTAATCAACAAATGTCTTTCCTCTTTGAAATGTATAAAGCTACACAACCTAGCCATGAAGACTCTACAGTATTTACCAACATGGAATTTGCTTCTTATTCAGTCTCAACAATTCTCGGCAGAATCCAAATGACCGTACATAAGCATATAAATGTCAGCACAGGTTCTTTGATGGCCTTAGAGTCATGAAAACATGTACCATCATTGGCTATTTCAGCTATAGAAAATGATAGGCGTTTAAGAATAAAATCAAACTGAATGTGCCATATATGCAACTATCACAGTTAGTTCAAATACAGGCACTTTGAAAGACATTGTTGAGAAATATCTGATAACTCTGCCATGTCTATGTAAAATGTCCATCATCTCACGTAGACAATTTATATCTGTTCTATTGCATAATACAACATTATTTCAAACAATTTTACATTCTGTTAGCGAAAAAGGGAAAGGTCAAGCCACCTCTGGCATTCCATTTTTGATGACCATCACTACTGTAATCATGTTGTCTGAATTGAAGCCGAAACAGTAATGCAAGAGTTTTTCTCTCTCTCTACACACATTCTCTGTTTTTCTTACTCAGACAGTCTTCATGCTGATTGACCATTGGGAAGAAGGTCGTTGTGAGAGTTCACAAGAGGGTAAGTAATAGATTCTAGTTTGGCAGCTGGAAACTGCTCACACAACCGCAGTTCCAAGTTCTCAGCACTGAGATGGCTTTGGGCACTACGTCCATCTTTCCGACTGGGGAAAGCAGAAGCTCCAGCTTTAGGTTTATCTGAGTGTTGACTGTCTCTCTTGTCCACTGGGTCTTGTGCTCGTAAGCGACAAAAGAGCACAGCCACCAAACTCTTCTTAAAATTTTCATTCATGAAGGTGTAAACCACAGGATTGTTGAAGGAGTTAAAAAATCCCACTGCTTGCACAGTAGCCACAATTATTTTTACTGTCACATCATCATACTCCTCCTCCAGGTCATCTGTGGAGGACAAACAGATGGTATGATGACAAAATCAATATTTCTCATTTCTGTTACATTGTAGAATTAATAGACTACCTGATTCCCATGTATTTTGTATCATCTAATAATAAACTTTTTATTTTTTATTTTATGAATAAGACTGGCTATAATGTACAGTGACAATTCAAAAGAACACTGCAGCTATCAAAACATTATTTATGAATATACTTTTGGTCTAAATAATTAGCTATAATTTTAGATTCTCAGTTTTTGCATTATGCATAGTTTTTGTACTGAATGAACGAACAAATACATGCATGAAGCATAGTGCATCTTAACAACTCTTCTCTGTCATTCCCCCAAGCTCAAATAGTTTCTTCTTCTTGGTTGTTATTATAAGTGCTTTGCTCTTCATATTACTGAGACTTGGCAGAGGCATCTAAAATCTGCAAGTCAATAGTCTACCCACCTACATTCTGCTGCCATAAATATGTAAATTTGGATTGACAGATTTCTAGGTCAGAGACATAAACGTAAGCTATTTCTTCTTGAACGATTGTTACTGTAACATTTGGAGTAGTGTGGAATTTTTATTTGCATGCACAACAGCATGAAAAAGCATTGGATTGGCTGAGATCATCAAGATTGATAATCTCTGCATGGAGGTGGGGCCAGGCAGGGACAGTGAGGGAGAAAAGGTGAGTTAGAGGATCTTTTTAATGCAATTGGAAGGGGACCGTTTACCTAAACAATGTAACAATATATAACAGTATATATATATTAGAAATACATGTTTGTTAAGAATAAAACTAGTTCAAAATCGGAGGCTCCTCGCTGACCAAGCTACTTCTCAGTGTAAGGCTCAAGAGAGAGGATGCATTGCCTGGGGAATTACACCAAAAGTAAGAACTGTTGTCATTAAAGGGATATTGCAACCAAAAACAGTGTATTAGTAAAACACTGTTTTTGTATGGAGTAACCCTTGCTAGCATGGTCCCACAAATTTAAATAAATAAAGAAGAGAAAGATTCCTTGCAATCCTGCACCAAGTTCTCCCTGCATCCCAATACTCCCTCTGGTACATCAACACTGCTAGCTACAGGGAAGGGATGTCAGGGAGACAGAGCTGGGGATTCTTATGATTTACATGCAATACATTAGATGTCAGTGATAGGTGTCATGGGGAGGGCATGCTGCTATTGGTTGTCCATCTCCATCTTATCAGTGTATGAGCTGACAATGGAAAAATTTTCTGCACAGATTTTACATTAGCAATCTGGAACACAGGTTCCAAGTTGCTAATTAAACTGACAGAGATGGACTTAAATCTCCGACAGCATGTTCAAAGCTCATGCCTACATTTCTTAAAGTGTGTTGCTTTAAATTTGAAATATTTAACCATTTATATTTTGCATTTGTGTCTTAAGCCATATAACAATGCATGTTGCCATATATAAAATATATATAGAGGAAGATTTCCTATACAATGTATATGTATAAAACACTCAGAGGCCAACTGTCACTGTTTTTATGAAATAGTAAAGACCGAAGAGCTGTGTTAAAATCAGTTGTCTTATGGGTTTCTAAAATTTGTATTTGACAAAGTGTGAAATAATCTTTTTTTTTTTGCTTTACACTAAACAGATCAAAAGAATTAACTATACCCATTCTTTTCAACACAAACACACAAGCCACATGTATGAAAAGCCACTAGGTACAGGGGGAACGAGACCAATGGGTGGGTATATATATATATATATATATATATATATATATATATATTTATTATCTGTATACAGTTATGGGAAAAAGAAGGTACACCCTCTTTGCATTCTATCGTTGTACATATCGGGACATAATAACAATCATCTTGTCTTAAAATTAGATAAATACAACCTCAAATGAACAACAACAAATGACATATCACATTGTGTCATGATTTATTTAACAAAAATAACACTAAAATGGAAAAGTTATGTGTGAAAAACTAATTACACCTTATCATCAAGTAGCTTGTAGAACCACCTTTAGCAGCAATAACTTGACGTATTTGTTTTCTGTATAACTGTATCAGTCTCTCACATCGTCGTGAGGGAATTTTGGTCCACTCTTCTTTACAACGTTGCGCATTTGCTTATGCACTCTTAAGGTCCTGCCACAGCATTTCAACCGGGTTGAGGTCTAGACTGAGTGGGTCATTGCAACACCTTGATTATTTTCTTTTTTCAGCCATTCTGTTGTAGATTTGCTGGTGTGCTTGGGATCATTGTCTTGTTGAATGACCTATTTTTGGCCAAGATTGAGCTGCTGGACACATGGCCTCACACTTGACTCTAGAATACTTTGGTATACAGAAGATGTAACGGACCGTTTCAGCAGACAAGGGGTTAAAAACCGTTTAGGCGATCGGCCCCCTTTCCAGAGATGCAGGCACAGCTACTGCAGAACACCAAACACACGAACCGCCAATAAGTGAATGCTCCAAACTCCCGAACGGCATCCAATATAGCACTCCAAACACACGAACAGGAACCATACGAATCGCTGCTAGCAGACGAATAGGAAAAGCATCCAAGCGGCTTACACTCCTAGCAATCAGTCTCTATCAGCATTCAGTAAATCCCCCCAAAGACGAGACAAGGCTCCGTGTTGAGGGTCAAGCAGTGGTCTGTTTAATGAGGGCTACCTGCCCAGTATTTATGCAGGTCTCCCACCTGGTGGACACTCCCCTAGGGGACCAAATGGGAGACTGTGACAAAAGACAGACAAGTAGACAAATAGGACACACAGTCACAATATATTCCCACAATGCATCCTGGCTTCCTCCCCTCTGCCCTGGGAGATAATTGAGAAGTAATTCAATTATCTCCCAAGACAAAGGCAAATCGCCATTATGCACGTGGGGATACTAAAACATGAATTACTATTAAAATACACCATGTAAGACACATTACCTTAAAACTATACATTTAACATATTCCCAGATAGCTCAGGTCTGAGCGCACATTATTAAGCGAATGGCGCTCAGACCACACGAATACAGTGTAATCGCCATAGAGCCAAAGTCTTTACACAGTCAGTTTCATGCGAATGGGCTCCATGGGATTCCTATCTGGGGTATAACATAGACAAGTAAAACTACCGAACAACGGCCGTTCGTGTACTTCCACCGAACAAGAAGGGAGGTTGGCGGCTTCAGCGGTGTTCGCGCAAAACTGTGTCCGATTTTAGTTCCATGAATTAAGCGTCGAACACCGCTGTGCATTCGTATGTTTAAAATGGCCGCGACCTCGTGTTCGGGATACGAATGGCGGCCACCCAGCATTCGTCAATTAAGCTGCGGTTAACCGCAGCTTCAGGGAGGTTAATTGCCGGCACACTCCAGCTCCCAGGTGGTCTATTCATTCGTGCAGTTGTTTGGTAGATTGAATCTACCGAACAACCAGCAGAAAAGCATGAATAAAGCTTTTCTGCAGGCGAAACAAAGTCTTTTAACATGGGGCCATAGTCCAAAGGCAGCAGGCGAGCAACCAGGCTTCTCCAATGCAATGTGGCGAGATTGGTCTCGTCACAGAAGAGTTAATGATCGAATCAATGACTGCCAGGATCCCAGGTCAATGACTGCAAGGTTCCCAGGTGGCTGCAAAACGAGCCCAAATTATCACGACTCCACAACTGTGCAAGGCAGTTGGAATGAGGTGTTCGTGCTGATATGCTGTGATTGGTTTTCTCCAAACATATCACTGTGCATTGTGGCCAAACATTTCCACTTTGGTCTTGTCTGTCCAGAGAAAATTGTGGTTTGTTCAGATGCAACTTTGCAAACCTAAGCCATTCTGCCATGTTCTTTTTGGCGAAAAGAGGCTTTCTCCTGGCAACCCTTCCAAACAAACCATACTTCTTCAGTCTTTTTCTAACTGTACTGTAATGAACTTAAACATTTAACATGCAAACTAAGGCCTATAGAGTGTGAGATGTAACTTTTTATTTTTTTGCAATTTTTCTGAGCTCTGCATGTTCTGACCTTGGGGTGAATTTGCTGGGATGTTCACTCCTGTGAAGATTGGCAACTGTCTTGAATGTTTTCCACTTTTGAATAATCTTTCTCACTGTGGAATGATAAAAATTGCCTTTTATTTCCTATGGAAGCAGTTAGGGTGTACTTAGTTTTTCGCACATGACTTCTCCATTTTGGATTTTATTTTTGTTAACTAAATCATGACACTGTGTAAAATGTCATGTGTTGTTATTCATATGAGGTTTTATTTAGCTAATTTTAAGTCTTGCTAAGGAACAGATGATTGTTACTTTGTCCTAATTTATACAACCATGGAATTTAAATTGAGTGTACTTTCTTTTTCCCATGGCTATATATATATCATACAAAACATATCTGACTTTATCCTCAAACAAAGCCTTACACATTCTTATTTAAGTTTTCTAATAAATGATAACACTCACAGGAATTCCAGAATGTGATTTATTGTGTCAAACTCCATACATGGTACATATAGCAAAAGTGCGGTTCACCATTTCAACTCTACAGGGACATTATGAAGACCCTGTTGTGGAGATAATGAAGATGATACTCACACACCATTAAATAGAGCCATGTGTCTGTCCTGACTGATACCAAGGATTTTTGCCTGCAAATCTCTGATATCTGAAATATTGCATGTAAAAGGTAAGAATTGAGAACTACAACTAACATAGATTTTTCCTAAGGAAGGGAGAAGTGATAACAAGATCTGTATTACTGTCAACATTCCAAAGCAGCAGCTTACTGTATTCAAAAAGAATGTGGACCACATGAAACGGAGCCCAGCATGCAGTGAAGAATAGGACGACAATAACCATCATCATCACAGCGCGCTTCTTCTTTCTGCAATCATAGCACAACGTTGTCATTATATCATGCATTGTACTGGTAAAAACCTTAACCCCCTAACTACCAAACAATTTTTAAAGAATGAAAAAAACCATAAGAACCCAATTTTTTTGTTTAATGGAAAGTAAGTTGAAATATTTTTATAAAACACAGCAGGCCTAGCTCACAAATGTATCTCAAAATGGGTCACAAAATCGGTTTACAGGGTAAGGTTTCATTCTTCATTCATAACAGTTTGTGCAGAAGGATTAATAATTGTAACTGGGTAAAATCGTAAAATTATAAAAAATACTGCTTGCTAACTGCGAATACGACTCAGAATTTGGTTACAATGACATAGCCACAGTCTGCCACAATTACAATGACAATTACAATGACATAGCCACAGTTGCTTGTTCACAAATATGCATCTGTATTTGCAATTGCCAATATAAGTATTGTCTAGCAGCGCTAGACTAGAATGCACTTTTAATGGCCATCTGACTGACTGCCACTAGTGGTGTCCCTTGGCAGCAATGTAAACACTACCTTTTCTCTGAAATGGCAGTGTTTACATTGCTGATCCTTCAGAGATAAGCTAGAGAAACCAGAGCCACTATATTAAACTGTAGTGGTTCTGGTAACCAAAGTGCCCCTTTAAATATATTTAATCCATCCATTCCCTGTTCCGTAGTCGTTTTCTGTGCCTGTATTGATGTCATGATTCTTCCTTTACATAGACAATCACAGAGTCGATCTGTAGGCAGTGGGTTTATAGTGGTGGTCATGAAGAAATTTGCCGAAGGGAAGTAAAGTTAAGTAAGCTATGTTGTTTGCATCTCTTATTTTTGGGGAACCACAATTCTGCTGAGAATTATCTTTATTATCATTTTATAAAATGACAATTTCCACACCATTGATTTAGTTGTGAAAAGGAAATAATAACACTTTGTTTGATAGATAGAAGCAATCTGACATAGTAAATTTTGAGAGCCCTGTCTGCAATCTTTTAACAGCTGATAAATAGAAAATTCTGTCTTTCTCAGAGCAGCTAATCTTAACCTTGCACAGTAAACAGCTTACGCACTGCTGCCTCTGTGCCTTGAAGACACATACTTTATAAAATGCATCACTCAGGAACGTCAAAGAATATTACGCTATTTCCAGCAATATTTCGAAATGCAACTTAGGAAGTATTCTGCCTTTTTATCATCCTGTAAATATGCCAGTGACAGAATAACTAACTAGTTTCTAAAATAAAATATACAGAATTGATATATTATATAAATAAATATCTTTTGTGTGCTGTTTGGTTCAGCTGGCAGTCAGTAAAGGTCTGATAAGTCAAGCATTTGGTTATGGAGGTGCTATACAAGAAGGTATTACACTGCAGGGCTAGTATTTGTCTGATGTCCCCGAACACTCAATGACACACTCACAGGGCTAAATTTTCATTCACTAAAAGCTGGGGATTGTTCAGTGCAGTAATTAGGACCCAACCCATTGCAAGGGTAGCTAGTAGATGCTAAATTTACTACCCAATTCTTAAAAGTTACCCACCACTAACAGCCTGGAGAGTCAACGACACACTCACAGGGCTAAATTTTCATTCCACTAGGCTTGGGGCATGTGGAAATTTTGAGACCTTTAAATATAATTAACAAATAATAATAATAACAAAGTATTTAACCAGGAAAGGTACATTCAGATTACTCTGGTCACCAAGTACGTCCTGTGGATGGGGGGATCCATCACCTCTTGCCCCCCCCATGACAGGGGCAAGAGGTGAAACAGCACACCCCGTGCGCACGCCTATGCTGCTTAGTTGACTATTTAAAGGGGATATTATCTGCCCTAGAATGTAGTCAGTATGTTCCTTGATTATGTAGAACCAATTGACTCCTTTCTTAAAGTTATTTTTTTACGTCTCTTAACTTTTTTTAAGACATTTTAAACACTCTGCAATAGCAAAAATAAAAGCCTGTTCTTAAATGTTGACATAAATATAACTATTAAAATGTAAAACCATAACCAAACACTGCAAAACAGTTTGTGAACAATTTAAGATGTCAAGCTGGATTGTTATAAACAGTGTGTTTTCTGCTTTTCCAGATAATTAACCATAAGATTTAAAATGTTCATCCTGCACTTATTGTACCTGGTTATCTTCGCCATTTCATTACGACTCAATGTGCTCAGCACAGAACAATCACCAACGCGTTTCTTGATCCACAGTTCATATCCAATGCGAAAGTATAGTAGCAGCATGGCTGTAAGAGGAACTAGGAATAGGGCCACTAGGATGAAGATTGCATAAGCCCTTTGTAGACCAGTATTACTCCAGGTTTCCAGGCAGCAGACATGGTCCAAGTTGTACAGTAAGTCATATTTCACCTGCAGGGAACACATATATATCGGTTGTCTATTTCCCAAAAACAAACTAACAAACAAATGTGTGCACAAAATATCACTTCCTGAATCTACAGAATAGCCCATGTTTAGAAATATGGATAATTTTCTATTCTATAATTGATTGCTTATGTCAACAAAATATGCATATACTAAAAAAAAAAAGAAAAAAGTTACTTGCGCACTATTCCAAATCCATATGCATAATTAGATAAATGAAGGATTTTAGTTCCACTCCATTGGCCATTAGATGTAAGCCCATCTTTCACGTCACGGCAAACTTCTTAGGTGGGTCCTACACCAACAGTGCTGTTGCCCATCCCATGTGTTCCCTATTAAGGGTTATTAAGTATGTAGCAGTTTACAAAAATGCCCCTCTCTGTCTCATTAGAGATTTTCTTTTTTGCCTGAAGCAAGCAAGTTGTTAGCAAGGCATACAAGCCACCTAAGAACCCACCTAAGAGGTTTGCCTTGACGTGGCAGGTGGGCTGACATCTAATGGTCATTAGAGTGAAACAAAAAACCTCCATTTGTCTAAATATGTATAGGGATTTGGAATAGTGTGCAGGTAACTTTTTTCCTCGGTTTTTATTGTATATATTAGGGATGATGTGTACTATGGTCATTGCTGCCTCCCAGGAGTAGTAGGTGTAGCGCAGGACTTATTATTGTGTATTAAAATATGCTCATAGTAGAAGCAGTAGAGATTGATGGCAGAACAGGCTCAAAAAAGTAAACAAACCCACTTAAGCCTGTCGTTGGAACATGCCAGTTAGTAAAAAAAAAAAGCCATACTGCTAGTAATGATCCGTTTATTTAACTAAATCCCATATGATATATTCACAAGCTGATGAGTAAATCCTAAATTGTTGCCTTAGGTACTCTGAGGAACTAAAATTTACAATTTGAGAGAAAAAGAGTATCAGTTATCCATAAAGTGTAAATTTAGCAAATATATTTCACCACCAAAATGAATGTGGCAAGTTAACATCTTAACATTTGCTGGGTGTTATGGCTTACCTCCAGTGTTTGCACATGTAGCATTGGGGATCCGACCACCACAGCAATGGTCCAAACACAACCTGTTTAAGAAAAGGATGTTTTTAAAGTTTATCGTCACTAATAACTCCTCCACAGCCAGGTCCAGCAGAAATATTATATTCATTCAGCTGCTAATTCTATTATCTTTCCTTTAATGTTGGACTTTATAACATACACAAACAGTTTTGGCACAGTGGGTACTTTATCTCTAATATAACCTCATTTAAAGCAGAAGACAGTCTAGTCAAGGAATTGAAAAAAGTGTCAATGGCAGCCACATGACCCATTTATACAGCGGTCCATTCATCAGATGCAAAATATATTGCAGTACCTATTTTATTACGCTAACAAAAATTTGTAGAGACAAACTGATCTAAAAAATTAAAGGGATACTATAGTGCGAGAAGCAAAAATCTGTATTCTGAGCATTATACTTCCCTTTGTCATCCCCCCTACCTCAGGCCCCCACCTCGCTCTGGTAGTGTAAGGATTCACACACAGCTTTGTATTCCTAGCATTAAAGTTTTCCTTTAAAAAAAAATTT
>OW240914.1:116721752-116732368 GCA_933207985.1 Pelobates cultripes
TTTTTTTTAATTAACAGTGAACATGTTAGGGTATTTTCATTCAAATTAAAACAGTCTTGGGAATAATTACCAACCAAACCTGAATACTACAGTCATAAAACAGATTTTTCTGATGAGGACAAATCACAGCAGTTTACTTATAATTCTAATTACTGTACTGAATACTACAGATAATTTTGCAGTATCCTGCAGTGGTTGCCACCTACCTCCTTAACCATAGCCTGACCTGCCCGCAGGTATCCTGGATATTAGAATGTGAGCTAGTTTGGCCAGTCTGGCAGCCATTCATCTTTGTTTTATCTTTTATGTCATTGTAAGTGGGTATTTATCACTTTGTTTTAGGAGTAGTGACAATAAACAGTATGTCCCCTTCACTCTGGAATGCATGCTGGTGATGTCAGGAGTGACAGGGTGCTTATCTTCATATTTAACAGACCTGTCCCTAATTGCTCTAACAATAGGGCAGCAACAGAAAATGTATTAAAGCATTTATTAGGAGACAGAGTCCAGCTTTAACGGGACAGTCTGGAAACCATAGCTATGAAGTGCCCAGAGTGGTCAAGTAACTTTCCTGTAGCATACATCATTTCCCCCCAAATGTTTCATAATTATTGAAGAGTTGTGATACCTCTAGTATTGTGGGGGTGGATCCACCTTGTATGGGAGACTAGATCTATGTTACTATTAGTTGCTTCATTGCAAGGTGAAACATGCAAAAATGTGGGTTGTTTTTTGGGGGGGAACAGTTCTTGGAATCTGAATATTTTTGCTCATTACATGTGGAGGAGGTCTTACCTTCTGAGGCTTAGACAACTGTAAGGCATATAATATAAACTGTAAAATAAACTCAATTCCATTTGTTTGTTTAATAAAGAACACATACCTTTTAACTTACTTTTACAATGGAGACAGCATGTGTAGTTCCATTCAGACTCATGTTTACAGCAGTAGTAGATTGGGAAGTTTCCCAGTTAACAGAAGATATGGATTGGGTATGTAATTGAAATAGGTGTCACTGGTCCCTACCTTGGGATCCAGACATGTCCCGCTACATTGTTTGTCCCTTCTTCTCCAGCACTGGGGATCCAATCCATCTACTCTGGTATGAATTGATCCCTCTGCCCACTCCTTCCACTCACATAGGAAAACTCCCTCTGCCTACCCCCTGACTCCACGTTTTGGCTAGCTATTATTAAACTGGTACTACCTTTAACAATCATACATTAAACTTATTGTGAGGAATTCAAAAGTGGATACAACATAACAGAGAAATGAAACCGTAAAATACAATAGAATATATGGCTTTCACACAGGGGATCATCATGCAAAACATATAATACCCAGATCCCGAAACATTCTATATTAATTTCACAAAATAGGCAATAAATACAAATCATTGCATCACTGTACATAACCAGGCTTCAACCAGTAGGTGGGATATTTAAATTGTCAAAAGCAGTGTAATCTATAGAATTAGATGTTATAACATTACAGAGTAGGTTACCCTTAACTCCTATGTATGCCAGCAGTAGATCGGACACTCTCCTTGCATCTCCTTTTCATAACAATGTGATTTACATTCCTTTACTGAATACTGTCCTTTCCCATGCATACATTAAATGTTCAAACGGTCCCCAGCTGAGAAATACTTAAATTGCTTAATCTGTCACTGCAAGTATCAATAAGCAGGAATATTTTAATAATTCTCAGCAGAAAATTATTATTGCAGTTAACATGGGTAGTGTGATTTTAATAGGCATGTGTTCTTATTAACGTGTTATAAAATAGGCACTTTGTACTATAACAGAAAGCCCCAATAGCCTGTAAACCCTGCTGCGAGGGCAGAAATGGCATTGCTTTCACTGACAGGCTCTATTGTACAGACCATTTCCTGCAGTTTCCATTGAAGTCTTAACACTGTAACAATACATTTCTGTATGCTTTGCCTCCCAGGTGATCATAGAAGTAATGTGTTTATTATTGATCATTGATAGAGTACTTTGAATTAGAGTACCATCTAAGAAATATAAAGCGAATACTGGTATTTATGTAATGCTTTATTTTATTAACTTTTGCTGAAAATGGCATAGCAGAAAATACGTATTCTTTATTTTCTTGTATTGCCTGTTATGTGAAATTATAACTATGTTATTAAAGTAAAATGATTTGCCTGTAGTTCTTTGCTTTTATGCATTATCCTAAGCAAGTGCATCTTGCCTGACTATTTTCACTCTTTCTATCTGTCTGCCCACTTATATATGTATCTTTCTTTGTCTGGCTGTTTGTCTGTTTCTCTGTCTATCTATTCATCCCTTTCAAGAATTTAATATAATGATAGTGTATGCTGTTTTCAAGCATACTGAGGAAAGGAATTGTCCACTGCACATTTTATCCAATGTTATGTAATACAGAAAAGTGCACTATAAGCAACATAGGTCTTGATTTAATTCTTTTGTCTGAAAACATTTGATGAATAGTGATGTCCCGAACGGTTCGCCGAACGGTTCGCCACGAACGGTTCGCCGTGGACTCATCATTGAGTAAACTTTGACCCTGTACCTCACAGTCAGCAGACACATTCCAGCCAATCAGCAGCAGACCCTCCCTCCCAGACCCTCCCACCTCCTGGACAACTCACTAAGAATGCAGCTTCACAATGAATGTAAAATGGATGCTGTCCGTTCGGCGAACCGTTCGGGACATCACTATTGATGAATATTGACTGGTTTTGGACATTTTTTCCAATTTCAGACTGATTTAGAGCCATCTGAAATTTAAATGGACATGCATCATCTGAAAATATATATTTTTTTAACCTAGCAAGCAAACACTTTTAATCAAATATGCAAACAAAACAAAGGAAGAAACTTTTGAAAAGAATGTGATAAATGTTTACTAACTTATTAAACTTGGTCAGATTGCATTATTGGGCATGCCTCTCAGCTAGGGGGCTTTGTCAGCCGCTAATGACAAAAACATGGTATTGTTGTGCAGCAGCAGAAGAGAGAAACTCAACACCGGAGCCTGGTTTGCATAATCACACTGATCAGACTCCTTCTCTTCTTTCCCTGTTAGGGTGATGCAAGGTGAAGAGATCTTCCAGCTGCACATGTGTAAGTCTGTCAGGCATGCCCAATGTACTTTTCCAGCATTCCAACGGATAGGACACTGATTGGTTAGGTCAGTGTACCCTATGGAGTGAGTGTGGAAAGCATTGGAAGGAAAAGCAGGTAAATATGAAAAAAATATACTATGTATCTGCTTCTTTTCAGCCAGCAGATTGTTGCATCTGTCTCATTCAAAGCTAAAGCTTTTGAATGATACAGTTGTCTCAAAGTGATGCATGTTCTTTTAAGTAGCGAAACCCATTAAACTGGTCAGTGTATTTTGGGGTCGGCTCGAGTACTCCTGCATCCACACAAGCTGCACGAGCACTCCTGCAGCCACACAAGCTCCCATTGGTCCCTGTCATTCCGGCGTCCCCATGCACACACCATTTGGGGCGCAGGCATGACGTGGACCAATCACAAGTACCTGTTAGGGTATTTAAAGCTCCCTAGCCATGTTCTCTATGCCCTTTTGTGGTTTCTATCCCAGTACCCTTTAGTGTGTTCCTTGTTCATTTGCAGTTTCTGCTTAATTTTTTTTTAATAAAGTGGAATAGTGAAAAAGTACTGCCAAAAGATGGACTTGCCATTCATGATTACAAATACCACATGTGTTTATGTTGGAGCAAAAATATATGTGCATATATATTATGTGATCACACAATAAAGTACAAGTGCAAACCAAAATTGTGTTTTTCATATCCATTTTTCTCATGGTGGAGTGCAACATATTGGTCATATTGCTGTATTTTGCTATAACTGGGATAACCAATTTGTGCTCCCCCAAGGCTGCTCACTGTTTAGTAGACATGCCTCTACTTGTGGTATGGGAGATGTTAAACTCTCTTATTTACTAATACTGAGTAATTTTTACTTGGTATTAACAATCAACAATTTTGGTCTACCTTGTAGTAGAACACTCCCTAATACCTTGGGAATTAAGCAGCTATCTACTAAGATGCTGCAAGATGCAGCCAAAGCACGCATAGAATCGGAATTTCATTGATTCAAATGAAATTAAGATCCGAACAAAAAGTACTGAATTTGGGCAAAGGTAAGTTCGGCGTGACAGTGCCACTTTAAGAGTATGTGGACATTATCTCCCATTTTAATAACATACCATTTAGAAACTATTTAAAAAAGTGGCCCCTCCCAGTATCCCAAAGACCACCGTTTCCTCAGCTAGGATTTTTTTTTGTTATGGTTATGTTGCTCAGTGTCCCTTCAATAAATTACTTAAATTGAGGAGAAAATTACATTAGAAGTCTCAACACATTTCATACATATAAGTTTTAAAAGATTATTTCACTTAAAATCTTACCTGTTGAAAAACAAGTCTCTTTCAAAAATCCTTAACTCACTGGGATTATCCATCTTGTCCAGATAAACACAGTGGTTTGATTGTTATTGTTTTGTACATTTTAATATGTGCAGATTTATTGTAATACCTTCTTTATACAAGATCTACGTATTCTTACCAAGCATCATGTAGGCTCTCCTGTTGGTATATTGCCTCTTCATTTTTAGTGGGTGCACAATTCCTTGGTATCGCTCCAGTGCTATGCAGGTCATAGTTAGTGTACTGGCCACCACAGCAGTGGTCTGAATAAATGGCACCATTTTGCAAACAAAGGGTCCTATGAGGACAGAAAAAGAATGAACGTGAGTTTTTTGGAGTCTTGAACTGGATTTTGTAGTCTAGTGCAGAAGCAACAACATTTATGACATCTTGCCTTGTAGCTTTGCATAAACTTTGCAAAGGTATACATAAGTGGTATTGTACTCAGAAGCTGAAGCTGAACACAATTTGTGGTCTTGTACAGTAGTAGCACACATTAGGGTTGTAGTAGCACACATTAGGGTTACCAAACACGCATGAAACATTTTTTTATGTGTGTGTATGTAAAAATACACAAACACAATTTTTAAAAGGCATTAGCAGTTAGTGTCATGCCAAGGGAGCATAATTAATTGTTGCACTATAGAATATTGCTATTTAATGTAATTTGTGTAGTGCATATATGAATTGGCCATTTGGTAAAGGTAGTATGGCCAATGTAATTATAAAGGACAGCTTTCAGATAGGGTTAATTTAAAGTATATAGAAATGTGATCTGTTAGAAAGTTTACAACTCCTTTGAAGTTGTGACTCCAGAGTCTCTCTACAAGCTGTGAAATGTTACACATGAGCTGCCTGTAAGTATAATTTCAATGTAAATAACTGACTTCTGCCATATGCCTCTATATCAGCTCTTAGATAGTGGATTCCTTTGATATGCTAATTACCATTAAGGAGAACCCTTGTTTAGAATAGGAAGAGCACAATCTACGAAAAAAGTCTAAACATGGCTACTGGAGCTCAAACCGTTTGGAAGGAATTGTGATGTCCATTATATTAGGTCCTAGCAGGGCATGTGACATATCTATGGAATGGAAAAATTGCAACACCTTTCTAGATGCGATTATTATTTCTGTGGCATGCCAAAACAGGGAAATAAAATCAAACGCTTCTATTTGGATTAATGTTGGTTTGGAACACAAGGAGGTGGTCACTTGTACCACCTGTGGTCTGGCTTGGAAACATGAGATGAATCCAGAGGGCATATAACCAATGATATGTAAATGACATGTACTTGCTTGGAATCTGACTCACATGGCCCAGGGCCATACCAGGCTCTGTCTTAGAAGCTCAAAGGTCTTACTTAAAAAAAGGGATACTAAATAGGGTAGCCACCATCTTTCCTTGCCAGTGACCTATTGGGGAGAAGACATTATTATTTTAAAAATGTGGTGAATAATTAGGACTTCTGTCAATTTCTCCTTTTAGTTTTTATCTGTTGTAGGTGTAAATAATGTGTTTGTCATCTATTTTGTATACACTGTGACTATTGTTTGTTCATAATAAAAATTCCTTAAGTTTTGCCTTCGTCTTGTAAAGAATCACATTACCTGAAGACACCAATTAATTAGTGTTTTGAAATTGCATGGGTATTGTGATAAATTGTACTTGGTGGGTTTTTATTCTAGTTTACCTGGGGAACCAAGGCATCCCATTTATAAATTGTCTTTGGGGTGGCAGCGTTAAAAATAGTATTATTTATATTATTATAATTAAGTGTTGGTGGTGTGAAGGGGGATTTTTCTTTATCATTATTTCTGGTCTAGTGCAGACAAATAGTGAACTTGATTCCTTCACCACCAGAACTAAGTCATGCACACCCTTGGAGTAGGGTGCATTTGTGACAAATAACTATGTAAAGGGCCATGTTAAACACAGGGTAAACTGGGAAGCTGCCCCAGGCCCAGCTACTCCTGGTGGGCCCAAAGCATGTGTGTCTGAAGGTCTGCATGTGTGTCTATATGTGTATCTTTATGTGCATGTGTGTCTGTATGTATATCTGTATCTGTGTGTCTGTATGTGAATCTGTATGTGTACCTTTATGTCCATATGTGTGTCTGTAAGTGTGTCTGTGTATCTGTCTGTCTGTGTATCTATTTTTGTGTTTGTGTATCTGCATGTGTCTGTATGTGTGTCTGTATGTGTGTAAGTGTATTTGCATGTGTCTGTGTATCTGTTTGTCTGTATGTGCAACTATACGTTTCTGCATATGTATCTGTGTGTCTGTGTTTCTGCATGTGTCATTGTGTGTCCCTGTGTATGTGTGGATGTCAGTGTTTGTATCTGTATGAGTGTAATTTTGTGTATCTGAATGTGTTTATTATGGGGGGAGGGTGTCATTGGCGGATCCAGGGGGGGGGCAACGGGGCAATTGCCCCCCCCGAGAAATCCGCCGGTCTCCCTCCCCTGCCAGCCGTGCAATGTGCCTGCGGACCGGGGAGGAAGATCACAGATCTCCCTCCCCGGTCCGCAGGCACTGTGCTGGCGGCCGGCGGCGGAGGGAGAAGGAGTGAGAGAGAGGACCCGGAGCTCAGGCTGCAGCTCCTCCGGGTCCTCCTCTCGTGAGATTTGGAGCGTTGCCGCGGTTACCACGGCAACGCTCCAAATCTCGCGAGAGTGAACTCTTGCCCGAGCGCGGGCTAGAGATCACTCTCCCCACTGGACCACCAGGGAATCACCACTGGGACCACCAGGGATCGAAATATGTCCCCCCTCCTCCCCAGTAAAGGTAAGAAGGGAGGGGGGACATAGGATATTTGTTTTATTAAATAAAATAAAAAAAAATATTATTTAAAAGCCTCCTTCCCCCCCCCATTACACACACTGCCCCACAAACACTGTCCCCATACACACACTGTCCCACAAACACTGTCCCTGACATACACTGCCGCACTCACACACTTCACCCTTAACACACACCACTGCTCCTATACCCTATATCCCAGCAGACCCCAGGTAAGTTGTCAAACTGTTCTTAAACGGTATGACTACTTACTCTGGGGTGGAATCCTGGCACTACTGACACCATAACTACTACACTGAGCTGTAGTGGTTATTGTGCCTGGATTATTTATTTAAATAATCTACAAGTGCCCCTCCCGAGATCAGGCTCTGGATCCGCCACTGGAGGGTGTTAGTGTGGTGGTTGTGATTGCATGCCAGGGATTTGGGTGGCAGTTTACCTTTCTGTGATGGCTATTAAGTTTACAAGACACACATACCAAATGCTAAACACTTTTCACATTGAATTTGTATTTTCTCATTTAATTTGGGACCTATAGATATAAAAAATAAACATAAATCCTAGATATATGATGAACTTTGCAAATCAGGGCTAATAAATGAATTTATTTTTAATTACTTTTCTGAAGTTGCACTAATTACGAACACATTATTATTGCCAAAACTGTGGGAAAAAAATGCAAATTTTTATTTGTACGTGTCACATCAAAATCAAAGCCTATCATTTTTTTTGTCCTTTGAAAAAATGGTGTTTAATAGGTACTGATGCATTAAATTGGAAAGATGGAAATTGCACTTGAACACACATTCAGCTAAATCCTTAAGTACAAAACAAGCAAACTCAAGATCTGTCCTTTAGGGGTTAAAATCTCAGAAACTAACAGTTCCCCCTTAAGTTAGATACCTGTCTTTCCAGGACAATGTGTTTAATTCTGGGCTTTTTACCGAGTCAAAAACTGTGTAAGGACACAAGGATATCTGTATTATGAATACCCAAGAAACAGAACATTTCAAGAAATAACTAGTGATCTGAAATGTCAAAGATAGTGGAGAGGGCCAGGAGAATTATCAGAGATATGTGAGCTAATTGTACAGGGCTGCGATTGTGATGTCCGCTACAGTAGTGTGAAATATCCATGGAATGGAAAAATGGTAACAAATTCATAGATGCAATTATTATGTCTGTGGCAAGTACATAAGAGGAGATGGAACCAAATGTTTCCATTTGGATTGATGTTGGTCTAGAACACAAGGGGGTGGTCACTTATATTTACTATAGGTACGCCTTATCTCCACCTCTGGGCAAGGCTTGGTAATCCACAGGGTATATATCTAATGATACTGAAGTGTGTATTGTACTTGCTTGGGGGCCATAATCTATTTCTGAGTGAGTCACCGATCTGATCATACACAAGGAGGAAAAGAATTAACATAGTGGTCGACAACCAGACACAATACAATTCTAAATAAAGAAATAATTGGTTAGGTAAATCCCCCCTCCTACACTTGCCCTCTCTTCTCCCCCTGTCTCTATGGTATTTTATTTGTAACTTTATTCCTATCCCTGTCCCCTTCATCTTTCTTTCTTCAAGGGGTTATCATGAAACGAGTCACATGTGTAACCAGAGACCCCCTGGGCAGAATGTTTACTTTGAAAACCTAAGTGATTATGACTTATGTTTTTTTTATCCCTTTTGTTTTTATCTGTTATTGGTGTAACTAATTTGATTGTCATCTATATTTTTGTATGCACTGTGACTATTTTTTTGCTCTTAATAAATATTCCTTTATTAAGTGTTGCCTTTGTCTGGTTAAGAATCATGTTACCTGAAGAGACTAATTAGTGTTTTGCAATTGCTTAAATATTGTGCTTAGTAATATTTTGTGGGGGTTTTCTTATTAAGTTACCTGGAGGACCAAGGCACCCCATTTATAAATTGTCTTGGTGGTGGCAGGTTTAAGATGGTAATATTTATATTATTATGGTTAAGTGTGGGTGGTGTTAAGTGGGATTTTATCATTATATACTTAATGGCCAAACCATATAATGTAGGTCAGGTCAGAGAGTATCTTCGGTCTTTGATATTTATAGACAGTTAATACATTTCAAATAAGCGAGAAAAAATATATACTTAGTGTTTAGGTGATAAACCCCTCAAACAAACATTTTAGTGCAGCGCTAAATCTAGTCAATAACAACAAATATACAAAGAGAAAAAGGAATAGCAATAATAGTGCAATACTGTATATATCAAGTGAGGTATATTATTAGAGAATACGGATAGGCTCTAAACATACAAGCTTCTGTGCCTTCAAGGCTGCAACACTATCTTTTTCTAATACAAATTATTATTATTATTATTGCCATTTATATAGCTCCAACAGATTCCGTAGCGCTTAACTTCAAATGATGGACTCAAGAAAATAATTGGAGAGAAAAGCAGAAAATATTTTGGCGCATTCTAAAGATTATTTATTCTAAAGATTTAGCACTGCACTCGCACGTTGTGTTTTTGGTTTGGCTTATCCCCTAAACACCGAGTATGTGTTTTTGTTGTTTATTTGATTATTAATTGTGGGATTTAAGGAGTGCCCACAGCGTGTCACAGCACCTAATAAAATATAATATAGAAGTTATTTGTTAACGAAGCACATTTTTTGTCAAATGTATTTTTTTGTAAAAAAATTATAACTACAGCAGAGAAGGCACATACAGGAAACAGCACAGGCTGAGCCTCTGTATGCAGAGAAATGCCAGGCCCTCTGTCCTCGTTGAATTGATGGATAAAACTTGAAGTTAAATGTACACAAATCTAAGACAATGCTTGTCGAGTGCATTCTACTGGGAAAATGTAAAATGTGCTGAGCGAGGGGAAGATTTCCTATACAAATCAACATTATGCACCAAATAACTTTGTTAGAACACCTGTACTGTTGGTCTTTGAATCCCCTTTGCTTGGAATCTTTGCATTTATATTAGTGTTACTGCAGTGAGTTCACGTTCAGTGCCTATAAGTATTTTTAATCTTCTCCTGCATTGAAGTTCTTTCATTGTTTTACATTATTCTATCAATTTATCCACTCATTTGTAGCATAATTGCTTCTCTTGGGACAGATTTAGCTGGTGGGTGAATCAAGTGAAAGGTGTATATTGATGGCCAGATCGGAAACCATCCCTTAAAAGATATACATAATAAAAAGTAGGCACTACATTTCCATATATATACCTCAGGTTGACAAAAGGTGAAGCAGTGAAGCTTCAGTCAAGGTGCCCGTCATTTGTCGACTCTACCATTGGATGTGAAGCTCTGAACTAACCCATCAACAGCTTCAAACCACCTCCTCACAGCGCTGAGTCTTGTGGGATC
>OW240914.1:116732468-116769551 GCA_933207985.1 Pelobates cultripes
ACGACAGCAATGCACAAGTGCACTGCAATTCTCTTTAGGTCCTATGGTTGGAGTAGTGTTTAGGGCTCCCCATGTGACCATTCAATCACCATTTACTTAAAGTGAGCTGAGGAGGAGAGTTCTGGCAAACACCATGGGAAAAATGCAAATAAGGCACCACCATGAATATAGGCTTATTAGACCAGAAGATTATTAAAACTGTAAGTAAAACTGGTCCCCAGGCAAACAGAGTGCATTGGGAAGGGCTTAGGAAGGCAAAAGAGAGACTGGGGGTCAAGAGAAAAAAAGTCACATACACTTTAACCCCTTAAGGACGGAGCCAAATGTACACATTGTGAACAAAACAAAATGTAAACAAAACCTGGCATTTGCGCTACATGTCTGTCCAACCGTAATTCACCTCTTTCATATTAAATGCACCCACCCTTATTATATATCATTTTATTCAGGGGAAACAGGGCTTTCATTTAATATTTAGCTATGAAACATAATTTAATATGAAAAAAATGGGAGAAAATATGAATTTTTTGATTTTTTTAGTTCTAAATTGCATTTTAAAGGTCAATGTCATAATACTGCTTGCTTTTACTGCAATAAAATACGCATTTGTATTCAGCAAAGTCTCACGTGTAAAACAGTACCCCCTATGTACAAGTTTTATGGCGTTTTGGGAAGTTACAGGTCAAATATAGCACGTTACATTTGAAATTGAAATTCGCCAGATTGGTTACGTTGCCTTTGGGACTTTATAGTAGCCCAGGAATGAAATTTACACCCATAATGGCATACCATTTGCAATAGTAGACAACCCAAGGTATTGCAAATGGGGCATGTCCAGTCTTTTTTAGTAGCCATTTGGTCACAAACACTGGCCAAAGTTAGCGTTAGTATTTGTTTGTGTGTGAAAAATGCAAAAAACACCAATTTTGGCCAGTGTTTGTGACTAAGTGGCTACTAAAAAAGACTGGACATACCCTGTTTGCAATACCTTGGGTTGTCTACTTTTGCAAATGGTATGCCATCATAGGGGTAATTTTCATAGGGTCTCAAAGGCAACGTAACCAATCTGGCGAATTTTAATGTGAAAAAAATGAAACACAAGCCCTATATTTGACGCTGTAACTTTTGAAAACACCATAAAACCTGTACATGAGGGGTACTGTTGTACTCGGGAGACTTCGCTGAACACAAATATTTGTGTTTCAAAACAGTAAAAGTATCACAGCAATAATATTGTCCGTGTAATGCTGTTTGTGCGTGAAAAATGCAAAAAACGTCACTTTTACTGGCGATATCATCGTTGTAATACATTTTACTGTTTTGAAACACTAATATTTGTGTTCAGCGAAGTCTCCCGAGTAGAACAGTACCCCCATGTACAGGGTTTATGGTGTCTCGGAAAGTTATAGGGTTAAATATAGTGCTAGCAAATTAAATTCCCTTTACTTTCGGCATGGGTTGTCATGCAGGTCCTGCTAATTGTAATTAATTAAGATACCTAATTATGTAAAAATATTACATAAATATATATATAGAATTAATATATGTATATATATACGTATGTGTATATATATGTATATATCTATATAATTTTTTTTAAATATTTTTATTTATATATAGGTATATATATAGTGATATATACGTATATATTTATGTGTATAGATATATATATTATTTCGTTCTATGTGTATTTTGATATATATATATATATATTAATTTCACAATACAGTTAGAACGAAATAACACACATCTATATATTTTTAATTATTTATTTTTAATTATTTTTATAATTTTATTTTTTAACGTATTTACATTTTAATTTTTTTTATAATATATATAAATATATATATAACAATAATTATATATATATTTAATCAGTATCAGTCTACGTGTAATTTGATATTAATATATATATATATAATTATATATATATATTAATAGTAAAATACACCTAGACGGTGTATGTGTGCGTATGTATATGTGTATATATATACTTAGATCATATATATATAATATATATATATGATCTAAGTATATATAATTATTTTTTTTTACACCATTAACTTATTTTTATTTTATTTTCAGCCAGCAGAGGGACCACCTGTCATTACAGGCAGCCCCCCTGCCGGCAATACAGAAGCCAGCTATCCCCGGCCATGTGATTGTGGGGTCCTCGCTAGGACCCCACTCTCACATGGCCGGGGGGCTTCAACGAGGACGGATGTGCCGCGGGGGGCTCCCTGGGAGTCCCCCCAACCGTGATCGCCGGCGTGGGACCGCCGGCGACCGGGTAAGTTAACAAAAACCGGAGGGCGTACAATTACGCCCGGCGGCGTTTAGAGCCGCCTATTAGAGGGCGTAATTGTACGTCCTCCGGTTTTAAGGGGTTAAAGAACAAAATAGGTTAAAAAAAAACAACTTAGTTTTGGAAGATCAAATGAAGAGAATGAGCATGTTAAATATAAAGATTGTTATAATAAATGTCAAAGAGATAGATTAAAAAGATAATTATGGTTTTAGATCATGTTCTATAAGCTTTACAGAGAGAGGCTATCCTCCCGATCTAAAAGAAAACATCACCATACCAGGCAACTATCTTCCATTGCTCATTGGTCCAGTTTTGTTGCTCACGTCCTCACTGGGTCATCATAGGCACTCTGACCTGTTGGCAGCTACGCAGCCCAATAAGCAATGAACTGCGATGTACTGTGTGTTCTGACACCTTTCTATCATGGCCAGCATTACGTTTTTCAGGTCTTCTGTGTGATCGAACTAGACGGCATAGCTTTTACTCCCCACGTGCATCAAAGGGCCTTGGGCGCCCATGACCCTGATGCCATTTCACCAAATTGTCCTTCCTTGCACCACTTTTGGAAGGTTCTATCTACTTCATTCTAGGAACAACCCACAAGCCTTACCAATTTGGAGAAGAACTGACTATACACTTACTGCCTAATATATTCCAGCCCTTGACAGATGCCATTTTAATGATGTAATCATTATTATATAATTTAGCACTATAATCACTGATATAATAATTCCATAATGAGATGTTATGCCAGAATAGCATTTGAACCATATTTGATGCAAATTTATAAAATCTGAGGGATGAAAAGGTATAAGCATCAGTATTTTTTTTTTAAATCAGTTATTACAATATCCCATTATCTTCAAAATGTACATTCTTTCTATCATTGTGATGAATATAAATTGCACTCATTATTGCTGCTTTGCAAAGAAATTTAAAACATAGTGCAACTTACACATTGCAAGATGGAGGAGTTAATAAAGATTTACTTTGTAGAATGAAAAAGTGCATTTAATACTTTCAATCAACCACGCGTTTTGCTGCATGCTGCGAGTCATTAAATTTGTTTATATTCTTTTTCCATGCATTTTTGAATAATTTTTCAGTACAATGTTTAGAATGCTGAATCATAAAGTGACAGAAAATAAACTATAAAAAATAAAATAGACAAAGAAAAATACAAATGTTATTTGGTTTTTGGAAGTCTAGGATAAAATCCGCATGGGGCAGTGAGAATGTATAAAAGCTATTCCGAAATGTCAGCCTGAGTTATATTGCTTATGGCAGATTTATAGACAAATAAAATGGGTGAGATAAGACTTAAAATTCATGCTTGCAGTTGGCTTAGATGAAGTGTATATTTATATATATATACCATGTCTATGCAATGCTCAGCTGGCGTATTATGTTACAAACAAAATCAGGATTTGAAAAGTATGTGATGAAATGTTCCAGTAGACTAAGACATTTAATTCATATCTTCAAAGTGCTACATTGTTTTCTGTTAGACTCATTTTACATTACATGAAGCTATTTTTGAAAACAAAAAGATCTGTCTCCTGCTATGACTGTGATTTTACTGCGTGCATTTTTGTACATTTCTTGTATTTTACTATCATTCAGGCACGAGTGCTTACTGTCTGCCTACTAGCTGATCGGGCAAAACTGATTCATGGTGCAGTCTTGACAGCTACTGTCCTGACTGTTACCCTCTATTCGACTCAGCCAGCTGAATCTGAAACTTTCTATATAATGGTAACAGTTATTCATCCGCATCCACTGCACAACATATAGCCATTGCTAAAATGAACTATTTTTTAATTTAATTAATTTTTTTTGCAGTGGATCTACATACAAATGCACACACCAAACATTACAGAAAGCTATATTATTATTATTATTATTATTATTGCCATTTATATAGCGCCAACAGATTTCATAGCGCTTTACAATATTATGAGAGGGGGGATTTAACTATAGATAGGACAATTACAAGAAACCTTCAGGAATGATAGGTTGAAGAGGACCCTGCTCAAATGAGCTTACAGTCTATAGGAGGTGGGGTATAAAACACAGTAGGACAGGAAATAGCAATCAAATAAGGTGGGAGTGAAGTGCTGCCCTTTGAGAGAGAGCAAGAGACAGGTATGTGAGGTAGAGGTTACTCTGGGAGGCCATAAGCTTTCCTAAAGAGATGGGTTTTAAGGAACTTCTTAAATGATTGAAAACTAGGGGAGAGTCTGATGGTGGTAGGCAGGCTATTCCATAGGAAAGGAGCCACCGGCGAGAGATTCTGCAAGCATGAGTTGGCCATACGGGTGCGCGCAGCGGACAGGAGAAAGTCACGGGCAGAGCAGAGAGACTGAGTAAGGGCATACCTATGTGAGGAGATATGAGGGGCTAGAATTGTTTAGTGCTTTATAGGTATGGGTTAGCACTTTGAAATGACTCCTATAGGATACAGGAAGCCAATGTAAGGACTGCCAGAGGGGTGAGTTGTGAGAGGACCGACTAGAGAGGAAAATCAGTCTGGCGGCAGCATTCATTACAGACTGTAGCGGGGCAGTACCGCTTTTGGGAAGACCGGTTAGTAGGGGGTTACAATAATTCATGCTGTGGAACTCTCGCACACTGTGATACATTTGTACACTGCACGTTAATGTGAGTTTTTTTGTAATACACTCGAACACAACACACAAATCTATACGTTTTATTGTTGGGAAGCCTTGAGAAAGATTCATACAAACGGAGATGGGGCAACACATCCCAACTGATCCTGCACATTTTTCTTCTTCTCCCGGCAGTGAAATCAGACCTGAGCTTATCCCTTTTCCCTCTAGAGGCAGCTTGCGAGCAGCCATTTTGGCTGGCCTACACAAAGTAGCTTTTTTGTGTGTTGAACTTTGTGCAACATGGAGCCTTGGTGTTAGTGGCAAAAGAGAGTCACTCAAGTCATTTTATGAGAGCAGTTTTTAAACTAATACTGAGTACATTTTTTAAACTTACTGTTTATCAAGAAATATGGATAATATAGAAAATAATCCAGTGTTTGAATTAAAAATTAAAAGATTAAAAATAGAAAAAAATAAAATATTAAGCAAAGGATGTGAGTAGCAGAGGCTTTGCTAGATGCAAGAAGATCAGCCAAAGGTAAAATGTTATGGACCCCTCTCAAGATTCCACCATATACCACCCCTATGTCTATCCCGATAGATAGATAGATAGATAGATAGATACACAGACAGAGAGATGATATACTAATCTCAAATGTACTGAGCAGTTTACACATATACACAAATGTTCGTTGCTCCTGATTGAGTAATAAACATATTTTTTATGTTGTCTGTTTTAAATATGTGAATTTTATCTTTATTCTGTACACAGCCTAACAGGAGAGCCTTGTTTGTGTGTGATGTACATTGTTCAATCAAACATAGTGCTCATTATGGGATGGATTCAATTACCAGAGATAAACTTTAAAGTTGTTTGAACTTTGCTTTCTATGAGAAAAATGCTATTGATGAGAGATAGGTTTGTCTAATATCAAATTTAGCCCTATGTGAGGGGCAGCTTCTACAAAGAATAACCAAGCCAGGCCAACATACATAATTTGCAGAAAGTTATATTTTGGGTATGATTGTGAAAATCTCCACTGTTACTTGGTCAAGCCTCATTTCAGCCTGGGGAATGTGCTCCATAGAATGCGATAAGAGATCCCACTTTCCATGGTAATGTATTCACTGCATGGTGCGGTGACCAGGAGAATAACCTGACAATTAATATCCCACTGTTTTAATAGTGTTCTGATAGAACCATTAATCAGAGGACTCCTGTCAGCTCTGCTTTTTTTTTTCAAACTTCCAGGAGTAACGAGTTTAATATCTTAAAAAAAAATGTTTAAATGAAAGTGAAGTGATTTAATAATTTCCCTAAGGTGAAAATTTGTTAGCCTTGATTTGCATAACAGGTGGTGCGGACTAGTAGGTATGGAATAATGTGCAGGGCTGATTATTTTATTCCCGATCTGGCCCTGCTGACAACCGCGTCGCAGAGTCTGGGCGCCCACTGTGATATAATATACTAGATCAAGCAGGTATATTTATATTACATTAAACTACACTTAATAGTGTATCTTGCTCTGGGTAGCATATCAGTCACGGTTTGCTCAGAATTAAAGATTAAAGAGCTTTTTATGTGTGTTTGTAGGTTATAGGCTAGGATGAGCATGATGTACCTTACACAAGCATTGACAAGTTATTCAGAGGTTATATTTAATGGACAAAAAAACCAAAACCTTTTGTCAACTTTACTGTAGAGATGTAGACATGAGATACACTGAAATAAAAACAGAAAGTACAAAATAGTTTTATTTTCTGTAAGTGCATTATCATGCACCACCTCATTAATTTCTCGAAACTCTTTTAGACCCTGACTCCTTCTCCCATCTAGATTCTCATAATTTTGTTGCTGCAAACAAAACACCAAAGAATCTTTTTGTCACTTTACCTGATGTGCACCTTTGCTAACCTGATACTTTAGCCAAACAATACCATAGGGAGAAAAGGAAAATAATGAGATTACATCTAAAAATAGAACAACACAAGAAAGCAATATCCAAAATAATGTATCCATATATCATTGTACTTTGTTTGGAGTTGCATAGCTTAAAAACAACTGGAGGAAGGTATTCACACTTACAGGCATTACCACTGATGTTAATGGATGGTGGTATGGTATCCAACTCACTAAATTATACTCCTAATATGGAAGATTGACTGCTAATGGGTTGCAAAATAAGGTACAATAATGAAATCTCCAAATGCTCGCATAGTGAGAATAGGAGACAAGATTTCAGGTCAAAGACTGAGCATGTAGTAACTGGGGAAGGTAACAGGAAAACAACTTGTTGATACCATCAACTTCAACTGAATTGAGTCAGCCAGCAGTTAAATCCCTTTTGTTACTATTTATGCAGTAAATAGCCACATCTCCCCTTGCAACTCACACAGCCTGCATGAAAAACATTGTTTTATTTCATTCGGATTTTTGGTGAATTTTTATTTCCCACTCCTGCAGGCTATTGACAGACCAGGAAATATGCAAATCTCAATTAAGCACACTGCGCAATAAAAGAAATCAAAGTGGCACTGTCATGCCGAATTTACCTTTTCCCAATCGCTTCCTCTTCTCTCCCTCTCTCAGGATCTGTTCTTCTTTTATTTTTATTTTTTTTTATCTAGTTTTCTTTAAAACATAAGACAAAGTAGGGACTACCTTGTCTTATGTATTTTTTCTATGCTTGACCAGTTCAAGTGGGTCAGATAAATTTTCCCACAATACTCACCTTTTCATCCGTGGTCTCACGATGCCAGCTTTCACTATTCCCGAATGTTCTGTCATTTAGACAGGACGCCGTCGAAACTACAGAATTTCGTCCTAACAGACGCCATTTGGTACTTTCTGTCCAGATCGGAATTTTATTTGAATGAATGAAATGCCGATCCTATTTGTGTCATGAGTAGATAGCTCCCTAATTCCCATGGCTATCTACTAAAAGGCTGAAAGACCTAAATTGATCTTTCAGCCAAATTTACTAATACTAAGTAAAAGATTACTTAGTATTAGTAAATAAGGGATCTTTTAGACTATAGGTCCCCCCCCCCAACTTTTGTTACTTAGGGCCCCCAACCGCTGCTCCTGGGTAGGGTCTGGGGGGAGACAATAGGTCCTCCCCTTTTGTTGCTTAGGGCACCCACCCACCGCTCATGGGTAGGGGTTGAGGGGGGAGACAATAGGTCCCCCTCCTCTTGCTCCTTTTGGCCCCCACCCACCGCTCATGGGTGGGGGCCGAGGGGGACATTAGGTCCCCCGTTTAGTTTAATAGCGTGTCACGGATGGGGGCTCGAGCAGGGGGACACTATCCATTCATTTGTATTTATGATGAATAAATGAACTGACAAAATTCTGTTAAACTGGGCATGCGCGGGCATTTCATAGCGTTATTTAGTGTGGGCAGATGGCGTGTCCCACAGGGCCTTGATCTGCCCACACAAAGATGGCGGCGCCCAGGACCAAGGTCCGGGCATAAAATAAAATTATGAAAAAAGGTAAATGGGGGGCTAGGGGCACAATACAAAGTATTGCAGTCGGAAGGGTGGGTTAAAAACAAAAACGGATTTGGCCATGACAGTGCTGCTTTAAAACTTACATCTCTTTTTGCAGGAAGTGTGTAGGGAGACTGAGGCACATGCAGGGAGTTGTGGTAAGGGCTGCATAAACAAAGTGATTTAATTCCAAGATTAAATATCAGAGATATCTATCCTCCCTTATTCACAAGTATGTCCCGTCTAGGCCCTTACGATCTGCTGAAGACTTACGTCTATCTTCTGTCCGTACTCCCACCTCTGATGCTCGCCTTCAAGATTTCTCGAGGGCTGCACCGTTCCTGTGGAACTCGCTTCCCTCCTCCGTTAGATGCTCACCCAGTCTCCACTCCTTCAAAAAATCGTTAAAAACACACTTCTTCATAAAAGCGTATCAATTAAACTGTTAATAGCTCCTGACTGATTCCTCTTCTGCAACTGTCACTAGTCTAATACTATCCTTACCTTTTTGTGTCATTTTACCCCACTCCCTCTAGTATGTAAGCTCATTGAGCAGGGCCCTCAACCCCTCTGTTCCTGTGTGTCCAACTTGTCTGGTTACAACTACATGTCTGTTTGTCCACCCATTGTAAAGCACTGCGGAATTTGATGGCGCTATATAAGTACCATAATAATAATTTGAGCGGTGAGACTGCAGGTGCATTGTCTATACACCAAAACAGTTTCATTAAGCTAAAGTTGATTTGATGCTTAGAGATGCTTAGAGTATCCCTCCCTAGAGCCCAGGGATTTGGTCTGTGAGTGTAAAATGTGGTGTCTGAGCATTGTACATGACTTGGGGAGTCTAAGTATTTTGTTTGAGTATGTTAGTAGTGGTTGAGTGTGTGGAGGTGATTAAATGTAACCTGTGTGTGCTGGGTGAGTGTTGTGTGTGTTTAGTGTCTGAGTTTGTTCGAAGGAGGGGACATATAAAACCCTTCCCTTTTCTAACTTTTGGCAGGAGAAGGTGTTTTCCCTTGTGGTTCAGTGAAGGCCATTCTTTGCAGATCCTTGGTTGTATGTGACCCTAGGTGACCGTCTATGCCACCTTATGGCATCTGGCTCTTAAACCTGAAAAGTTCATAGTCATAGGCTGAAAAGTTTTTTACTAACTGAGCAAAAATTCCATCAAAATCAATGGAGATTAGGACAAGTGAACATCTTCTTCTATTCTTATACCTGCCTAGCCGAATCTACCAAACAAAATTAAAGCAAAATAGGTACTTCTAAAACATAATATATATTAGTAGTTCTTAGTTAAGGACTTAGGCCTTGATTTAATATTGTTGGACAAGTGTTCCAAATGATTTAATGATTTAGGCCTTAATTTAATAGCTTTCCAAATGATACTGTTATACTGTTAGAAAAACTTTCCAAATTATCTACTTACAGAAGCCACCATTAAAGGCTGTGGGAATTTTTTTAGATAAATGTCACGGCACTTGCGCGTTGCACTCACTCACCAGCTTTGATTGGGATCTTGCCAACTTTTTGTCCTATCCCTACCCATTTGGACCTGTGGGGGATATCCCTTACTGTTAAATTTACAAGTTGAGGCCTAGTAGTCGAATTGCCCTCCACGTCGGGGCCTACAGTCATATTCACATGTCGAATCATTCCTCATGGCCTTTGACCACACCTATGAAATCTTCTGGGCAACACTCTGTAACTAAGGGCTTCTACTCCGGGAGACCAAGGCGCATCATCCTGTAGCCAGATGCGGCCTATATCAACCACTCCAACATGTTGCCAAAGAGGTGCTGAGGAGAAGAAGGCGCAAGAAGCCGCACGGTGGACGGCTGTTTTACCTTGCCCTGAGCCACACATGTGCTTCTGTTCACCCCTGGGGGGAACGCCAACCTCTTCAGGAACAACGTGGCTGGCCTTCTCCAGAAGCCAACTACTCCAATTACCAGGCAAGCAAGTGTGGCGGACTGTGTATGTGAGCTGCGGCCAAAGCCTGTGTTATTATCCTGGAAACAATTCTTCAGGACTGTTAAAGAGCCTGGGCTCAAAGGGGTGGGAGTGAAGCGGGGGGTGGGGGGGAGTTTATTGAAGTTGCTGATAACAAGGAAAGCTGGGTCTCTCTACTTCTGGCCATCAGTTAGGAGCTACCTGAGCCTTACCTGCAGATTGTTGTACTTGATATTTGCTGACAACTACAACTTCAACAAGCACACACTCCTGATTACTACCTGGTGTTTTTTTCTAAGCTAGTTATTTCCTAAATAAGCACTCATGTTGTTATTATTATTATTATTATTAGCATTTATATAGTGCCAACAGATTCCGTAACGCTTCTCAATATTATAAAAGCTATACTATCCTACTCTTTTTTTTACTACATTTATTTCAGTTTAACTAGTTTGCCCTTACTACTTCTTTTGATCACATATTTACTGGCATACTCTGCTTTAGCATGTATATTAAAACAAAAATTATACAGTGTTCGCATATGCCATAATATTATTCCATCTGAAATGCTTATGTTTACTATTTTGGCAACACCAATCTGTCTGTAAATCCTTTGCACAGCAAAAATAAAAAATATATTCTTTAATTAATATATATATGTAACAAGGGCTTGCACTCCTGGTTAAATTCTTAATGCCCGGTGTAGGTCTGGCAAAATCATGTAGATACAGTAGAAAGGACCGCACTCCAAGGTCTTTGTGATAGTTTTCAAATAAAATGTTACTTTTATTTAATCCATATAAAAGTCAAAGTTTCAGCCCCCACATGGAGCTTTCATCAGAACAAGAAAAGCTTGTCCTGATGAAAGCTCCATGGGGGGCTGGAACGTTGACTTTTATATGGATTAAATAAAAGTAACATTTTATTTGAAAACTATCACAAAGACCTTGGAGTGCGGTCCTTTCTAATATATAATTATGTTATTATTATTATTATTATTATTATTTTATTATATATATAGCGCCATCAGATTCCATAGCGCTGTACAATGGGTGGACTAACAGACATGTAATTGTAACCAGACAACTGGACGTACAGGAACAGAGATGTGGAGGGCCCTGCTCAATGAGCTTACATTCTAGAGGGAGTGGGGTATAGTGACACAAAGGGTAAAAGTAGGGGTACAAAGTAAGTTGTTACAAAAATATTCATTGACAGTTGCAGAAGAGGAGTCATGGAGGGTGGGGGATAGAAACCTGCTAACAGTTTAATTGATATTCTTTCTTGAAGTGAGTTTTCAATGATTTTTTTAATTAAAAAATATAAAAATATCAACATACTACAAAATTAAATATATATATTTTTTCCATTTTTATTTATTTTTTGTAAATCTTTATTTTTGGTCATGCATGAGAATACAATGCAATCTGCAATGCCACAACAGCAAACGCAGGAGTTTGTTGAACACACAATGAAACAGTGAGCATGACATCAGATACAGTTAGATAAAACACTACGTTTCATTTTGAGAAAACAGCACAATATTTTATGTTAAGAGTATAGTAGATAAATTGCGCTTTTTCAATTATACGAGTAGGAAAAATAGTCAGCGGAGAGACAAAGCGGCATAATATAAGAATCTGGCCATACTGACTGACTATGCGAGGGGTGTAAACAAGAGTATCCGATTTAGTAAATGCTGGGCTGATTAGTAATAATGTTTAAGCATAACTAGGAAGCATGTTCTGTAGGTATAACAAGATAATCATGCATAGTTAGGTATGTCAGCATGTCAATAACGTGAAACAAGGGGTTAAACAGGCTGTGCTGACTGACAGCTCTATTAGTGATAAACAATTGTTTAGGCATTGTAAGTCAAGAAGCATTATGAGTGTTGGGGGTTGAAGTTTGGGAAGAGTGTGCTTTTCCAGCTGATCACCTTAAGCAAACATGGTTTATACTGCCCTTTTCACAGTCATTACTAGAGGCATGTAGGTTACTTTAGGTAGGGTTTGCATATAACTAATGGGAATAACATTGTGATCAAGGTGCTCATTATGGCAGTATACTGCCCAGTCTGGCTTCGTACTCATCAGATCTTGGTTTATGAGTCCAGGATAGTTCGTGTGGAACTCAAGTTACGGGCCACAAGGTAGGTCTCGCAAGTTGGCAGGTCGGGCATTCATCCTTCTCCCCTACAGAGGTCGTGCTTTGTTGTTGAGCATAGTCCACTTTGGAGGGCCGAGCTGCAGTGTGGAGTTGGGGTGCCCTCCATCCCCGGGTTTGTGTAAGAGCTGGTACCCTCTGGCCACGAGCCTGGGGTCCGTCAAGGTCCACGGACGTCCCATGTGGGATTAAACAGTGGGCTTTACATTTGCAAGTTTCTTTCACGCCTTTTGGCCCTCTGTAAGTGTGGCTGGTACCTTCGGATCAAGACCCATTTTGCCCTCAGCCCAGGTGGGCAGTATGTCTGGGTGGCTGAAGCTGGGAGCAGCGTTGTGCCCTTGAGGGGTTTCCCAAGCCTCCTCTCGCCTCTGCTTTGTTGTCTGTGGTGGCTCATGTTTTGTCATCATTGGCTTCAAGCGTTCCAGCAGCTTAGCCCAGAATCTGTTAAAGATCCCTGGGGCTCAGCAAGTTGAGTTGAGGTAGCTGCGGGCCTCGTGCAGCTGGGCATGCATGTCTGCCACCTTGGGTGCCTTAGCTCCAGTTTAGCTTGGGAGGGCAGTGAGGTTCATCAAGGGTAATGTGGACTAGTAACTGGACAACACCTAGTCCTGGAGGTACAACAACACTTTGTTGGCCACACACGCACACACGGATTTTATATCAAACCCTATGCAAGGGCTGTATACCAAACAATCCCAGTGTTCCCTCCCAGGGTCTTCCCCCTCCCAGGGGTCTTCAGCATGACTATAAGATACTCAAAATAACTAGTACCTGAGTATCCACTGGAATAATGAATAATAATGATTCTATACAAAGTGAGATATAGAGATATCTATAATGAGAAAATACAATAATAGAAAAATGGGTCAGGTGAAAGTAGAAAATAACTGCCTTATGGCAAAAAAACTCCCTTCCTAATGTCTCTAAAAGTAGATACTGCAGTACACAGGTTTAGACTTTAATATATAATGCTTCATAGGTCAATATCTGTGACTGCAGGCTGGTATCAATACATCCAAAGAATATATAAGAGACATTAAGGACTTACTTTTACCTAGTAAGTCTCAAGCTGTGGCATTATATAAGATATAATACTAAATTGCTAGCATATTGGAACATTAGAGGCTGAGTAAGCAGAAAAGTATAAATAGATACTATATATTGGATCTATTGAAAATAATTCAATCAGTAAATTGTATCAAAAAAGTATCTATAATGTTAACTGCCATGTACTCAATTGCTAGCATATTTGGACATAAGTAACTGAATAAGCAGAAGAGTATAATTGAATAGACAAAATATATCCACAAATGGATCTGTTATATAATATGCCACATATTAGGAGGTATAAAGCATAAGAGAGAGATAGAGTGAATAGTGAAAAAACAGTGTGCTAAATGTGCAGAGCCATGCTTAGAATGCTGGCTGCCTGCACATGGTGACAGAGTGCCCTATAAGTGAAAAAGATGAGGGGAAAGAAGACCCCCCCCCCCTCCAAAATAATAGTTTTCCTAATCAGGGTTTATGCCCCAAGACACAACTGGAGTGTCTTATAAGGTGTGACCATCTACAGGCTAAGTGGTCTAGTCTATTTTTTAGACAGCCATTGCCTGTAGACGGCCTTCTTTCTTTTTTCTTGTTTGGTCATCACCATGACACTGGAGTTCTAGTCCCCTGTTCCCGCCCACCAAGCACGGGGTTCCCACTTCCGGTGACAGGGGTCTTCTTCCCAGGATTCCCTTGGTCCCCTGTTCCCGCCACCTAATTACAGGTTTTCCACTTCCGGTGACAGGGGGAGCTTCTTCCCAGCAACCTCTGTACCTAGGAGTCACAGCACGGCAAAGCTTCTTGCCTCCCATTTACAGAAAGCCCACCAAACCAGCTATTGTCCCCAAAGGATGCCCATACCAATCCCACGGATCCCCGTAATGGTACCTGCTTCAAAAAAAGCCTCTGTTCATGGGGTCCTGTGGGAAACCGGGCAAGGGAAGCATCTCCTTTCGCGGTACGAATGCTCCCCCTAGGCGGCATTTGTTTGTATGAACAACGGCCGCCCAGTGAAGCACTCATTAATTACTTCCCTTGCGGTTTCACACTTATGTTGCGAGTTGTTAACGTTCTAATTGATTGGTGTGAACATTCCAATGGGCACTGGGGGAGGTCCCGTTCGGGAACCAAACTGGGTAGGAAGCAGTTCGCGAATGCTCCACCTGGATGGCGGTCGTCTATACGAACTGGCGGCCACCCAGGCGACGGCACGCATCAAGGCTTCCCTTGCGGTTTTGGGCATCAGGTCAAGGTGTTAATGTTCTGATGGGCGCTCTAATGGCCAATTAGATGGAGCACTCGTTCGGGGGGGTGAATAGAGTCTCTTTTTGGGGGTATTCCCCAACAGACAGTGGGTAGGGTACATGTAACCAGGACAAAACACACAAACACAGCAGGGAAAAATCACGTACAGGTAGGCTGTCTGCCACAATTAAATCTTTTAAAACGATCTAATCTTTCAGCCTCTCTTTAATTATTATTATTTATAAATCGCCAGCAAATTTATGTACAATGGGTGGACTAAAAGAGAAGTATTTACAACAAGACGAGTTGGGCAAACTAGAACAGATGAAGTTGAGGACACTCCTCAAACAAGCTTATATTCTAGAGGGAGTGGGGTAAAGTGACACAAGAAATTGCTAGAATAGCATATAATGAAGGCTTAGTTTTTGTTTGTTTTTTTAATACCGTTGGATAAGCTTTAAAATGTATTCAATATTTTTGGGTAAATTTTTAAATAATAATATTATGAAAAATACTGTAATTTTGTAACATTTTGATATATTGATTTTTTAAATAATCTGTTATTTTAGCACTTTTATCAAATACAGGTAGATACAACATTCATTTACAGAAAATCAAACATTAAAATACATTTACACATTCATATAGGCTACTGCCGAAACATATAACAACTCTAATATCCAATTTTAGACTTCTTATAAAATATTATAAATTCTGCTTATATCGAGCTATATCAACAGCCCAAGGTAGTTTAACATTTAAGCTTAAAATCTATCAGTAACAGTTTTCTATTAATTAGATTTTGAAAATCCATAAGAGTTATTTTTGATCCATTTTACACTGGTATAACTCTTTTTATTTCATTCCATTCTGGTGTCCTATACGTCTCCACTTTCTCGCTAGTGCCGATTTTGAGGCCATCAGAATGTGTTATCATCATTCTATTACCAAAGGACATGTAGTATGTCTAGGCCAGTCTAAATGAAAGAGATAGCTCTCTGGAGTGAGGGACAGTTTCACCGCCCATAGTATGTCTATCTGGTCTTTAATGTCACTCCATACTGTGGCGGAACCTGTTCAGTAATGGCTGTGTGCACTCCCCATGTCTTTCCCCCATATTGTATTGTACTGCTGTGTTCTACCTACTCCCCGTTCGGGAGAGCTCATACAAAAGGGTTCCGTTCGTCTCCCAAACGGTTACCACCCCAAGCCCCCATTTAGAATGTTTAGTTAGAACGTTCACACCTCACTAACGGGGTGTGAAAACAACAATCCGCAAGAGAAGCCTCGGAGCGTGCCGACCCTCGTTAGATGAACACCGTCCAAGGGGAGCATTCGCAGATTGCTACTCGTCTCATTCAGTTCCCGAACGAGGACCTCCCCAGTGCCCCATGGAATGTTCGCACCAATCAATTAGAATGTTGGCAACTTGCAACATAAGTGTGAAACCGCAAGGGAAGTAATTAATGACTGCTTCCCAGGATGGCCGCCGTTCGTATAGACCCTGCGAACGGTGGCTGTTCATGCCTATTACCATTCTGGGGGTCCCTGAGATTGGTGGGGACATTCTTTGGGGACAATAGCTGGTTTGCTGGGCTTTCTGTAACTGGGAGACAAGAAGGCGGGAAGCTTTGCCACACTGTGACTCCCAGGTACAGAGGCACATAGGATGAAGACCCCTGGTCACCGGATGTAGGAAAGCTCTAGGATGGGTGGTGGGAACAAATGGACTGTCTGTTTTCTATTTTAAGAACTCTTTTTAGTCTTTGCCATACAATCAGGATATTACCCATAACGAAAGGTTTACCAAGGTCAGCCTTATTGTATCAGTTCTGCTTGATTCAATCTACTTCTCCTTTGGCATCCTCCCTCTAAACAGCATTGGAACGTGAAACATTACAGGCATTGTGATAGTCTATTATATTAGGAATGGCTGTATATACACATAGATATACTGATTATATTTTAATATCTTGAAAAAAATCTTGAAAAAAATAATTTTAAAAGTTTATCCAAAGATATTACATTATTTGCAAAGCTTATCCAACACCCCAGGCACCAAAACAACTTCATCTAAATTAAGTTGTTATGGTTCCAGGAGGCCAACGGCTTATTCTTACCTTCGCAGGTTAAACAATTTCAGAAAGGTTAAACCCAAAGTTGCTGCCAGCAGCGATCTCAGCTCCCCCCTGGGGGTATTTTTCTTCTTTCCAGATTTAGGAACCGTGGGGTGCCATCTGGCAGGGGCGCCGCTGATTGGCTTGGGAAAGGTACGCTTCTTTGCAAGACCGTTTTGTGAATGGGTAGTCACTAAATGGCTGAGAGCGTCAGCTGACAACTCTCAGCCAATCAGCGGCACCCTGACTGCGGCATTCCGCGCTTTCTGAATCTAGAATTTTAGAAGCCAGATGCTGACGCTGGGGGCAGAGATTGGCACTGGCGGTAACTATGGGGTTAAACCTTTCAAAAACAGTTTTAACCCCTGAAGGTAATAGGAAGTTGTTATGGTGGGTGCCTTATAATGCATTAACTGTCCCTTTAAATCGAGGCTATAGTTAGTGAACCATTTCAGTGATAAATAGCTAATCAGGGTATACTAGTAAATCATCCAGCAAATTTCATCCATATGGTTAGAAGAAGTGCAAAATAAATGTCACACTCACTGTAGACCCAAAATGTGTCTCAACTATAAGAGAGCAGAATCATTGCCTTCACACAAGGTTAATCCCCAATGCTGCATGTTACAAGATAAATATATTTCCATCCTTTAGAAGGCATGCTTATTTTGCTCAAAACTTAATAAAACACAAAGTACAATACCAATCTTTTATCCAGATATTTGATGAACTATCCCTTCTCTGTAAACAATTCATGTGGGTTGCTATGGGCAGGAGACATGCAGCATGATTTATATCAAGCTCCTAGCATACAGTTAAAAAAGGGAAAAGATAAATATCCTATTATGTGATTTGTAAGCACACCGCCCTCTTGCTGGGCAATTATGAAAAATGCATATCAATGCCAGTATCAATGTACCTCTCACTATAAAATGTTCATAAGGGCCCTATTGTAATGGCGGTCTGAGATAGGAAAAAAATTGTATTACCCGGAAATGCCCATTTTATTGATTTATTCTACACAGTGATATAGAGAGAGTGCATTCTGATAATAACATTTTAAATTGCTCACTGAGATTTTAATTCCTTTTATTTATTTTTTAATAAACTGGAAAAAAAAGTCCATTATGTATTACACAAAATTTTGGAGGTAGCTGAGCCCTATGTCTATGCCATCGATGTATGTCTTACTGTCAATGTGTCAGCATGACAAACTGAACCTCAGAAAAATCAAACAACAGTAAGAATGTGGATAATAATGTTTTAGCCCTAAATTATTTGCATTATATAGGGACAATAAGTTACAGAAACAGTGAGGAATTGAATCTGACTCATCTGTTAATGTCACCAAGTACACACAGTCAGGTCAAAAATAAAGTATACCCTCTCTAAAGTCTATGGTTTCACATATTAGGACATAATAATACTTGATCAAGTATGGTTTGTTTGAAATGGTTCCCAGGAGAAAGTCTCTTCTCTCTAAAAATTACGTGGCAGCACGGCTTAGGTTTGCAAAGTTGAATCTGAACAAACCACGAAACTTCTGGAACAATTTCCTTTGGACAGACAAGACCAAAGTGGAGATGTTTAGGCCATAATGCACAGTGTCACGTTTGGTTAAAACCAAACAGCATATAAAACCAACTGTTAAGCATGGTGATAGTGGGGTAATGATTTGGGCTTGTTTTGCAACCACAGGACCTGGAAACTTTGCCGTCATTGAATTTACCACAAAGTCTTCTGTATACCAAAGCATTCTAGAGTCAAGTGTGAAGCTAAAGCTTTGCCGAAATTGGGTTATACAACAGGACAATGATCCCATGCACACCAGCAAATCTACAACAGAACGGCTGAAATAGAAAAGAATTAGCATGCAATGGCTCAGTAAAAGTCCAGACCTCAATCCAATTGAAATGTTGTGGCAGGATCTTAAGAGAGCTGTAAATAAACAAATGCCAACAAACCTCAATGAACTAAAGCAATGTTGTAAGGACGAGTGGGCCAAAATTCCTCCACAACGATGTGAGAGATATAGTCATACAGAAAACGATTAATTCAAATTATTGCTGCTAAAGGTGGTTCTACAAGCTATTGAATCATAAGGTGTACTTTTCACATATGGCTTTATTTTTGTTAAACAAATCATGACACGGTGTAATATGTTATGTGTAGTTATTCATCTTAGTTTGCATTAACCTAATTTTAAGACCTGCTAAAGAGGAGATAATTGTTATTATGTCCTGATATCTCACTCACTTTACTGTCTAAGCCAGATTGAAGGCTTAGACAGTAAAGTGATGCCAGCACAAACATCAGAGCACAAAGTTGCTGCTTATGCAGATGACATGATGTTTCGGGTGTCCAAACCACACATCACTACCAAACATACTCAAAGAATTGGAACTCTATGGACACTAGAGCAACTTTAGAATTAATAAAGACAAGTCAGAAATATTGAACATTTCACTGGAGGGACGGGAGGCGGATGGACTAAAGCAGAACTTCCCATCCCGTTGGTGCCCAACACATTTTAAGTATCTCGGAATCACGATACCACAGGACCTGACCCTTCTGTATTCACTGAATTTCACTCTGTCCACTCTTACAATCCCTGATAAAGCAGCTAAAACATGGTCCTTCCAACACATCATGGTTCGATTGCTGCAACGTAGTAAAGATGACCTTGCTACCAAAAGCATTGTACCTATTCCAGATTGTTCCCATTATGGTCCCAACGGCATTCTTCAAAACACTAACCTCGGCGATCGTGCACTTCATATGGAAAGGACACAAACTCCGATACAGAGCACTGCAACACCTGATACAACCAAAGGCTATAGGGGGTGTGTCATTATCTAGTCCGCTCAAATACTATCGAGCGGCACACCTGGTGAGAATTGTTGAATGGCACAGATGTACGAAAATATGGGCACACATGGAAATTGAAAATTCACGAAATGAGAGCCCAGGAGCAGTATGGCTGGACAGACTGGAAGCAACCCCATCGACGCGCCAACACCCTATGATCGGACCCACACTGAACGTTTGGAACGGACTGAGGTTCCGTGTCACACTAACCACACCAAAGGGGCCACTATATCCGCTCACTTTGAACCCGGCCTTCCCTGAGGCATTAGATAGCAGACTCTACAGCTTCTTACACGACAAGTATCCAATCCTAATCACAGAGGTGGCTAACGCAGAACAGCTAAAAACACTGCCGGAACTGATGGGAGAAAGAACATTATCGTTCCTAGAAAACTTTAGATACCACCTACTACGGCATTTTGTTCAATTGATAAATCCAAAGCAGAATCTCCGAAGAACCCCAACACAGTTCGAGGATCTATGCTTATGCAGGAAGTCCATAGCCAGTAGCATCTCTACGTTATACCAACTGCTACTTTTAGCAACAAGCCCACATCCAACCCATACATTTCGAAATGAGAAGAAGAACTGGGAGTGACCTTGACCGAAGCACAATGGGCAAAAATAATGATACTGACATATCACAGCTCCCTCAGCTCTAGACTACGTGAAACAAACTACAAAATCCTAACTAGATGGTATCTGACGCCAGACCGTCTGCATAGGATTACCTCCAGCAGCTCAGTACTGTGCTGAAGGTGTGAAGAGGTGAGGGGAACAATGACCCATATCTGGTGGGAATGCAGAACACTGCAGCCTTTCTGGAAGCAAATACACAAAGGGCTACTCGAAGTAACGGGGACAGACATAGAATTTGCCCCCACCAATATGCTCCTTGCACACAAATATGCCTGTATCGGCATATAAAAAATCCCTAACAAGACACCTGCTGACTGCAGCTAGATCACTGGTCCCGGCCAACTGGAGGCAACGCGAACTGCCAACAATATGAGAGTGGATAGAATGGGTTGAGGAAGTCAGAGCGATGGAAGAACAAACTGGAAAACTGCAGGACAGGTCAGAAAAATTCCTAGAAATATTGGCCCCATGGCTCACATGTGTCTGGCCTGACAGGGGGCTAATGGCATGTGGGTCAGGTGGGTGGGGGCCTGAGGGAGGGACCCCTGGCCCTCAACCCAACCCTCACAAAATTTTCCTTTCCTTTTTTAAAACATTTTTTTTTATTTTATTTACCCTACCGTGGAGACGTAGTGTTCATCCAAACATACAGGCTCTGAGAACCAACACTGGGTCAGACTGATAGGGAGGGTGAGACAATCACTTAACTAAAATCATACTAAATGGCTATCCTATCATGATTACCGTGGGGGGAGGGGGGAGGAAGGGGAGTAGGGAAAGACCACCGATTATCCCTTAATATAAGCAAAACAACAACGGGAAGTGCTTTCCCAATTGCAGAATCCACAAGTAGGAGTGGGGAGGAGAGTTATGGAGGACAGGGGCAAAACCCAACATTATCAATACACTACGATAGAAAAAGCGTGCAAATCAACAAAACACTAACAGTTACGATGTGAGCTTGCTCATGCAAGAATTCTGTACCATTACCGCACTCATGAAATTGTAAACACCGGTCTTAGTGATGTATTGTACAATAGTAAAAAAACGAAATAAGGAGAAAGACAAGCGGGGCGGGGCTGGGGGCAGGGCCGTCTTTAACGCGGGGCAAACGGGGCACCTGCCCAGGGCCCAGTTACTCCTTGGGGGCCCAAAGCAGCTGCCCCGTTTGCCTCGCCACCCATAGCCTGCAAAAGAAAAATCCCCCCCCTCCCCATGGGCCTGCGGTGCTGGTACTGCAGCTGCACCGAGGCCCATACTCTAAGGAGGCTCACCGGGTGGCCAATACATTTAGTGCCACCCAGTGAGCATGTTTCAGCAGGGGCCCGGTCGGGTGCTGTGGCCCTTTAACAGCACAACCGGGCCCCTTGCTTTACAGCAGCAGTGGGAGGAAGTGACGTCCGCAAGTCACTTCCTCCCTCAGAGATGATGAGCCGTGCGGGAGGGAGCTTGTGCCAGGACGCAGTGAGGAGGCGGACTGAGCAAAGAGACCAAGTCCCCAACTCCCAATCACCCAAGCCAGCACACTGGACCCCTAGGGAAGGTAGGAAGCTGGAGGGGGACTTTAAAGTTTGCATAGGTGTGTGTCAGTATGTCTGTTGGTCAGTATGTCTTTGTGTCAGTATGTCTGTGTTTGTGTGTGTGTCTGTCAGTAGTTCTATGTGTGTGTCTGTCAGTAGGTCTGTGTGTGTCAGTAGGTCTGACTGTCTGTGTGCCAGTATGTCTGTGTGCCAGTATGTCTGTGTGTGTGTGTGTGGGTGTCTGTCAGTAGGTCTATGTGTGTGTCTGTCAGTAGGTCTGTGTGTGTCAGTAGGTCTGACTGTCTGTGTGCCAGTATGTCTGTGTGTCAGTGTGTGTCTGTCAGTAGGTCTATGTGTGTGTCTGTCAGTAGGTCTATGTGTGTCAGTAGGTCTGTGTGTGTGTCAGTAGGTCTGTCTGTGTAGTATGTCTGTATGTGTCTGTCAGTAGGTCCGTGTCTGTCAGTAGGTCTGACTGTGTGTGTGTCAGTATGTCTGTGTGCCAGTATGTCTGTGTGTCAGTGTGCCAGTATGTCTGTCTCTGTGTGCCATAAATATATATATATATATATATATATATGTGTGTGTGTGTGTGTGTGTGTGTGTGTATGTGCATACATCTCAGCATTCACACACTAACACCACATACAAAAACACCCTGGCATTCAAACTCCAACACTAAGTACAAACACACGTCTGAGTTACACACCAAAATTATATGTAAACACACCCCTGCATTCAAAAACCAACACTACACATAAATACATGCTTGCACATACGCAAACACCACATACAAACATATTCCATACAAAAACCTGTTAACATTCAAACACACAAAAAACAGCTTAGTGCTAAATACAAACCTTCAAACATGGGTAAATGGTAGAGCCCTAGCTGTCAGTGCATTGCTGGAGTTGCACGACAGATGGGGATCTACCTTTTAATCACCCGTGCGATAGGGAGGCTCAAAAACATTCTTGCACCTCTCTACTTTAGGTCTGCCACTTCGTTAGGGTGGAGGACGTGATTGCACGCCTTGTGAGGGGGGACAGGTTCCAGGGGGCCCAAGCAAATGCTTTGCCCAGGGTCCAATCAAAATTAAACACGGCCCTGGCTGGGGGGGGGGCGACGGGGTTGAATGAAAAGTGAGAAAACACGCATGGATCTTCATAGGCTGCAGAGGCTAATACTACAACTGATACAAAGGGAAAATAAGAAGGAAAAACAGAATAACACTGCCATTGAATATATGTATTTTTGTGTTTACACTAGCACATTTACCGTTGGTAGGTGAAAAATCTTCCCGGAGCAAAGCCATTACCTGGCTATTCTCTTCATACTCTCTGTTGACTTTTCTGTGCTGTCTATATTAATTTGGGTATCTGACTCTGTAATACTGTTATTAAGATTGTATTTTGTGACAATCTTTCAAATAAAGATTGTCAAAAAAAAAATGTCAGCATCTCAAATCTTGGGACAAGTTGAAGGACATATAGTGTCACACTTTGGAAATATTTTGCTTAGGATAAGATTTAGCTAATGATTGCTTTCTACCAATATAAGGCTTAGAATGTTCTGTAGCTAAGTTCCTTTAAAGTTGCATTGGTTCTTGAGCGTCCCTTTATAGTTTGATGTAGTAAAGAAAGTATATATCATTTATATATATCGAATTAATGCCAGGGCCGTCTTTAATAACGAATGGACCCCTAAAAATATCAACATACTACAAAATTAAATATATATATTTTTTCCATTTTTATTTATTTTTTGTAAATCTTTATTTTTGGTCATGCATGAGAATACAATGCAATCTGCAATGCCACAACAGCAAACGCAGGAGTTTGTTGAACACACAATGAAACAGTGAGCATGACATCAGATACAGTTAGATAAAACACTACGTTTCATTTTGAGAAAACAGCACAATATTTTATGTTAAGAGTATAGTAGATAAATTGCGCTTTTTCAATTATACGAGTAGGAAAAATAGTCAGCGGAGAGACAAAGCGGCATAATATAAGAATCTGGCCATACTGACTGACTATGCGAGGGGTGTAAACAAGAGTATCCGATTTAGTAAATGCTGGGCTGATTAGTAATAATGTTTAAGCATAACTAGGAAGCATGTTCTGTAGGTATAACAAGATAATCATGCATAGTTAGGTATGTCAGCATGTCAATAACGTGAAACAAGGGGTTAAACAGGCTGTGCTGACTGACAGCTCTATTAGTGATAAACAATTGTTTAGGCATTGTAAGTCAAGAAGCATTATGAGTGTTGGGGGTTGAAGTTTGGGAAGAGTGTGCTTTTCCAGCTGATCACCTTAAGCAAACATGGTTTATACTGCCCTTTTCACAGTCATTACTAGAGGCATGTAGGTTACTTTAGGTAGGGTTTGCATATAACTAATGGGAATAACATTGTGATCAAGGTGCTCATTATGGCAGTATACTGCCCAGTCTGGCTTCGTACTCATCAGATCTTGGTTTATGAGTCCAGGATAGTTCGTGTGGAACTCAAGTTACGGGCCACAAGGTAGGTCTCGCAAGTTGGCAGGTCGGGCATTCATCCTTCTCCCCTACAGAGGTCGTGCTTTGTTGTTGAGCATAGTCCACTTTGGAGGGCCGAGCTGCAGTGTGGAGTTGGGGTGCCCTCCATCCCCGGGTTTGTGTAAGAGCTGGTACCCTCTGGCCACGAGCCTGGGGTCCGTCAAGGTCCACGGACGTCCCATGTGGGATTAAACAGTGGGCTTTACATTTGCAAGTTTCTTTCACGCCTTTTGGCCCTCTGTAAGTGTGGCTGGTACCTTCGGATCAAGACCCATTTTGCCCTCAGCCCAGGTGGGCAGTATGTCTGGGTGGCTGAAGCTGGGAGCAGCGTTGTGCCCTTGAGGGGTTTCCCAAGCCTCCTCTCGCCTCTGCTTTGTTGTCTGTGGTGGCTCATGTTTTGTCATCATTGGCTTCAAGCGTTCCAGCAGCTTAGCCCAGAATCTGTTAAAGATCCCTGGGGCTCAGCAAGTTGAGTTGAGGTAGCTGCGGGCCTCGTGCAGCTGGGCATGCATGTCTGCCACCTTGGGTGCCTTAGCTCCAGTTTAGCTTGGGAGGGCAGTGAGGTTCATCAAGGGTAATGTGGACTAGTAACTGGACAACACCTAGTCCTGGAGGTACAACAACACTTTGTTGGCCACACACGCACACACGGATTTTATATCAAACCCTATGCAAGGGCTGTATACCAAACAATCCCAGTGTTCCCTCCCAGGGTCTTCCCCCTCCCAGGGGTCTTCAGCATGACTATAAGATACTCAAAATAACTAGTACCTGAGTATCCACTGGAATAATGAATAATAATGATTCTATACAAAGTGAGATATAGAGATATCTATAATGAGAAAATACAATAATAGAAAAATGGGTCAGGTGAAAGTAGAAAATAACTGCCTTATGGCAAAAAAACTCCCTTCCTAATGTCTCTAAAAGTAGATACTGCAGTACACAGGTTTAGACTTTAATATATAATGCTTCATAGGTCAATATCTGTGACTGCAGGCTGGTATCAATACATCCAAAGAATATATAAGAGACATTAAGGACTTACTTTTACCTAGTAAGTCTCAAGCTGTGGCATTATATAAGATATAATACTAAATTGCTAGCATATTGGAACATTAGAGGCTGAGTAAGCAGAAAAGTATAAATAGATACTATATATTGGATCTATTGAAAATAATTCAATCAGTAAATTGTATCAAAAAAGTATCTATAATGTTAACTGCCATGTACTCAATTGCTAGCATATTTGGACATAAGTAACTGAATAAGCAGAAGAGTATAATTGAATAGACAAAATATATCCACAAATGGATCTGTTATATAATATGCCACATATTAGGAGGTATAAAGCATAAGAGAGAGATAGAGTGAATAGTGAAAAAACAGTGTGCTAAATGTGCAGAGCCATGCTTAGAATGCTGGCTGCCTGCACATGGTGACAGAGTGCCCTATAAGTGAAAAAGATGAGGGGAAAGAAGACCCCCCCCCCCTCCAAAATAATAGTTTTCCTAATCAGGGTTTATGCCCCAAGACACAACTGGAGTGTCTTATAAGGTGTGACCATCTACAGGCTAAGTGGTCTAGTCTATTTTTTAGACAGCCATTGCCTGTAGACGGCCTTCTTTCTTTTTTCTTGTTTGGTCATCACCATGACACTGGAGTTCTAGTCCCCTGTTCCCGCCCACCAAGCACGGGGTTCCCACTTCCGGTGACAGGGGTCTTCTTCCCAGGATTCCCTTGGTCCCCTGTTCCCGCCACCTAATTACAGGTTTTCCACTTCCGGTGACAGGGGGAGCTTCTTCCCAGCAACCTCTGTACCTAGGAGTCACAGCACGGCAAAGCTTCTTGCCTCCCATTTACAGAAAGCCCACCAAACCAGCTATTGTCCCCAAAGGATGCCCATACCAATCCCACGGATCCCCGTAATGGTACCTGCTTCAAAAAAAGCCTCTGTTCATGGGGTCCTGTGGGAAACCGGGCAAGGGAAGCATCTCCTTTCGCGGTACGAATGCTCCCCCTAGGCGGCATTTGTTTGTATGAACAACGGCCGCCCAGTGAAGCACTCATTAATTACTTCCCTTGCGGTTTCACACTTATGTTGCGAGTTGTTAACGTTCTAATTGATTGGTGTGAACATTCCAATGGGCACTGGGGGAGGTCCCGTTCGGGAACCAAACTGGGTAGGAAGCAGTTCGCGAATGCTCCACCTGGATGGCGGTCGTCTATACGAACTGGCGGCCACCCAGGCGACGGCACGCATCAAGGCTTCCCTTGCGGTTTTGGGCATCAGGTCAAGGTGTTAATGTTCTGATGGGCGCTCTAATGGCCAATTAGATGGAGCACTCGTTCGGGGGGGTGAATAGAGTCTCTTTTTGGGGGTATTCCCCAACAGACAGTGGGTAGGGTACATGTAACCAGGACAAAACACACAAACACAGCAGGGAAAAATCACGTACAGGTAGGCTGTCTGCCACAATTAAATCTTTTAAAACGATCTAATCTTTCAGCCTCTCTTTAATTATTATTATTTATAAATCGCCAGCAAATTTATGTACAATGGGTGGACTAAAAGAGAAGTATTTACAACAAGACGAGTTGGGCAAACTAGAACAGATGAAGTTGAGGACACTCCTCAAACAAGCTTATATTCTAGAGGGAGTGGGGTAAAGTGACACAAGAAATTGCTAGAATAGCATATAATGAAGGCTTAGTTTTTGTTTGTTTTTTTAATACCGTTGGATAAGCTTTAAAATGTATTCAATATTTTTGGGTAAATTTTTAAATAATAATATTATGAAAAATACTGTAATTTTGTAACATTTTGATATATTGATTTTTTAAATAATCTGTTATTTTAGCACTTTTATCAAATACAGGTAGATACAACATTCATTTACAGAAAATCAAACATTAAAATACATTTACACATTCATATAGGCTACTGCCGAAACATATAACAACTCTAATATCCAATTTTAGACTTCTTATAAAATATTATAAATTCTGCTTATATCGAGCTATATCAACAGCCCAAGGTAGTTTAACATTTAAGCTTAAAATCTATCAGTAACAGTTTTCTATTAATTAGATTTTGAAAATCCATAAGAGTTATTTTTGATCCATTTTACACTGGTATAACTCTTTTTATTTCATTCCATTCTGGTGTCCTATACGTCTCCACTTTCTCGCTAGTGCCGATTTTGAGGCCATCAGAATGTGTTATCATCATTCTATTACCAAAGGACATGTAGTATGTCTAGGCCAGTCTAAATGAAAGAGATAGCTCTCTGGAGTGAGGGACAGTTTCACCGCCCATAGTATGTCTATCTGGTCTTTAATGTCACTCCATACTGTGGCGGAACCTGTTCAGTAATGGCTGTGTGCACTCCCCATGTCTTTCCCCCATATTGTATTGTACTGCTGTGTTCTACCTACTCCCCGTTCGGGAGAGCTCATACAAAAGGGTTCCGTTCGTCTCCCAAACGGTTACCACCCCAAGCCCCCATTTAGAATGTTTAGTTAGAACGTTCACACCTCACTAACGGGGTGTGAAAACAACAATCCGCAAGAGAAGCCTCGGAGCGTGCCGACCCTCGTTAGATGAACACCGTCCAAGGGGAGCATTCGCAGATTGCTACTCGTCTCATTCAGTTCCCGAACGAGGACCTCCCCAGTGCCCCATGGAATGTTCGCACCAATCAATTAGAATGTTGGCAACTTGCAACATAAGTGTGAAACCGCAAGGGAAGTAATTAATGACTGCTTCCCAGGATGGCCGCCGTTCGTATAGACCCTGCGAACGGTGGCTGTTCATGCCTATTACCATTCTGGGGGTCCCTGAGATTGGTGGGGACATTCTTTGGGGACAATAGCTGGTTTGCTGGGCTTTCTGTAACTGGGAGACAAGAAGGCGGGAAGCTTTGCCACACTGTGACTCCCAGGTACAGAGGCACATAGGATGAAGACCCCTGGTCACCGGATGTAGGAAAGCTCTAGGATGGGTGGTGGGAACAAATGGACTGTCTGTTTTCTATTTTAAGAACTCTTTTTAGTCTTTGCCATACAATCAGGATATTACCCATAACGAAAGGTTTACCAAGGTCAGCCTTATTGTATCAGTTCTGCTTGATTCAATCTACTTCTCCTTTGGCATCCTCCCTCTAAACAGCATTGGAACGTGAAACATTACAGGCATTGTGATAGTCTATTATATTAGGAATGGCTGTATATACACATAGATATACTGATTATATTTTAATATCTTGAAAAAAATCTTGAAAAAAATAATTTTAAAAGTTTATCCAAAGATATTACATTATTTGCAAAGCTTATCCAACACCCCAGGCACCAAAACAACTTCATCTAAATTAAGTTGTTATGGTTCCAGGAGGCCAACGGCTTATTCTTACCTTCGCAGGTTAAACAATTTCAGAAAGGTTAAACCCAAAGTTGCTGCCAGCAGCGATCTCAGCTCCCCCCTGGGGGTATTTTTCTTCTTTCCAGATTTAGGAACCGTGGGGTGCCATCTGGCAGGGGCGCCGCTGATTGGCTTGGGAAAGGTACGCTTCTTTGCAAGACCGTTTTGTGAATGGGTAGTCACTAAATGGCTGAGAGCGTCAGCTGACAACTCTCAGCCAATCAGCGGCACCCTGACTGCGGCATTCCGCGCTTTCTGAATCTAGAATTTTAGAAGCCAGATGCTGACGCTGGGGGCAGAGATTGGCACTGGCGGTAACTATGGGGTTAAACCTTTCAAAAACAGTTTTAACCCCTGAAGGTAATAGGAAGTTGTTATGGTGGGTGCCTTATAATGCATTAACTGTCCCTTTAAATCGAGGCTATAGTTAGTGAACCATTTCAGTGATAAATAGCTAATCAGGGTATACTAGTAAATCATCCAGCAAATTTCATCCATATGGTTAGAAGAAGTGCAAAATAAATGTCACACTCACTGTAGACCCAAAATGTGTCTCAACTATAAGAGAGCAGAATCATTGCCTTCACACAAGGTTAATCCCCAATGCTGCATGTTACAAGATAAATATATTTCCATCCTTTAGAAGGCATGCTTATTTTGCTCAAAACTTAATAAAACACAAAGTACAATACCAATCTTTTATCCAGATATTTGATGAACTATCCCTTCTCTGTAAACAATTCATGTGGGTTGCTATGGGCAGGAGACATGCAGCATGATTTATATCAAGCTCCTAGCATACAGTTAAAAAAGGGAAAAGATAAATATCCTATTATGTGATTTGTAAGCACACCGCCCTCTTGCTGGGCAATTATGAAAAATGCATATCAATGCCAGTATCAATGTACCTCTCACTATAAAATGTTCATAAGGGCCCTATTGTAATGGCGGTCTGAGATAGGAAAAAAATTGTATTACCCGGAAATGCCCATTTTATTGATTTATTCTACACAGTGATATAGAGAGAGTGCATTCTGATAATAACATTTTAAATTGCTCACTGAGATTTTAATTCCTTTTATTTATTTTTTAATAAACTGGAAAAAAAAGTCCATTATGTATTACACAAAATTTTGGAGGTAGCTGAGCCCTATGTCTATGCCATCGATGTATGTCTTACTGTCAATGTGTCAGCATGACAAACTGAACCTCAGAAAAATCAAACAACAGTAAGAATGTGGATAATAATGTTTTAGCCCTAAATTATTTGCATTATATAGGGACAATAAGTTACAGAAACAGTGAGGAATTGAATCTGACTCATCTGTTAATGTCACCAAGTACACACAGTCAGGTCAAAAATAAAGTATACCCTCTCTAAAGTCTATGGTTTCACATATTAGGACATAATAATACTTGATCAAGTATGGTTTGTTTGAAATGGTTCCCAGGAGAAAGTCTCTTCTCTCTAAAAATTACGTGGCAGCACGGCTTAGGTTTGCAAAGTTGAATCTGAACAAACCACGAAACTTCTGGAACAATTTCCTTTGGACAGACAAGACCAAAGTGGAGATGTTTAGGCCATAATGCACAGTGTCACGTTTGGTTAAAACCAAACAGCATATAAAACCAACTGTTAAGCATGGTGATAGTGGGGTAATGATTTGGGCTTGTTTTGCAACCACAGGACCTGGAAACTTTGCCGTCATTGAATTTACCACAAAGTCTTCTGTATACCAAAGCATTCTAGAGTCAAGTGTGAAGCTAAAGCTTTGCCGAAATTGGGTTATACAACAGGACAATGATCCCATGCACACCAGCAAATCTACAACAGAACGGCTGAAATAGAAAAGAATTAGCATGCAATGGCTCAGTAAAAGTCCAGACCTCAATCCAATTGAAATGTTGTGGCAGGATCTTAAGAGAGCTGTAAATAAACAAATGCCAACAAACCTCAATGAACTAAAGCAATGTTGTAAGGACGAGTGGGCCAAAATTCCTCCACAACGATGTGAGAGATATAGTCATACAGAAAACGATTAATTCAAATTATTGCTGCTAAAGGTGGTTCTACAAGCTATTGAATCATAAGGTGTACTTTTCACATATGGCTTTATTTTTGTTAAACAAATCATGACACGGTGTAATATGTTATGTGTAGTTATTCATCTTAGTTTGCATTAACCTAATTTTAAGACCTGCTAAAGAGGAGATAATTGTTATTATGTCCTGATATCTCACTCACTTTACTGTCTAAGCCAGATTGAAGGCTTAGACAGTAAAGTGATGCCAGCACAAACATCAGAGCACAAAGTTGCTGCTTATGCAGATGACATGATGTTTCGGGTGTCCAAACCACACATCACTACCAAACATACTCAAAGAATTGGAACTCTATGGACACTAGAGCAACTTTAGAATTAATAAAGACAAGTCAGAAATATTGAACATTTCACTGGAGGGACGGGAGGCGGATGGACTAAAGCAGAACTTCCCATCCCGTTGGTGCCCAACACATTTTAAGTATCTCGGAATCACGATACCACAGGACCTGACCCTTCTGTATTCACTGAATTTCACTCTGTCCACTCTTACAATCCCTGATAAAGCAGCTAAAACATGGTCCTTCCAACACATCATGGTTCGATTGCTGCAACGTAGTAAAGATGACCTTGCTACCAAAAGCATTGTACCTATTCCAGATTGTTCCCATTATGGTCCCAACGGCATTCTTCAAAACACTAACCTCGGCGATCGTGCACTTCATATGGAAAGGACACAAACTCCGATACAGAGCACTGCAACACCTGATACAACCAAAGGCTATAGGGGGTGTGTCATTATCTAGTCCGCTCAAATACTATCGAGCGGCACACCTGGTGAGAATTGTTGAATGGCACAGATGTACGAAAATATGGGCACACATGGAAATTGAAAATTCACGAAATGAGAGCCCAGGAGCAGTATGGCTGGACAGACTGGAAGCAACCCCATCGACGCGCCAACACCCTATGATCGGACCCACACTGAACGTTTGGAACGGACTGAGGTTCCGTGTCACACTAACCACACCAAAGGGGCCACTATATCCGCTCACTTTGAACCCGGCCTTCCCTGAGGCATTAGATAGCAGACTCTACAGCTTCTTACACGACAAGTATCCAATCCTAATCACAGAGGTGGCTAACGCAGAACAGCTAAAAACACTGCCGGAACTGATGGGAGAAAGAACATTATCGTTCCTAGAAAACTTTAGATACCACCTACTACGGCATTTTGTTCAATTGATAAATCCAAAGCAGAATCTCCGAAGAACCCCAACACAGTTCGAGGATCTATGCTTATGCAGGAAGTCCATAGCCAGTAGCATCTCTACGTTATACCAACTGCTACTTTTAGCAACAAGCCCACATCCAACCCATACATTTCGAAATGAGAAGAAGAACTGGGAGTGACCTTGACCGAAGCACAATGGGCAAAAATAATGATACTGACATATCACAGCTCCCTCAGCTCTAGACTACGTGAAACAAACTACAAAATCCTAACTAGATGGTATCTGACGCCAGACCGTCTGCATAGGATTACCTCCAGCAGCTCAGTACTGTGCTGAAGGTGTGAAGAGGTGAGGGGAACAATGACCCATATCTGGTGGGAATGCAGAACACTGCAGCCTTTCTGGAAGCAAATACACAAAGGGCTACTCGAAGTAACGGGGACAGACATAGAATTTGCCCCCACCAATATGCTCCTTGCACACAAATATGCCTGTATCGGCATATAAAAAATCCCTAACAAGACACCTGCTGACTGCAGCTAGATCACTGGTCCCGGCCAACTGGAGGCAACGCGAACTGCCAACAATATGAGAGTGGATAGAATGGGTTGAGGAAGTCAGAGCGATGGAAGAACAAACTGGAAAACTGCAGGACAGGTCAGAAAAATTCCTAGAAATATTGGCCCCATGGCTCACATGTGTCTGGCCTGACAGGGGGCTAATGGCATGTGGGTCAGGTGGGTGGGGGCCTGAGGGAGGGACCCCTGGCCCTCAACCCAACCCTCACAAAATTTTCCTTTCCTTTTTTAAAACATTTTTTTTTATTTTATTTACCCTACCGTGGAGACGTAGTGTTCATCCAAACATACAGGCTCTGAGAACCAACACTGGGTCAGACTGATAGGGAGGGTGAGACAATCACTTAACTAAAATCATACTAAATGGCTATCCTATCATGATTACCGTGGGGGGAGGGGGGAGGAAGGGGAGTAGGGAAAGACCACCGATTATCCCTTAATATAAGCAAAACAACAACGGGAAGTGCTTTCCCAATTGCAGAATCCACAAGTAGGAGTGGGGAGGAGAGTTATGGAGGACAGGGGCAAAACCCAACATTATCAATACACTACGATAGAAAAAGCGTGCAAATCAACAAAACACTAACAGTTACGATGTGAGCTTGCTCATGCAAGAATTCTGTACCATTACCGCACTCATGAAATTGTAAACACCGGTCTTAGTGATGTATTGTACAATAGTAAAAAAACGAAATAAGGAGAAAGACAAGCGGGGCGGGGCTGGGGGCAGGGCCGTCTTTAACGCGGGGCAAACGGGGCACCTGCCCAGGGCCCAGTTACTCCTTGGGGGCCCAAAGCAGCTGCCCCGTTTGCCTCGCCACCCATAGCCTGCAAAAGAAAAATCCCCCCCCTCCCCATGGGCCTGCGGTGCTGGTACTGCAGCTGCACCGAGGCCCATACTCTAAGGAGGCTCACCGGGTGGCCAATACATTTAGTGCCACCCAGTGAGCATGTTTCAGCAGGGGCCCGGTCGGGTGCTGTGGCCCTTTAACAGCACAACCGGGCCCCTTGCTTTACAGCAGCAGTGGGAGGAAGTGACGTCCGCAAGTCACTTCCTCCCTCAGAGATGATGAGCCGTGCGGGAGGGAGCTTGTGCCAGGACGCAGTGAGGAGGCGGACTGAGCAAAGAGACCAAGTCCCCAACTCCCAATCACCCAAGCCAGCACACTGGACCCCTAGGGAAGGTAGGAAGCTGGAGGGGGACTTTAAAGTTTGCATAGGTGTGTGTCAGTATGTCTGTTGGTCAGTATGTCTTTGTGTCAGTATGTCTGTGTTTGTGTGTGTGTCTGTCAGTAGTTCTATGTGTGTGTCTGTCAGTAGGTCTGTGTGTGTCAGTAGGTCTGACTGTCTGTGTGCCAGTATGTCTGTGTGCCAGTATGTCTGTGTGTGTGTGTGTGGGTGTCTGTCAGTAGGTCTATGTGTGTGTCTGTCAGTAGGTCTGTGTGTGTCAGTAGGTCTGACTGTCTGTGTGCCAGTATGTCTGTGTGTCAGTGTGTGTCTGTCAGTAGGTCTATGTGTGTGTCTGTCAGTAGGTCTATGTGTGTCAGTAGGTCTGTGTGTGTGTCAGTAGGTCTGTCTGTGTAGTATGTCTGTATGTGTCTGTCAGTAGGTCCGTGTCTGTCAGTAGGTCTGACTGTGTGTGTGTCAGTATGTCTGTGTGCCAGTATGTCTGTGTGTCAGTGTGCCAGTATGTCTGTCTCTGTGTGCCATAAATATATATATATATATATATATATATGTGTGTGTGTGTGTGTGTGTGTGTGTGTATGTGCATACATCTCAGCATTCACACACTAACACCACATACAAAAACACCCTGGCATTCAAACTCCAACACTAAGTACAAACACACGTCTGAGTTACACACCAAAATTATATGTAAACACACCCCTGCATTCAAAAACCAACACTACACATAAATACATGCTTGCACATACGCAAACACCACATACAAACATATTCCATACAAAAACCTGTTAACATTCAAACACACAAAAAACAGCTTAGTGCTAAATACAAACCTTCAAACATGGGTAAATGGTAGAGCCCTAGCTGTCAGTGCATTGCTGGAGTTGCACGACAGATGGGGATCTACCTTTTAATCACCCGTGCGATAGGGAGGCTCAAAAACATTCTTGCACCTCTCTACTTTAGGTCTGCCACTTCGTTAGGGTGGAGGACGTGATTGCACGCCTTGTGAGGGGGGACAGGTTCCAGGGGGCCCAAGCAAATGCTTTGCCCAGGGTCCAATCAAAATTAAACACGGCCCTGGCTGGGGGGGGGGCGACGGGGTTGAATGAAAAGTGAGAAAACACGCATGGATCTTCATAGGCTGCAGAGGCTAATACTACAACTGATACAAAGGGAAAATAAGAAGGAAAAACAGAATAACACTGCCATTGAATATATGTATTTTTGTGTTTACACTAGCACATTTACCGTTGGTAGGTGAAAAATCTTCCCGGAGCAAAGCCATTACCTGGCTATTCTCTTCATACTCTCTGTTGACTTTTCTGTGCTGTCTATATTAATTTGGGTATCTGACTCTGTAATACTGTTATTAAGATTGTATTTTGTGACAATCTTTCAAATAAAGATTGTCAAAAAAAAAATGTCAGCATCTCAAATCTTGGGACAAGTTGAAGGACATATAGTGTCACACTTTGGAAATATTTTGCTTAGGATAAGATTTAGCTAATGATTGCTTTCTACCAATATAAGGCTTAGAATGTTCTGTAGCTAAGTTCCTTTAAAGTTGCATTGGTTCTTGAGCGTCCCTTTATAGTTTGATGTAGTAAAGAAAGTATATATCATTTATATATATCGAATTAATGCCAGGGCCGTCTTTAATAACGAATGGACCCTGGGCAAGTGTTTGCTTGGGCCCCCTGGGCCCTGCCGCTCTCGCCCCTCACTCCCTGGTATGCAATCACGGCATCCATCCCAACGCAGTGGCGGTACTAAAGTAGAATGAATTTTATTGGGACCCCCAATTGCAAGGTTGGACTAAAGGTAGAACCCCATCTGTCGTGCAACTCCAACAATGCTTTGACAGCTGGGACTCTACCAATTTCCCATGCTTGCAGGGTTGTATTTAGCACTGAGCCATGTTTGTATGTTTGAATGTAAGCATGTGTTTGTATGGAGTATGTTTGTGTGAATGTGTTTGTATGTGGTACTGGAGTTTGAATGCAAGTGTGCATTTATGTGTAGTGTTTGTTTTTGAATGTAGGAGTGTGCTTGTATGTAGTGTTGACGTTTCAATGCAGGAGTGTGTTTTATATGTAGTGTTGAAGTTTGAATGGAGGGGTGTATTTGTATTTAAAGTTGCGGCTCAGATGCACAGGTACACACTCTGACGCACAAGCAGATACACAGATACATACACTGACTACATACAGATAAACAGGCACATACACTGACAGACACACTGACACAGGTACATATATTGACACACACACAGACACATACACTGGTAGACGTACTGACAGACATACTGACACAGGCACATATACAGACATACTGACACACAGACACATATACCGACATACTGACACACACACACAGACACATACACTGATCAACATACTGACACACATACACTGACAGATATACTGACACCCACAACACCCGCGACAGATAATACTGACACCCATTACGCACAGGAAATACTGACACACACACACAGGCACATACACTGACACACACAGACTGATATACTGACACACACGCACACAGACATGCCGGCGCACAGACAGATATACTGACACATGCATACACATGCATAACAGACAGACATACTGACGCACTGACAGACATACTGACACACACATACTGACACACACAGATATACACACACACATATATACTGACACACAGACAGACAGACATACTGACACATACACACAGACATACTGACACACACACACAGACATACTGACACACACACATACAGGCATACTGACATGCACAGACAGACTGACACACACACACAGATTTACTGAAACACACACACACAGATATACTGACACACAGACAGACATATATACTGACAAAAACACACACAGACATACTGACACACAGACAGACATACTGACACACATACACTAACACACACTAACACACAAACACACACTAACACACATACACTAACACACACTAACACACAAACACACACTAACACACATACACTAACACACACTAACACACAAACACACACTAACACACATACACTAACACACAAACACACACTAACACACAGACACTAACACACAAACACACACACTAACACACA
>OW240914.1:116777619-116793186 GCA_933207985.1 Pelobates cultripes
GTGAGTGTATGTGTGTGACTGTGTGTGTGTGTCTGTGTGTGAGTGTATGTGTGCCTGAGTGACTGTGTGTCTGTGAGTGACTGTCTGTGATTGAGTGTGTGTCTGTGTGTGAGTGTATGTGTGCCTGAGTGACTGTGTGCCTATGAGTGACTGTCTGTGATTGAGTGTGTGTCTGTGTGTAAGTGTCTGTGTGTGACTGTGTGTGTGTGTGTGTATGTGTGTGTGTGAGTGTATGTGTGCCTGAGTGACTGTGTGCCTGTGAGTGACTGTGTGCATGAGTATGTGTGTCTGTGAGTGAGTGTGTCTGTGAGTGTATGTGTGTGTGTGTCTGTGAGTGATTGTATGAGTGTGTGTGTGTGTCTGTGAGTGCTTGTATGAGTACTGCATGTGAGTGTATGAGTGTGGCAGTGTATGTGTGTCTGTCAGTGTGTGTTTGTGAGTGTCTGTCAAATCAGTGAGAGTATCTTTGTCATTGAGTCTGTGTGTGAGCATCAGTGTGTCTGTCAATGAATGAGTGTGTGTCAGATCAGTGAGTCTGTGTGTTTGTCATTGAGTGTGTGTGACTGTCAGTGTGTATACACCACTGAGTGTAGCGTGGCGGAGCGCAGTACAGGAGCTTCTGTTTCCTGTACCCGGCCAGACTGACCGGAGGTGCTCACTGAGAGAGCACTCCCTGTCAGTCTAGCCAGGTACAGAAAATTGAAGCTCCTGTAGGGGATATCCTCCACTCGGCAACGCTACAAGAGAGGTAGGAGGCACACCAGGAAGGGGAGTGCGACCACTAAAGGGGTGGGGGGTGCGCCAAGGGACAGGGAGGGGAGGGGAGAGAAACACCAAGGGACAGGAAAAAGAGAGGAGAGCTTAGAAGAACACTAAGGAACAGGGAAGGGAGGGGACCACTAATGGACGGGGAGAGGGGCAGGTTAAGAGGCACATAGGTGAAGATGTTATTTTAGGTGGAAAGATACATCTTCGCCTATGTACCCAAAAATCTTTGCACCGGCCCTGTATAGATGTTTAAGGCTTTTGTTTTGTTAAAAATCTTTTAAAATCGTGAAAAAATTACCATGATTTCAGCACCAGGCCAAGTTCTCCACTATCTCTTCCAAGCCTTCTCTGCTGTCACTACGCATCATCCAGCAAAGGTCTGTGGTCCAAACATAGATGGGCAGTGAGTTCTGCATGGATGGATGGCAGCATTAATAGAATTGAAGGGAGAAGGGAACCATGGTTACTGACTGATCATGTGCTTGACATTGTGTGAGAATGGGTTAATAGAGTAAGTGAAGGGGGAGGGACAGGGCTAAAAGGAGGGATGGATCAATGTTCTAACGCTAAGTGAAAACTACACTCCTTACGCACAACCAAAGGAATGCAACCACCCATCTTGCAGTTGCCAGATTCAGGACAAACAGTCGATGTGAACCAAATTAGCACTGATGTAGGATTATAACCATTGCCTAGTTTGGGGGAAACAGCAGTCAATCACTAGGCTAGCTTAGGTATCTCCAGCTGTCACATTACTAATGCCCAATATTTCCCAGACACAATCTTCTCCAACACCTTATAAAACACATAGAGAAAGGTATTTCTACTCGCTGCTCATGCACTTTATACTGAACACATTTTGAAAGATAGCATATAAACCTCATATTCCGGGGGGTCGGCGTCTGACTTCCGGTGCAAATGGCGGTATATTGCTAGAGCTCCGCACAACCAGGCCCTTCAAAAGCTAATATCAGCCGCAATTCCTACACCAATTAACGCCCAAAAACCTGCAAAATCACCATCAACTGGCAGTACACTCACTGAGATGGGCGGAGGATGCAAATCAAAACAGGGGTCCACTGTGGCTCCGATCTTCCGTAGCTGCAAACTGAGGAGGAACAGCGGGCCGAAGAGAATAGAGACTATGACTCTGACTCCACAGCTAGTAACATAAGTCACCAAAACACGAACCCCATCACAAAGGATGACATCCGCGGCTTGCTGCACGAAATTAAAGCAAACATGGCGGCAGAATTTACTAAGCACCTGGCTCCCCTACGGGCAGGCCTCACTGATCTCGTGCAACGCACCAGCACCCTGGAAGACAAAATGGATGTCGCCACATCTAGAGCAAACCCCCACGAGCAGGCCATACAAGACCTTAGGGACCAAGTGAAACAGCTAGAGGACGCCCAAGAAGACCTAAATAATAGGTCAAGACGAAATAATATAAGAATAAGGGGCATACCTGAAACAATCGATATGGAGTCCCTCTCATCCACCATCAGGGAAACCTTCTGCAGTTTGCTCCCGGAAGCACCTCCAGCCAAGCTTTTACTGGATCGCGCCCATAGGGCCCCCAATCCTGGAATGACAAGGCCACGAGATGTGATTGTGCGGCTCCACTACTACCACATCAAAGAGAGCCGCACGGGACACACCCCTCCAAATAGAGGGACACCAGGTCCTTTTCTTCCAGGACTTGGCCCCCAGCACCCTGCGAAAGCGAAGAGAGCTGCGTCCACTTACCCAGGAACTCACATGGAGACGGATCCGATACTCATGGGGGCACCATTTTAAACTCACGGTGCAAAGAAATAACCAAATATATACACTCCACAACATCACAGAGGCATGCAGCTTTGCAGAGAGGCTGGGCCTACCCCACGCAGACACCAACGACAGAGAGGCATCCAACGCGGCCCGACAAAACTCCACCCAGAAGAGCTGAGGCGGACCACCAACAACGCCACTCACCGACAGGAGATCCGAACCCTGCCAACCGGGACTAACCAACGCCAGCCTGCAGACCGACACCGCACGCCCAGAACTTCATGACTCTGATTTCCCGACATGGACTGCATTTGCTTACGCCTCCATGGACACTGACACACAGCTCGCCTAAGACTCTCACATACCCGACAGCTCGACAGCGCACAGCATTGCCACCGCCAGAAAATCAGCTAAGATATAGTTACTCACAATGCTAACCTGTATTTATTCCTGTAATTCTGTTGCATGCATGTTTAATTCCAATGTACATACCACATATACACATACAAGCGCGCAACGGCACACAATTTGATATGTTAATGCTTATTATGGTTTAACATGTGACCTACATCTATCCCGTATAGGGACAAGAAGACGCAATTGGGACGACGAAGACCGACACACAAGGTGACAGACACACTAACTAAGACCCATCACCCATCGGAGCGAACCAAACTCATCCACCAACAGACAATTCTGGGTACAGTGCTAACACAAACCCTACACCCTTATGCAATGTACACATAAAGCCTCTCCCTGCTCCCTCCTGACCCCACCGAGGAGGGGTGGCGGGAGGGGGCAGGACGATGCCACAGACACCAACAACTCGCACACAGAATGAATAGAACACACCCCCATGAGGAATTGCAATGACTCAAACGAAAGGCCTGCACGCGACTCCGGCTACCCGCCACTACCTACCAACCTAATCTAATCCCTCACATCTTAGGAGCAGTCAGACGAACCACTCCACCACCTACTGGCAACAAGTAAGACCAGTAGCTCGGCCCTCTAGGGCCCCCCACATATAGAACTACTATCCTACCCTTTTCCTCTCTGCCCCCACCACCACTCCAACCCCATAACCTCTTCCTTTCAACCCATTGCCGTGGCACGGAGCCCAAGCCCGCACCCCACCCACCACCCGCCAACATGCTATACTCCATAGCTAACACCGGACTCAACCCGGTATAATGACCATCACAATGCCCCTCTCCCTGAAATGCATCTCCATCAATACCAAGGGCCTTAACACACCCATAAAAAGACATGGACTACTACGCTGGGCACATAGGCAACACGTAGACATACTACTCCTGCAAGAAACTCACTTCACAACCACACGATCATTTCCCCTCACCAACCGCTACTATAAACAGTTACCTGGCCAATTCCCCGGACACTAAAACGAAATGGGTAGCAATTATAATGAAATCCACATGCCCCTTAACTGACATTAAGTGCACGACGGACCCCCAAGGACGCTAAGTCACAATAGACGGGAAAATAGGCACAACTCCATATGCCATAAGCTCAGTATACGCCCCAACCACCCCAAACGGCACGTTCTGGCAACAATACGCCACACACTTACAGACCTACGCAGGCAAACGCCTGATAATAGGTGGAGACTGCAATGCCGCACACATTCCAGCCATTGATAGATCATCGCGGGGGGCAGACGTCCCACAACCCTCCCGAAACGACACCTACTTCGCCCAATTCCTAACCAAACAAACGCTAGTCGTCATATGGAGAGCACAAAACCCATCTACCCGGGACTACACCGTCTATTCGCACCCACACACCTCAAACACATGCATAGACCACTTTTTAATCTCCCCAAATTTACTACCCCAAGTATCTAGCACCAACATAGGCACCATCTTGTGTTCAGACCACGCCGACATATCACTCATCATCTGCCTCCCTGACTTAAAACGACCATGGTCATGGAAACTGAACCCGCTGCTCCTCCACAACAACCAGATTAAGCTCACAGTCGCCGAAGCCATCGAAGAATATTTTGACACTAACACACCTTCTGCAACCTCACCGACAACACTATGGGCTGTACACAAAGTTATCAGAGGCACTCTCATTAGCTTAGCTTCAGCCCACAAAAAAAGGAAAACACAGCAAATCACAGAGACGCTGACTGAGCTGCGAAAACTAGAAACTAGCCATAAACATGACCCACAGCCAAATACATTGCGCAAACTAAACACCACCAGAGATCTCCTTAAAAGACTCATGCACACGGACATGACCAAAGCCCTAATGTGGCTCAAACAGAAATATTATGAAACAGACAATAAAGCCGACACCATGTTAGCCCGACGGCTCAAAAAACGCATGGAAGCCAAAAAAATATCATCCATACGCACAAGGAAAGGCTCACTCAGCGACTCACCCAAACAAATAGGCGATACATTCCAACAATACTTTGAATCCCTGTACAATCACTCACCACACCTCCGACACGACACCACTGCCTACCGGGAACAGATAGACAACTACCTCCAACGTATAACACTACCTACCCTATCTCAAGCCGCCAAACAAACCCTAGAAGCAGAGGCAACAGTAGAAGAAATGGCGATAGCCCTTGGGGCATGCAAACCTAACAAAAGCCCAGGCCCAGACGGATATACCGTTCTTTACTACAAAGAGTTCAGCCCCTTACTCCTCAAACACCTCTGCGCAGTATTCAATGCTACCCTAAGAGGAGACCATTTGCCACCCGACATGACGATGGCAAATATCTGCCTGCTCCCTAAACCCAACAAGGACCTCACGGAACCCGAACACTACAGATCCATCTCCCTACTAAACGTGGATCTCAAAATTATGAGCAAGATGATGGCCAATAGAATCAACCCATACCTAGACAAACTAATATACCCAGACCAAGTGGGCTTCATCCCCAACAGACAAGCATCAGACAATACATGCAGAAACATAGACATCATATGGCTGACACAACACCGCAAAATCCCCACAACAGTGATGTCACTAGACGCCGAAAAGGCATTCGACCGCCTACTGTGGCCGTTTCTCTACCACACACTACACCATATGAACTTCCCGAATGCATTTCTTGCGTTCCTACAAGCAACATACCACTCCCCCCAAGGAGCCCTCCTCCTTCCCAACATCACCCGGCCTAGATTCCCAATATCGAACGGCACACGACAAGGCTGTCCACTATCGCCCCTTATATTCGCATTATCCTTAGAGCCCCTACTCCAAGCAATACGCATCAATCCTCGCATAGAAGGGGTAACTATCAGAGGCGAACCATACACTGTGTCTGCCTATGCGGACGATATTCTCCTGACACTAACCAACCCGGACCAATCATTAGAATCCCTCCTAGATACCATACATGAATACGCACTGGTCGCAGGATATAAGCTGAATTTAGCAAAATGGGAAATCCTGCCGATTCAACTCTCTGACTCACAACTAACCAGCATAAAAAATAGATACCCATTCCGAATATGCCCATCAGCCATAACATACTTGGGAATACAGCTACCAGTTGACTTAACCACTATATACGCGAAGAACTACACCACGTTACTACGCATAGCACATGCCGACCTGCAAAGGTGGACGACACTGGGAGTGTCCTGGCTGGGTCGGGTGGTGTCTGTAAAAATGAACCTACTCCCCCGATTGCTATACCTCTTTCAGAGGCTGCCCATCCCACCCCACAAAAGCAGATCTCAAAGCCCTACAAACGGCGGTCGATAAATTTATATGGAATGGCTGCAAACCCCAAGTCAGCAGAACCACACTTTATGTCCCCAAAAAACTTCACACACTACTACGCAGCAGCGCAATTAGCCCAGATCCAACACTGGCACGCCCCACCACAAACCAAAAGTTGGATAGACCTCGAACACATAATCTTTGGAAAAGACCATCCATCCCTATACATGTGGGTCCTCAAACCACACCGCCCATTACCACCCCCAACCGCCCCAGCCTTCACACATTACCTGGACCTTTGGGACAAACTGCAGGACAAATATGAACTGTCCTCGTTCCTCTCCACAATGACCCCCACCAGGGCTTACCCCTGTTCACTTTGCCCACTTCGACCAAAGGGACATCGTGAGACTCAACCACCTGTACCAAAACAACGCGGTAATAAAATACTCGGAAATCAAAGACGCGGACACTCTGACAACATTTGACCACTTCCGATATATTCAGTTATGCAGCTTCGCATCAACCCCAATAATACAACAAGACGGTACAGCCACACTCACCCGATTTGAGAAAGAATGCACACACCACCCAATTAGAAAAGGTCAAATCTCGGACCTATACACGACCCTGGCAACCCACCCCACCCAAGTAACATTAACTTACATAGCAGCCTGGGAAAAAGATCTAGGACCCCCAGAAGACATATCTGGGAAGCTACGGCCTCGCTATCAATATGCGGAACAAGCATACAAGATGCTATTTCGCTGGTACCTCACACCCTAATGCCTAGCATTAATCCACAAAACAACACCTAGCACATGCTCTGTGGAGAACAAGGGACATTCCTCCACTGCTGATGTCCCAAAATAAAACCCCTATGGATCAGCGTCACCACGCTACTGACAAAAATTCTACACACGCCATACCCATTGGACCCATGGGTCCTCCTACTCTCAAAATCACTAGAGAACCTATCCAGAGCAGAAAACAAACTCGGTGCATGCATCGCCCTAGCAACAAGATAGCGGAACTGTGGTCAACCACCCAGATATCATCACAAACGAGCATCACCAAAAAAATACAGGATAATATACAAATGGATAAGCTCACATCCCAACTCCATGACATGCCCAAACACTTTCACAAGGTCTGGGACCCATGGCTAGAAGGAGACACCTCCCTACCCTGGTAAATACAAACACAACTTGCACAGAAGCAAACACCCCAAATACATTCTTAACTAGTTCTAAAGACCACATTCCCAACATAGCTCCCCTTAAGCCCAAACATCACCTCACACTGCCCTACCCACCGGGCTGGGGCACCGTGCGGCGGAGTACCACAACTACCCATCCACGGACCCCCCCATCCCTGTGTAGCGTTACTTACCTTAACCGGGGGCCGGTCGCGGTCCTCTCTTCAAGCCGCGCGCGGTCCTGCGGCTGCACGAGCCGCGCGCGGCTCATCCAACTGCTTTGGATGGAAGGCGGCCAGTGACCGCGTGAGGCGGTCACGTGTCCCGCCTGAAACTAAGAGCGCGCCGCGAGTCTCGGGCGCGCTCTTAAAGAGACAGTGGGAGCCTAATTGCCAAAAGGCTCCCATTGGCTCCTGTCATACCACACTCCCTGTACAATTACCTATAGGGGGTGTGGAAGTGACAGGAGCCAATCACTTTCGTTTTAAAGCTATTTAAACTTACCTTTTTCCCTTAGCTCGTTGCCCTATCGTGGTTTCTGTTTCAGTTCCCTTTAGCGCTTGTGGTGTTCAGTTGTGTTTTCTCGTATTGACTTTGGCTTCGTATTCTGACTTCGTTTTCGCTTTATCCTTATCTGTACTGTTTGCCGGCTTGCTGTTTTCCGTGTACCAGACCCCGGCTTGTCCTAGTTTACGCTGTCTCTCTGTGCCCTTGACCTCGGTTTGTTCCTGGCTCTGTCTCCTCTCATATACGTCGAGTCCGGCCATTCTAAGGTCCGGTAGACGTATCTCTCCTCTGTATTTGCCTCTGTTTAGCTGGATCCTGCGTGTAGGGGTATATTCTCGTTACATTACGATAGGGCCATGGACCCCGCAGATTTAGCTCAACAGATGGCGTCCCATGAGGCAAGATTTGTAGAGCAGGATCACCGTATGGATCAAATAGCTCAGGCTCTCCAGACGCTCCTAGCTAGAACCGTTCCAGCAACTACACCTAACCCTCCTACGCCCCTTCTCCCTGAAGTATCTACTTTGCCTAATACTTCGGCCCATTTAACACCTCCTCCTAGGTATGGAGGGGACTCTAAGACTTGCAGAGGGTTTATTAATCAGATTGAATTTCACTTCGAAATGTATCCACGTTCATTTCCCACAGAGAGGTCTAAGGTTGGGTTCTTTATGCACCAACTTACCGATAAGGCACTTGAGTGGGCAAATCCTATTTGGGAAGCTAATGGACCTATGGTACATGATTTCAACAGTTTTCTTACGGCTTTTCGTAGAACTTTTGACACAATGAAAAGGTCAAAGAATGCCGCGAGAGCATTAATGAGAATTAAACAGGGTTCTAGGTCTGTGGCTGATTATGCTATTCAGTTTCGCACTCTTGCTTCGCAGGTAGATTGGACCAACAATGGGTTAACTACTGCCTTTATGGAAGGTTTGTCAGATACGATATTGGATGAGGTAGCAGCTAAGGAGCTTCCTATTGCCTTAGAGGACCTTATCGATTACCTCATTGATATTGATAATAGAATTCGTGACAGGCTCTATACCAAGAACAGGAATAGACGTTTTGTTACACCCATTAACCCCAGAGTTAATATACCAGAGAGTGTTAAAGTGTCTGAGGAGGAACCTATGCAATTAGGGGTTGCCAAACTCTCTGATACTGAGAAATTACATAGGAGAAGGGAGGGACTCTGCCTATACTGTGGTAGGATAGACCATATGGTAAAGGAATGTCCTTTACTCCCGGAAAACTCTCGCACCTAAGACCTTATAGGGGACTGGCCTTGGGTGTGATATCTAAGTCTCCTAAATTGCCTCCTAACCGCTTGCTTCTCCCGGTTTCTTTATATATGGGAGAGATTTGTATAGTTGACAACATATATGCTCTGGTTGACTCTGGGGCAGCTGAAAATTTTATAGACTCTGGCTTTATAAAGAGAAACAACATTCCCATCAGAGAGAAGGAGATACCCTTGGCCGTTGAGGCCATAGATGGTAGACCATTAAGTTCTCCAGTTGTTACTCATGAGACTGTACCATTACACATGTACACAGGGGTTTTACACTATGAAACCATTCGATTCCAGGTCATCACCTCTCCCTCTTCACAGTTAGTATTAGGGTATCCATGGTTACGTGCTCACAATCCCATTTTTGACTGGGAGACAGGGCAAATAAAATCATGGAGTGAGGCCTGCCACGAGTCTTGTACGTTGGAAGTCACCCCTTTGAATTCTATTGAGGTACCTACCAGTCCTCCTTTGTCTATGGTTATACCCCCTCAGTACTTATCTCTAAAGACTGTTTTCGATAAAAGGGAGGCTGAGAAATTACCGCCTCACAGACCCTATGATTGCGCTATTGACTTGTTGCCTGGCACTATACCTCCAAAGGGCAGGGTGTACCTCTTATCGGTTCAAGAAAACCGTGTCATGGAGGAGTATATTAAGGAATCACTAGAAAAGGGGTTTATTAGGAGATCCTCTTCTCCAGCTGGAGCAGGGTTCTTCTTTGTATCGAAGAAAGAAGGTGATTTAAGACCGTGTATAGATTATAGAGGTCTAAACAAAATCACTATCAAAAATGCATACCCTATACCTTTGATTACAGAATTATTTGACAGGCTGAAACATGCCACTGTGTTCACTAAATTAGACCTTAGGAGTGCATACAATTTGATACGTATAAAGGAAAATCACGAATGGAAGACTGCATTCAACACTAGATCCGGTCATTACGAATATACTGTTATGCCATTTGGGCTTTGCAATGCCCCAGCAGTATTCCAAGAATTTATTAATGATGTCTTGAGAGATTTTATTCACACATTTGTTATCGTATACTTGGACGACATTTTAATATATTCTACAGATATACACACTCATCACAGACATGTTACGACAGTTTTGAAGACCCTTCTTGCTAATGGTCTTTATTGCAAGCTAGAAAAATGTCTGTTTGACCAAACCGAAGTCCAGTTCTTGGGGTATTTGATTTCCGCTAAAGGTTTTCGTATGGATCCCCAGAAGCTAGCTGCTGTAATAGAATGGCCTCTACCGCAAGGTCTGAAAGCTATTCAGCGTTTTCTTGGGTTCTCCAATTATTATAGACGTTTTATCAAAGGTTTCTCGTCCATTGTAGCACCTATTACCCGTATGACTAAAAAGGATGGCAATACTCGTGTTTGGTCTACCGAGGCACTTCAGGCTTTTGAATTTCTTAAAACTACGTTCGCCTCTGCACCTATTTTACAGCATCCTGTCCCCTCACTGCCTATATTCTTGAAGTTGATGCTTCGGATATTGGGGTAGGTGCTGTCTTATCCCAAAGAGAGTCGCCTGAAAAGCCATTGCATCCATGCGGCTTCTTTTCTAAACAAATGTCCAAAGCAGAGAAAAATTATGATGTGGGTAATCGCGAACTCCTTGCTATTATTTTAGCACTTAAAGAGTGGAGACATTTGTTAGAAGGAACTAAGGATCCTATCCTCATTTTTACGGATCACAAGAACCTATCCTACCTTAGCGAAGCCAAAAGATTGTCTTCCAGGCAGGCTAGGTGGTCACTATTTTTGTCCCGTTTCAATTTTATTATCACCTATAGGCCAGGTGATCGCAACACTAAAGCAGACGCTCTGTCCAGACAGTTCGAAACTACTGACAAACAGGAGATTGATGTTACTCCTGTCATTCCCCCAGACAGGATAATAGCTACTACTATTTTGTCTATTTCCTCGTCCCTCTTGCAGGCCATACAAGCGAAACAAAGCATGGCACCTAGCGAGAGGCCTAATGATAAACTGTTCGTTGATGTTCCTGAGAGACGGGATATTATGTCATTATATCATGATACTAAGACCGCTGGACATCCTGGTATTTCCAAAACGGTGTCAGCTGTTTCTCGGTATTTTTGGTGGGATTCCTTACGAAAGGATGTCACTGACTATATAAGTGCTTGTACTACTTGTGCCTGTATGAAATCCTCCCGTAGAGTTCCTTGTGGGCTGTTGCATCCGTTACCCGTTCCCGCGAGACCTTGGTCTAACCTGTCCATGGATTTTATTGTTGAATTACCCCCTTCAAATGGTAACACAGTGATCCTGATGATAGTGGATCGGTTCTCCAAAATGGCTCACTTCGTGTCTCTTCGCAAGTTGCCCACATCCAAGGAACTGGCTCATATCTTCGCTAGAGAAGTATTTCGATTACATGGGATTCCCGTATCTATTGTATCCGATAGGGGTAGCCAATTTATTTCCAGGTTCTGGAGGGCCTTTTGTTCAGAAATGGGTATTTCTCTCTCATTTTCTTCCGCTTATCATCCCCAGTCTAATGGGGCTGCTGAACGTGCCAACCAGTCTCTGGAGCAATACCTCCGTTGTTTTGTGTCTCACCATCAGGACAATTGGTCTGACCTGCTTCCTTGGGCTGAATTTGCTCGGAATAACGCCACTCATGATTCTTCCGGCAAGAGCCCTTTTTACGTTGTCTATGGCCAGCATCCCGTTGTTCTTCCGGCTGCATTCTCCTCACAGGGCATGCCAGTTCTGGATGAGCATTTGGCTGGTTTGCGTAATACTTGGGAGCAGGTTCAGCGTTCTTTGGTGGACTCTGCTACTCGCCAGAAGGCTCAGGCTGACAAGCATCGCAGAGCAGCTCCGTCCTATGTTGTGGGGGACAGGGTTTTGCTTTCCACGCGGAATATTCGTCTCCGGGTGCCTTCTATGAAATTGGCTCCCCGCTTCATTGGACCTTATCGTATTATACATAAGGTTAATCCTGTTTCTTATGCCTTAGGCCTGCCTAAGAATCTACGTATTCCTAATGTTTTTCACACCTCATTGTTGAAACCTTTCGTACGCAACCGCTATACCCGGCATACTCCTCCTCCCCCTCCTATCTCGGTGGAGGGTCATGAGGAGTTTGAAGTGTCTGCTGTTCTTGACTCTCGTTTCCTTAGGGGTCGACTTCAGTACTTGGTACATTGGAAGGGTTATGGGCCTGAGGAGCACAGTTGGATTTCGGCTGATGCTGTCCATGCTCCCCGTCTTGTGCGCTCTTTCCATTCTCGTTTTCCTGCCAGGCCTGGTCCTACCCGCCCGGGGGGCGTGTCCTCAGGGGGGGGTACTGTAGCGTTACTTACCTTAACCGGGGGCCGGTCGCGGTCCTCTCTTCAAGCCGCGCGCGGTCCTGCGGCTGCACGAGCCGCGCGCGGCTCATCCAACTGCTTTGGATGGAAGGCGGGCAGTGACCGCGTGAGGCGGTCACGTGTCCCGCCTGAAACTAAGAGCGCGCCGCGAGTCTCGGGCGCGCTCTTAAAGAGACAGTGGGAGCCTAATTGCCAAAAGGCTCCCATTGGCTCCTGTCATACCACACTCCCTGTACAATTACCTATAGGGGGTGTGGAAGTGACAGGAGCCAATCACTTTCGTTTTAAAGCTATTTAAACTTACCTTTTTCCCTTAGCTCGTTGCCCTATCGTGGTTTCTGTTTCAGTTCCCTTTAGCGCTTGTGGTGTTCAGTTGTGTTTTCTCGTATTGACTTTGGCTTCGTATTCTGACTTCGTTTTCGCTTTATCCTTATCTGTACTGTTTGCCGGCTTGCTGTTTTCCGTGTACCAGACCCCGGCTTGTCCTAGTTTACGCTGTCTCTCTGTGCCCTTGACCTCGGTTTGTTCCTGGCTCTGTCTCCTCTCATATACGTCGAGTCCGGCCATTCTAAGGTCCGGTAGACGTATCTCTCCTCTGTATTTGCCTCTGTTTAGCTGGATCCTGCGTGTAGGGGTATATTCTCGTTACACCCTGGAACCCTATCTCTCGACCCACCCTCTACCCACTGCACCACCTCCCTGCTCCTGCATAGGAACAACAGGCATCAGAACTCAACCACCTGACCCACACACACCCAAAACACACGAAACCCTATAACAACAAAACACCAAGAGCAAACTAACCACCAGGCTCCAGGATAACGACACTCTGAAGGCTAATAGACTCATTTACCGGGAAACCGACAACACCACCACAAAGATATACCGAAAACGGGGAAAAGCATGACCATAACACCAACACCCCCAGGAAACAACGGACGCCCCATAGGGCCCACCACTCTGCAGAACTGAGAGAAATGTTGGCATCTTCCCCTTACATAATAATAATAATAATACATGACAGAGCAACATGACAGAGAGAGAACAACACGTGGCCTAATAATCTCTTACATATTTCGTTTATACAACCGCAACGAAGGTAGGGGCTATACAAATAAACCCTCGGAGTAGCCTAGAAAACTGTAGAACCTAGCTCTCTAGGACAACTGAACAGAACATTACGAATTTTTTTTTTTTTTTTAAGAAAAAAAATATGTACAACACAAGCTATTATTACCTCTGCATATGTAACGGGTGATCGTGTGAATGTAAAAAGAAAAGAAACTGTACAACTGTGCATTACCCTTTCCCCCTACCATCTACTTTCTCTTCTGTAACCCACACCCCACCCACTGAAATACACAAAATGAACCATAAATAAAGAATTCTAAAAAAAAAAAAACCTCATATTCCCCAGCAGACCCAGATTCTGCAGGACAGTTTTGATTTTTTTGGCTCTTCTTTTGTCATCTGGGCTTTGTTCTATCTTGCTACCTTGCTTCTGACACAACCCTTGTTCTCGTCATGCCATCTCTCATGCCACATTCATACTTTGCAATATTGTGAACTCCATGTTGCACCCACTGAGCCCACTTACTAGCCCAAAAAAACATTACAATGTGAGTATAGAAATAAATATTATCAGAAGACAGTCAGATTCACCAATGTTACTTATTGCTAAACTAGAGCTTTTGCATTTTTCATTCCATTAACGTCACCATGAAGAAACAATGTCTAATTACAAAGTGCTGTTTACCTATGGAAATTGTTTCTTTCTCTATAAATTATTAAGTTATTGTACCCAGAATACCCAGCATAAAGAAAACCAGACGTAGAATGGAAAAACAGAAAAACCAAGAAAAACTAAACAAGAATTGTAAAAAGAGTACTGGATACCAGAAGCCAAGAACAGACATCTGTGCAGAATGGAACAGGACGTGAAACTTGTTAAGATATATTACTGCATATTTCAATTCCCATCATCCATAAAACCATATATAATCCTAAAGGAAAGAAAATAAAAAAGGATAGTAAAATAATAATAAATCCTGCACCGTGTGGTTTACCGAGGCATTCATGCATAACATTGTACCAGTGAATTAATATCTCCTCTTTTCAACAAGAGCTTGTTGACCTGTTTTTATTACTCATAGCCACAAATAAGCTGGTGTTCATTGAACCTGATAACTAATGTTGTGTTTTGTTTTTTCTTTTTCATACTGTGTTTTTTTGTTTATGCTTTGGAGACAAAACTACATTAAATAGATATTATGAAAACACATATGGGGCACAAAGTCATTATGCGAAATGAATAATACATACAACGTGAAATTATGACACAATTAAGAGAGCCTTACGCATTAAATAGCACAATGCAGTAAAATTACAAAACACACATAAAAGCATGCTTAGTCATATTTTTATTAATAATTGTGTGTATTATTCACTGCACATAATTAATATGCCAGGTGATTCTGTGCCCCTTACTAGATGTCTTTGCTTTTTCACAAAATATTTATAGGGTTATATTCAGGTAGCAAGGAGTTAGTGCAGTTTTTATATGTTATGAACATTCTTTGCATGTTTTTGTATATTCAGTTTATTTGCAGTGAATATTGTAAACAAAAAATGTACACCAATAGCAAAACAAAATTCTCACAGAATTCAGATTACATTCTGTAACTGGAATAAAATAGTTTATTCTGTGCTCTACAGTAAAAAAACACTACGCACATTGTAACTGCTTTATCTAATTGGTTATAGCATGTAATGGTTATAGCATCTGGAGTCACTTGGTGCTGCCCTGTCATTCATAATAAACGAGAGTCCCCATCAGCTCACCCCCTCTGTGTGGCTTGGGCAAATAAGAAAGCATTAGTCTGAGCAGTAGTGTGTGGCTATGATTTGCTGAGAGTATCAGTTGACCACTTTCAACCTATAACAGTGTCCATT
>OW240914.1:116793286-116806052 GCA_933207985.1 Pelobates cultripes
GCTGGTGTATGGAGGTATGGCTATGGTGAAATATATAATCTCTACTTTAGCCACACCACCAGTAGGGTCCAGGCTGCCTGACCAATAACTGTCATTCAGTGATGAACTGCTTGAAAATGGTTTACTACTGAATGGAGGAACATTGCCATTGGTTCCTTGGCAATTAATTGTAGATTATGCTAACGTAGTGTACCTATAATCTTAATTTTAGTAATGACAGGAGGCGAGTATTTTGCATTAACTTTCTTTACTTTTACCCCAGCAGCAAAACGCAATATAAAGTATTAATCTGAAAGAAGAAACACAGAGTATATAAGTCTAGCTCCGCCCACACACTTTCTCTTTCTTTGGGGCAAAATGTACGGATCAATTAATTCCAAATGTAAGAACGGAAATCAGGTAGGTGGATCATCAGAGACGATCCTCATCAGGAAAAAATGGCGGACCATGAAGAAAAACGACCAACCTTGTTTCATCCTAGAAAGAACAGAGATAAATGAAAGGTGAGGGCCCTGGTGTCATGTCAACATAAACAACCATTATAATTAACTAATTCACCTTAAGACTTCTAGTAGAAATCTACAAAAGTCCAACTATGGTAAGATCCATCCCTAAGAAAACACTATATAAAACAGTACAATCCCAATAACCCTACGAGTAAACAAGATACATGGATGGGTGGGACAGAACAAGAAAGAATAGGGAGGGAAAATACTTGCCTCCTGTCCTTACTAAAATGAAGATTATAGGTACACTACGTTAGCAAAATCTACAATTTTATCACATGGACAGGAGGCTTCCTATTTTGCATTTTTTTAACGCTTAAGGAAGAAGAGCAAAAGAAGCATGAGAAGAAGGGTGAAAATAGAAAACACAGAAAGTATCTTTGCATGACCAGTTGGCTGAATGCATTATATCAGCAAGCGAAGCACCCGACGAAAAAGCCTGCGATGCACTCGCACCACGTACCGAATGCGCTCCGAAACAAGATTCAACACCAGCTAGGGATAGAAGCCAACGTACCCATCTAGCCAAAGTAGTGGCCGTGACCGATCAATGCAGTTGGACATATGATATGAGTAATTGGCCCTTGGAGGAGCGACGAAGGAAAAAACGGCTAAATAACCATCGTAGAATCAGTCTTAGTGTGTTGAGAAACCGAAAATATGACCCCTTCCAGAGTGAATGAGACCCTGTCCCCGTCGAATGCTCAAACGTTGGATACCCGACGAAAAGACACTAAACAGAGCAAAAAAGTGTCAGTTTCGCAGAGAGTTGTCATAATGATAACGACAAATTGCCCGGCCAGCCACAGAAGAAACGTAGGACAATGTTGATGTCCCAAAGGTGTGCATATTTCAGAGCCGGGGAACATGATAATTTAATCCTGTAGAGTAGTCTACAAACCAGTCGATCTTGATCAACTGGTAGGCCCTGAATTGGAATGTGGGCCACCGAAATGGCTAATGTGAAACGTTGATAGAGCAATAAGCTGGTCCCGATGAAAACAAATGCCAGGCACCCACGAGTTCCATAGCAGGTCCCTAGTGAGCTGTGATAGACCATCGACCGACCAGGATCCCCTGAAATCGTCCAAGCCATGAGATCCAGACATTCTTGGAGGATGAGGGGGTGAGGCATTCCCTGAGTGTCGGTCAGGAGGTGAGAGAACGAAGGCATGAGGAGAGGTTCTTCGGACGATAGTTCCAATACGTCCAGGAACGAAGCCTGGCTTGGCCATAACAGTGTGATGAGAAGTAGAGAGGTTCCTTGAGCTCAAACTTGGTGTAGAACTCTCGCCAACATAGAGAACGGAGGAAAGGCATAGGCTCCGTTCTGTGACCATCTCTGGAGAAATGCATCTACAGCCTCGCATTCTTCATACGGAAGCCAGCTGAAGAATCTAGGAAGTTGACGGTTGGTCCGGGAAGCAAATAGGTCAAGCTGGTCCCTAGTCTTTTTCTGAATCAGGAAGATGTTGCTGAAGAAACTGCCATCATCCTTGGTGTATTGTACCGCGCCCTTGGAGAACAGCGAGTGGATTTCTTCGTCTATAAGAGTCTCGTGATCCCTGGAAACCCGAAGTGGTGGTGGGAGGTATCGTTGGCAAGGGGGAGAGTAGAATTCAATGAGATATCCCTGTACCATCTGCAGGATCCATGCATCTCTTCCCAGTTCTGCAAGAAAAGGGACAATCTGCCTGCAGTGATAGTATCAGTCTGACAGAATACAAAGGGACCCACCTGTGGTAAAGTGTCCTCAGCCTCTGCCCGTGAACCTCTGGACCTGGAAGCACCTCTATAGAATGATGTTGTCCACAGTGCTGAGGGGGGAGGGGGGGAGAAAGAGGATGATTGTGGGTTTTGTCTGGAACCGGTAGGCCAGAAGCGACTGGTGGCCCGGCTCTGTTGCCGACCAGCCCGTCCAAAAACACCTCTCACCGGTGGGCGGAACACCTGTCGTAGAGATGACTGTGTGCTATTGAGGGTCATGAATAATGACACGTGTCTTTTAATTTCAGTGATGAATGAGTCACCAAAAGATAGGCCATTTGTCTATGGGCCCAATTCCTTGAAAGCCATATTCGTCAATTTTGTGTCAATGTGTAGGGAAGTCCTGCATCTTTCAGAGCACAATGTGGCATTGGTGTTGCCAAGCATACAAATGCCCCTTTGGGCCCATTCACGAATTGCACCTGGGTCAAATTGCACCTGGGCCTAGGGCTACTTCCAGGTCTGCGAAGTATAGTATCTTGCCTAGTGGACCTAGTAGGTCTAGCAACCTATCTTGTATTACTCACACCACCATCGTTTCATCAAACACTGGAGTCACAGCAATCTTGTCCGGGAGTGTGGGTTGGGGGCATTCCGCCCACAAACGAATTTGCATTATCCAGTCCAGGGGCTTCCTGAGCCAAAAGTGTATGAATTTCGTCGGAAGGCTCCATTCAGAGGACCAAGGGTGTCTGATGTTCCCGAGGTCAAATAGCGGGCAGTCTTTGGTGTCCAAGAATAGGCCATCCTTTTCTGAGGCAAAATCATCTCATGTGGGAGGTAACCTTCTGTGTAGCTGTTGTCCTGTGAATTTGGAGTCCGAGAACAGCACATCCTGCCAGTCGTTGTCTCTGTCAGATTCGGAGTCTTCTGCCTGCCATTCGTCTACCATGTCTAGTGATGTGGGTAGTCATCGTCTTCCCCAGATGACAGTGTAGGGGGTGGATGTTTGGGTGCTGCCACGTGTATGGGACGTTTGACTGGCACCTTACCCTTTGGGCCCGTTAAGCCCTTTTTGCGCAGTTTGGGTAAAGGTAGCAGGCCCTTGATAGAGGCTTCCGAGCCCACAATATCCTCGGTGTCTTGGGCCGTCACCCCTATTGGGATTTTTGGAGGAAGGTGCGTCAGAATCTTCGAAATGGCCTTTTCCATGGAGGCCGCCACTGGCAAGGAAAGAAAAGGGGATTGACACCCTTGTAAATTTTATTTTATTAATTTGTTTTATACGTGTTTTGTCAGTTAATAATACAAGACGGCCCACATTTTTCTCTTTCATGTTTGTAGGCCTCAGTTATTAAGTGATGTGCAGACCACTTGGGTAAATATGGTAATATCAAGCTTCCTCTGCTCTAGAGGAATAACTGCTGGACTGAGCATTGACCTCTAACTTTTTCTCCCTTTGAATACAAGGAGAGAGATAAAATTCAAAACTTTCAGAGAAGAGGGTCTTATATTATCTGAGAGGAGGGGCAGCTTCTCAAAACATTAACATTGTCCCATTATTAATAAATACTGATGAATACTTAAGGTGACAACATTTAGTCAAACTATATTAAGTGTAGGCACACAGAATAGTGATCATCAGCAACATGCTAAGTCAACTGGGGAATGAATGAAATAACAAATATGCTAAGTTTTCCTTGTTTAAAGGGACATTACAGCTTATTGAATTTGTTCTGGTGAGTAGAATCATTACCTTCAGGCTTTTTGCTGTAAGCACTGTCTTTTCAGAGAAATTTACATTACAGCCTAGTGATAACTTCACTGGCCACTCCTCAGATGGCTGTTAGAGATCCTTCCTGGGTTATTGCTGCCTAAAATGCATCCAAATATTCAGTTTCTTCTTTCCTCACAGAGATTCATTGATTCAGTTAATCTCTATGAGGAGATGCTGATTGACCAGGGCTGTGTGTGAATTGTGCTGACTCTGCCCCTGATCTGCCTCTTTGTTGGTCTCTACTTACTTGAACCTGTCTCTAACAGGCCATCTTCGTTCAGTGTCTCCTCTTCAGCTCGTGGTCCTTTAGTGCCAAAAGCCTATGTCACTGCTGAACTCTCGTGCATGTGCAAGAGTACTGCATTGAAGTCCTTGGAGACCGTATGATCCTCTATAGATAAAGTCAATCCCTACAGCCGTCACTGGTGACGGCTGGGGGGAATGACCCTTCTAGATGGCGGTAGCTGCACCGAATGTATAGGAGAAATACTGAGAAAAAGTAGTCCTTACTTTGTCTCAGTATATCTCTTGACTGGGTGAAATTCCAACACAGACAATATGAGTATTTCATAAAGATTCTATATTTATGAAATACTACTTTTTCAGTAGGGGGTGGAGGTGACACTTTAAATACTCTCTCATACCTGTAATCGGCACTAAGTATTTTGATTTTCTCACAAAGTAAGATAGGACAAGATGGGCAGCTAATGATTAATTACACTTGTTCCAGTCCAGTAGTTAAGCAATTAGTTTCTAATCACATCCTCTCCCAGATTGTTAATTATAGAGAAATTAAAGTTTTTACAGGTTAACCCCTTCAGACCGGAGGGCGTACTATTACGTCCTATTTTAGGCGGCTCTAAACGCCGCCGGGCGTAATAGTACGCCCTCCGTTTTTACTTACCCGGTCGCCGGCGATCCCATGCCGGCGATCGTGGTTGGGGGGACTCCCAGGGAGCCCCCCGCGGCACATCCGACCTCCTGCAGCCCCCTCCCGGCCATGTGAGAGTGAGGTCCTTGCGAGGACCTCACAATCACATGGCCGGGTTAGTTGGCTGCTGCATTGCCATACGTATACATATACACACATACACTGTTTAGGTGTGTAACCGTGTGTGGTTCCCTTATTTACCACTATAATGTCTTGAAGCATAGAACTTAGTAGGGCTAACCATACAGATATCTTAGCCATAATTTTATATAGTGTAAGAGATCCTCTATTTAACATATATAAATAATTGAGAATACAATATAAAATAAGGATTGTCTTGGAAGCAAGATTGTCTTTTTGGATATTTATTATATAAAAATATAAAATCCATTATAGCAGAGTTTATAAGATTATATTACATGCTTGCAAATATCATTAATAGGTTAACATACCCTTCTGAACATGTCATCATGTCAGCCTCTCTGTCATTTTAAGATGGAGCAGCGTCTGTCTCCAAGTCTCTCCTCTGTGTCTTAACATTTAAAAGTACATCTATTTATACCATAGGTGTCTCCATTTTAGGTTACTGTAGTTCAAATATGAAAAAGTAACACTTCTTTTACTTTATTCAATTTAGGACCTCCCTTAATTTGGCAAACATACAAGGCCATAACTAAAGGGTGTATACGTCATGGAAATTTCCTGACTTAGTTCAAGATGGCATCTTAAAGTCTGAATAGGTTATCTGTTGTTTATACTAAGTCGTAAGTGTACAGTCGTGGGAGATTCCCGGATTTGGGGAAGTTCCATTAACTTGGGGTTACCACAGTATATTGTGTACTGCAAGAGTCGTAGCATAGCCTTGAAGCTTGTTTATGCATTATTGTTATTGTAATTCGTCTGGGACAAAATGGCGCAAACATATTATGCACTGAGGTTATTGCTTAAAGAAACAGTTATGAAAAACAATATGTTCCATTTCTAACACCTTGTCAGTTTGCAATCTCTCTTAAAGACAAAGTACACAGTTTAAGAAATACAACATTTCATTCTAAAACTTGTGATATTTGCATTTGCCCGTAACACCCTCTCCATTAAACTGTGGGCATTGTAGCGCATTTCTTCCTTAAATTAGTAAACCAAAGTTCTCCAACTGTCTTTAGGTTTTTGTGCTCCCAGCATCTTTGATCATTGTTGTAACAGTAAAATATCCGTAGTGTGATCTTTGCCTGTAAAGGTGGTTGATTAAAATGAGCAAAGCTTTTGTCTGGGAAAGATTTGAAAAGAACACCAAGTTCCAGAGTAAGATATTCTTGGATAGATCCGGATACAAATTGTAATCCAAAGTTAAAAATAGTAATTGTATTTGTAATCCAAAGTCTTTAAAGGCCTGTAGAAGTTTACATTCCTTAGATACATTGCTGGAGGTTGTGTTTGTAGAATACCCGGGTATTTTTTGTAGAGTATAGGTTGTAGAGTCCAGCTTTCCAAGTATTTGGATAGAATTGGTTGCAGATATTGAATCAGCATCATCTGTTATCACCGTGGTGATGGCGTTGGTATTTGTCTTTGCTTGTTTGCTTTTTGTTTTTTCCATGAAACATTTTTACACCGTTTATGATGTGTATAGATTGGATACTCTCCGATATTCTTTTACGGAATCAATTAATTGACATAATTTCCAAGACATTGTCTTAGGTGACATGGATCCCGTTATAGTAAGTGTTATGTTGATACAGCAATCGAAGTGGATTCTCAAGAACGCCTCTTTTTGCGGTATTTGAATCTTTGTAACATCGCAGTGATAGACATCTCACTGACATCAGGTGCTGTTGTGCTAAAAATGTTAACAGGTAAAATCTGTGGAAAAATCTTTACATTTGTTATACTTTGTATAATGATGATAGATGAAATAGTAACATAGTTAATCTTTCTTGTGTTTTGTTTTAAAGATAAACACTCTTGTATATGATTTAGATATAAAGAATAATTTGAAGCAGCAAAGTATTTACCGACTTTGTTCACAATGGTATGTAAAATTACATTCTCCTTAAATGTAAAAAATACTCCTTTATTCAAAATCTATCAATATATTTAGAATAGTTGCTAATTGTAAATATGACGTTAATTATCTTTCTTTGACCTGTTAGGGAGAAGACAACTTATTCCCTAGTTATTATTAGTAAATATAATAACTAGAGTTATTAGTGGCTTAAAATACCAGAAACAACCCAAAATTGTCTTCAAAACATTTTTTTTTTTTTTTTTTTACCAAGATCTGACAGCCATTGTGGAAAGTTACATTCGTGAGATTGGATGCTCAACAATGAGAATCTTAATTGTTCAAGTATATTTTTCAGTGGCTGTTGGATGTAGCTTAAGATGATTAGAATGTGTTATTATTTCAAAAAGTGAGTTAAGAAAGCACTCCGATACAATATTGAATGTATTTATATTTTAACTCTACCTTTGTATAAGTGGTTTTATGTACCTTTAACCATTACAAACCAAATAACATTTTCTTTGTATTTGAAAAACTGATAAAATATTTGATTACGTGTATTTTAATATATATAAACATAGAGTGGTATGGATGTTGAATTTATATTTTTGACATCTTTTCACCAGTTTGCAATAGGTGACCTAAATGATCAATTTCCAAAATAATCATGTATATCACCTGGATGGGTTAATCCACAATACTCTTTTACTTTCCATTGACTGGCCTTAGCTCTGGCAGACTGAATATTTTTTATCATTATAATTAAACTTTATGATAGTTGAAGTAAAGTTTCTGCCTGTCTTTCAGTTAAATTTTAACGGTTGAAGTATTTCACTTATACTAATTATACGACTCTGCAAACTTAAATGAATATCGAATAGTTTCTGATTTCATAAAAACATTTCACATTTTCTTTTAAGGTTAAAACATTCATTATTGCAGTTGTTATTGCAATCATATGATCTTTAACTATCATGATTGAATTATTTATCTGGGTAATTAGCTGTTATGCTCTTATACGTATGTTTAATATATTTGTTTGTAGGCCAGACTGCAGCTGCATATGGCATTTTAGCAATCATCTTCAATTGCGTTTCAGATATTCACAAAGTCTATCCACCTTTGTAATCAACACATTATGTGTTTATTATACCATTAATTATAGTATCTGTATTATATTACACATTGTCACTGACACATTTCTGATACAGAGAAAAAAATAGCATGATTGCTTTAGTAATTATAAATTTCGGTCCATGCACCACATTCCTGGAAGTCCAGAATATAGCAAGAATCCTTTGTCGTTTGATTCTATGGAGCCATTTAACGTTTTGATTGGTAGAGTTATACCAAAAGAGCAAGGAGTACGACAGTAGATCACATCTGCAACAGAACCATTACAGATTCCTTGTTGTATCAATGTCTCTGTGTTTATATTTACAGGAGTTCCTTGCTTTGCAGGTATGTACATAATATGTAGAGTTTAAGAAAAGCTGCAAATCGTGCTTTAGTACAAGTGTCCCGTGATGTCAGGTTTCTGACAGGTTTTGCTGGCCTTTTATATTCCATTCTCTTGGCAGGGCATCTGCTCTTAGTAGGCCGGTATTGTTATTATTTATTAATTGCATCAAGGTTTCTTTCGTTAATTGATGTGTTTCTACCAAATTCAAATTCATATGCCACCAAATTTCATTGTAAAGTTCATTGTTGCAGAATATTGTTCCAGGATGGTTTTTCACTCCAGTAGTAAATCTGTTTTCCTCTTCTTCTGCTCCTTCCTATTAACCACTTTTTTTGAGTTGTAGGCAACAATCTGTGTCTTGTACTGTGAGGTGCTTTGATAGTCAATCAGGTTTTCTCAATACCATGTTCCATCTTAACAGCTATCAGCCTTTATTTCTTTTTCCGGTTATAGTCTGTTTGGATAATAGCAATGTCCAGAATTAGCATAGCACATCTTTTCAGCATAAGAAGGCTGTTAGCGGTAGTCACTCAATGATAACCTATATGGCAAAGTATTTTCTTGCATCACCTTCATAGGTGCATCCAAAGTCTTTCACAAGCATCTGTCTCGTCTTTTTCTGTTTTCAGCATGCTTTGTCATCATCGTTGAGTCCATTATTAGGATTTGTAATAGTCCAATCACATCTTTCTCATGTATAATCGTTTTTTTTGGAATGATCTCAATAGGTTCCTTGTGAAATACCAGTGTAGGCAATCATTTCACTGTGAGCTGTGTCTCTCCTTTTGGGATGGTTCTTGGAGGAAGTCCTCACGATCATAGAACTTGTATAGTGCTCAGTCCAATTCAGTTCAGGTGCTTCCTGCTTGTTAACATAATCCCAATGCAGCTTTAAAATGACAGCTAGGGTTGATGTTATGATAATGCTGCAGATTGTAAGAAGGAGACTACAATTTTCTAGCATCCTTTTGCCTCCATCTTTCTTACTGTATAAGATAATGCAGGTTCAGTCTGTTTTCTCCAGAGTCTTTCTTATAATGATGTTGATGATTCATTTTTCATACATTCCATGTTAACTGTGAATGTATCACGTCTGTCTGTTCATCCTTCTCCTTCACATTTGCAGGTTCAGATGTCAGATCATGATTCAGTCTGTTACGTGGCTATGATTCTGGTGGCTTTTCTGTCGTCCTCTGTTTGTTTTATCTTGTCATCTTTAACAGCATCCATTGTGTCAGTCAGTGGTTCTGTGAACGTCCTGTTAGTATTTAGCAGGTTGTAAAATATCAAAACTTACTGTTCTCTGTTGGGTCTGATTGTTCTCTGTAGTAAAAGTTCTTGGTATCACTCTCTCCAGGACAAACTGGCCAACAGAAGGAAATAGGTGGTGGTGCAAGGCGACGTGGGCTGGAAAAAAAAATTCCCTAAATTTCTGTAATAGAACCAATGGTTCTAAGCTCTCCCTGGTGCATAAATATAATTGTCAGTGAAAAAACATGTAACATTTCATATGGTGTCTCACCATTTGTATCATCAGGTATGTTGTGAATGCTTATCTGTACCATAGGAATAAATAGATACCACTGTGTGGGGCAAGCAACTAGTAACTTGGTTAATAATCATTTAACCTCCGCATTTTCCCAGACCACAACCCCACTTCTTTGGGGGTGGTTGGGGCACTGAAATTCCAAAGTAACCCAAATGTGGTTGCCCAGTTTTAGGGTTCCTTTGCGGTAAGTGCAGGACCACCATCCAAATGGATGATCCTGGGATTATCAAATGCATACTAAGGAAGTGAGACTAGAAAACGTGGCATCAGAGGTTGCACTTCGCACAGGATATATCCAAGTAAACCTGGTACATGCATCAACACATGCAAAAATATATTTATAACCATGAGATGTTGGCAAACTTCCAATATATAGTAATTCAAAAAGTATGTTAGATATTAATATTTCAATAAACAGTACATCAGTAATGTGGCAATAAGCAAATGCTTATGATTACTAAACACATGAATTACAGTATTTCCCATATTGGACCACCAATATTCCTTTTCAGGAGTCAGAAGTACATTACCTCTCTCTATAAGAGCTTGTCCTAGCCATGAAAAAGCTTTTAGGGCAAGTCTATCTTTCCTCTATAGGAAGAACAACCAACATATTACCTTCAATGGTTATTATGTAATTAACCCCTCTAAACGATAGGAGTATTTATACGGATACCAGGTGGATGAGGTCTGGATATCCTTGCAAGCATAAACTCTGCATCATGACAGAGAGATAGGGTATGCGATGTGATCCAGTGACCACAGAAAAGCGTTGGTAGACACATTGCATCAAAGTGCCTGTTACAGACCAACTACATGAGGAGAGGGCCCATGCTTTGTTATAAGCATGTCCATACACGTATTACAATGCCAGGCTTTCAATTTGTTTCCACAAAGCAAAATGCAGTTGTGGATATAAACTCACGACGTATCATAAGAAAAACAGTTTGAATACCAGACTGAGATTCGAGATCAGTGAACAGTGGACCAAAATAGATAAATGAAATCTTATCAATTAATATACTTTCAATATACTTTATTTAAATTACTTTATTCTCTGTATTAACTATGAAATATTAAAGTTAAAACAATAACATTTAAAAGCCAACTTTTAGTGTGCATAGGAATTACAAGGCCGTTCATAATGTGAGATAAAGAACAGCTTTTTAAAACCAAATTGTCTGTGAACACAAAATGACCTTGCGCTGAAAACTCACTTGCAGAGGAAAAACAAAACCTCTTCTTTTGTCTTTTTCTTTAGTAAATTAATTAATTAATTAAAACGTAGTTAGAACCTCCCTCAAAGTCCTGATGACCTTGCAAGAAACATGTCGTCCTTAAATACTGGGTAAGTCTATTAAACAGTGACATAGCATTGTTACCATGTGTATTATGTTGTCACAGCTATAATGTGCAGTATAATAAACTATTTATAAGTGTTGTGCAAACTGTTCATTAAAAGCCAGCGGTCTAGTGAGCTATAGAACATTTTTTTTCATTTATTCTTTAAAGCTCTGACATCAATTGGCAAAGCAATATTGTAATGGTGTCCATTGCAATCTGCTGTCTTACTTGCTGCTCTTAAAAATTCTGAATATGTTCGGAGATTTCTTGGGCAATAATAAATCCCCCAAAACAACAACTTTGCATTTATGCTAAACCTGCCTGTTGTAAACGTATTCTGTTTATTTCTTGACATAAGTACTTAACATAGAAACATAGAAACATAGAATGTAACGGCAGATAAGAAACCATTCGGCCCATGTAGTCTGCCCAATTTTCTAAATACTTTCATTAGTCCCTAGTCTTATCTTATAGTTAGGATAGCCTTATGCCTATCCCACTCATGCTTAAACTCCTTTACTGTGTTAACCACTTCAGCTGGAAGGCTATTCCATGCATCCACTACCCTCTCAGTAAAGTAATACTTCCTGATATTATTTTTAAACCTTTGTCCCTACTTGTACTTGAATCTGCTTAACAAAGCTGTTTATATTGTGACTGTTTATATATTTTTATTATTGTTATTTATTTTATTTATTTTTTAATATTGCTTAATTTTTAAAGATACCTGCAGATTTAATTAAATATCCTTTATATGTCTCTAAGGCATAAAATGTCTGCAAATTAAGATTATATACAAAAATGCATGTTCTGGGTGTTCCGTGATTCCTTTTCTATCATTTATTTTTCTTTAAGTCTGGAATCTGATTCCTTTTGGGATGAGCACCCCTCTGAGCCCCCCAGTTTCCGAGGCTTCTTTGGAGGTGACCACTGAAAAGTATAGATTCTTTAAAACAGATGTGAGGGGGCTTTGGACAGTAATGTCACCTTAATTATACTTTTCATATAGCAGATATGTGATATGCAATGTGATTTAATATATCAGAGTATCATCACTTTAATAGACACTGCATTTTTTTTTATGCATTATTCTTTATGCATTTTTTTTTTTAAGGTTTAATGTCTGTTTAGAATATTGCAGGCTTTGCAATATCAAATTAATTTTGCAGTATATATATTCACAATGCTCTTACAACATATTATTAAAATTAGCCTCTTTCAAAATTGTAGAATGTGGTGGAACTGAATCCCCATATATGAGATTTGAAACTGTATTTTTATTTCTACGCTGTGCCCTAATCTGTATTTATATACATAATTGCAGCAGCATATAGCTTTTAAAGAAGCAGTTATTTCACCCTTCATGTGTGGTTGACTGTGGACTTTTTAAAACCTACTTTTTATTTTTTTTTATAAATCTGTTCCTGGCTCTGAGAGAGCAGGCTGCTGAATGCATGTAAATTCTGTTATTGCCTAGGCTATATACTT
>OW240914.1:116806152-116819287 GCA_933207985.1 Pelobates cultripes
TTATTTATAAACAACATTGATATATTTATATATTTTATGAAAACCTAGTTTATGAAATTCACTGAGATTACATGTGTCTGATCTGATTACATTCTGTAGTACAATATCATTGTTCTAATTTCCTTACTGCTAGTACGGTGGGATAGTACCACTGATTTAAGTAAGCTTTTCCTTTTAAAATTGGTGGACCTTACTGCCATTGCAATAGACTAAAGACTGTTCCTGAGTAAGCAAAGTCTTTATGTGCAGGAATTGTGCACTTTAAATAGTAGAATACTTATGCTTTTCTAGTGAATTGGGCTGGCTGCTTAACACATCATTTAGTATCTTTTGGTCACATTTAAATCTGTAAATGTATTTAACATTTTATTTAAATAAGCCTTTAATAATTTCAGTTTAAAAGTTATCAGAGATCCTGTATAGTTACCATTTTATTTTGCCCTGATTTATCTTACATATATATTATTTTTAATTATTTTATAAATATTTATTTTTGCAGAGCATTTAGAGAAGCAAAGGATGTATAACCACCTGTTGCCCTTTTTTCTAGAAGGGTAGTATAATTTCAACTCTATTTAGGAAAAAATATGAGCTAGTTAGCATATATTATATAAAATACATGCTGCAGTGTACTGCATTGTACTGCACTGAATTTATTTAAAAGCCATGTCTTTCTCTTTATGGCTGTATGTAATAATGTTGTTAATAATTTGGAATATAAAACAACGACTTCTCAATTCCTTGGAATGTTTACATGTCTCTGTATCTCCGCAACCTTGGCTGGAAATTCCAGACTGAAAAAATAGTTATGCTGTTATAATTCCTGATTTTTAATCAACAGCTAGCGTAACTGACAATTTCATCGCTCTGTCTTATAACTTTTCTTTTGACAACATTTTGCATTAATCTTTTTCCTGCGCATGCATACTAAGCAGCTACAAAGAGAACATATCCCCCTGTCTGCAATCCACTGTCCTGGAACTAATGGGCCATGCTGTGCTGGTGTATTAGGCATATCAGGGAGTTTACCAAATATGTATATTTGTTCTATTATGATATTAGTTAAGATCCACAATTTCAGCATTGTATGCTAATTACGTTGTACCTGGCACCTGAACTCACAGTGCCTTGTTCACATTAAAATCATCTCTATGATGAAGATCTCTCTCTGAGTCTGGGCTACAAGTAGCTCAATAGATTCTTGATATTTCAAGACTTGTGCCATGACAAAGTATTGTGTCTTCTCTTACGTATAAGAGGTTACCTAGGTATTTATTTTATATTTAAAGCTTCCAAGTACAAAGTCCCTTCGTGGTCGCCAATTGTAACCGTGGCTGGTTCCCTTATTTACCACTATAATGTCTTGAAGCATAGAACTTAGTAGGGCTAACCATACAGATATCTTAGCCATAATTTTATATAGTGTAAGAGATCCTCTATTTAACATATATAAATAATTGAGAATACAATATAAAATAAGGATTGTCTTGGAAGCAAGATTGTCTTTTGGATATTTATTATATAAAAATATAAAATCCATTATAGCAGAGTTTATAAGATTATATTACATGCTTGCAAATATCATTAATAGGTTAACATACCCTTCTGAACATGTCATCATGTCAGCCTCTCTGTCATTTTAAGATGGAGCAGCGTCTGTCTCCAAGTCTCTCCTCTGTGTCTTAACATTTAAAAGTACACCTATTTATACCATAGGTGTCTCCATTTTAGGTTACTGTAGTTCAAATATGAAAAAGTAACACTTCTTTTACTTTATTCAATTTAGGACCTCCCTTAATTTGGCAAACATACAAGGCCATAACTAAAGGGTGTATACGTCATGGAAATTTTCCTGACTTAGTTCAAGATGGCATCTTAAAGTCTGAATAGGTTATCTGTTGTTTATACTAAGTCGTAAGTGTACAGTCGTGGGAGATTCCCGGATTTGGGGAAGTTCCATTAACTTGGGGTTACCACAGTATATTGTGTACTGCAAGAGTCGTAGTATAGCCTTGAAGCTTGTTTATGCATTATTGTTATTGTAATTCGTCTGGGACAAAATGGCGCAAACATATTATGCACTGAGGTTATTGCTTAAAGAAACAGTTATGAAAAACAATATGTTCAATTTCTAACACCTTGTCAGTTTGCAATCTCTCTTAAAGACAAAGTACACAGTTTAAGAAATACAACATTTCATTCTAAAACTTGTGATATTTGCATTTGCCCGTAACAGGTGTATTTTACTATTAATATAGTAGTATCCAAGAAGAGAGCACTCTGGAGTCTTATACTTTGAAAAAATAAATGCTGCTTTATTGTGCAGGATACAAAAAATGTCGACGTTTCAGTCAATGCTGATTTTTTTCAAGACAATTCATAAAGTGAATAACTAGTGATTATATACATAACAAAACAATTCTCATTGGAGGGTGAAAACGAGATCAAGTGAAGTCAGGAATGACGAAGTGAGTAAAACTTTACAAGTGTATATTAACCCTATCAGGGTCAAACAGATAAAAAATATAAACTACATAAAAAATAAAAATTCTGTACAACAGACCTTAAAAATATACTATGGCATGATATGCTGCTGTACAAAGGAATCCCTAATTCGGCAGTAAACAAACGGTAGTGCAGTATTAGAACAAAAAAACGGTCTCCAGCATAAATATTGAAAAATCACTTAAATATATATCGGTCCAATTATAAGATCCTTCCATACTTCATTCTCAATATAATTATATATATATATGTTAAAATCAAATTACACGTAGACTGATACTAGACTGATACTGATTAAATATATATATAAATATATATATAATTATTGTTATATATATATTTATATATAATATATAAAAAAATATGTAAATACATTAAAAAATAAAATTAAAAATATAATAAAAAATAAATAATAAAAAATATATAGATGTGTTATTTCGTTCTAACTGTATTGTGATATTAATATATATATATATTTATATCAAAATACACGTAGAACGAAATAATATATATATCTATATACATAAATATATACATATATCACTATATATATATATATATATATATACCTATTTGTGTTAGGTGCTTAAGATAGTACAGTGTGAAATACCATGAATAAGCGTAGGATGATAAAAGGAGCAAGTCGGTTGTGGTGTGCCGAAACCGACGATGAGGTAGGCCTGAGAAAGAAGAGGGCAATAATTAAGTAATAAAATTTATTTAACAGACAACCAATACATATACATTTATCAACCAAACATGTTTATGAAAGCATCCCTTAATTCTTGTACTGGGTTCGGTATGTACTGTGAGTAAGCGGATGACTTCCAGCGCCCCAGTGTTTTGATAACATGAGTTGGGATGTTGAAACTGGAGGCTGTGGACGCGGCTCCTATACGAAAGGAGTGTCCTGAGTAATTGTTTGCGTTGAGGCCCAGTTGTGTGAGCAAGGACCTGACGTAGGTCATGAAGGTTGTAGTGGTGAGTACTGCACCTTGTAGTTGTAATAACGGTTGCGAGGGCAGTAAGTGATGGTGCTGTATGTAGGCATCAAGAACCTTGACGGGACACCATCTGTTGTGCGTGGGATAGTACGGAATGTTTACAGGTATGTGCTGGCTGGTTTTGGAGTGAGGTAAAGACAGGATGTAATGATCCATATGTTTTGTCAAGTGGGAATAGAGGAGGAATGGAGTGGTTTGGGTCGTGGAGGTCGTAGTGAATTCTCTGGGTCGTAGAAATCCATAGAAAGCGATGTATATTGCTGTTTTGATGATAGAATTCGTATTAGTGTCAAACGGTTTTAGGTCGAGTAGGTTAGATAATGCTTTGAAGATATGGTTATCTATGGGTAGCCTCTGGGCCAAATGTGTGGGTTCTGATTTTTGAATACCTCTGAGTATGGTCTTAATTTGGTGAGAGGCCATGAAACTGTTGTTATTTGGGTGTAAGATGAGCATGTGGTGTTGAATGCCAGTGAGATAGAGTTTGATGGTGTTGTATGACATTTTGAGTTTAAGGTGGCAAAAGGAAGCAAACCCCAAAAAGATGTCATAACAAACGGTTGTATGATGTTATGTTCCAGAAGGAATCGTTTGAATAGTGTGAAAGCCCTGCTGTATGTTTTGTTTGTATTGTGTGAAAGTGCCAACTGAGACAATGTCCTGCTATGCTGCATGATGACGTCTAGTCCAGTATGAGTTGTTGAAATGTTGGAGTGATGGTGGCTGTGGGTGCTGCTGACGGGAGTGCTTGATGAAACTCCTGAAATTTAAAGCGAGACAAACTGTCAGCAGCTGTGTTATATACACCTGGCACATGGAAACAACATAGGAAGAAATTATGACAAGCTGCCAACCAAGTGAGTTTCCTCAGAAATCTCATAATCGTAAGAGATTTGGAACGACCTTTGTTGATGATGTGACAGGTTGCCTGGTTGTCTGAGTAACAACGCACTGGCGTATTAGCCCATAAATGACCCCACGCTACGGCAGCCGCCACTATGGGGTAGATCTCAAAAAGAGCTGAGGTAGTGGAAAAACCTTCCAAATCCAGAACTGCTGAAGGCCAGCTGCCCCAAAGCCATTCGTTCCCAAAAATTGCTGCAAAACCAGTGGTAGATGCCGCATCTGACCAAATGGTAGGAGATGATTCAGTCAATTGAGGGAGGAACATACTTTTACCATTCCAAGTGGTTAAAAACCTCTTCCACATGTTTAGATCTGCCGTAGCTTGGGCATCTAAGGACAACCTGTGCGTGTCATGTAGAAAAAGTGGGAAAAGATGCAATAGTCGTGAAATAAAGGAGCGGCCTTGAGGTATGATGCGCATTGCAAAATTAAGTGACCCCAGCAGGAACTGTAGTTCTTTGCGGTTGCAAGTGCCGAGCTGTAGGTAGTTGTTTATGTAAGTGAGAATATTCTCTATCTTATCGTATGGTAGGCTTGCTTGCATTGTGGCAGAGTCTAATTGGATACCCAGAAAAGTGATAACCGTGTCTGGCCCTTCTGTTTTCTTTGGGGAGATGGGTACACCTAGTTGCTCAAACAGCTTAGTGGTAGCTTTGAGGCTAATGGGAGGTGCAGTATTCTCCTCGACCAGTAGGAAATCGTCCAAGTAATGTAATACTGTAGGGCATCCGGCTATGTTCAATAGTAACCAGCATAATGCTTCGGCAAATGTGTCGAAAATAGCTGGGCTACTTTTGGACCCAAAAGTTAACCGGGAGAAAAAATAGTAGTTCCCGGACCACTTGATGCCATGCAGGTGCCACAGTGTGGGGTGGATAGGGAGTAATTTGAAGGCGTTAGTAATGTCGGTCTTACTGAGCCAGGCTCCAACCCCTGCTTGTATGATAGCTGTAATGGCGTGATCTATGGTGGTGTATTGCAGAGAGAATTCCTCAGAGGGTATGAGGGAATTAAGACTGGGGTTGGCCGATGAGTGGGGAGCCGATAAGTCAATGATGAGTCTCTGTTTTTGGGAAGATTTCCCTGTGACAATACCAATAGGGTTGGTGCGCCATTCTGTGAATGGAGGAGTTCTAAAAGGCCCCAATACAAAGCCATCATCCACTTCTTGGTTTATGAGGGTGTCAACCACTGTGGGGTTGTGTTGGGCGGATTGTAGGTTAGGGCATTCCAGAGTTCCAGCTGGTATGTGTAGGATACCTGTGTGGAAGCCTTCTGTTAAACCAGAAATAAGAAAATCTACCAGGTGTCTAGATGGGTGCTGAGACATCAATGCTGTGAATACTGGCATATTAATGGACGTAAGGTAAGGCTTAGAATACATTTTATTTGGACACATGGTCTTAGCATGTGCCCTAAAACATTTTGAACAGACATGCAATAGTCTACATCCACTGTAATTACAAGACCCAACATTGAAATTATTACATATCTGGGACTTGCCCAGAAACTTGATTGGGCGTCCCAATTTGTCTTTGGATAGTTTCCCTGGATCCCCAGAGGAACTAGTTCCTTGTGTGGAGGCATGTCCGTCTGCCGTGTTGGGACAAAAATTAGTAGTATGGGCTGTGGAGGAGCAGCATGCACAAGCTGGTGTTCTTAGACCTGCAAAGTGTCTGCAAAATAAGACGGTATCAATCCTTCCCCAGTTGGATCGTGTACCGTACTGGGAGAAGGCTCCAGCCACTTTTGCAGAAAAAGACCTATGGTAGTCATAGAATGCTGAACCACCATATTTGTTGCCCAGGTCTACCAGCTTGTGCATATAGAGATCAAACTCCTCTCTTCTGTTGGGATAAACCGCACAGACGACATCCCTGTAAATACCAAACGCTAGTACAAATTCAGGGATAGTCAGTTTCCTGTTCAGGCGGGCATCCCTAGATCTGACAATAACAGAAACATCATCATAAGCATACGTCTTATGTTCCACAATGTCCTGGGAGGCAATCAACAGGGAAGCCAGGTTGACGTCTTTACCTTCCAGGATATCCCTTTTGATATGCTCAGGTATCATGTGGGCCGGGCTAACTTCCTGGTCATCCAGGGGGCTGGCTGGAGCGACTAATGGCAAGGCTGGTGTTTGTACCGCAGCCGCGGGTGGCCCTGCTAGAGTGAGGGCCGTGGTGACCGACTCAAGTTTCTCCAGCCTGGAGTTGACCTTGCCCATGGATGCCATGAGTGAGGATAACATGGCATGTATGTCCCCTGGGTTGGACTGGCTAGATCCTTCCCCGGCTTCCATGTTATTGGTTGATGTGCGTAGCAGTTTGAAAAGTTCTGCCTTCCTTGCTGTAGCGGGGTAGGGGATTTGTCGTCTCCTTAATTCCGTGGTTATGCGCGGGATTGTCCAGGATCTAATTGATGCTGGACTAGCTAGCTCTCCTCCTTGTGTGGGAGTGACAGCTCTAGCCGGGGTGCTAGGCAGGGAGAAATCCTCTACCCCTTCCTGAGACATACTATAAATAAAACAATAATTAGTATATAGAACCACCAAATTGTACTGGCAGGCTAGCTAGGCCGGATGGCGAAAGTATTATACTTGATTGGTGACAGGTGAGGCCCTGCTAATTGCCAAGCGGCTTGAGAGGCTCTATTTATGCGTTGGCGCGAGGGGTTATTGAGGCCACTTGACGTAGTGGCAGGAGTTTTAGGCCTCTGGGTGACTGTATGACAGAAAACAGGGGAAGGGAGTGACAGGTGAGGCCCTCTCTATGCAACATGTGGCCCGATGGGTGTTTGCCTCCGAAACGTTTGAGGCGGGGTGTTGGCCTCGCGGGACCACTAACTGATGGCGACAGCCAAGACGGGGTAAATACCTATTGGGAATCCTGTGACCCTATTGCCAGTACTCTAAACTAGGGGGATGAAATGAAATGTATGGTAGAATACCATATGAGCAGGTGTACGTACCTGATAGTATGATAAATCACAGGAATAAACCATGTGGAGCAATTATATAAGCTTGACAGCCTAAAAATGGGTAAAGAGAGTAGTATGATGAGTGTGGAGTGTAAAAAGAACCAGACTTATAGTCTGTAGCAGCAATGTATAAAATTATGTTGATACCATGGGAATAGCTATGAGTGGCTCAGAAATGTTTGCATGCTTGAATAAGACATCTGAGGGAGGCCGTGGCCTATGTACAAACAATCTATGTGTTACGTGATAATGGTGTGTAAAGGAAAACATGAAACGTAGGTTATATACATATGTATATGACTGTGCAGGGGACGTATGATTGGTTGGATCAGTACGTGTGATTCAACCCGAGTATGCATGCGAAAGGATTTAAGCCTTATGTGTCATCGTCATGACAGAGAAATGAGGCCTGTAATGTAGGCTGAGTGAATTGAAATGAAATGGATAGTTATAAAACTCCTGGCGTGGGAGTTCAATGATCTGTACAGAAATGTAACTGGTTTTATAGAAAGGGACATGGATGAGGTCATGGCCTAATTAACACAGCGTTATGTATGATATGTAGCAGAATAACCAAAGGCAGGGATACCCCAAAATGATTTAAAATGATGTAAAGTGATGTATATCTATATGATATGTTTGTATAGAAAAGACGTTTCAACCCGAGAATTATTGCTTAAATGAACCTATATCCTTTGTATGTGTTGTATTAATAACCCAGAAGTGAGGCTTGTAACATAGGCTGAGTCCATTTGTATAAATGGATAAGTAATGCAGACCCCTGAAAGCGTGGGAGTCAAATGGTATGTACAGAGAAGTGGACTTGATTTGCGGACGTAATACAATACTGACAATATTTTAAAAGTAATCAAAATCTATTAAGCAAGCAATTCTTTAACCGAACGTTATATACACATGAAATGGTGAACATAATTCATGAAAGGATTATACGTGAACACACAGAAAAGCCGAAAGCAAATGTGAGGGGAACACAGAAGTTAGAATAGTTTAACCGTATGATTTATGCGAACCAAAAGCGTGTATGAGCGTATGTAAAAATTTGCCGAACGGCAAAACAACCGAATGATAATTAGTTTCAATAACATGAAATAGGATATGCGAAATGACTATTGAACGATTTAAATATGTTCAACCGAATGACCGTACGAATGAAAAGCCCGCGAATGGCTTGAAACATTTGTGTCATAACCAGGGAAAAGCCGTAAAGCGAGGACCCGTGCTGTACCGTACGCCGTGGGAACCAGTCCTGGCGTGACAGGAAGGTCTGACTTACGGTTTAGGAGTCCCTGGGACGCGATCTACGACGGAGAACGGAGTCAGAAGAAGCTGGACGGGCGGAAAGGCCTGAACAGGATTCCTGGACACAGCTTAACGTGGTGAAACCTCCTGGATACTGAAACCAAGATGGCGTCTGAGAGAACCCGGAAGTGGATCCTCATTCAACGCTGACCTCGAACGGTAAGGAGCCAGGCAAGGGGAGTGCCTTAAGTAGGCTAGGGGTAGCAAACCAGCACCTCCCACAAATGCAGGCAAATTGCCTTAATACATATAAATAAAAATATAAAAAAAAAAAATATATATATATATATATATATACGCATACGTATATATATATATATATATATATATATATATATATATACACATATATTAATTCTACATATATATTTATGTAATATTTTTACATAATTAGGTATCTTAATTAATTACAATTAGCGGGACCTGCCTGACAACCCATGCCAAAAGTAAAGGGAATTTAATTTGCTAGCACTATATTTAACCCTATAACTTTCCAAGACACCATAAAACCTGTACATGGGTGGTACTGTTCTACTCAGGAGACTTCGCTGAACACAAATATTAGTGTTTCAAAACAGTAAAATGTATTACAACGATGATATCGCCAGTAAAAGTGAAGTTTTTGCATTTTTCACGCACAAACAGCACTTACACGGACGATATTATTGCTGCGATACTTTTTACTGTTTTGAAACACAAATATTTGTGTTCAGCGAAGTCTCCCGAGTACAACAGTACCCCTCATGTACAGGTTTTATGGTGTTTTCAAAAGTTACAGCGTCAAATATAAGGCTTGTGTTTCATTTTTTCACATTAAAATTCGCCAGATTGGTTACGTTGCCTTTGAGACCCTATGGTAGCCCAAGAATGAAAATTACCCCTATGATGGCATACCATTTGCAATAGTAGACAACCCAAGGTATTGCAAACGGGTATGTCCAGTCTTTTTTAGTAGCCACTTAGTCACAAACACTGGCCAAAATTGGCATTTTTTGCATTTTTCACACACAAACAAATACTAACGCTAACTTTGGCCAGTGTTTGTGACCAAATGGCTACTAAAAAAGACTGGACATACCCCATTTGCAATACCTTGGGTTGTCTACTATTGCAAATGGTATGCCATTATGGGTGTAAATTTCATTCCTGGGCTACTATACAGTCCCAAAGGCAACATAACCAATCTGGCGAATTTCAATTTCAAATGTAACATGCTATATTTGACCCTGTAACTTCCCAAAACGCCATAAAACCTGTACATAGGGGGTACTGTTTTACACGTGAGACTTTGCTGAATACAAATATGTGTATTTTATTGCAGTAAAAGCAAACAGTATTATGACATTGACAGTTAAAATGTCACATAGAACAAAAAAAAATTTTAAAAATCTTATTTTCTCCCATTTTTTTCATATTAAATTATGTTTCATAGCTAAATATTTGATATTAAATGAAAGCCCTGTTTCCCCTGAATAAAATGATATATAATAAGGGTGGGTGCATTTAATATGAAAGAAGTGAATTACGGTTGGACAGACATGTGGCGCAAATGCCAGGTTTTGTTTACATTTTGTTTTGTTCACAATGTGTACATTTGGCTCAATTTTCCTGGCAAACGTCACTGGAAAGGGGGAAAGGGTCAACAGAACCCTACTAAGGGGTTAAAAAACAATTATGTTTTTTTCTCGAAACTGGAAAATCAAAATAAGCTGGCAGTGGGTATTTTCTGTATGCATTTAATGAGGTTCGCAAAAGCTGTGGACACAAGTCTAAGGAGGATTGGAGTTGCGTATGCAAAACTTAGTTTGTGTCCGAGCTTAATATTCAAGCTTTAACTTCATCCTTTAAAGGGACACACCAAGCCCCTAAAGCACTTCAGCTTGAGTGTGTTCTCTTTTTTGATTTTACACAAAGGTGCAGATTTTATAGAAATTGGCACATTTATAAACGTACTTTGTTACATCCCGTGGCAGTCAAGAAGACAGTGAATCCTATTACTTCCTGGTTATTAAGCGTAGTGGAGCTAAACTCAAGAGGCAGCAGTAGTCCAGAGCACGTGCCTTCTCATTGAGATGTCTGTAATTGGATAGAGGGCTTGTAAAGACTAGATAAAGGATCTGCGTCCTTTGCAAGCTGTTTCCAGATATACCCCCATGAAAAAAATGCATAATTTAATGCAAGCATGTTTGCATTGGTGGTATACCTACTAAACAGTAATTCTTTTTATTTTATTTTGGTAGTTGAATATCCCTTTAATGGCCTTGTCAATTCTACTGTTGAAATATCATTTACTAATATATATGAATATATCATTGACTAAATATTTCTGGGAACTTACAATATGCGTTTTGGAGTTTCCAAAGCTGATATTTAATTTCAAGGCTTCCAGAACAAACCTCTCTATTTACGGTTCCATTTTCAGTTCAAGTCCATCTCTTTTTGGTTAATTTTATCACATGACAGGAGGCTTCCTATTTTGCATATCTCTCTTTACTAAACTCCACAGCAGTAAAGAAAGTAAACGTTTAACCAATCAAAAATGCAATAGGGAGTAAGGTATTCCCACAAAATAGGCTCCTCCCCCTCTTTCTTTACTGCTCCATCGCAGACAGGTCATAGTTTTGGGCTCTTCCATTCTATACATATATTATTATACTGTTTATGTTTTTACTGGATTTTAATACCTATTTAACTTTTGCTACTAGCAATATCTGACTACTATAACTCTTATTTTACTATGCTATATATATATATTTTAGTTCTATTTTGTTTTTATCCCACTAGCTTATACTTTTCAGTCATTTTCCTTTTCTGTCCCCCTTTCTCTACCCGCCCGCGGGCGGACCCATTCCCCGTTCACCCGACGGCTATCCCATCGTCCCCCACCTACCTAGCCCCTTACCACCGCATCGGTATACTCTTTTGCCGCCCTCGCGGCTCTCAGTCCCCTCTCCTCACAAACGCGGCGGCCATTTGCAATCTCACATCTCGCGAGATTGCGGATGCCATTTTAGTTATCCTCACAGTGCCGCGAGGGACACACACTAGATGGCATTCAGTTTGGTGCTATGGCTCAGTTAAAAGGTTAAAGCACCTCTCTAGAATTACAGGAGATCCTGAGTTTGAACCTCAGCTGCGCTTTGCTTTCCACATAATCGTTTAGAGGTCAGTCCGTTTATTCTATTACTAACTGTACAGAGGCACCATTTCCTGTGCCTGTCTGGGGTGCTGCCCCACATAATCTGCTGCTTTGTTTGGAGGTCGCCCTGTGGCCACCTCTGTCACACTGGGTGAAGCCCAGCGCAATACAAAATCCCAATATTGTGGTGTTTGCCCTGTTAGGGCTATTGTCTTGGCACTATCAGTGCCTGTTATATAGATTTATCACTGCTCATACCCTGTAATTGGATTACTACATCTGGCACCCTGCTGGGGTCATTATATACAATACACCACAGTCCCTGCTGGGATTATCATCATATTATCACATTATTATTATTAGAATTATATTGTGAATTCATCTATTTGTACACCACTCTACCCTGCTGGGGTCAGAAAAGTGTTACTTATACAGTGAATGAAGTACAGCTACACTGACCTCTATATCTATAACTACATTATTTACTTTACGCCCTGTGCCATATATATTGTATCTGCTGATCAGAATATGGAAGCCTCTCAAAATACGGTAGACTTCCAAAATATGATTAACGAGGCAATAGCAGCCTCCATGGAGAAAGCCCTCTCCAAAATTATGGCTTCTAATACCGAAAAGAGGATACCATCTAAAACCCACAAATCCCGACACGATTCAGATTCCGAGGATTCGGAACCACATAAGAGCCAAGAACCCTCCCCTGGCAAAAGTCACTGGAAAGGGGAAAAGGGTCAACAGAACCCTACTAAGGGTAAAACCCCAGCTAAAAGACGTAAGCCCTCAACGGTCACTACCCCGACTCTGCTACTTAACTACTCCTCTGAAGAGGAAGACATGCAGTCCAAGTCCTTGGCCATTTTGGATGAGTGGCAAGCTGACGAGTCAGACGGGCAAGAAGACGCTTGGGGTACCGATTCCGAGTCTCAACCCGGGCTATTACCACAGACTCTACTGGGAGACTCGCAAGTACATGACGCTATGGATAATCTGCAGGAAGACGAGGACGCTATCTTCGACCCATCAGGTCAGAGATTGTTCGACCCAAAAAAACCTAAGACACCCTCGCTCGGGGGAGTGGACAACCCCAGATCACCTGGCAAAATGTATGCATCTCTGGCTTAGAAAATCAATGGATTAGACAGTTCGCAACAGGCTACGTTCCAAGTGCCCAAGGCCCTCTCTACCAGACCACGTAGCAGAGACACCGCTGGTCCGCTGGCACGGGGCAAACTGTTTGGAGACCCTTTCCTCAAAGACTTAA
>OW240914.1:116819387-116861703 GCA_933207985.1 Pelobates cultripes
ATAAATATGTAAATATATTTACTTCTCTGAACAAAGCTCAATCTTCCATGAGGAAAGTGTTTAGACATAAGCCCACCAGGGGTGTTTTTGGAAGGGCTGGCTGCCAAAGGGGCCATGCTGCCAGCCGATTCTGGCCTTCAGGCCCCCGCAATGCAAGGCCCCAACCTTTCTACCCTGAAGTGGGATACCGTCAACAGTTCTCATACACCAGAGGAGCAGACAGAGGACGTGGACCACGTACCCGAGGCAGAGCACGTTTTTCCACAGGTAAGCAATCACCTAATACATTGCCTTCCCCTTCGTATTGCAGGTCGCATCTCCCTTTTCTTTCAGGAATGGCAAACCATCTCCACGGACAGCTGGATCCGGCAAACAGTGCAGGGCTACATCATCGACTTCACGGTCCATCCGCGACAAACGGTCGCTCCATACCCCATCAAATGCTCAACAGAGGACACCGATCTCATTCACAAAGAGCTACTAGAACTACGAGCTAAAGGCACAATCGAAGCCGCCCCCGGACCACAAGGTTTCTTCAGCAACATATTCCTGGTGAAGAAGAAAACAGGGGACTTCCGCCCTGTCATAAACTTAAAAAGACTCAACGAATACGTTACGTACAGGCACTTCAAGATGGAAGGCATACACCTCCTGAGAGACCTATTACAAGACAAAGATTGATTCACAAGACTGGACCTGAAGGACGCATACTTTTCAGTACCCGTCCACCACTCCTGTCGACAATTCCTGCGATTCCACTGGCAGGGCCGAACCTGTCAATTCACATGCCTTCCCTTCGGCCTCAGCTCAGCCCCATGGTGCTTCACCAAATTAATGAAGCCCGTGGTCGCCCACCTTCGAGCACAGGGAATTCGGTGCATTATATACCTGGACGACCTCCTGCTGTTCTGCTCCGAAAAGTCCAGACTGATACAGCACACAAGCTATGCCATGGGCCTCCTATCATCCCTGGGATTTGTAGTGAACTTCAACAAATCAGCCATGACACCATCTCAAACAGTAAAATTCCTAGGATTCGAGATAGACTCCACCACAAGCACCTTACGGCTACCGGCGTCAAAGATCTCGAACATTCGCAAAGAACTGCGCAAGACCATTCGCGCCCACACCATTCCACTCCGCGCCCTCACTCGAATAGTGGGACTCCTCTCAGCTTCTATACAAGCTATCTTCCCGGGCCCACTTCACTACAGGGCGATGCAATGCCTCAAAGCATCTTTCCTCAGACAAAACCCATCTTACGACCAACCGATCCCAGTAACGGAGGAGGTCAGAGACGAACTCGGCTGGTGGCTAGACAGCATGGAAGCATGGAATGGTCAGGCCATCTTTGGGAGCTTGCCCAGCCTCTGGGGATGGGGCGCCACAAGCAAGGGTACATCAACAGGCGGTGCCTGGAACTCCCAGGACCTCAACATGCATATAAACTGCCTGGAACTCCTGGCGGGATCTTTTGCCATCCGCAGCCTCGCAAAAGAAAAGACGGACTGCTGCATCCTTTTACGGATGGACAACATCTCGGCGGTCCGGTACATGAATCGCCTGGGCGGGGCAAGATCCTGCATCCTGTCAGAAATAACGAAGGAGATTTTTGACTTCTGCTTACCCCGCAACATCTCCCTCAAAGCGGAATATCTCCCGGGGGAAACAAACCTCACGGCGGACTGGTTTTCGCGCCACTGGAGGGACACCTGCGATTGGAAACTGGATCCCCAAATCTTCCAAAGTCTACAACAGCATTGAGGTCCATTTCACCTAGATCTCTTCGTGTCTCGCAACAACAGGCAAACACAGAAATATTTCAGTTGGCTCCCGGACCCGGAGAGCAAAGCAACGGATGCATTCCTTCAACCATGGCCGACCACGGGGGCATACGCCTTTCCCCCATTCGCCATGATAGCAAGGACCATACACTACCTGAGACGACAACGAATATCCCTTCTACTCATCACACCCCTATGGACAGGACAACATGGTTTCCAGACCTCCTAGCCCTATCTTGCCGGGATCCCCGCCTGCTACCTTCACACCAATACACCCTCAGGGATCCAAAAGGGAGCCCCCACCTATTGATCCTGGCCAACCGACTCAATCTGGTGGCTTGGACTCTTTCCGGGGTGCCTGGAAAGTCGGCGAACTATCGCAGGCTGCTAAGGACCTCCTATGGGACTCATGGGCTCCAGGAACCAGAAGATCCTACCTGTGCGCTTGGAATTCCTGGTCCGATTGGTGCATGGAACGGAACCTCGATCCATTTACGGCCTCTATTCCTTCCATTTTATACTATCTAACCTATCTGTTCTCAACAGGACGATCATACAGGTCAATTAATGTGGTCCGTTCCGCTATCTCAGCGGCCCACGTTCCTATCGTTGGGATCCCAGTGGGTAAAGACCCGCTGATATGTCGACTTCTCAGGGGCATTCGCCTGCAGCAACCCCCTGAACCTAAATATTCACGACTCTGTGATGTCGAGATAGTCCTATGCTTCCTGAGGGAATGGCCGACCAACGACAGACTCTCACTTCGACAGCTCTCAGCAAAACTAATGGTTCTGCTCTGCCTGGTGTCCTTCCGCAGGGTATCGGATGTCCGGGCGTTTGACATAGATGCATTCTCGGTCTCCCCGGAGGGAGTCACATTCCACATTTCTCGTCGCACGAAATCGGACTCTTCAACAGTTTTCTACCCCTTCTTCAACTCCGATCCACAACTCTGCGTCATAGCCACTCTACAACGCTATGTAGAGGTTACACTTCCGATTCGGACACCACCTTCTGGACAACTCCTCGTGTCATATGTTCGACCACACGTTTCCATCACTACCACTACACTCGCCAGATGGGTTCGCTGGATAGTCTCACTCGCAGGCGTGGACGCTTTATTCGGGGCCCACTCGGTACGAGGAGCAGCAGCATCCTCAGCTTTCGCAGCGGGTGCCTCATTATCGGACATCCTACGTTCCGTAGACTGGTCGAGAGAATCCACATTTCGCACTTTTTACTTTCGTCCGAACTCTAACGCAGCCATGTCACTCCTACTACAGCGTTAAAAATGCAAAATTGGAAGCCTTCTGTCATGTGATAAAATTGAAGATTATGCTAGCGTCAGTGTACCTATAATCTTAATTTTAATAATGACAGGAGGCGAGTGTTTTCCCTCCCGTTCCCACCCGGAGAAGAGAGAACCGTTCGTTCTATAGATTCTAGTGTTTTTTCTCTCATCCTTATCTCGAATCTGTCTCTACACTACTCCTTCATCGGTCAGGGACAGTAACTGTTATCTATTGATTCTATCATTTACGCATATGTTGCTAATATCATTGCTGGGTTACGATCATTGTAACAACCAGTAAGAGGCCAGAGTCTAACCCATTTCACACTCTCATTTCAGTTTAACTTCATCAGCTTCTGGAGTTTTGGGAGCTACTTTGGCAAACTACCCAGAAGACTACTCTCCATGAGGACCGCCTCATGTTGGAGACTCACCCGTTAGTGTTGGTTACAGTTTGATCATCATACCACTGGTCGTCCACCGTTGTACCTTCCAGATGTCTAAGTTACAATATTTAACTTATTCTCTTTTACGAGATTAGCCCCTCCGTTCGTGAGTTCTGGAGCTCTGGAGGTCTCAGCGGTGTTCGCGCAATCGAGTGTCCGATTTGGCTTCCAGACACTCGACGACCAAACACCGCTGAGAGTTCGTGCGTAAGATGGACGCCACCACATGTTCGTCTACCGAATGGCGGCCACCCAGATACAGCAATAAAACCTCAATTAGCTGCGGTTAAAAAGGGAATAAGGGTTTAACTAGGGACACACTTCGTCTCTAAGGTGGTCTATGCATTCGGTAGTTTCCATTCATATAACTATGAAGGAAACTACCGAACTAACATACGAACTTAGATACAATTTTCAATGTACATTCAGTAAAAACAGGCAAACAGTCTTTTAACATATAATTCCAGTGGACAGTCACAGGCCATCCGCTACACTGCTCCCCCTTGCCCACAAGCCGGCATACACAGTCTGATCACACACGGATCGGCTTGGGGATGTCCGGATGGCTCACGGATCATTGTTCAAGGTCAGTTTGTCTGGACAACCCGTCGGCGTTGCCATTCTGTTTTCCTGGGCGGTACTGGATGTTAAAGTCAAACGGCTGTAGCGCCAAACTCCAGCGTAACAGCCAGGCATTGTCTCCTGCCACCCGGTTTAACCAAACCAACGGGTTGTGATCCGTGAGCAGGGAGAAAGACTGTCCGTACAAATAAGGTTGCAACTTCTTTAAGGCCCACAACACAGCCAGGCACTCCTTCTCGATGGCGGCGTAGCTCACAGTAGTTTTCGACTGATGTATGCTACGGGGTGTTCTCCGCCATCGGCCCCGACTTGGCTTAATACTGCCCCCAATCCAATCATAGAAGCGTCTGTGTGAACAAGAAAACGTTTAGTTGGATTGGGAGCTGCCAAGACAGGGGCATTGACAAGTGCATCTTTCAACAGTTGGAAGGCCTTCTCACACTCCGGGGTCCAGGTTACTTGGCGGGGTAGGTTCTTGCGGGTAAGGTCAGTAAGGGGTTTGGCCAGGGTGCTATAGTTGGGGACAAACTTTCGGTAATATCCGGCGGTCCCTAGAAAGGCAAGGACCTGGGCTTTCTTTTTCGGGCTTCTGTTTCCCGCACCCTACTCTGTGTCCGAGGTACTGTACCTCCGCCATACCTATACTGCATTTGGCCGGCTTCAGGGTTAATCCGGCTTCTCTAATCCTATCCAATACCGCCCCTATGTGGGTCAAATGTTCCTGCCAAGTGTTGCTAAAGATAGCTATGTCGTCTAAATAAGCACAAGTGTAATCCTGAAATCCATCCAGGAGTCGGTCCACCATTCTCTGGAAGGTGGCGGGTGCGTTTTTCATCCCAAACGGCATTACCTTGAATTGGTATAAACCAATTGGGGTGACAAAAGCTGATTTAGGGATGGCCTCGGGTGCCAGGGGAATCTGCCAATACCCTTTACAGAGATCAATGGTCGTGAGGTAGTGACCTCTGGCCATCCGGTCTAGCAATTCCTCTATCCGGGGTATAGGGTAACCTCCGGTAGTCCACGCAGAAGCGAGTTGTGCCATCTCGCTTGGATACGAGGACTACAGGGGAGGCCCAGGGGCTATCGGACTGTTCAATCACCCCCAGTTGCAGCATCTCCTCAATCTCCTTGCGCATGTTTTCCTTCACCGCTTCAGGGATGCGGTAAGGTGTTTGTCGCATGGGAAGTTGTCCTGGGATCTCTACCCTGTGAGTGGCCAAAGGGGTGTACCCAGGTATATTGGAGAATGTGTCCTGTTTCTCCCTTAATAACTGTTGTACCTCAGTACGCTCCTGTGGGCTCAGCCGATCCCCCAGAGTAACTTCCCCCAAATCCCCGGACAGTCTACCGTCCCCTAGTAGATCTGGGAGGGGCAGGTTGTCGAACTCTTTATTGGAAGGAGCACAAATGGTGGTTACTTCCTCTGCACGTTCTCGGTAGGGCTTCATCATGTTCACATGGATCGTGCATCGCCCCCCAGTCCCTGCGCAGGCGCCAATTATATACGTGGTGTCACATCTTTGCTCCATCACTTTATATGGGCCCTGCCAGGAGGCCTGCAGCTTATCATGTCGGACCGGTTTCAAAATTAGAACCTTCTGCCCAACCTGAAAGCTGCGGTCCCTGGCGCCCCTATCATACCATGTGCGCTGGCGCATTTGAGCCGCCTGGAGGTTCTCTCGTACTGATTTTGTCAACGCTTCCAGACGCTCTCGAAACGCCAGCACATATGGTATGATGGGGGTACCGTCTGCGCTCCGGTCTCCCTCCCAGTGTTCCCTGATCAGGTCAAGGGGTCCTCTTACTCTCCGCCCAGACAGCAACTGAAATGGGGAGAACCCGGTCGATTCCTGCAGCACCTCCCTGTATGCAAACAGGAGATAGGGCAGGAACCGTTCCCAGTCCCTATGGGTGTCTGCAAAAGTGCGGAGCATTTGCTTCAAGTTCCCGTTGAACCTTTCACATAGCCCATTGGTCTGGGGATAATAGGGGGTGCTAATGATTGGTTTGATGTCACAAAATTTCCAGAGGCTTTAGGTGACTTCCGCAGTGAACTGGGTGCCCTGATCCGAGATGATCTCTCTGGGTAACCCCATCCGAGTGAAAATCTGCATCAGGGCCTCAGCCAGGGCCGGATTAACATAGGGGCTGATGGAGCTGCAGCTCCAGGCTCAGGCCCATGGAATAGGCCCATTGATTTATAAAAAATAAATAAAAAAAATAACATTTTTTTTTCCCACACACTACTCTTAAGGATTCAACCTGGCTTTTATTTTATTGGCACAGCCACAGTGTCCCCATGACTCCCAGTGTTCCCATGTCTCCCACCCAGTGTCCCTGGTGTCTCAGTGCCCCCAGTCTGCCAGTGTCTCACTGCCCCCATGTCTCCTAGTGCCTCCATGTCTCCTAGTGCCTCAAGTGTCTCAATGTCCCCATGTCTCCAAGCTAGTGTCCCTAGTGTCTTTTGCCCTGGTGTCTCCTTGTCCCCATGTCTCAATGTCCCCATGTCCCCCAGCCAGTGTCTCTAGTGTCTGTGTCCCTGGTGTCTGTGTCCCCATGTCTTCAAGTGTCCCCTATTTTCCCAGTGTCCCCATGTGTCCCAGCCAGAGTCCCCTAGTCTCCCAGTGTCACTGGTGTCTCAGTGTCCCTAGGTCTCCCCGTGTCCCCAGGTCCTTCCGTCTTCCTAGTAACATGGGGACCCTGGGATACATGGGGACACAGGGAGACATGGGGCATTGAGACACTGTGATACATAGGATCACTGGGAGACCTGGGGACAAGACAATAGGGGACACTGGGAGACATGGGGCACTGAGACACTGATACATAGGAACACTGAGACCTGGAGTAATCGACACATGGGGGCACTGGGAGACATGGGGCCACTGGGAGGAATCCATCTATACAACAGAATCAAACTAAGTAGTTTTTTGGTGATTTTACAGCATTTTCTCTTATGTCACTCCTTGTGATTTACATCATGTGATGTCACCCATACATATTTAATTATGCAAATTAGCAAGGCCGGTATGTTTTTCCAAGAAAGGTGGCAACCCTAACTACTTTTCACAGGCTTGAATAAAGAAAGATTTTGCTATATTTATGGAGGCATGAGGGGCCCAGGGGGGCTAGATGGTGGTGTTAACACTGTAGGATCAGGAATACATGTTTGTGTTCCTGACCCTATAGTGATCCTTTAAGGTAATGCTGACTTTGGTCTCTCTAACACTGTGGCATGTTCCCTTTCTTCTACACTCACTACATACAGCTTTTTTCTGTCCCAGACTATATACCAGGAGCTTCTGCCTGCTAGTAAGAAGGTAAGGAGACAAGTGGACCAGTGAGTGCTAGGGGACAGTCCTTAGAAAGCGTTGATCATTAGATGCATTTATGCCAAGCTCAGGGTGCTGTCTGCATAGTATGCCCTTAGTTGGCCAGCTGCATGATTGACAGGCAGTCTGACATGCATTCATACCAGGCTGGCCTTCTAATTCTTTGGGCAGACATGCCCCTTTTTGGGCATGTTCGCCCCTTTTGGCAGGTTACGTGATTTGTGTCAGTGGCACACCCTTTTACCGTGCCCATTGACTTCCTGCTTGACTGGACACTGCCGTTAGGGGTTATGGATTTACTTGAAAGATGAAAACATAAATTAGTGAGAGATTAGCCTAGGGTATGTGTTTTCTTATAGCTGCTGTTTTATTTCTCTCCAGCACCATCTCCATCAGATACATGACGCTTGGGAGTGTTTTACTGTTTTTGGTCGATATGATTCTGTATTTAGGCCCGTCATAATTGTCAGCACCAGGCCCACTGGGCTCTTAATCTGGCCCTAGCCTCAGCCACGGTCTCTGCATGTATATTAGTCAGGGCAATCGCCTCTGGATATCGGGTGGCATAATCCACTACAGTTAAAATATACTTTTTCCCAGAGGGGCTGGGTCTTTGCAGGGGTCCTATTAAATCTACCGCTACTCTGCTGAACGGTTCCTCGATTATGGGTAGCGGGTGCAATTTTGCCTTCCGCCGGTCCCCTCTCTTTCCTACTCTTTGACACGTGTCACACGTGTTGCAGTACCTGCGAACTTCCTGACTAACTCCCGGCCAAAAGAAACTCTGGGTCAGTCGGTGCCGGGTGCGACTGACTCCTAAATGTCCGGATAGCGGAATATCGTGCGAAATCCGGAGTAATTCTGCTCGGTACCGTTGGGGTACCACTAGCTGCCTCATCACAATAGGGTTTGACCCTGCTACCTGTTTGTCAAACTCCCTATACAGCAACTGGTTATCCCATACAAATCTTTCGCCCTCCTCTCTCGGTTGGTCTGAGGTGACTTTGTCTCTATAGACCTGTAAGGTGGGGTCAGTGACTACTTCGGCCGCAAATTCAGTAGGAGGGGCCCAGGGGATACACTCTAAGGTAGGGGAAGGATTTCTTACCTGGACCTCCGGGAGTGTGTTGTAGTCCTGGGTGCGGGCCTGTTGTCGCGTAACCACTGGGTGTGCCTCTCCGGCCGTTGGGGCCTGCGGTTCAAATGCAGAAGTCAGTTTGCCTAGATCGTTCCCCAACAAAACCTCCGCCGGCAGTTGGGGCATCAACCCCACTTCCACATTCCCAAACCCTGCTCCCCAATGCAAATGTACCCAAGCAGTGGGTAGCCGGTATACCGCTCCCCCGGCTACCCTGACAGCTACTGTTCTGCTGGTCTTGGCCTGGTCAGGTACCAAGTGACTTTTGACCAGTGTGATGGTGGCCCCTGAATCGCGAAGACCCTGAACTGCTTTCCCCTCCAAGTATACTGTCTGTCTATGATGTTGGCGGTTGTCTGCATTAGCTTGTACAGGATCCGCTTCATGTAACACTTCCCATTGTTCTACTATGTTTATGGGAATTTCTGTGCCATAGGGGTTTGTTGCCTCGGCTTGGTAGCAGTGGGCCACCTGTTGAGGTGGTGGAGGTATTCTGGGCCTGATCCAGGTGGAGCGATCTTTTAGCTGTGGGCATTCTCTCTTATAATGTCCCCAGCGTTGGCAATGGTGGCACTGTACAGAGCTAGTTGGTCGAGGTTTCTGTTGTATACTAGCGGGTGGGTAAGGAGGTAGTTGTCGTGGTGGCGGTGTGGTGTTGGGGTATGGGCTGTTCCCCCCTATGGGTCGGATAACTGTCTTGATGGGGGCTGGTTTTTGTTGTCTGCGGGCATCCAGGTACTCATCCGCCTTTTTAGCTGCTTCTGTGAGGGATTTCGGATTGCGGTCTCTCACCCATTCCTGTATATTATTCTGGATGCCCTCATAGAATTGCTCCAATAGCAACATTTGTAACAAGTCCTCCATGGACCAAGCTTTATTGGACTGTACCCATCCAAGAGCGGCCCGATGTAGCTTGCAGGCCCATTCCACATGAGAGTCCTTGTCATTTCTTTTTAACTCTCGAAATCTTCTCCGAAATGCCTCTGGCGTGATTGCATACCGGGCCAGGATCACCTCTTTTACCCTGTGGTAATCTCGAATTTCCTCATCTGGTTCCTCATACAGTTCTATACGCCTCAGCAGCCTTTTCAGTGAGCTTCCCTGCCAAAATAGGTTCCCACTCCTCTGGACTAATATTATGCAGTGCACACAGTCTCTCAAAATCTTGGAGAAAAGCATCCTCTGCCTCTACATATGTTTTAAATGCTTGGTAATGTATTTTTTTTTTTTTTTTTTTAAATCTTTATTTTAGTGTGCAGTAAAAGAATAACATACAAGCTCACATAGCCACGACAGCATCCGCGGGCTTATTATAGTCAAACATTTACATATATTGCCATGACATTTAAAACAGTTGCACTTTTTTAGTATAAAGAAACAGGCTGAATCATAGATTGTGTTGTAAGACTTAGAAAAATACAGGCTAGAAATCCTATGTTAATAAAAGGTAGAGTATACAAGCTTAACCCAGGGATTTCTGTGGCACGAGTATTTTACAAGGAGAGTGAAACAGATGTCTTTTCTACGAGTTTAACCCCTAGGAGGCCCCCCAGTTAGCTAAAAGCACGTTCCCAGCGGGCGTATGGCAGTCACTGGATATTTACGTGAGGCCTAGACAATTCAAATAAAAACAATAATTATAATCAGAAGAAGAAGTCAGCGCAGTCATGCAACTCAGAGTCAATCAGCAGTGGGCCAGTTTAAATTTGAGAAGCGAAAAAAGAAAAAATATATGATAAAAGCGGCCCAGGCTCTGCGCTGCTTGGTGTTTGGTATTGCCAGGCTCAGTCAACCGATGCCGCTTAGCGGTCGTTTACCGGAATCCAGCTGCTCTGCTATCCTGCTATGGCGTTTCCAGACACTGGTTAGGAAGGGTACGTTGTTACCAGTTTGTGTCCCAGGTTTGAGGCTGTGCTGATTTGTGGTCAGGGACCCGACTCTCCACGGCTTGCAAGGTTTGATGCAGGGCTGAGGTTTGTCCTTTGATATTTCCCACCTCCGTGCTGCTGGTGGCTTCGTTGGGCTCTGTTGCTTGCGCGCTGGTAGAGCTTTCGCCACGGGTGCGCGCTGCTGTGCCCTCTGAGGCTTGCGTGGGGGTGTAGAGGTTGGCGGTCGGCCAGGAGCTAACCAGAGGTGCCTTCTCGCTCCGGGCCTGTATCAGGGCCGGCATCTTGTAGCCACGGACTCGGGGACTATTGAAGGCCAAGTCCTTCCTTTTCGGGGTAGGTCTGGAGTTCCTGGGGTTGGTGGTATGCCGCCGTCGGCGGGTGGATCTCTGCCTTCCTGTGTGGTTGCATTCCTCTCGAGATTTGGCAGTGGTCTTTCGCGTAGTATAAACTCCTGCACCTCTGTCATTGTCCTGGATATAATATCCGCCGTTGGATTCTCTCCATAAAAGGACAGTCTAAACTGTAGCTGTCTCTGGAACTCTTCTTGTTCAGATCCATCTGCTGAACTCTGCTGCTCAGGGATTGCCCTGTCCTCGTTTTGGTATTCTGCCATCACCTCTGCAATGAGGGTTGCTTTTCTTTTGTTGCTTGCTGCAATACCTTTTGCTTTTAGGAGGTCTTTTAGCGTGGATCTTTTCAGCTTCGCATAATCACTCTCCATCCGTATTCCATTAGTACATGTTCCCTTGTGAGTCTGGATCCCACTGCTGCCACCAATGTAGCGGAGAGCTAGTATTGCATAGCCTATCTCCACTTTAGATCCCAGTAAGGCTCAGGAACAAGTATAATAAATCCACAGAGTAATAATTGCAGCAGGCAAAAAGTCTCCAACAATATCCCAAACACAATCCCAATGACTGGACGACACACAGCATCAGGAGCAGAACTAAAGATTTATTCACAGCAGTTCCTTATAAAGGATTCTCCCATACAAGGGAGGGATTTACAGTAATTACAACAGTAACCAATGATACAGAGGTTCCCTCCCCTACTTTCCCTCCCCTCAGAGGGCACCTTTTCCCCTGTTTCTTGGATGTACCCCAAAACCGTGGGGTACCAGGACCTAAGTGGCATCCCCTGGTAGCTCTAGTCTGGGTGACCAACATACTCAAAATTCACCCAGATCAGACCAGGGGTTCGGGAGTTATAGACAATAAACGTTTTGAATAGGTAGCCGAAAGGAGTTCCATGTATTATGGCCCTGCGGTCGGTCTTTGTTCGGGAGATGAAACAGACAGAAATCCTTGCCATCCATAGATAATACCGGGTTCACACGAACCCCCTTGTTCGGTATATTGAACTCACCGAACGAGGAGTCGATTAGCCCCTCCGTTCGTGAGTTCTGGAGCTCTGGAGGTCTCAGCGGTGTTCATGCAATCGAGTGTCCGATTTGGGTTCCAGACACTCGACGACCAAACACCCCTGAGAGTTCGTGTGTAAGATGGCCGCCGCCACGTGTTCGTCTACCGAATGGCGGCCACCCAGATACAGCAATAAAACCTCAATTAGCTGTGGTTAAAAAGGGAATAAGGGTTTAACTAGGGACACACTTCGTCTCTAAGGTGGCCTATGCATTCGGTAGTTTCCATTCGTATAACTATGAAGGAAACTACCGAACTAACATACGAACTTAGATACAATTTTCAATGTACATTCAGTAAAAACAGACGAACAGTCTTTTAACATATAATTCCGGCAGACAGTCACAGGCCATCCGCTACAGGAATACCTTACTCCCTATTGCATTTTTGATTGGTTAAACGTTTCCTTTCTTTACTGCTGTGGAGTTTAGTAAAGAGAGATAAGCAAAATACTCGCCTCCTGTCATTATTAAAATTAAGATTATAGGTACACTGATGCTAGCATAATCTTCAATTATACCCTCTTTTGAAGTGACCTCCCCCACACTGCCTCTTTACTTTTCTGATATGTGAAAAATATGAATATATCCAGGTACTAATCTACCTGTCTCATCATATAAACATTCCCATCTGATTTGAGTCCTTTTTTTCATAACTTTTGCACCTGCAAGTATCTATCTAGCTATTATAATCCTAAAAGTGATAATTCTATGAAGTACATAATAGAACTCAATGGATATAACATATCGACTGGAATAAACTTCTTAGTGAAAAAAACACTAAAGGTAAATGGAAACTATTCAAACAAATATTAGAAGGGTACATTTCTCAGTATGTACCATTGGGTAATAAACAGAAAAGAAACAAATTGAAACCAATGTGGCTTAGTAGAGAAGTAAAACAAGAGATTACAAATAAGAAAAGGGCATTTAAGGTATTTAAATTGGACAAATCAGAGGCTTTGGACAAATAATGCTTGCAAAAAGGCAATTAAAGTGGCTAAACTAGAAAATAAGAAATTGATAGGCAAAGACTGCAAAACGAACCCCAAATTTTTTTTCAAGTACATCAATTCTAAAAAAAACTAAAACTGAAAGTGTAGGTACACTGGAAACAGATATGGGTCTGTTAGTTAATGAAGACTAGGAAAAGGCAGACATTTTAAATAACTAATTTTCTTCAGTATATATTAATGAGGATCCTATGGCAAGCGATATGCAAAAGATTGATGCTAAAACTTGCAGAAAACTTGTGATTGGTTAATTCGAGGCAAGGTGCTACAGATGTTAGAGAAAAATAATGTAAATAAAGCTCCGGGGCCTGACGGTATTCACCCACGAGTACTTAAGGAGCTAAGTTGGGAAATAAGTGAACCACTGTATTTAATTTTTCAATATTCTTTTGTTTCAGGTCTTGTACCGGAGGACTGGAGGAAGGCAGATGTCATTCCTACAATTAAAAAGGGTTCAAAATCCTTGCCTGGAAATTATAGACCTGTGAGCTTAACTTCTGTGACTGGGAAAATATTTGAAGGGCTATTAAGGGATAATATTCAGGAATTCATTGGGAAGAACTTTGTTATTAGCAATAATCAGCATGGTTTTATGAAACATAGGCCATGTCAAACTAACCTAATTGCATTCTACGAAGAAGTAAGTAGAAGTATATATAGGGTGTTGCAGTGGATGTGATCTACTTGGATTTTGCCAAGGCATTTGATACCGTTCCTCACAATAGGTTAGTCTTCAAACTGAAAGAAATTGGTCTAGATGATTATTCTTGTTCTTGGGTAGAACATTGGCTTAAGGATAGAGTACAACGAGTTGTCATTAATGGTAAAAGATGCCCCCCCTACTAAATTTTTGAAAATGTGTTATTTTTTTTACATTTTTAAAAACATTTATTGAACAAATTTGTTAACTTTTTAAAACCTTTGCCCCCTCTACAAAATCCCTGCACCCCCACAGTTACAGACAGACAGTCACACGCAGTTACAAGCAGACAGTCACACGCACACAGTCACATGCAGACAGTCACACATATAGTCACAGGCAGTCATACACACAGTTACCAGTAGAGAGTTACACACAGTCAGTTACAAGCAGTTACACACAGTCACGCACACTGTTACAGGCAGTCACATATACAGTCACACACAAGGTCACAGGCAGACAGTCATACACATAGTTACAGCCACAAGCACACACAGTTACAGGCAGTTACACACACAGTCAGTTACAGGCTGTCACACACACAGTTACATGCAGACAGTCACAGGCAGACAGTAACACACAGTTACAGGCAGCATCACACAGTCACAGGCAGACTGTCACACACAGTCACAGACAGTCACACACACACAGTTACAGGCATGCAGTCACACACACACACACAGTTACAGGTAGACAGTTACGCACACACAGTTACAGGTAGTTGCGCACATACACACAGTTACAGGCAGACTGTTACACACACACACAGTTACAGGTAGACAGTTACGCACACACACACAGTTACAGGCAGACACTTACACACACGTACACACAGTTACAGACAGACAGTTACACACACAGTTACAGACACACACACAAGACAGACAGTCACACACACACACACACACACAGTTACAGTCACACACACACACAGTTGCAGACAGTCACACACACACAGTTGCAGACAGTCACACACACACACACACAGTTACAGACAGTCACACACACACAGTTACAGACAGTCACACACACACACACAGTTACAGACAGTCACACACAACCAGTTCCAGACACACACACACACACACACACACACACAGTTTCAGGCAGTTATACACACACGCACACTCTTATACTTACTTACAGTGTGGGCTGGAGGAGTGGATTCATTGAAGTCCTTTAGCGTTACTTACCTTATCCAGGGGCCTGCTGCGGTCCTCTCTTCGAGCCGCGCGCGGTCCTGCTGCTGCACGAGCCGCAGATTTGGCTCAGCAAATGGCTTCTCACGAGGCAAGGTTTGTAGAGCAGGATCACCGTATGGATCAGATAGCACAGGCTCTCCAGACCCTCTTGTCTAGAACTATTCCTGCAACCGCACCTAACCCACCTACACCTCATCCTCCCGAAGTATCCAATTCACCTAATACTTCGCCCCATTTAACACCCCCTCCTAGGTATGGAGGGGAAGCTAAGACATGCAGAGGTTTTATTAATCAAATAGAATTCCACCTTGAGATGTATCCACATTCCTTTCCCACTGATAGGTCTAAAGTGGGGTTTTTGATGCATCAACTTACTGACAAAGCACTTGAGTGGGCAAATCCTATTTGGGAGGCCAATGGTCCTATGGTGCATAATTTCAATAGCTTTCTTACGGCTTTTCGTAGAACATTTGACACAACAAAAAGGTCAAAGAATGCCGCAAGAGCATTAATGAGAATTAAACAGGGGTCTAGGTCTGTGGCTGATTATGCTATTCAGTTTCGTACCCTTGCTTCACAGGTAGATTGGACCAATAATGGGTTAACCACTGCGTTCATGGAAGGTTTATCTGACACTATATTAGATGAGGTAGCGGCAAGGGAGCTTCCTATTCCATTAGAGGACCTTATTGACTACCTCATTGATATAGATAATAGGATTCGTGACAGGCTCTATACCAAGAACAGGAATAGACGTCTGGTCACACCTACTAACCCCAGAGTTGATAAACCTGAGAGTGTTAAAGTATCCGAGGAGGAACCCATGCAATTAGGGTTTGCCAAACTCTCGGATACTGAAAAACTACTTAGAAGAAGGAACGGACTCTGCCTATACTGTGGTAGGCGAGACCATATGGTAAAGGAATGTCCTTTGCTTCCAGAAAACTCTCGCACCTAAGACCTTATAGGGGACTGGCCTTGGGTGTGATATCTAAGTCTCCTAAATTGCCTCCTAACCGTTTGCTTCTCCCTGTTTCCCTTCATACGGGAGAGAGTTGTATAGCTGAAAGCATACTAGCCTTGGTTGATTCCGGGGCTGCTGAGAATTTCATTGACTCTGAGTTTGTTACGAAAAATAACATTCCCGTCAGAGAGAGAGAGATACCCTTGGCCATTGAGGCCATAGATGGTAGACCTTTAAATACTCCAGTCGTTACCCATGAAACTGTACCATTATTCATGTACACAGGGGTTTTACACCTTGAGACCATCCGGTTTCAGGTTATCACCTCTCCCTCTTCTCATATCGTGTTAGGGTACCCATGGTTATGTTCTCACAATCCCATTTTCGACTGGGAATTGGGACAATTAAAATCATGGGGTAAAACCTGCCACGACTCTTGTATGATTAAAGTCACACCTTTAAATACCATTAATGTTCCTACTACTCCTCCTTTGTCTACTGTTATACCTCCTCAGTACTTGTTTCTCAAAACTGTATTCGATAAAAGGGAAGCTAATAAATTACCGCCTCACAGATCCTATGATTGTGCTATCGATTTATTGCCTGGCACTATACCTCCAAAGGGTAGGGTGTACCCTTTATCTATTCAAGAAAACCGTATCATGGAGGAGTATGTTAAAGAATCACTAGAAAAGGGGTTCATTAGGAGATCCTCTTCTCCAGCTGGAGCAGGGTTTTTTTTGTATCTAAGAAAGAGGGTGATTTAAGACCGTGCATCGATTATAGAGGTCTAAACAAAATCACTATCAAAAATGCATACCCTATACCTTTAATTACAGAGTTATTTGACAGGCTGAAACATGCTACTGTGTTCACCAAATTGGACCTTAGAGGTGCATACAATTTAATACGCATAAAGGAAGGTCACGAATGGAAGACTGCATTCAACACTAGATCCGGTCATTACGAGTATACTGTTATGCCATTTGGTCTTTGCAATGCCCCAGCAGTATTTCAGGAATTTATTAATGACGTCCTAAGAGACTTTATTCACACATTTGTAATTGTATACTTGGACGACATACTGATATATTCTACAGATTTACACACTCATCATAGACATGTCACAACGGTCCTGAAGACCCTTCTTACTAATGGTCTTTATTGTAAACTAGTTCTTGGGGTACTTGATTTCCGCCAAAGGGTTTCGTATGGATCCCCAGAAGCTTTCTGCTGTTATAGAGTGGCCCCTACCACAGGGTTTGAAAGCAATTCAGCGTTTTCTTGGTTTCTCTAACTATTATAGACGCTTTATTAAGGGTTTTTCTTCTATTGTAGCACCTATCACCCGTATGACAAAAAAGGGTGGTAATACTCGTGTCTGGTCTCCCGAGGCACTTCAGGCTTTCGACTTTCTTAAAACTACATTCGCCTCTGCACCTATTTTACAGCACCCTATCCCCTCACTGCCTTATATTCTTGAAGTTGATGCTTCTGAAATCGGGGTAGGTGCTGTCTTGTCCCAAAGAGAATCGCCTGAAAAGGCATTGCATTCTTGTGGCTTCTTTTCTAGACAAATGTCCAAAGCTGAAAGGAATTATGATGTGGGTAATCGTGAACTCCTTGCTATTATCTTAGCTCTTAAAGAATGGAGACACTTGTTAGAAGGAACTAAGGATCCTATCCTCATTTTTACGGATCACAAGAATCTATCCTACCTTGGTGAAGCTAAAAGATTGTCTTCTAGGCAGGCTAGATGGTCACTATTTTTGTCCCGTTTCAATTATATTATCACCTATAGGCCAGGTGATCGCAACATTAAAGCAGACGCTCTGTCTAGACAGTTCGAAACTACTGACAAACAGGAATTTGATGTTACTCCTGTCATTCCCCCAGACAGGATAATAGCTACTACTATGTTGTCTATTTCTTCATCCCTCTTGCAGACTATACAGGCGAAACAAAGTATGGCACCTAGCGAGAGGCCTATTGATAAATTGTTTGTTGATGTTCCCGAGAGACGGGAGATTCTGTCATTATATCATGATACTAAGACTGCTGGACATCCTGGTATTACCAAAACGATGTCAGCAGTTTCTCGATATTTTTGGTGGGGTTCCTTATGCAAGGATGTCACTGACTATATAAGTGCTTGTACTACTTGTGCATGTATGAAAACGTCTCGTAGAGTTCCTTGTGGGCTTCTGCATCCCTTACCCGTTCCCGAGAGACCTTGGTCTAACCTATCCATGGATTTTATTGTTGAATTACCCCCTTCGAATGGTAACACAGTCATCCTGATGATAGTAGATCGGTTTTCCAAGATGGCTCACTTTGTGTCTCTTCGCAAGTTGCCCACATCCAAGGAACTGGCTCTTATCTTCGCTAGAGAAGTATTTCGGTTACATGGTATTCCTGTATCTATTGTGTCCGATAGGTGTAGCCAATTTATTTCCAGGTTCTGGAAAGCCTTTTGCTCAGAAATGGGTATTTCTCTCTCATTTTCTTCCGCTTACCATCCCCAGTCTAATGGAGCTGCTGAACGTGCCAACCAGTCTCTGGAGCAGTACCTTCGTTGTTTTGTGTCTCACCATCAGGACAATTGGTCTGACCTACTTCCTTGGGCTGAGTTTGCTCGGAATAACGCCACTCATGATTCTTCCGGCAAAAGCCCTTTTTACGTTGTCTATGGCCAGCATCCCGTTGTTCTTCCGGCTGCATTCTCCTCACAGGGCATGCCAGTTCTGGATGAGCATTTGGCTGGTTTGCGTAATACTTGGGAGCAGGTTCAGCGTTCTTTGGTGGATTCCGCTGCTCGCCAGAAGGCTCAGGCTGACAAGCATCGCAGGGCGGCTCCTTCTTATGTTGTGGGGGACAGGGTTTTGCTTTCCACACGGAATATTCGCCTGCGGGTGCCTTCTATGAAATTGGCTCCCCGCTTCATAGGTCCTTATCGTATGCTGCATAAGGTTAATCCTGTTTCATATGCCTTGGGTCTTCCTAGGAATCTGCGTATTCCTAATGTCTTTCACACCTCGTTGTTGAAGCCTTACGTACGCAAACGCTATACCCGGCATTCTCCGCCTCCCCCTCCTGTCTCCGTGGAGGGTCATGAGGAATTCGAAGTCTCTGCTGTTCTTGACTCTCGTTACCTTAGGGGTCGACTTCAGTACTTGGTGCATTGGAAGGGTTATGGGCCTGAGGAGCGCAGTTGGATTTCAGCTGATGCTGTTCATGCTCCCCGCCTTGTGCGTTCTTACCATTCTCGTTTTCCTGCCAGGCCTGGCCCTACCCTCCCGGAGGGCGTGTCCTCAGGGGGGTACTGTAGTGTTACTTACCTTATCCAGGGGCCGGCCGCGGTCCTCTCTTCGAGCCGCGCGCGGTCCTGCTGCTGCACGAGCCGCGCGCGGCTCATCCGACGTCTTCACTAGGAAGGCAGGCAGTGACTGCGCGAAGCGGTCACGTGTCCCGCCTGAATCTAAGAGCGCGCCGCGAGTTTCAGGCGCGCTCTTAAAGAGACAGTGGGAGCCTAAATTGTTAAAAGGCTCCCATTGGCCCCTGTCATGCCACACTCCCCATACACTTACCCTTTGGGGGTGTGGATATGACAGGAGCCAATCACATTAGTTTAGAAGCTATTTAAACTTACCTCTCCCTTTACTCCCTGCCCTATCGTGGTTTCTGTTTCAGTTCCCTTTAGTTGTGTTCAGTTGTGTTTTCTCCATATTGACTTTGGCTTTGTTTCTGACTACGTTTTCTCTTTATCCTTATCTGTTCTGGTTGTCGGCTTCCTGTTTACTGTGTACCAGACCCCGGCTAGTCCTAGTTTACGCTGTCTCTCTGTGTCCTTGACTTCGGATCGTACTGACTCTGCCTCCTCTCATATACGTCGAGTCCGGCCATTCTAAGGTCCGGTAGACGTATCTCTCCTCTGTGTTGTCTTCTGTTTAGCTGAATCCTGCGTGTTGGGGTATATTCTCGTTACAAGTCCTTCCCTGGAGCCTGGTAGGTGGAGGTGCAGGGATTTCTTCTTGCTGCACCTCCATGTGCAGCATTAACAGCAGCCCCTGCTCGCGGGTAGGCTCCACCCCTAAATGGATGTAGCTCCGCCCTCTTCTTCCTCCCATGCAGCCAGTTCATCTTGCTGGTCTCTGTGTGAGCTGTGCGACAACCCAGCTGCCATGGGGCACAGCTCACACAGCCCCCTCCAGCAGCAAGACCAGGGTCAAGGCACCCCCCTACCAGGTGGCACCCAGGGCGGACCGCCCCCCCTTAGTCTGCCACTGTTTAGGACCGCTTCTTTTTAACATATTTATAAATGATCTTGAAATGGACATTGAAAGCCATGTTTCAGTGTTTGCAGATGACACAAAACTTTGTAAAGTTGTAAAATGTGAGCAGGATATTACTTTGCTGCAGAGGGATTTGGATAGATTGGTGGATTGGGTACTAAAATGGCAGATTAAATTTAACATAGAGAAATTCAAAGTTATGCACTTTGGGGTCAAGAATGCACAAGCAATTTACGCCCTAAATGGTTGTGAATTAGGGATAACCACACACTTTTGGGAATTGTTATAGACAACAAATTAGGCAGCAATATGCAATGTCAATCTGCAGTTGCTAAGGCCAGTAAGGTTTTGTCATGTATAAATAGGGGCATAAATTCTCAGGATGAAAATATAATTTTGCCTGTTTATAAATCGCTGGTAAGACCACACCTTGAATATGCTGTGCAATTTTGGGCACCTGTTTTAAAGAAGGATAACATGGCACTAGAAAAAGTGCAGAGACAAACTACAAAATTTATAAAAGGAATGGAGCATTTTAGTTACGAAGAAAGGTTAAAAAATGTAAATCTCTTTAGTTTGGAAAAACGGAGCCTCAGAGGGGATATGATAACATTATACAAATAAATTCGGGGCCATACAAACCATTATCTGGAAATCTATTCATAAACAGGGCTATACATAGGACACGTGGTCACACATTTAGGCTGGAAAAAAGGAGATTTCATCTAAGGCAAAGAAAATGGTTAATTTCTAAATAGTGGGGTAATAGCTGCTTGATCCAAGGAGACATCTGACTGCTATTTTGGGGTGAAGAAGGAACTTTTTCCTAGTTTGTTGCAAAATTGGAAGCGCTACAGACTAGGTTTTATGCCTTCTTTTGGATCAACAGCAAAAACAAATGTGAGGAAGGCTGAACTTGATGGATGCAAGTCTCTTTTCAGCTATGTAACTATGACTGTGATTACATAGTTACATAGGTTAAACAGAGCCGTAAGTCTATCAAGTTCAAATCTGTTGATCCAAAAGAACACACAAAAAAAGTTTGAAGCACATCCAATTGTGCAACAAACTTGGAAAAAATTCCTTCTCGACTTCAGAATGGCAGTCAGATCTTTCGTTGGATCAAAAACCTGTTACCCCAAATTTATGAGATTATACCCCTGCTTATTATGTTTTTGAAGGTACACATCCAGTTGCTGTTTCAACAACTGCACAGACTGATAAAACCCCCTCTACAGGTTCTTAAAAAAAAAAAAAATTTGCCTTAGACTTAGTCTACTGTCTTTCAGTCTAAATGTGTGACCTTGTGTCCTATGTATAGTCCGGCTTATGAATGAATTTCCAGACAGTGGTTTGTATTGGCACCAAATATGTTTATATAATGCTATTATATGACCTCAAATTTGAATTTGTTGTAGAATAGGATGCCACCTTTGCAATAAGTTAGTTCATGAAATATCATTATTATTATTATTATGTTATTATTTATAGAGCACCAACAAATTCCCCAGCGCTTTACAGATATTCCACGATCAACTGTAAGTGGTATTATTGGAAAGTGGAATCGTTTAGGAACAGCAGCAACTCAGCCACAAAGCAGAAAAACCACGTATAGTCACAGAGTGAGTTTACCGAGTGCGGGGGCGCATGGTACATATGAGTCCCCAACACTTTGCTGAGTCTATAGCTGAAGAGTTCCAAACTTTCACTGGCAGTAATATCAGCACAATAAAATGGATTTCCATGGCAAAACAGATGCATACAAACCTCACATTACTAATACAATGCCAAGCGTTGGATCGAGTGGTGAAAAGCACATCACCACTGGATTCTGGAGCAGTGGAAACGTACTCTGTGGAATGATGAATCACGCTTCTCTGTTTGGCAGTCTGGGTTTGACAGATGCTAGGAGAACATTACCTGCCTGTCTGTATTGTGCCAGCGGTAAAGTTTGGTGGAGGAGGGATAATGGTATGGGCTGTTTTTTTAGTGGTCTTGCAAGGCCCCTTACGTCTAGTGAAGCGATATCTTATTACTTCAGCAAACCAAGCCATTTTGTACAATGCTATGTTTGGAGAATGCACTTTTTCTAGCATGACTTTGCCCCAGGAGAAAAATCAAGGTCCATGAATGTTTGAATTTGAAAATAAAAATTTGAAAGGGTGAAAATTCTGATGTGATGTCAAAGTGCTAGTTCCTGTGAGATTCCAAGACGTTTTCAACAAATGTAACATTTACAGAGATATAGTAAGCACAGAGCTCAATTAAAATATCTTGCCATTGATTACCATTGAAAAATTAGGAGCTATTGACTGAAAAATGATCTGTGAGAGCACTCAGACATGCAACTTCCTTGCACACCGATCAGATTTTAATGAAAGCCGTGTCATAACTGCTTTTTCAAAACTTCACAGATACTACATACCAAATTGTCCATTCTGAATATATCCTCCCCTTGAGGACCAAACTCCAGCAAGCGCAGCAGAACAGTGAAATGTATCAGCCAAGTGCAATGCCAAGGGAACACAAATCACTGCTACCCAGCCAGCACACCAGGGTAAGGAATGGATAATTATCTAGTTTAAGTCTGTATAAGATACAGAGAAATGGAACTCAAGGGAATGAACAGGAGACATTGAAAAGAATTAAAATTATAAATTCTCTTCCTTTTAAAACTATCTTTCAGAAAGTTGTTCCTAACATCCAATATATAGGAGTAGAGCAAAAGGGGGAGGGGAGAAGAGAGAGGGAGGGAGGGAGGGAGAGAGAGAGAAAGGAATGTAAAATGTACCAATTATGAAAGTCTAGATATTTATAATATCTCCAGAAACCCTAATACATGCTTCACCATTATACATCTTCTAAATAACATAGCCATTTTAGTTAAAAGGAAACTCTAAGTGTCAAAAACAACTTTAGCTTAATGAAACGGTGTACAGACCATGTCCCTTCATTCTCACTGCTCAATTCCTTGCCATCAAAGAGTTATATACCTTTTTAAGCAGCCCTAGTCACACATCCACTGCCTGTAACTCCCTGCACACTTCTTGTAAAGAAAGAACTGATTTTTTTAACCTTTATTCCACATTGTGTTTAATTTAGAATTTATTATCTCTGTTAATATCCTGCAAGAGCCTGCAGAAACTTCCTGTGTCTGATAAAAGTTTAATTAACAAAGCAGTAGATAAGAACATCTACAGTAAACACACAGTGCTGCAAGATCTGATTGAAAATTAAACCATTTTTTTCATGGAGGCTTTGTAAATCACAGCCATGGGATGTATGTCTATGGCTGCATAAACAACGTGATTTAACTCCTAAATGGAAGAGAATTGAGCAGCGCGACTGCAGAATCATAATCTGTACACTAAATCTGCTTAATTAAGCAAAAGTGATTTTGGTGTTTAGTATGTACCTTTAACTTTAGAGTTAGTGTTAGTGTTAAGGTAGTGTATGGGTTGGTGGTTTGTGTTACAAAAGTGTAGTGGTTAGAGAACCAAAACCACTATAGCTTCTTATAGTGGTCATTTTGTCTAGATGCTTGCCCTGAACTGATCCAAAAGATAAGCACCGTCATCTCAGAGAAAGAGCAATGTTTTTTTACTGACACAGGAAATGGAGTCGACTTAAGCTCCTCCTGTGTCAGAGAATGTCAGGTGTAGAAAAAATACATAAGAGAAAGTCGTTTCTACTTTATCTTAGGTTTTAAAGAAAAGTAGATCAAATATGAAGAAAAGAAGAACACATTCTGAGGGAGGAAGAGAAGAGGAAACAATAGGAGAAAGGTAAGTTTGACGTGACAGTGCCGCTTTAAAAACCTACAAAACAGAATTTACTAAATATATATGAAATACCTTGTTTTATTTCCTAGAACAATAGGAAAACTAAAGTCTCAATCATGTAGTCTGGGTGCAGTGGCCCTTTGCTTTTAACCCTGCAATGTAAAACATTGCATTTTTTTTTTTTAGAAACTACAATGTTTACATTGCAGGGTTAAAGGAACACTATAGTCACCTAAATTACTTTAGCTAAATAAAGCCGTTTTAGTGTATAGATCATTCCCCTGCAATTTCACTGCTCAATTCACTGTCATTTAGGAGTTAAATCACTTTGTTTCTGTTTATGCAGCCCTAGCCACACCTCCCCTGGCTATGATTGACAGAGCCTGCATGAAAAAAAACTGGTTTCACTTTCAAACAGATGTAATTTACCTAATTGTATCTCAATCTCTAAATTGAACTTTAATCACATACAGGAGGCTCTTGCAGGGTCTAGCAAGCTATTAACATAGCAGGGGATAAAACAATCTTAATTAAACAGATTAAACAAATCTTAATTAAACAGAACTTGCAATAAAGAAAGCCTAAATAGGGCTCTCTTTACAGGAAGTGTTTATGGAAGGCTGTGCAAGTCACTTGCAGGGAGGTGTGACTAGGCAATAAGCAAAGGGATTTAACTCCTAAATGGCAGAGGATTGAGTAGTGAGGCTGCAGGGGCATGTTCTTTACACCAAAACTGCTTAATTAAGCTAAAGTTGTTCAGGTGACTATAGTGTCCCTTTAAATCTATTTTTATTAGCTGTCTTCCTGACAGCCACTAATTGCATTTCCAAGACACTGACCAAGTAAAACTCAGTTATGTGATCTGGAAGATTATAGGAAAGCACTGAATACAATGCTTTTCTATGGGGAAGCTTAGATGCATGCACAGCACTTGCTGTGCATGCGCATCAGGTCTTCAATGCTCCTCGATTTTTTCATCGCAGAGGAGGCCATGTCTCCTCATTGGCACTGTGGAAGGCAGAGAAATGAGCAGTGCCGAGGGAGCCTTGCCACTAATAAAAAGGTAATAAAACTTTTATTTCTATTCATTGTTATGCTACACAAGGGAGCTACAATTGTGCTCAAAATCTGCATACCCTGGCAAAGTTGTCATTGATTTTGAAAATATGACTGATCATGCAATAAAATGTCTTTTATTGAAGGATAGGGATCGTATGAACCTATTTATTATCACATAGTTGTTTGGCTCCTTTTTAAATCATGATAACAGAAATCACCCAAATGGCAGTGATCAAAATTTTACATACCCTTGAATGTTTGGCCTTGTTACAGACACACAAGGTGGCAATTAAATGTTAATTTACCACCCCAGTGGCTTTTAAATTGCAATTAGTGTCTGTGTATAAATAGTCAATGAGTTTGTTAGCTCTCACATGGATGCACTGAGCAGGGTAGATACTGAGCCATGGGGAGCAGAAAATACCTGCGTAACAAGGTAATGGAACTTTATAAAGATGAAAAAGGATATAAAAAGATATCCAAAGCCATGAAAATGCCAGTCGGTACTGTTCAATCACTTATTAAGAAGTGGAAAATTCAGGGATCTCTTGATACCAAGCCAGGGTCAGGTAGACCAAGAACGATGTCAGCCACAACTGCCAGAAGAATTGTTCGGGATGGAAAGAAAAAACCCACCAGTAACTTAGGGAGAAATACAGGTCTGCTCTGGAAAAAGACAATGTGGTTGTTTCAAATAACACAATACGACGATACTTGAACAAAAATTAACTGCACGGTCAAGTTGCCAAAAAGAAGCCTTTGCTGCGCCAATGCCACATAAAATCCCGGTTACACGCCTCACAGCTTATGGCACACTGTAATTTTTAGTGATGAGACCAAAATAGAGCTATATGACCACAACCATAACCGCGATGTTTGGAGAGGGGTCATCTATCGCCCCCCCAGTCACCCTAAACTATTCATTGAACACTTTTCCTCCTGGTTACCCCACTTTTTTTCCTCTAGCACTCCCTCTCTCATACTTGGGGACTTCAATATCCCTATCAACAAGCTCAACTGCCCTGATGCCTCTCGTCTGCTCTCTGTAACCTCCTCCTTTGGATTCACACAGATTTCTTCCTCAGCAACTCACACTGCAGGAAACACTCTTGACCTCATCTTCACCAATCTCTGTACCACCTCTGATCTTGCCACTGTTCCATTTCCTTTGTCTGACCACCATCTGCTAACATTTAACATCTGCATACCCCATACCAAAATCTCACCACCATCCACTCTCCAACCTCGCAGAAACCTCAACTCCCTTGGTCTCCAGCACTCCTTTTACCCATCTCAAATCACAACTGCCCTAACTCTGCAACCTCACTCTACAACTCCACTCTCTCCTCTCAACTTGACATCATGGCACCTCCTACAGTAAAACGCAGCAAGCGCCCCCAACTACAACCCTGGCACACCAAGCTGACCCGTTACCTCCAAAAATGTTTCAGAACTGCTGAACGCTGCTGGAGAAAGTCTCACTTTGCATCTGACTTTGTCCACTATAAATTTATGCTGCGCTCCTACAGCATGGCTCTTTCCTCTGCAAAAGTAAGCTACTTCAACACCCTCATAAGCACACTGTCCCACCAACCCAAACACCTGTTTCACACTTTTGATGCACTTCTTCGCCCTGTGACTCCCCCTCCTTCCACCACCTTGTCCGCCACAAACGTTGCATCTCATTTCACTGAGAAGATCTCTACAATCAGGAAAGAGATCTCTAATCTTTCTCCAACCAGTATCAATACATCATCCAACCCCACTCCCCCTGCCATCCTAAGCTCATTTGCACCTGCTACAGCACAAGAGGTTTCTGCTCTGCTCCTGTCCTCCCGCCCCACCACCTGCTCCCTCGATCCTATTCCCTCGCATCTCATCCGCACTTTGTCTCCCTCTCTTGCTCTTCCTCTCGCTAACATTTTCAATCTCTCCCTTTCCTCTGGCACATTTCCCTCTGCCTTCAAACATGCAACCGTAACCCCAATTCTGAAAAAGCCCAACCTTGATCCCAACTCCCCATCCAACTACCGCCCTATCTCGCTACTGCCATTTGCCTCCAAGATCCTCGAGAGAGTTGTCTACGCCAGATTGACAGACTTTCTTGAATCCAACTCTCTGCTTGACCCCCTTCAGTCTGGATTCCGCGCTGGTCACTCTGTCGAAACTGCTGTGACCAAAGTATCCAACGATTTAATTGCTGCTAAATCTCGCGGCCAATACTCTATCCTAATCCTCCTTGATCTTTCTGCCACCTTTGACACTGTTGATCATCAACAGCTTCTTCACATTCTCCGTAACTTTGGTCTACGGGATACTGCTCTCTCCTGGTGCTCCTCCTACCTCTCCCAGCGCTCTTTCAGTGTTTCTTTCTCTGGCTCTGCCTCTTCTCCCCAACCCCTCCCTGTCGGCGTCCCCCAAGGTTCTGTCCTCGGCCCCCTACTGTTCTCTATCTATACTGCCTCCCTTGGTAAACTCATCAGCTCCTTTGGCGTCCAATACCATTTATATGCAGATGACACGCAAATCTACTTGTCCTCCCCTGATCTCTCTCCGCCCACCTTGACTCGTGTTTCTGACTGCCTCTCTGCTATTTCCAACTGGATGGCTGCTCACTTCCTTAAACTCAACCTGTCCAAAACAGAACTTCTAGTTTTTCCTCCCTCAAGTGCTGCTACTCCTGTGTCTGTCTCCATCCAAGTCAACGGCGCTACTATCACCTCTACCTCCCAGGCTCGCTGCCTACGGGTTCTTTTTGATTCTGATCTCTCTTTTACTCCCCATGTTCAATCGATAGCCAAATCCTGTCGCTTCCAACTCAAGAACATAGCGCGCATCCGCCCATATCTAACGCCGGACGCGGCTAAGGTACTGGTTCATGCTGTTGTTCTTTCTCGCCTTGACTATTGCAATCCCCTTCTCACCGGTCTTACATGTTCCCAGCTTGCACCTCTGCAATCTATAATGAATGCGGCTGCGAGGCTTATTTTCCTGTCCGGTCGCACCTCCCACGCCTCCACGCTCTGTCAGTCCCTGAATTGGCTTCCAGTTAGATATAGGGCCCAATTCAAAATTCTGGCGCTTGCTTACAAATCCCTACATAATGCTGCTCCAACATACCTATCCTCCCTCATACACAAGTATATCCCGTCGAGACCCCTGCGCTCAGCCCAAGACCTACAGCTATCCTCTGCCCGGATCCCCACCTCTGATGCTCACCTTCAAGACTTCTCCAGGGCTGCACCTATTCCGTGGAACTCCCTTCCCTCCTCAATCAGACTTTCACCCAGCCTCCACTCCTTCAAAAAATCTTTGAAAACTCACTTCTTCATTAAAGCGTATCAATTAAACTGTCAGCAGGTTTCTCATCCCCCACCCCATGACTCCGTTCCTGCACCTGTCAAAAATGACCTACCAAGCACTCAATAAACCCTTCTGTAACAAACTATTTAATTCCCCTATTTTAACCCTTTGTGTCACTATACCCCACTCCCTCTAGCATGTAAGCTCATAGAGCAGGGTCCTCAACCCCCTCTGTTCCTGCACGTCAGTGGTCTGATCTCAATTATGTGTCTGTTAGTCCACCCATTGTACAGCACTATGGAATTTGTTGGCGCTATATAAATAATAAAATAATAATAATAATAATAATATAGTGAAAAGAATACCATCCCCACTGTGAAACATAATGGTGGCTCACTGATGTTTTGGGAAGGTGTAAGCTCTAAAGGTAAGGGGAATCTTGTGAAAATTGATGGCAAGATAAATGCAGCATGTTATCAGAAAATGTGCATTCTTCTGCACGAAGGCTGTGCATGGGACGCTCTTGGACTTTCCAGCATGACAATGACCCTAAACACAAGGACAAGTTGACCCTCCAGTGGTTACAGCAGAAAAAGATGAAAGTTCTGAAGTGGCCATCACAGTCTCCTGACCTTAATATCGTCGAGCCACTCTGGGGAGATCTCAAACGTGCGGTTCATGCAAGATGACCAAAGACTTTGCATGACCTGGGGGCATTTTGCCAAGACGAGTGGGCAGTTATACCACTTGCAAGAATTAGGGACCTCATAGACAACTATTACAAAAGACTTCATGCTGTCATTGATGCTAAAAGGAGCAATACACAGTATTAAGAACTAAGGGTATTCAGACTTTTGAACAGGGATCAATTCATTTTTTTTCTTTGTTGCCATGTTTTGTTTTATGATTGTGCCGTTCTGTTATAACCTATAGTTGAATATGAATCGCATAAGAAATAAAAGAAATGTGTTTTGCCTGCTCACTCATGTTTTCTTTAAAAGTGATACATATATTACCAATTCTCCAAGGGTATGCAAACGTTTTAGCACAGCTGTATATCTAATTAAGGACAGGTGCGCTATAGTGTTAAAAATACAGGTTGTATTACTTAGACTAAAGTGTTCCTTTAAATAGGTTCCTTCGTGTAACATAATTAAACAAGGCAGAACTTATAACAGAGCATTTATTATGACTAAAAAGAATTACAGTGCATACATATAAAAGGAGTGGAGGCAGAGTCTGAACATCGAGGGACATCTGCACTGGAATCAGGTAAGTAATTAACGGGGGCAGGGGAGAGGCATGACTTTGTTTTCCAGCACTATAGTTTCCCTTTATGGTACACTGGTCATGTTTGAAATTCAGTGCAGGGAATACCTTCAGTTTATAAAAGGAGGCAGCTGTTGCAGTGAAAGGGCATGCAGACAACATGTCAGGGGGAAGTATGAACTCTTCCCATGTAAATCTTTTTAGGTGCAAGTTTTCACAGCTGACTGATGTGATGCAGGCATATTGGAAATATACCTTATTAGCAACCCTTTTCTGTGATCTAACGGGTTACAAAGTCCTCTAGGTATTGGCAGCCATATTAGCCCATCCATTGCTGTAGTCAGTCATGCCATCCATTACACACACATATATTTCTACAGAGATACACTGAATCATGCTCACTAGGCATGACACCTGGGTCTTGAGCCCATAGGAAATCTCAATAGCTTCTACAATAACAAAGAAATAGGGAATGTCATAACATATCCCTTTTTATGTTATGTACTCTCCTCTCTACCCATGAACAGCATGCTGCTGATGCACAGGGCTCTCAATGAAAGCAGAGCTGGGAATAAGGACATTCTGCACAGACAGTTATTTATTGAGATCCTGCTATGCTATCTAACTAAAATAGGAATGTACAGCTCCTTTCCCTGCATGCTCTCCAGACAGTTATCCAATGTGCACGGCCACCTCCCCCGAAGTAACCAGATGGACCACTATCCTACTGATCTTTCTTTTCATAGTAAACTGCTGCTACAAGAAGCAGCTGATAGATGTAAAGTAAAAATCTGATATCCTCTTGACTTATCCACAAACTATAGAGATCCAAAGGATTCCACCTTCAAAGCCCCACTTTGCAATGCTTGTGAACCTCATACCCAAACTAGACACGTTTTTATGAAGGGGCAAGATAGAAAGATAGATAAATTATGTGACGGAACGCTAAGTACCCTCTACTTCGAGTACCTCCCCGCTAATCGGGATGCTCCTAGTGCTCGCTGAGGACCTGCTCCAACCGACACCATCAGCACTGCAGACCCCCACTTCCAGCTTATGCAACTGTGCCGGGTCTTCTACAAGCTTCCCACCCACCCTGGACCTGCCAGAATCCAGCTTACAGTGGGTGAACCTCTCTTTCCCAGAGAGTGTGAACAGGAAACAAATCGTTTTGCTGAAGAGCTTCCTCTGGGAGGTGACATAGCAATCCCTGTAGGTATCCTTCCCCAAACATGAGCTAAGGCTTAATGTTGGAACAAGACTGATTTACTGGCACACAGAACTCACAATTTATGCAACATTAAAATCCTTTCCTTTCTGGCTGTGGCTAGATAATTGAGTCTCTACACACAAAGCTTCTCATCACTTTATCTGTTGGCCAGAAATAATATTGGAAGTTTCATAAAACACATCACAGGGACCCCAAAACATGCAATAACCCCATAAAATATCCTTGGAACCGGGGGATCTGGGTGAACCACATATCCAAAATTCACCCAGATCCGTTCAGTACTTTGGAAAATACAGTTTAATGCAGATTCTGCAGAACATATACAGGCTAAATGAAAAACAATCACTGTATAATGTGTCCCCTGCTGTATAGTCCAAAACCACCGCACGATGTCTCTGTGCAACAAATACTGGCGAGATGGCACCGTGTTGAAAAGTCCAAACAGTGTCTGGGAGTTAAAATGGCCACCATCCATTGTTCTCACCATGTGCTTCTGATACAGGAAATGGTGGCCACCCAGTAACTCCACAGTATGTCCCCAGATGGTTCTTAAAGGGCCAGCAGCAGCACAACACAAATCCATTATGCCCAAATCATGTCTTTAAAGGGCAATACATCCCAGGGGCCATAGTCACAGGGCAAGAGGCGGGCAAGCAGTCCTCTCCAGGCACAAGTGGCGAAGGGCACTTCGTCACACATCTTCCCTTTGCGGGGAAGACTAAACAGGTACCTGACCTTCTGCCGGTCAGTACCTAGATTAGTCGGGCAGCCCACCCACAAAGAAAAATACGCAGAGTAACCCCCCCACAATAAATGGTACTGGCCTGTAGGTTCACGTTTGTAGGGGGACAGCGCAGCACTCTCGGTCTCCCTGGTGCAGCTAGGCAAACTGCTGGTGTTGCTTGGGGGGCAGAGGCCTGCTGCCAGCTCTTCCACTGGGGTAACCGTGGTAAGTCAGGCTCTGATACAGGGGAAATGGGGGGGGCAGAGGCTAACAGAGCTCTGCCCAGATGCCAGCTCTTCTGCTGGGAGGGGGTCAGTGGGTATCGCAGGCTCATCCACTGCCCCCAGGACCCGGTTGGGATGTAGCTGGGGAGGGGAAGTTTCGCTTACCTCCTCCTCCTGGCATCCCTGCGGGGTTGGTTGGGGATCTGGATCGCCCGTCCAGCCTCCCTGTAGGACTGGCACGGAGACTGCGGTCCCATCTGCGCCAGTGTGGTTAGGTTTGTCTTCCCCCTCTCCCGGTATCTCTGGCTGCTGTTGGAGGGGGAGGCTGGTTGCCCCCACTCTCCAGGACGCTGGTTGCTGTAAGGTGGAGGGATTGACCATCACCTCCTCCTGGAACTCAGGCCGCCGCTGGGGAGAGAGACCAGTTGTCTCCTCTCCCTGTATATTATACTGCCGCTGGGGACCTGGGCTGACTGCCCAGCATCCCTGTAGGGCTGGCAGAGAGACTTTGGTCCCATCTCCGTTTGCCATCTCTGTGTGTCCCCAGGACAAGTCTATGAGGTCGCCCACCTCCGGCTGCTGTTGGAGAGGGAGGCCGGTTGCCTCCCCTCCCCAGGACGCTGGTTGCTGTAAGGTGGAGGGATCGACCATCACCTCCTCCTGGAACTCAGGCCAGTTGTCTCCTCTCCCTGTATATTATACTGCCGCTGGGGACCTGGGCTGACTGCCCAGCATCCCTGTAGGGCTGGCAGAGAGACTTCGGTCCCATCTCCGCTTGCCATCTCTGTGTGTCCCCAGGACACGTCTATGAGGTCCACTACCTCAGGTACCTCTGGTTGGTGGAGGAGAGGGAGGCCGGTTGCCTCCCCTCCCCAGGACGCTGGTTGCTGTATGGGGGAGGGATCTACCATCACCTCCTCCTGGAACTCAGGCTGCTGCTGGGAAGGGAGACCGGTTGTCTCCTCTCCCTGTGAGATACACTGCCGCTGGGGATCTGGGCCGGGTACCCAGCATCCCTGTGGGGCAGGTGGAGAGACCTCGGTTCCATCTCCACCTGCCATCTGTGGGTCTTCCCAGGACCGTTCCATAAGGTTGCTCACCTCTGGGGCTGGTTGGACAGAAGAGGGTAGGGTGTCCAGATAATCCTCTGGGCTGAGGGACGGTGATTGGGCTAAGTTGAACAGGCATCGGTAGCTCTGCTCCAGCCCCCACTCCATTGCGACCAGATGACTCAGGTCTGGCCCCAGGTCGTCCGCTCGGGGAAGATCCAGCAGGGTTTCCCTGATGTTGTGGATGTCCCAGAACCGAAACTCTGTGGGGCATCCAAAGTCATCGCCCTCCTCATAGGCCTCCCACAGTAAGCCAGGGCCATTATAATCCTCTCCCTCGGGCAGATAGTGGTTAGTCATCGAGGGGTTGCGCTGGGTGGCGTACCACTTTAATGCCCGGTAAGCTGCATCTAGCCACAACTCCTTCCGAATTAAATCCCAGAGTTCCAACAACCATTCATCCAAGGGTTGCTCCCCTAGGAAAGGGGAGCGCAGGGCCTCGAGTACCTGGAACCGCTGCTCGTCACTGGGAAGGCTCTCTCCCCGCCGCCGTTGTACCTTTTCCAGGGCATCGTGCCACATCTCCGTACGAGTGACATCTCTCCAGTCCAGTATGCACTCCTCTGATACAGGCCCGTCCTGTTGGGCCAAGTGCTGCTGCAACCTCCAGCGAAACTCCTCTTCCATGTTGCTGTGGATAGGGACGCTGCCCGTAGCTAGCTCTATCCCTTGAGTTCCTCTGAAGCCAGGGTCGCTGCACAAGTGCTAGCGTTGCCCTCAATTATAAATCCGTAACTCCACACGTTACCGGTGTCTCCGAGCTGCTGGTCCTCGCACTAGGACGCCATCCCACCGCTGCCACCAAATGTGACGGAACGCTGGCACTCCGACTGAGTACCTCCGCCAATCGATGCTCCTAGTGCTCGCTGAGGACTCCAAGCACTCCAACCGACACCATCAGCACTGCAGACCCCACTTCCAGCGATGCAACTGCGCCGGGGTCTCTGCTGTTTCCACCCACCCTGGACCCAAGGCCAGGATCCAGCTTCCAGTGGGTGAACCTCTCTTTCCCCAGAGAGCAGGAACAGGAACAAATCAAGCTATTGCAAGAGCTTCCTCTGGGGAGTAAGTGATTATAGCAATCCCCAGAGTGTAGGTATCCCTTCCCCCAAACATGAGCCAAGGCTTAATGCTGGAACAAGACTGATTTACTGGCACACAGAACTCACAATTTATGCAACACAAAACTCCTCCTCTGGGCCAGGCTAGATAATTGAGTTTCTACAATACACAAAGCTCAATTATCTGCTGGCCAGAAATAATACAGTTTCATAAAACACACAGGGACCCCAAAACATGCAATAACCCCATAAAAATATCCTTGGAACCGGGGGATCTGGGTGAACCACATATCCAAAATTCACCCAGATCCGTTCAGTACTTTGGAAAATACAGTTTAATGCAGATTCTGCAGAACATATACAGGCTAAATGAAAAACAATCACTTTATAATGTGTCCCCTGCTGTATAGTCCAAAACCATTGCACGATGTCTCTGTGCACCAAATACTGGCGAGATGGCACCGTGTTGAAAAGTCCAAACAGTGTCTGTGAGTTAAAATGGCCGCCATCCATTGTTCTCACCATGTGCTTCTGATACAGGAAATGGTGGCCACCCAGTAACTCCACAGTATGTCCCCAGATGGTTCTTAAAGGGCCAGCAGCAGCACAACACAAATCCATTATGCCCAAATCATGTCTTTAAAGGGCAATACATCCCAGGGGCCATAGTCACAGGGCAAGAGGCGGGCAAGCAGTCCTCTCCAGGCACTAGTGGCGAAGGGCACTTCGTCACAGATTAGATTAGAGTAAGATATATATAGATAGATAGAGAGAGAGAGAGAGAGAGAGAGAGAGATAGCTAGATAGATAGATAGTCCAAAGTTTACATTACAAGGAAGGGAAGGAATAGGCACTGACAAAGTATTATGGGAGACTTAAGGAAGTGGCAGAACTGCCCATTTGAGCTACAATGTAAGCCTTCTCCTAGTATAATAGGGCAACTCCTTGCTAATGGAGGACAGAGAACATGCACAATGGAAACTGAACGTATCCCAAGTTGAGTCCAGCCATACAAAGAAAAAAATCCCTACCATTTGAAATCTACCATTTGTTGTCTACCTCTGCCCTATGCTAATGTCTCGCTTTCATCTTTCAAGTAAATCCATATCCTAACAGCAGTGTCCAGTGAAGCAGGATTTCGGTGTGAAGGGTAAAAGGGTGCGTGCCTCCTTCCTTTCTTGTAGCGTGGCCGAGTAGAGGGGACCGCTGTAGAGGGGCTTCAGTTTCCTGTACCCGGCCAGACTGACAGAAAGGGCTCTCTCAGTGAGCACTTCCTGTCAGTACAGCCAGGTACAGGAAACTGAAGCTCCTGTAACATGGTCCACTCTGCCCCGCACAGCCACGCTACAGTGAGTGACTGGCAGGGAGGAGCTCTGCGCTTCCCTCCTGCTGGTCACTCGAATCTTGTGCCCCCAGAGCCGATGCACCCTAAGGCAGCTGCCTGTACCGCCTTATGGACACGCCGACCCTGCTGACATGCATTCACACCAGGCTGATCTAAATCCTTGGGCAGATTTTTTTGGGCATGTTTGCCCCTTGGGCAGTTCTGGTTACGTGATTTGCGCCAGATATATGATGATTGGGAGGTATGACTGTTTTAGTATTTTCTGTCGATACAATTCTATAATTAGGCCCATCATAATTGTCAGCACCAGACGCAATGGGCTCTTAATCTGGCCCTGATCTGAGGGAGTACAGAAGAACTGGTTGCATGTTATCTAATGAAAGGCAAACTGCCCATGAGTCTAATGCAAATAGTTAATAGGAGAAACAGTTGGGAAACAGTATAAAATAAAATAAAATAAATAATTACATTTCCTGTATTTTAAAAGAGAAAATCCATTGGGACCTATATAGGAGTAGGCCATATAATGATCTGAGAGCATACACCCAGATTGTGGCCTAGTGCCCTAATAAGTGCTTATGCATTCATCCCACACCCTGTACTGGGGGAGCATAGTCATACAAAGTATACTGAGGCCTTAGAGTCTCCAGCTCACGTTCCAGCAAGCCTTCTTGCTTCATGCAGTTACTCGGCCCCAACTGAGCTGATCTCACAGGGATAGTACTTTATGCCTTGGGTGCTGGTGCAATGGCTGAACCAGATAGCCCAACAGAGCTTCCACAACAGTTATTCCTGAACTGAAGAGGGCAATGCTGCTCTTATAAGCTGTATTGGATGTGCATTACTTTCAGGCTTAAAAATTGTGAGTTAAGAGTCTGCAAATTAGGTGAAATATACAATGCAGTATGGAGCTCAAACAGCGTGCAACCATTCAGCTTGGCAGTCATGTCCCACCCCCATTTCTGTAAAATGTATTTGTATGACTTTACACATTTATGACTACAACTTAGCTTGACAGATTGTTCTTTCTATACATTTGCATCTCACTTGCTCTGTTTCTGCAGTTCACTGTACTTTGTTTCCCTTGAATTTGCCTGGCAGCTCTCCCCATCCTTTTCGGTGATTTCTTATGTCCACTAACCGCACAGGAGTGAACAAGTGCATGGCCACATAGCCATTTTTTCCTCTCTTAGTCAGGTTCTTTGGGAACTTCCTACTTTCTCTGCCCTCAACTTATGTAGTGGTTATTGCGTCTCATGGGAGTTCAACCCAGCTGGTGCTTAGCTGGAGTTTCAGTGCGGGAATGTCTAATTGTATCACCTCAGAGACTTTTCTCCCTCAGGCATTTAGTTGCAAACAGTTATTTTACCTCACAAATTGCTGAATTTGATTACTTTCTCAAAGGATACTGTTTCCAATTCTATTACAAGACTCAAATATTAATATAATAATTAATATAGTATAATATTCATTTAACATGGCAAACAACGATAAGTCTAAAAGGACTGTCATTGAAGTTGGCTGCTTTTAGGCTCCTGTGTTGTCCAAAATTGGAACAGAAAAGCTATTTTCAGTTAATTTCCTGATATTGTAATCGAACCTGAAACCAGCCGACTCGTTTGGGACGCAACATCCGGATTGCTATCCACACAGACAAATCTGTCCTGCTTATCACTTGTTTAGAGCTTCCTTCCTTTTTGGTATTCATTCTTGTTTAGAGTTATGAGCAGGTGTATTTGCTCTGAAAAGTTTAGCAAAAGACAATACTCTGCAACATCTCCGCAGTTCAATATGTCAATTGCTTATGAGGCACGAAATCCAATTATGAACAATATTGCAAAAGATTTTTGGCATATTCGTCTTGCTAGAAGCAATATACTTTCTGAGTCTCTTGACCACAATTACAGATTTCAGGTAGGTGGCTCTCTATCTGATATCCTTATGTTGGTCCTCCGAGTCCAATTTCAAAATATCTTATTTTACACCAGTACCTCATGTTTTTATGACTGCATTGTAATACATTTTTCATGTTTAGAATGATGTTTTATATAATGGTATAGTTAAAGGACCACTATAGGCACCCAGACCACTTCAGCTTAATAGGAGTAGGCCATATAATGGCCAGCTAGGACTAACCCTTTTTTCAGTTTCAGAGAAACTGCTATGTTTACCTATGGGTTAATCCAGCCTCTAGTGGCTGTCTCATTGAAAGCCGCTAGAGGGCTTTCGTGCTTCTCACTGTGATTTTCACAGTGAGAAGACGCCAGCGTCCATAGTAGAGCATTGAGAATGCTTTCCTATGGACTGGCTGAATCTTTTGGATAAGCTTTTGAAATTATTCCACTCTATTAGAAAAACTATCTGATAGATTTATTTACAAAAGTCACTATTAAAGTCTATGGGATTTTTGTACATAAATAATTTTTAAAGTTTTTCTACAAAATAAAATTATTAGAAAAAAATGTATCCAAAAATATAATAAATCAAGACCCCAAGCAGGAGAGAGAAAAAGTGAATCATAGAAAATAAAAACCAAACATTTTCACTAGAAGAACGCCATTAAACATAGAAACATAGAATGTGACAGCAGATAAGAACCATTCGGTCTATCTAGTCTGCCCAATTTTCTAAATACTTTCATTAGTCCCTGGCCTTATCTTATAGTTAGGATAGCCTTATGCCTATCCCACACATGCTTAAACTCCTTTACTGTGTTAACCTCTACCACTTCAGCTGGAAGGCTATTCCATGCATCCACTACCCTCTCAATAAAGTAATACTTCCTGATATTATTTTTAAACCTTTGTCCCTCTAATTTAAGACTATGTCCTCTTGTTGTAGTAGTTTTTCTTCTTTTAAATATAGTCTCCTCCTTTACTGTGTTGATTCCCTTTATGTATTTAAATGTTTCTATCATATCCCCCCTGTCTCGTCTTTCCTCCAAGCTATACATGTTAAGATCCTTTAACTTTCCTGGTAAGTTTTATCCTTCAATCCATGAACCAGTTTAGTAGCCCTTCTCTGAACTCTCTCCAAAGTATCAATATCCTTCTGAAGATACGGTCTCTGTTCTGTACAATGGCATGAGCACTTCTCTCTTTCTACTGCCAATACCTCTCCCTATACAACCAAGCATTCTGCTAGCATTTCCAGCTGCTCTATTACATTGTCTGCCTACTTTAAGTCATCTGAAACAATTACTCCTCAGATGTTGAGGTTAGTAGGGTATCAAATATTCTGTACTCTGCCCTTGGGTTTTTATGTCCAAGATGCATTATCTTGCACTTATCCACATTAAATGTCAGTTGCCACAATTCTGACCATTTTTCTAGTTTACTTAAATCATTTGCCATTTGGCTTATCCCTCCTGGAACATCAACCCTGTTACATATCTTAGTATCATCAGCAAAAAGACATACCTTACCATCAAGACCTTCTGCAATATCACTAATAAAAATATAAAAGAGAATGGGTCCAAGTACAGATCCCTGAGGTACCCCACTGGTGACAAGCCCAAGCTTCGAATATATTCCATTGACTACAACTCTCTGTTGCCTGTCACTCAGCCAGCGCCGGATCTGCTCTCAGCCTCCCTCCCCACTGACCCACAGGCAGGGAGGGCGGCAGGAGAGGACCCGGGGAGCTCTTACCCATTCAACAATATTGGAATCCAAACTTAAAGATTGCAGTTTATTGTTAAGCCTTCCATGTGCAACAGTGTAAAAAGCCTTTGAGGATAGATTTTCTATATGTGAGATAAATTTGATGGAACCTGCAAAAAAGGAACACAAAAAGATAGTATAAAGAGATTAAGAATGCATATGATCTTAGATGGCAGAATTGGCAAAATAGGGAGGTGGTACAGAAGGAAACATTTAACAGAATAAATATATCATAACTTTATTAACAATGAACTCTCATATAAATTACCTTTTTTAATATCACTATTGAAGATATATAACATATTGTGATTGGCCTTGATGGCCATGTAGCCTCCAATTGAAGAGATTATAAGAGGCTTTGAAAGATGAATGGAATGATAGAAAGAATTGCCTGGAGGAAAGTAATGAGTAATGAATGGTGAATGTATCATCAAAAGAAGTGTATGTATTAAATGAAAGCTTGTTACCCGTCTTGTTTTATTATTTTCATCCTGTTTCAATGTGTAAAATGGCATCTGTAATTATCAGAGGAATAAAAAACATGGTATCACAAAAGCAACTAATGCCTTGGAGATGACAAATGTTTGAGAAATGTGGGATAGGAGCCAGACATATACACCCTAATCCCCGCGGCATGCCTATGGAGTGAGACCGGCAGGGGAGATCTCAGGATCTCCCCTGTCGGCTCATGCAGAGCCGGCACTATCCGAGCGCCGGATCTGCTCTCAGCCTCCCTCCCCACTGACCCACAGGCAGGGAGGGCGGCAGGAGAGGACCCGGGGAGCTCTTGCCAAAAGCTCCGCCGGGTTCCTCTCGCGAGATCTGAGCGTTGCTGCGGTTACCGCGGCAATGCTCAGATCTCGCGAGAGTGAACTCTAGCCCTGCAGGCTAGAGATCACTCTCACCACTAGGACCACCAGGGAAGGCAGAAAGGATCCCCCCTCCCTGGCATAAGGTAACAAGGGAGGGGGGATATTAAGTAATCTGCCCCCACCTCCACTGGACCACCAGGGAAGGCAGCAGCATGGTCCCCCATTAACTAATCTGCCCCACCTCCACCCCCACAAATCACCCTAACAGCACACACACATACAGCACACAAACAGCACATACACACATACAGCACACAAATAGCACACACACACACACATACAGCACACAAACAGCACACACACATATAGCACACAAAGAGCACACACACATACAGCACACACACAGCACCCACACACATACAGCACACACACACATACAGCACTGTCAGGATCACCATTGTGCTTTACACAATATTGTGTATTTGGGTCTGGCTGGGATCAAACCTGAGTTTCCTGCATCCCAGTCGGTATCCTTGCATTGAGCTCCACGCATCTTTGACTGTTTCTGGTTGTTCTTGGTATCCTGTAGTCTGAGCCTGTACGCCTGGAATGTGCACACCTGTTCCTGGTTCCTTGATGATTGGCTGAGACTCCCTATTTAAACCCCGCAAGGCTGGTTCTCGTTGTCAGATCGTGTTTCCTGTTCCTGTTTGGTTTCACTGCTATTCTTCTGACTCCTGGTTTTGATCCCCTGCTCGTCTACCGTTTTTGCCTGATTGCCGCCTGTCCTGACTTCTGATTCTGATACTGACTACTCTTCTGGATATCCTTTGTCTGTACTGCGTTCTAGGAAGCACTGGTTATTTCAGCCCCAGTGCACTGTGTCACAACCTTGGGGATTTCTGTCCTGAGTCCCCTTGGCCTGTGTCGAATTGCAAAGGGTGCTTTAACTCTGCGTGCCGGACTCCCACTCCAGGTAAGATCCTTGACAAGCACACACACAGCACCCACACACATACAGCAAACAAACATCACCCACACACACACAGCATCCTCACACACACAGCACCCAAACAGAACACACATCACCCACACACAGCACCCACACCCACACATACAGCACCCACACACACATACAGCACTCTCACAAACACACACAGCACACAAACAGCACCCTTACATACACACAGCGCACTAACAGTACCCTCACAAACACAAACAGCACCCTCACACAGCACACTAACAGGACCTTAACAAACACACACACAGCACACTACCAGTACCCTCACACACAGTACATTAACAGCACCCTCACACACACACACACAAACACCCTCACCCACATAGCACACTACCAGCACCCACACACATAGCAGTGTATGTGTGTGTATGTATATATATATATATATATATATACATACATACATATACGCGGCGTGTGCTTGTGCTTTAGGGTGCACACCCTAATGCAATAGGCTGCGCACGCCTATGGCGGCTCTTTAGTTTGGATGCAGATTTTAAATGTGTAAAGGCAGTAGCAGAACTTGGCATACAGGATTATTCAGCCACCCAGAAATGTCGAGAACTGACCAGGGAACTGTAATTTCTAGGCCAAATTGGACATAGCCCTCAATGGTTCATCCAATGATGAAGACTTTTAGTGAATAAAATATAATCATTAGTAGGCACATGCTTGCACATGTACAGATAAGAAGTTCTTATATTTTCACTTTTTGACCTTCTCATTCATAAAAGACTAGATCTATAGAGCCTGTGGAGTGGATATATGATGACATCCTACATCTTTCACTGTGTACCTGCAGGCTAGAGATTATGAGATTCAATGTGCTGCGTTTGATTGTGTTGCAGCAGCCCACGTAACCATTATGTATATTGCTGGCAATCATATTAGAGGGGGAAGAAGCAATCATCAGGTATGTATTTTTTCCCCTAACGATAATCCACACAATTCATGGGTGACAGATTCAATTTAATGATAATTAATGGCTCATTGACTGGCTGAACAAACTGAATAGAAATGGCTGAACTGTTATAAGCAACCAAGCATGACAATTGCAAAGTATGTCTGAGCAGAATGCTTGGTTACATACTTACATAGTCGTCTAGGTTGAAAAAAAGATTCAAGTTCATCAAGTTCAATCTTAAAACTTATTTTCTTCTTTTTTTTTTTAGGCTATTGATCCAAAAGATGGCAAAAGAAACCCCAACTGTAACCATTTCCAATTACACCACAAACAAGGAAAAAGATCCTTGTCTATTCCATGATGGCAATCAGATTTATTTATCGGCTCAGCAACCTGTTTACATACATATCAATTATATCCATGAATATTCTGTTTATACTTTTTTTAAAATACCTCATAAGACAACTGTAGCGGACCACGAGTAACCCGACTGCTTACCTCCGCTAATTCCTTCACTCAGCTACTCTTGAACCATTAAAACCTGCAGATATCCATTGCCCCAGTAATTAGATGAAACATACTCATGGGAGTCAACTGATTTTATTCAGGCCATACAAGGCTTTTATGCCCAGACCCCTACATGGGCTTTCCAACACACAAATACAGGGTTTTCAATTCCAGGATCCTCTGTATCTGAAAGATAATTAAGTGAGAAAAAAACTATAATCCAATTATCTCCCAGGTACAGAAAATC
>OW240914.1:116861803-117020320 GCA_933207985.1 Pelobates cultripes
CATAAGCTTTCCTAAAGAGATGGGTTTTAAGGCACTTCTTAAAAGATGCAAGACTAGGGGAGAGTCTGATGGCGGGAGGCAGGCTATTGCATGTGCCCCCTTTCCTCGGTTGTGGTTTGTCATAATTTATCACGAGGAAAGAAAAAGAGGGAGAAAAAGCAAAATGAAACATTATGTACATTGATCCATAACAATGAATAAACGTAAAATGAATAATTAGGCTCATATATAGAACGTTCATATTGCTATTTGTTAATGAAAATCCCAGTGTTCACTAACCTAAATATCTTTTTTAAATGATTTTAAAGGGAACAGTTCCATATATAAATCGTGAAGAAAGTGAAGTGAATTAGGTGAAACAAATAAAAAGAGGAGTATTAGAATAAAAAACTTATATATAGTATTTGTATGAAGGGAAGTAATAATAGTATTTGAATCCAATAGATGTCCTCTAGAGACTTAAATGTATTTTTCTTAGTTAATATATGTGTGTATATATATATATAACCATCTTTATAAAGATATTAGTATATATTTTAATTCCTTCTATAGAAAGTGGCACATTTCAAAATCACCATTAAGGCCTGCCGGAATCATGATGTTGAGATTGAAAATCTATTTAATCTCCTGTTGACCCATCTTTCGTATAGGGTCTTCTCCTCTCCAATTTATATCTACCAGTTGGATGCCCATGAATGTAAGTTGGGTTGGGTCGCAATTGTGGTGGTGTTTAAAATGCAATGATAGGCTGTGTTTATTGAAACCCTTTTTAATGTTCCGAATGTGCACTTGAATTCGTGTATGGAGGGTTCTAGTGGTTCTACCTACATAACTTAATCCACATTTACATGTGATTAAGTAAATGACTCGTTTAGAATAACATGTTATAAGTTGTTTGATCTTAAAGATGTAATTTTGTTGATTGTTTCCATGAAAATTGGAAAACGTAGTAACGTGTCTCTTTTTTGAGCCACTGGTTCTGCAGGCATCACATGTGCCACATCCATAGTAACCATTCTTTTGGTTACAAACATTTCTGTTTCCTGTTTGAACATTTATATGGTTTCGTGCCAAATTATCTTTCACATTGGGTACTCCCCTATAGGTAAAAATGTGTTTAGCTGGTAAAATCCTATCTAGAAAAGCCTTTGGCCTTTCTTCCTCTTGTTTGGTTTTCATATTTAAGGTGAGTGGGAGGGATCCCCACAAGAGTGTTGAAGCAGTTCTTTATTTGATTCATCTTATACACTTAAGCGCCTCTAATACACAGTTCCATTTGTACATTTGCATGTTTTATCTTAAACCACTCAAGTGTTGCTTTAGTAGTGTGTTTGGGGTCATTGTCCTGCTGGAAGGTGAAGCTCCATCCTAGCCTCAAATCACACACAGAGTGATACAGGTTTTGCTCAAGAATATCCCTGTATTTAGCAACATCCATCTTTCCCTCAACTCTGACCAGTTTCCCAGTCCCGGCTGCTGAAAAACATCTCCACAGCATGATGCTGCCATGTTTCACTGTGGGGATGGTGTTCTTTGGGTGATGTGATGTGTTGGGTTTGCGCTAGGCATAGCGTTTTCTTTAATGGCCGAAAAGTTCAATTTTAGTCTCATCAGACCAGAGCACTTTTCTCCATACATTTTGGGAGTCTCCCACATGCCTTTTTGCAAACTCAAAACATGCCATTTTGTTTTTCACTGAAAGTAATGGCTTTCTTCTGGCCACTCTGCCATAAAGCCCAATTCTTTGGAGTGTATGGCTTATTGTCGTCCTATGTACAGATACTCCAGTCTCTGCTTGGAAATAAATATAAAAGAAACAAATTAAAACCAACATGGCTTAGTAGAGAAGTAAAACAAGAGATTACAACTAAGAGAAGGGCATTTAAAGCATTTAAATCGGACAAATCAGATGCATCTTATAAAAGATATAAGGATGCAAATAATGCGTGCAAAAAGGCAATTAGACTTGCTAAACTTCAAAATGAAATAATGATAGCTGAAGAGAGCAAAACCAACCCCAAAGCATTTTTTAAGTACATAAATTCTAAAAAAAACCAAAATGAAAGTGTAGGTACACTAAAAACTGAAACGGGGGTGTTAGTTAATGAAGACCAGGAAAAGGCAGGAATTTTAAATAACTATTTCTCCTCCGTATATATTAAGGAAGAACCCATGGCAATAGATGTGCAAATGATTGCTACTAAAAACTTGCAGAATAATTGTAATTGGTTAACTCAAGACAAGGTGCTGCAGCAACTAAAGAAAGTTAATATAAACAAAGCTCCAGGGCCTGACGGTATCCATCCACGTGTACTTAAGGAACTAAGTGCAGAAATAAGTGAACCTCTGTTTTTAATCTTTCAAGATTCTTTTCTTTCAGGAAGTGTTCCGGAGGATTGGAGGAAGGCAGATGTGGTTCCTATATTCAAAAAGGGTTCAAAATCCTTGCCTGGAAATTATAGACCTGTGAGCTTAACTTCTGTGGCTGGTAAAATATTTGAAAGTTTATTAAGGGATAATATTCAAGAATTCCTTGAGAAGAACATGGTTATCAGCAAAAATCAGCATGGTTTTATGAAGCACCAGGTCATGTCAAACTAACTTGATTGCGCTTCTACCTAAGAAGTAAGTAGAAGTATAGATCAGGGTGTTGCCGTGGATGTGATCTTTTGGATTTTGCCAAGGCATTTGATACAGTTCCACACAATAGATTAGTGTTCAAACTCAAGGAAATCGGTCCAGATGAAAATGCTTGTTCTTGCAGAACATTGGCTTAAAACAGAGTACAAAGAGTTGTCATTAATGGTAAATTTTCAAGCTGGACAGAGGTGGCAAGTGGTGTCCCTCAGGGGTCTGTTCTAGGACCCCTTCTATTTAACATGTTTATAAATGATCTTGAAGACAGCATTGAAAGTCATGTTTCAGTGTTTGCAGATGACACAAACTCTGTAAAATAATGTGAGCAAGATATTACTTTGCTGCAGAGGGATTTAGATAGACTGGGGGACTGGGCACTCAAATGGCAGATGAAATTTAATGTTGAAAAATGCAAAGTTATGCACTTCGGAGTAAAGAATACACAAGCAACGTATACCCTTAATGGAAGCCAATTAGGGATAACAACACACGAAAAGGACTTGGGAATTGTTATAGACAACAAACTATGCAACAATGTGCAATGTCAATCAGCAGTGGCCAAGGCCAGTAAGGTATTGTCATGCATGAAAAAGGGCATTCATTCTCGGGACAAGAATTTAATTTTGCCTCTTTATAAATCACTGGTAAGACCCCATATTGAATATGCTGTACAATTTTGGGCACCTGTTCTAAAGAAGGATATTATGGCACTAGAAAAAGTGCAGAGGCGGGCTACAAAATTAATAAAAGGAATGGAACATATCGGCTTTGAAGAAAGGTTAACAAATTTAAACCTATTTAGTTTAGAAAAACGTCGCCTGAGAGGGGATATGATAACATTATACAAATATATTCGGGGCCAATACAAACCATTGTGTGGAAATCTATTCACAAACCCGACTTTACATAGGACACGAGGCCATGCGTTTAGACTGGAAGAAAGAAGATTTCGCCTAAGGCAAAGGAAAGGTTTTTTTACTGTAAGAACAATCAGGATGTGGAATTCTCTGCCTGAGGAAGTGGTTTTATCAGAGTCCATACAGATGTTCAAACGGCTACTAGATGCATACTTGCAAGAATATTCAAGGATATAATCTTTCAATGTAGGGTAATAACTGCTTGATCCAAGGATAAATCTGACTGCCATTCTGGGGTCAAGAAGGAATTTTTTTCCTAGCTTGTTGCAAAATTGTGCTTCAAACTGGGTTTTGCCTTCTTTTGGATCAACAGCAAAAAACAAATGTGAGGAAGGCTGAACTTGATGGACGCAAGTCTCTTTTCAGCTATGTAACTATGTAACTATGTAACATGGACAGGAGGCTTCCTATTTTGCATTTTTTTAACGCTTAAGGAAGAAGAGCAAAAGAAGCATGAGAAGAAGGGTGAAAATAGAAAACACAGAAAGTATCTTTGCATGACCAGTTGGCTGAATGCATTATATCAGCAAGCGAAGCACCCGACGAAAAAGCCTGCGATGCACTCGCACCACGTACCGAATGCGCTCCGAAACAAGATTCAACACCAGCTAGGGATAGAAGCCAACGTACCCATCTAGCCAAAGTAGTGGCCGTGACCGATCAATGCAGTTGGACATATGATATGAGTAATTGGCCCTTGGAGGAGCGACGAAGGAAAAAACGGCTAAATAACCATCGTAGAATCAGTCTTAGTGTGTTGAGAAACCGAAAATATGACCCCTTCCGGAGTGAATGAGACCCTGTCCCCGTCGAATGCTCAAACGTTGGATACCCGACGAAAAGACACTAAACAGAGCAAAAAAGTGTCAGTTTCGCAGAGAGTTGTCATAATGATAACGACAAATTGCCCGGCCAGCCACAGAAGAAACGTAGGACAATGTTGATGTCCCAAAGGTGTGCATATTTCAGAGCCGGGGAACATGATAATTTAATCCTGTAGAGTAGTCTACAAACCAGTCGATCTTGATCAACTGGTAGGCCCTGAATTGGAATGTGGGCCACCGAAATGGCTAATGTGAAACGCTGATAGAGCAATAAGCTGGTCCCGATGAAAACAAATGCCAGGCACCCACGAGTTCCATAGCAGGTCCCTAGTGACCTGTGATAGACCATCGACCGACCAGGATCCCCTGAAATCGTCCAAGCCATGAGTTCCAGACATTCTTGGAGGATGAGGGGGTGAGGCATTCCCTGAGTGTCGGTCAGGAGGTGAGAGAACGAAGGCATGAGGAGAGGTTCTTCAGACGATAGTTCCAATACGTCCAGGAACGAAGCCTGGCTTGGCCATAACGGTGTGATGAGAAGTAGAGAGGTTCCCTGAGCTCAAACTTGGTGTAGAACTCTCGCCAACATAGAGAACGGAGGAAAGGCATAGACTCCGTTCTGTGACCATCTCTGGAGAAATGCATCTACAGCCTCGCATTCTTCATCCGGAAGCCAGCTGAAGAATCTAGGAAGTTGACGGTTGGTCCGGGAAGCAAATAGGTCAAGCTGGTCCCTAGTCTTTTTCTGAATCAGGAAGATGTTGCTGAAGAAGCTGCCATCATCCTTGGTGTATTGTACCGCGCCCTTGGAGAACAGCGAGTGGATTTCTTCGTCTATAAGAGTCTCGTGATCCCTGGAAACCCGAAGTGGTGGTGGGAGGTATCGTTGGCAAGGGCTAGAGTAGAATTCAATGAGATATCCCTGTACCATCTGCAGGATCCATGCATCTCTTCCCAGTTCTGCAAGAAAAGGGACAATCTGCCTGCAGTGATAGTATCAGTCTGACAGAATACAAAGGGACCCACCTGTGGTAAAGTGTCCTCAGCCTCTGCCCGTGAACCTCTGGACCTGGAAGCACCTCTATAGAATGATGTTGTCCACGGTGCTGAGGGGGGAGGGGGGAGAAAGAGGATGATTGTGGGTTTTGTCTGGAACCGGTAGGCCAGAAGCGACTGGTGGCCCGGCTCTGTTGCCGACCAGCCCGTCCAAAAACACCTCTCACCGGTGGGCGGAACACCTGTCGTAGAGATGACTGTGTGCTATTGAGGGTCATGAATAATGACACGTGTCTTTTAATTTCAGTGATGAATGAGTCACCAAAAGATAGGCCATTTGTCTATGGGCCCAATTCCTTGAAAGCCATATTCGTCAATTTTGTGTCAATGTGTAGGGAAGTCCTGCATCTTTCAGAGCACAATGTGGCATTGGTGTTGCCAAGCATGCAAATGCCCCTTTGGGCCCATTCACGAATTGCACCTGGGTCAAGTTGCACCTGGGCCTAGGGCTACTTCCAGGTCTGCGAAGTATAGTATCTTGCCTAGTGGACCTAGTAGGTCTAGCAACCTATCTTGTATTACTCACACCACCATCGTTTCATCAAACACCGGAGTCACAGCAATCTTGTCCGGGAGTGTGGGTTGGGGGCATTCCGCCCACAAACGAATTTGCATTATCCAGTCCAGGGGCTTCCTGAGCCAAAAGTGTATGAATTTCGTCGGAAGGCTCCATTCAGAGGACCAAGGGTGTCTGATGTTCCCGAGGTCAAATAGCGGGCAGTCTTTGGTGTCCAAGAATAGGCCATCCTTTTCTGAGGCATAATCATTTAATGTGGGAGGTAACCTTCTGTGTAGCTGTTGTCCTGTGAATTTGGAGTCCGAGAACAGCACATCCTGCCAGTCGTTGTCTCTGTCAGATTCAGAGTCTTCTGCCTGCCATTCGTCTACCATGTCTAGTGATGTGGGTAGTCATCGTCTTCCCCAGATGACAGTGTAGGGGGTGGATGTTTGGGTGCTGCCACGTGTATGGGACGTTTGACTGGCACCTTACCCTTTGGGCCCGCTAAGCCCTTTTTGCGCAGTTTGGGTAAAGGTAGCAGGCCCTTGATAGAGGCTTCCGAGCCCACAATATCCTCGGTGTCTTGGGCCGTCACCCCTATTGGGATTTTTGGAGGAAGGTGCGTCAGAATCTTCGAAATGGCCTTTTCCATGGAGGCCGCCACTGTAGCGTTGATTATGGACTGAAAGTCCTGACACTGCTGCGGTGATTTTGACATGGTGCACCACAGGTCGTCCTGCGGAGGAGAGGACACCATTTAGAACAGTTTGTTAAATGCTAGGCCTGTCAGGGGAGGGGCCCCCTGCAATGTATATATTGGGGCTTGCCACAGAGGCCGTATGTATTGGTATGTAGATATAAGTATCTATAGAGGCCTTGGTTACAGTGCCCGTCGAAAAACTGGCAAGGAAAGAAAAGGGGATTGACACCCTTGTAAATTTTATTTTATTAATTTGTTTTATACGTGTTTTGTCAGTTAATAATACAAGACGGCCCACATTTTTCTCTTTCATGTTTGTAGGCCTCAGTTATTAAGTGATGTGCAGACCACTTGGGTAAATATGGTAATATCAAGCTTCCTCTGCTCTAGAGGAATAACTGCTGGCCTGAGCATTGGCCTCTAACTTTTTCTCCCTTTGAATACAAGGAGAGAGATAAAATTCAAAACTTTCAGAGAAGAGGGTCTTATATTATCTGAGAGGAGGGGCAGCTTCTCAAAACATTAACATTGTCCCATTATTAATAAATACTGCTGAATACTTAAGGTGACAACATTTAGTCAAACTATATTAAGTGTAGGCACACAGAATAGTGATCATCAGCAACATGCTAAGTCAACTGGGGAATGAATGAAATAACAAATATGCTAAGTTTTCCTTGCTTAAAGGGACATTACAGCTTATTGAATTTGTTCTGGTGAGTAGAATCATTACCTTCAGGCTTTTTGCTGTAAGCACTGTCTTTTCAGAGAAATTTACATTACAGCCTAGTGATAACTTCACTGGCCACTCCTCAGATGGCTGTTAGAGATCCTACCTGGGTTATTGCTGCCTAAAATGCATCCAAATATTCAGTGTCTTCTTTCCTCACAGAGATTCATTGATTCAGTTAATATCTATGAGGAGATGCTGATTGACCAGGGCTGTGTGTGAATTGTGCTGGCTCTGCCCCTGATCTGCCTCTTTGTTGGTCTCTACTTACTTGAACCTGTCTCTAACAGGCCATCTTCGTTCAGTGTCTCCTCTTCAGCTCGTGGTCCTTTAGTGCCAAAAGCCTATGTCACTGCTGAACTCTCGTGCATGTGCAAGAGTACTGCATTGAAGTCCTTGGAGACCGTATGATCCTCTATAGATAAAGTAAATCCCTACAGCCGTCACTGGTGACGGCTGGGGGGATTGACCCTTCTAGATGGCGGTAGCTGCACCGAATGTATAGTAGAAATACTGAGAAAAAGTAGTCCTTACTTTGTCTCAGTATATCTCTTGACTGGGTGAAATTCCAACACAGACAATATGAGTATTTCATAAAGATTCTATATTTATGAAATACTACTTTTTCAGTAGGGGGTGGAGGTGACACTTTAAATACTCTCTCATACCTGTAATCGGCACTAAGTATTTTGATTTTCTCACAAAGTAAGATAGGACAAGATGGGCAGCTAATGATTAATTACACTTGTTCCAGTCCAGTAGTTAAGCAATCAGTTTCTAATCACATCCTCTCCCAGATTGTTAATTATAGAGAAATGAAAGTTTTTACAGGTTAACCCCTTCAGACCGGAGGGCGTACTATTACGTCCTATTTTAGGCGGCTCTAAACGCCGCCGGGCGTAATAGTACGCCCTCCGTTTTTACTTACCCGGTCGCCGGCGATCCCATGCCGGCGATCGTGGTTGGGGGGACTCCCAGGGAGCCCCCCGCGGCACATCCGACCTCCTGCAGCCCCCTCCCGGCCATGTGAGAGTGAGGTCCTTGCGAGGACCTCACAATCACATGGCCGGGTTAGTTGGCTGCTGCATTGCCATACGTATACATATACACACATACACTGTTTAGGTGTGTAACCGTGTGTGGTTCCCTTATTTACCACTATAATGTCTTGAAGCATAGAACTTAGTAGGGCTAACCATACAGATATCTTAGCCGTAATTTTATATAGTGTAAGAGATCCTCTATTTAACATATATAAATAACTGAGAATACAATATAAAATAAGGATTGTCTTGGAAGCAAGATTGTCTTTTGGATATTTATTATATAAAAATATAAAATCCATTATAGCAGAGTTTATAAGATTATATTACATGCTTGCAAATATCATTAATAGGTTAACATACCCTTCTGAACATGTCATCATGTCAGCCTCTCTGTCATTTTAAGATGGAGCAGCGTCTGTCTCCAAGTCTCTCCTCTGTGTCTTAACATTTAAAAGTACACCTATTTATACCTTAGGTGTCTCCATTTTAGGTTACTGTAGTTCAAATATGAAAAAGTAACACTTCTTTTACTTTATTCAATTTAGGACCTCCCTTAATTTGGCAAACATACAAGGCCATAACTAAAGGGTGTATACGTCATGGAAATTTTCCTGACTTAGTTCAAGATGGCATCTTAAAGTCTGAATAGGTTATCTGTTGTTTATACTAAGTCGTAAGTGTACAGTCGTGGGAGATTCCCGGATTTGGGGAAGTTCCATTAACTTGGGGTTACCACAGTATATTGTGTACTGCAAGAGTCGTAGTATAGCCTTGAAGCTTGTTTATGCATTATTGTTATTGTAATTCGTCTGGGACAAAATGGCGCAAACATATTATGCACTGAGGTTATTGCTTAAAGAAACAGTTATGAAAAACAATATGTTCCATTTCTAACACCTTGTCAGTTTGCAATCTCTCTTAAAGACAAAGTACACAGTTTAAGAAATACAACATTTCATTCTAAAACTTGTGATATTTGCATTTGCCCGTAACAGGTGTATTTTACTATTAATATAGTAGTATCCAAGAAGAGAGCACTCTGGAGTCTTATACTTTGAAAAAATAAATGCTGCTTTATTGTGCAGGATACAAAAAATGTCGATGTTTCAGTCAATGCTGATTTTTTTCAAGACAATTCATAAAGTGAATAACTAGTGATTATATACATAACAAAACAATTCTCATTGGAGGGTGAAAACGAGATCAAGTGACGTCAGGAATGACGTAGTGAGTAAAACTTTACAAGTGTATATTAACCCTATCAAGGTCAAACAGATAAAAAATATAAACTACATAAAAAATAAAAATTCTGTACAACAGACCTTAAAAATATACTATGGCATGAGATGCTGCTGTACAAAGGAATCCCTAATTCGGCAGTAAACAAACGGTAGTGCAGTATTAGAACAAAAAAACGGTCTCCAGCATAAATATTGAAAAATCACTTAAATATATATCGGTCCAATTATAAGATCCTTCCATACTTCATTCTCAATATAATTATATATATATATATGTTAAAATCAAATTACACGTAGATTGATACTAGACTGATACTGATTAAATATATATATAAATATATATATAATTATTGTTATATATATATATATTTATATATAATATATAAAAAAATATGTAAATACGTTAAAAAATAAAATTAAAAATATAATTAATAAATAATAAAAAATATATAGATGTGTTATTTCGTTCTAACTGTATTGTGATATTAATATATATATATTTATATCAAAATACACGTAGAACGAAATAATATATATATCTATATGCATAAATATATACATATATCACTATATATATATATATATACCTATATATAAATAAAAATATTAAAAATATATATATATACGCATACGTATATATATATATATATATATATATATATATATATATATATATATACACATATATTAATTCTACATATATATTTATGTAATATTTTTACATAATTAGGTATCTTAATTAATTACAATTAGCGGGACCTGCCTGACAACCCATGCCAAAAGTAAAGGGAATTTAATTTGCTAGCACTATATTTAACCCTATAACTTTCCAAGACACCATAAAACCTGTACATGGGGGATACTGTTCTACTCGGGAGACTTCGCTGAACACAAATATTAGTGTTTCAAAACAGTAAAATGTATTACAACGATGATATCGCCAGTAAAAGTGAAGTTTTTTGCATTTTTCATGCACAAACAGCACTTACACGGATGATATTATTGCTGCGATACTTTTTACTGTTTTGAAACACAAATATTTGTGTTCAGCGAAGTCTCCCGAGTACAACAGTACCCCTCATGTACAGGTTTTATGGTGTTTTCAAAAGTTACAGCGTCAAATATAAGGCTTGTGTTTCATTTTTTTCACATTAAAATTCGCCAGATTGGTTACGTTGCCTTTGAGACCCTATGGTAGCCCAAGAATGAAAATTACCCCTATAATGGCATACCATTTGCAATAGTAGACAACCCAAGGTATTGCAAACAGGGTATGTCCAGTCTTTTTTAGTAGCCACTTAGTCACAAACACTGGCCAAAATTGGCGTTTTTTGCATTTTCACACACAAACAAATACTAACGCTAACTTTGGCCAGTGTTTGTGACCAAATGGCTACTAAAAAAGACTGGACATACCCCATTTGCAATACCTTGGGTTGTCTACTATTGCAAATGGTATGCCATTATGGGTGTAAATTTCATTCCCGGGCTACTATACAGTCTCAAAGGCAACGTAACCAATCTGGTGAATTTCAATTTCAAATGTAACGTGCTATATTTGACCCTGTAACTTCCCAAAACGCCATAAAACCTGTACATAGGGGGTACTGTCTTACACGTGAGACTTTACTGAATACAAATATGTGTATTTTATTGCAGTAAAAGCAAACAGTATTATGACATTGACCGTTAAAATGTCATGTAGAACTAAAAAAATCAAAAAAAATCGTATTTTCTCCCATTTTTTTCATATTAAATTATGTTTCATAGCTAAATATTTGATATTAAATGAAAGCCCTGTTTCCCCTGAATAAAATGATATATAATAAGGGTGGGTGCATTTAATATGAAAGAAGTGAATTACGGTTGGACAGACATGTGGCGCAAATGCCAGGTTTTGTTTACATTTTGTTTTGTTCACAATGTGTACATTTGGCTCAATTTTCCTGGCAAACGTCACTGGAAAGGGGAAAAGGGTCAACAGAACCCTACTAAGGGGTTAAAAAACAATTATGTTTTTTTCTCGAAACTGGAAAATCGAAATAAGCTGGCAGTGGGTATTTTCTGTATGCATTTAATGAGGTTCGCAAAAGCTGTGGACACAAGTCTAAGGAGGATTGGAGTTGCGTATGCAAAACTTAGTTTGTGTCCGAGCTTAATATTCAAGCTTTAACTTCATCCTTTAAAGGGACACACCAAGCCCCTAAAGCACTTCAGCTTGAGTGTGTTCTCTTTTTTGATTTTACACAAAGGTGCAGATTTTATAGAAATTGGCACATTTATAAACGTACTTTGTTACATCCCCTGGCAGTCAAGCAGACAGTGAATCCTATTACTTCCTGGTTATTTAGCGTAGTGGAGCTAAACTCAAGAGGCAGCAGTAGTCCAGAGCACGTGCCTTCTCATTGAGATGTCTGTAATTGGATAGAGGGCTTGTAAAGACTAGATAAAGGATCTGCGTCCTTTGCAAGCTGTTTCCAGATATACCCCCATGAAAAAAATGCATAATTTAATGCAAGCATGTTTGCATTGGTGGTATACCTACTAAACAGTAATTCTTTTTATTTTATTTTGGTAGTTGAATATCCCTTTAATGGCCTTGTCAATTCTACTGTTGAAATATCATTTACTAATATATATGAATATATCATTGACTAAATATTTCTGGGAACTTGCAATATGCGTTTTGGAGTTTCCAAAGCTGATATTTAATTTCAAGGCTTCCAGAACAAACCACTCTATTTATGGTTCCATTTTCAGTTCAAGTCCATCTCTTTTTGGTTAATTTTATCACATGACAGGAGGCTTCCTATTTTGCATATCTCTCTTTACTAAACTCCACAGCAGTAAAGAAAGTAAACGTTTAACCAATCAAAAATGCAATAGGGAGTAAGGTATTCCTGCAAAATAGGCTCCTCCCCCTCTTTCTTTACTGCTCCATCGCAGACAGGTCATAGTTTTGGGCTCTTCCATTCTATACATATATTGTTATACTGTTTATGTTTTTACTGGATTTTAATACCTATTTAACTTTTGCTACTAGCAATATCTGACTACTAGTACTCTTATTTTACTATGCTATATATATATATTTTAGTTCTATTTTATTTTTATCCCACTAGCTTATACTTTTCAGTCATTTTCCTTTTCTGTCCCCCTTTCTCTACCCGCCCGCGGGCGGACCCATTCCCCGTTCACCCGACGGCTATCCCATCGTCCCCCACCTACCTAGCCCCTTACCACCGCATCGGTATACTCTTTTGCCGCCCTCGCGGCTCTCCGTCCCCTCTCCTCACAAACGCGACGGCCATTTGCAATCTCGCATCTCGCGAGATTGCGGATGCCATTTTAGTTATCCTCACAGTGCCGCGAGGGACACACACTAGACGGCATTCAGTTTGGTGCTATGGCTCAGTTAAAAGGTTAAAGCACCTCTCTAGAATTACAGGAGATCCTGAGTTTGAATCTCAGCAGCGCTTTGCTTTCCACATAATCGTTTAGAGGTCAGTCCGTTTATTCTATTACTAACTGTACAGAGGCACCATTTCCTGTGCCTGTCTGGGGTGCTGCCCCACATAATCTGCTGCTTTGTTTGGAGGTCGCCCTGTGGCCACCTCTGTCACACTGGGTGAAGCCCAGCACAATACAAAATCCCAATATTGTGGTGTTTGCCCTGTTAGGGCTATTGTCTTGGCACTATCAGTGCCTGTTATATAGATTTATCACTGCTCATACCATGTAATTGGATTACTACATCTGGCATTCTAAGACCCTGCTGGGGTCATTATATACAATACACCACAGTCCCTGCTGGGATTATCATCATATTATCACATTATTATTATTAGAATTATATTGTGAATTCATCTATTTGTACACCACTCTACCCTGCTGGGGTCAGCAAAGTGTTACTTATACAGTGAATGAAGTACAGCTACACTGACCTCTATATCTATAACTACATTATTTACTTTACGCCCTGTGCCATATATATTGTATCTGCTGATCAGAATATGGAAGCCTCTCAAAATACGGTAGACTTCCAAAATATGATTAACGAGGCAATAGCAGCCTCCATGGAGAAAGCCCTCTCCAAAATTATGGCCTCTAATACCGAAAAGAGGATACCATCTAAAACCCACAAATCCCGACGCGATTCAGATTCCGAGGATTCGGAACCGCATAAGAGCCAAGAACCCTCCCCTGGCAAACGTCACTGGAAAGGGGAAAAGGGTCAACAGAACCCTACTAAGGGTAAAACCCCGGCTAAAAGACGTAAGCCCTCAACGGTCACTACCCCGACTCTGCTACTTAACTACTCCTCTGAAGAGGAAGACATGCAGTCCAAGTCCTTGGCCATTTTGGATGAGTGGCAAGCTGACGAGTCAGACGGGCAAGAAGACGCTTGGGGTACCGATTCCGAGTCTCAACCCGGGCTATTACCACAGACTCTACTGGGAGACTCCCAAGTACATGACGCTACGGATAATCTGCAGGAAGACGAGGACGCTATCTTCGACCCATCAGGTCAGAGATTGTTCGACCCAAAAAAACCTAAGACACCCTCGCTCGGGGGAGTGGACACCCCCAGATCACCTGGCAAAATGTGTGCATCTCTGGCTTAGAAAATCAATGGATTAGACAGTTCGCAACAGGCTACGTTCCAAGTGCCCAAGGCCCTCTCTACCAGACCTGTTTTTGGAAGGGCTGGCTGCCAAAGGGGCCATGCTGCCAGCCGATTCTGGCCTTCAGGCCCCCGCAATGCAAGGCCCCAACCTTTCTACCCTGAAGTGGGATACCGTCAACAGTTCTCATACACCAGAGGAGCAGACAGAGGACGTGGACCACGTACCCGAGGCAGAGCACGTTTTTCCACAGGTAAGCAATCACCTAATACATTGCCTTCCCCTTCGTATTGCAGGTCGCATCTCCCTTTTCTTTCAGGAATGGCAAACCATCTCCACGGACAGCTGGATCCGGCAAACAGTGCAGGGCTACATCATCGACTTCACGGTCCATCCGCGACAAACGGTCGCTCCATACCCCATCAAATGCTCAACAGAGGACACCGATCTCATTCACAAAGAGCTACTAGAACTACGAGCTAAAGGCACAATCTAAGCCGCCCCCGGACCACAAGGTTAGTTCAGCAACATATTCCTGGTGAAGAAGAAAACAGGGGACTTCCGCCCTGTCATAAACTTAAAAAGACTCAACGAATACGTTACGTACAGGCACTTCAAGATAGAAGGCATACACCTCCTGAGAGACCTATTACAAGACAAAGATTGGTTCACAAGACTGGACCTGAAGGACGCATACTTTTCAGTACCCGTCCACCACTCCTGTCGACAATTCCTGCGATTCCACTGGCAGGGCCGAACCTGGCAATTCACATGCCTTCCCTTCGGCCTCAGCTCAGCCCCATGGTGCTTCACCAAATTAATGAAGCCCGTGGTCGCCCACCTTCAAGCACAGGGAATTCGGTGCATTATATACCTGGACGACCTCCTGCTGTTCTGCTCCGAAAAGTCCAGACTGATACAGCACACAAGCTATGCCACGGGCCTCCTATCATCCCTGGGATTTGTAGTGAACTTCAACAAATCAGCCATGACACCATCTCAAACAGTAAAATTCCTAGGATTCGAGATAGACTCCACCACAAGCACCTTACGGCTACCGGCGTCAAAGATCTCGAACATTCGCAAAGAACTGCGCAAGACCATTCGCGCCCACACCATTCCACTCCGCACCCTCACTCGAATAGTGGGACTCCTCTCAGCTTCTATACAAGCTATCTTCCCGGGCCCACTTCACTACAGGGCGATGCAACGCCTCAAAGCATCTTTCCTCAGACAAAACCCATCTTACGACCAACCGATCCCAGTAACGGAGGAGGTCAGAGACGAATTCGGCTGGTGGCTAGACAGCATGGAAGCATGGAATGGTCAGGCCATCTTTGGGAGCTTGCCCGACATAGTCCTGGAATCGGACGCCAGCCTCTGGGGATGGGGCGCCACAAGCAAGGGTACATCAACAGGCGGTGCCTGGAACTCCCAGGACCTCAACATGCATATAAACTGCCTGGAACTCCTGGCGGGATCTTTTGCCATCCGCATCCTCGCAAAAGAAAAGACGGACTGCTGCATCCTTTTACGGATGGACAACATCTCGGTGGTCCAGTACATGAATCGCCTGGGCGGGGCAAGATCCTGCATCCTGTCAGAAATAACGAAGGAGATTTTCGACTTCTGCTTACCCCGCAACATCTCCCTCAAAGCGGAATATCTCCCGGGGGAAACAAACCTCACGGCGGACTGGTTTTCGCGCCACTGGAGGGACACCAGCGATTGGAAACTGGATCCCCAAATCTTCCAAAGTCTACAACAGCATTGAGGTCCATTTCACCTAGATCTCTTCGTGTCTCGCAACAACAGGCAAACACAGACATATTTCAGTTGGCTCCCGGACCCGGAGAGCAAAGCAACGGATGCATTCCTTCAACCATGGCCGACCACGGGGGCATACGCCTTTCCCCCATTCGCCATGATAGCAAGGACCATACACTACCTGAGACAACAACGAATATCCCTTCTACTCATCACACCCCTATGGACAGGACAACCATGGTTTCCAGACCTCCTAGCCCTATCTTGCCGGGATCCCCGCCTGCTACCTTCACGCCAATACACCCTCAGGGATCCAAAAGGGAGCCCCCACCTATTGATCCTGGCCAACCGACTCAATCTGGTGGCTTGGACTCTTTCCGGGGTGCCTGGAAAGTCGGCGAACTATTGCAGGCTGCTAAGGACCTCCTATGGGACTCATGGGCTCCAGGAACCAGAAGATCCTACCTGTGCGCTTGGAATTCCTGGTCCGATTGGTGCATGGAACGGAACCTCGATCCATTTACGGCCTCTATTCCTTCCATTTTATACTATCTAACCTATCTGTTCTCAACAGGACGATCATACAGGTCAATTAATGTGGTCCGTTCCGCTATCTCAGCGGCCCACGTTCCTATCGTTGGGATCCCAGTGGGTAAAGACCCGCTGATATGTCGACTTCTCAGGGGCATTCGCCTGCAGCGACCCCCTGAACCTAAATATTCACGACTCTGGGATGTCGAGATAGTCCTACGCTTCCTGAGGGAATGGCCGACCAACGACAGACTCTCACTTCAACAGCTCTCAGCAAAACTAATGGTTCTGCTCTGCCTGGTGTCCTTCCGCAGGGTATCGGATGTCCGGGCGTTTGACATAGATGCATTCTCGGTCTCCCCGGAGGGAGTCACATTCCACATTTCTCGTTGCACGAAATCGGACTCTTCAACAGTTTTCTACCCCTTCTTCAACTCTGATCCACAACTCTGCGTCGTAGCCACTCTACAACGCTATGTAGAGGTTACACTTCCGATTCGGACAACACCTTCTGGACAACTCCTCGTGTCATATGTTCGACCACACGTTTCCATCACTACCACTACACTCGCCAGATGGGTTCGCTGGATAGTCTCACTCGCAGGCATGGACGCTTTATTCGGGGCCCACTCGGTACGAGGAGCAGCAGCATCCTCAGCTTTCGCAGCGGGTACCTCATTATCGGACATCCTACGTTCCGTAGACTGGTCGAGAGAATCCACATTTCGCACTTTTTACTTTCGTCCGAACTCTAACGCAGCCATGTCACTCCTACTACAGCGTTAAAAATTCAAAATTGGAAGCCTCCTGTCATGTGATAAAATTGAAGATTATGCTAGCGTCAGTGTACCTATAATCTTAATTTTAATAATGACAGGAGGCGAGTGTTTTCCCTCCCGTTCCCACCCGGAGAAGAGAGAACCGTTCGTTCTATAGATTCTAGTGTTTTTTCTCTCATCCTTATCTCGAATCTGTCTCTACACTACTCCTTCATCGGTCAGGGACAGTAACTGTTATCTATTGATTCTATCATTTACGCATATGTTGCTAATATCATTGCTGGGTTACGATCATTGTAACAACCAGTAAGAGGCCAGAGTCTAACCCATTTCACACTCTCATTTCAGTTTAACTTCATCAGCTTCTGGAGTTTTGGGAGCTACTTTGGCAAACTACCCAGACGACTACTCTCCATGAGGACCGCCTCATGTTGGACACTCACCCATTGGTGTTGGTTACAGTTTGATCATCATACCACTGGTCGTCCACCGTTGTACCTTCCAGATGTCTAAGTTACAATATTTAACTTATTCTCTTTTACGAGATTAGCCCCTCCGTTCGTGAGTTCTGGAGCTCTGGAGGTCTCAGCGGTGTTCGCGCAATCGAGTGTCCGATTTGGCTTCCAGACACTCGACGACCAAACACCGCCGAGAGTTCGTGCGTAAGATGGCCGCCACCACATGTTCGTCTACCGAATGGCGGCCACCCAGATACAGCAATAAAACCTCAATTAGCTGCGGTTAAAAAGGGAATAAGGGTTTAACTAGGGACACACTTCGTCTCTAAGGTGGTCTATGCATTCGGTAGTTTCCATTCATATAACTATGAAGGAAACTATCGAACTAACATACGAACTTAGATACAATTTTCAATGTACATTCAGTAAAAACAGGCAAACAGTCTTTTAACATATAATTCCGGTGGACAGTCACAGGCCATCCGCTACACTGCTCCCCCTTGCCCACAAGCCGGCATACACAGTCTGATCACACACGGATCGGCTTGGGGATGTCCGGATGGCTCACGGATCATTGTTCAAGGTCAGTTTGTCTGGACAACCCGTCGGCATTGCCATTCTGTTTTCCCGGGCAGTACTGGATGTTAAAGTCAAACGGCTGTAGCGCCAAACTCCAGCGTAACAGCCAGGCATTGTCTCCTGCTACCCGGTTTAACCAAACCAACGGGTTGTGATCCATGAGCAGGGAGAAAGACTGTCCGTACAAATAAGGTTGCAACTTCTTTAAGGCCCACAACACAGCCAGGCACTCCTTCTCGATGGCGGCGTAGCTCACTTCTCTGGGTAGTAGTTTTCGACTGATGTATGCTACGGGGTGTTCTCCGCCATCGGCCCCAACTTGGCTTAATACTGCCCCCAATCCAATCATAGAAGCGTCTGTGTGAACAAGAAAACATTTAGTTGGATTGGGAGCTGCCAAGACAGGGGCATTGACAAGTGCATCTTTCAACAGTTGGAAGGCCTTCTCACACTCCGGGGTCCAGGTTACTTGGCGGGGTAGGTTCTTGCAGGTAAGGTCAGTAAGGGGTTTGGCCAGGGTGCTATAGTTGGGGACAAACTTTCGGTAATATCCGGCGGTCCCTAGAAAGGCAAGGACCTGGGTTTTTGTCCTGAGGGTGGGCTATTGGGCTACTGCCTCTACCTTGGCGGGTTTGGGCTTCTGTTTCCCGCACCCTACTCTGTGTCCGAGGTACTGTACCTCCGCCATACCTATACTGCATTTGGCCGGCTTCAGGGTTAATCCGGCTTCTCTAATCCTATCCAATACCGCCCCTATGTGGGTCAAATGTTCCTGCCAAGTGTTGCTAAAGATAGCTATGTCGTCTAAATAAGCACAAGTGTAATCCTGAAATCCATCCAGGAGTCGGTCCACCATTCTCTGGAAGGTGGCGGGTGCGTTTTTCATCCCAAACGGCATTACCTTGAATTGGTATAAACCAATTGGGGTGACAAAAGCTGATTTAGGGATGGCCTCGGGTGCCAGGGGAATCTGCCAATACCCTTTACAGAGATCAATGGTCGTGAGGTAGTGACCTCTGGCCATCCGGTCTAGCAATTCCTCTATCCGGGGTATAGGGTAACCTCCGGTAGTCCACGCAGAAGCGAGTTGTGCCATCTCGCTTGGATACGAGGACTACAGGGGAGGCCCAGGGGCTATCGGACTGTTCAATCACCCCCAGTTGCAGCATCTCCTCAATCTCCTTGCGCATGTTTTCCTTCACCGCTTCAGGGATGCGGTAAGGTGTTTGTCGCATGGGAAGTTGTCCTGAGATCTCTACCCTGTGAGTGGCCAAAGGGGTGTACCCAGGTATATTGGAGAATGTGTCCTGTTTCTCCCTTAATAACTGTTGTACCTCAGTACGCTCCTGTGGGCTCAGCCGATCCCCCAGAGTAACTTCCCCCAAATCCCCGGACAGTCTACCGTCCCCTAGTAGATCTGGGAGGGGCAGGTTGTCGAACTCTTTATTGGAAGGAGCACAAATGGTGGTTACTTCCTCTGCACGTTCTCGGTAGGGCTTCATCATGTTCACATGGATCGTGCATCGCCCCCCAGTCCCTGCGCAGGCGCCAATTATATACGTGGTGTCACATCTTTCTTTGCTCCATCACTTTATATGGGCCCTGCCAGGAGGCCTGCAGCTTATCATGTCGGACCGGTTTCAAAATTAGAACCTTCTGCCCAACCTGAAAGCTGCGGTCCCTGGCGCCCCTATCATACCATGTGCGCTGGCGCATTTGAGCCGCCTGGAGGTTCTCTCGTACTGATTTTGTCAACGCTTCCAGACGCTCTCGAAACGCCAGCACATATCGTATGATGGGGGTACCGTCTGCGCTCCGGTCTCCCTCCCAGTGTTCCCTGATCAGGTCAAGGGGTCCTCTTACTCTCCGCCCAGACAGCAACTGAAATGGGGAGAACCCGGTCGATTCCTGCAGCACCTCCCTGTATGCAAACAGGAGATGGGGCAGGAACCGTTCCCAATCCCTATGGGTGTCTGCAAAAGTGCGGAGCATTTGCTTCAAGTTCCCGTTGAACCTTTCACATAGCCCATTGGTCTGGGGATAATAGGGGGTGCTAATGATTGGTTTGATGTCACAAAATTTCCAGAGGCTTTAGGTGACTTCCGCAGTGAACTGGGTGCCCTGATCCGAGATGATCTCTCTGGGTAACCCCATCCGAGTGAAAATCTGCATCAGGGCCTCAGCCACGGTCTCTGCATGTATATTAGTCAGGGCAATCGCCTCTGGATATCGGGTGGCAAAATCCACTACAGTTCAAATATACTTTTTCCCAGAGGGGCTGGGTCTTTGCAGGGGTCCTATTAAATCTACCGCTACTCTGCTGAACGGTTCCTCGATTATGGGTAGCGGGTGCAATTTTGCCTTCCGCCGGTCCCCTCTCTTTCCTACTCTTTGACACGTGTCACACGTGTTGCAGTACCTGCGAACTTCCTGACTAACTCCCGGCCAAAAGAAACTCTGGGTCAGTCGGTGCCGGGTGCGACTGACCCCTAAATGTCCGGATAGCGGAATATCGTGCGCAATCCGGAGTAATTCTGCTCGGTACCGTTGGGGTACCACTAGCTGCCTCATCACAATAGGGTTTGACCCTGCTACCTGTTTGTCAAACTCCCTATACAGCAACTGGTTATCCCATACAAATCTTTCGCCCTCCTCTCTCGCTTGGTCTGAGGTGACTTTGTCTCTATAGACCTGTAAGGTGGGGTCAGTGACTACTTCGGCCGCAAATTCAGTAGGAGGGGCCCAGGGGATACACTCTAAGGTAGGGAAAGGATTTCTTACCTGGGTGCGGGCCTGTTGTCGCGTAACCACTGGGTGTGCCTCTCTGGCCGTTGGGGCCTGCGGTTCAAATGCAGAAGTCAGTTTGCCTAGATCGTTCCCCAACAAAACCTCCGCCGGCAGTTGGGGCATCAACCCCACTTCCACATTCCCAAACCCTGCTCCCCAATGCAAATGTACCCAAGCAGTGGGTAGCCGGTATACCGCTCCCCCGGCTACCCTGACAGCTACTGTTCTGCTGGTCTTGGCCTGGTCAGGTACCAAGTGACTTTTGACCAGTGTGATGGTGGCCCCTGAATCGCGAAGACCCTGGACTGCTTTCCCCTCCAAGTATACTGTCTGTCTATGATGTTGGCGGTTGTCTGCATTAGCTTGTACAGGATCCGCTTCATGTAACACTTCCCATTGTTCTACTATGTTTATGGGAATTGCTGTGCCATAGGGGTTTGTTGCCTCGGCTTGGTAGCAGTGGGCCACCTGTCGAAGTGGTGGAGGTATTCTGGGCCTGATCCAGGTGGAGCGATCTTTTAGCTGTGGGCATTCTCTCTTATAATGTCCCCAGCGTTGCCAATGGTGGCACTGTACAGAGCTAGTTGGTCGAGGTTTCTGTTGTATACTAGCGGGTGGGTAAGGAGGTAGTTGTCGTGGTGGCGGTGTGGTGTTGGGGTATGGGCTGTTCCCCCCTATGGGTCGGATAACTGTCTTGATGGGGGCTGGTTTTTGTTGTCTGCGGGCATCCAGGTACTCATCCGCCTTTTTAGCTGCTTCTGTGAGGGATTTCAGATTGCGGTCTCTCACCCAATCCTGTATATTATTCTGGATGCCCTCATAGAATTGCTCCAATAGCAACATTTGTAACAAGTCCTCCATGGACCAAGCTTTATTGGACTGTACCCATCCAAGAGCGGCCCGATGTAGCTTGCAGGCCCATTCCACATGAGAGTCCTTGTCATTTCTTTTTAACTCTCGAAATCTTCTCCGAAATGCCTCTGGCGTGATGGCATACCGGGCCAGGATCACCTCTTTTACCCTGTGGTAATCTCGAATTTCCTCATCTGGTACAGTTCTATACGCCTCAGCAGCCTTTTCAGTGAGCTTCCCTGCCAAAATAGGTACCCACTCCTCTGGACTAATATTATGCAGTGCACACAGTCTCTCAAAATCTTGGAGAAAAGCATCCTCTGCCTCTACATATGTTTTAAATGCTTGGTAAGGTATTTTTGCCTTACCCTGTGTGATGATAGTTGTGGTTGCATTCCTCTCCAGATTTGGCAGTGGTCTTTCGCGTAGTATAAACTCCTGCACCTCTGTCATTGTCCTGGATATAATATCCGCCGTTGGATTCTCTCCATAAAAGGACAGCCTAAACTGTAGCTGTCTCTGGAACTCTTCTTGTTCAGATCCATCTGCTGAACTCTGCTGCTCAGGGATTGCCCTGTCCTCGTTTTGGTATTCTGCCATCACCTCTGCAATGAGGGTTGCTTTTCTTTTGTTGCTTGCTGCAATACCTTTTGCTTTTAGGAGGTCTTTTAGCGTGGATCTTTTCAGCTTCGCATAATCACTCTCCATCCGTATTCCATTAGTACTTACTTGTTCCCTTGTGAGTCTGGATCCCACCGCTGCCACCAATGTAGCGGAGAGCTAGTATTGCATAGCCTATCTCCACTTTAGATCCCAGTAAGGCTCAGGAACAAGTATAATAAATCCACAGAGTAATAATTGCAGCAGGCAAAAAGTCTCCAACAATATCCCAAACACAATCCCAATGACTGGACGACACACAGCATCAGGAGCAGAACTAAAGATTTATTCACAGCAGTTCCTTATAAAGGATTCTCCCATGCAAGGGAGGGATTTACAGTAATTACAACAGTAACCAATGATACAGAGGTTCCCTCCCCTACTTTCCCTCCCCTCAGAGGGCACCTTTTCCCCAGTTTCTTGGATGTACCCCAAAACCGTGGGGTACCAGGGCCTAAGTGGCATCCCCTGGTAGCTCTGGTCTGGGTGACCAACATACTCAAAATTCACCCAGATCAGACCAGGGGTTCGGGAGTTATAGACAATAAACGTTTTGACCGACCGCACACGAATAGGTAGCCGAAAGGAGTTCCATGTATTATGGCCCTGCGGTCGGTCTTTGTTCGGGAGATGAAACAGACAGAAATCCTTGCCATCCATAGATAATACCGGGTTCGCACGAACCCCCTTGTTCTGTATATTGAACTCACCGAACGAGGAGTCGATTAGCCCCTCCGTTCGTGAGTTCTGGAGCTCTGGAGGTCTCAGTGGTGTTCGCGCAATCGAGTGTCCGATTTGGGTTCCAGACACTCGACGACCAAACACCGCTGAGAGTTTGTGTGTAAGATGGCCGCCGCCACGTGTTCGTCTACCGAATGGCGGCCACCCAGATACAGCAATAAAACCTCAATTAGCTGCGATTAAAAAGGGAATAAGGGGAAGGGCGGAGCCAGCAGCGCAACGGAGCGGTCGCATCTCAGCGAGCTCCGACATCAACTCAACTAAATAGAGCCCTAAGTAGCAAAATCCACGGAAACCTACCAACTAGCCTGCCCACGGAAGGCAGACAGAACATGGGCAGAAAGTCCAAGAAATCAAAGGCGGACAAAAGCCCTCCCGGACGGGATATTGGCGAAATGCTGCGGAACACGCAACAGGCCGCATGGTCCAAGATGGCGCTGGAGGACGATTTTGCCTCTTACTCCTCAGAGGACTTCGACACCGACCTGATGGAGGGCGCGGCCCTCAGGCCGTCACCAAAACACAACACAGTGACCAACACACCCGGAGACCCGGTAACCGCAAGCCAACTTAAAGAAATGCTGGCCGAACTACGCAAAGACCTGTCAGCAGATATGGCTTACTATAAAGCAGCCATAGAAGGGGCCCAGACGAAGATCACCCAACTAGAGGCCTGCGCGAGCACCCAGGACTCCAGGCTGACAGCGGTGGAGCACCAGATGACAGAACTGGTAAAGCAGCAGCAAGCTGCAACAGACCGCCTAGACACACTGGAGGACCAAAGGAGACGCCACAACCTGAAAATCAGGGGGATACCTGATTCGGTGAGTCTCACTGAACTGCCCCACTACATCAGGCGCCTCCTGGGTGCCCTACTCCCGCCAAAACAGGCGAAGTCCCTGCGGCTCAACGGGATGTTTCGACTTCCAAAACCGACCCGGGCCCCAGTGACTGCATCTGCGGACCTTATCATACGCTTCCAGAGCATATCGGACAAAGCGAGTCTTCAAAATACACTGAGGGGCAAAACCCCATATATGTTTGAGGGCAGCACACTTACATTTTTCCAGGACATCACCAGGAGTACGCTTACCTGGCGGAAATCTTTGCAGCCGCTGCTACAACATCTCCGCAACAGGGAGATGCCCTACCGTTGGGGGACCCCACGGGCAGTACTACTCACCCTTAACGAGACATCCCACAAAGCACAGAGCTACCAAGAACTGGAAGCACTCCTGACGTCTACGGGTATACTTCAGGCAGCACACACAAAAAGATCAGGACTGTCCAGGATCAACCCAGCTACCATACGGGAGTTCACCCCGAGAGCCCCCCTGGGACCGACACCGACCAGCCCGCCGCCCTGAGCTACTTGGGACCAGAGTCTGCAGGGCGCACCTCTTACCCACCGCCAACGACACCCAAGTTCTCAACAGCTTGCAACCTCCACCCGCACGCACGCCCGGGGCTAGAACTTTGCACGGACATCGGCTGAAACTGGCAGAACATCCCACCACAGCTCTGATATCGATGCTGCAAACCCTCTCACACGTGAGGGCACGGATCCGAAATTGCTAGACTAACCCTCCGGCTCCCCGTTATTGTTGGGGGTATGGACTAAAAATATTTTATCTTTACCCCTCTTAATGTTCTCCGGGCGGGATAGCCGACACCTGTCTTACCTATGGAGCATATGAGAGGCACCAGGACTTACCCGGCATAAAACTGTTCTTTCTTGTGCCACATCATGTAAATAGGTCTTCCCCACTGCACACGACCCTTAGCGTAACATAGGTTTAAGATGTTAAAGTTACACCTTATTGACCGATACTCCTATCCTAGCACTGTTAAATGTTGACCTTTTCATTTATCCTATTGACCTCACTGTTTAACCTTTAAGATGGCAGTCATAATTTTATAAAACTACGCGAGAACTCATGCCACAGTTTATATTATTTTATCTTAAATATATTATCTGACTCGCTAATGCATGCTGTCACACCCCTACGAAACCCAGAGAGCCTGCCTATAATGTCTAATTAATGCATACACTGGCCTAGCAAGAATGTGAACAACTGTGATAACATGCCTACCTTAGCACTGTTAAGCGTTAACCTCTTCATTTCATTTTACTTTAAAATCATTACTGTTTAGCCTATCGGATGATTGCTATAACTATATAAAATGTGCAAGATTTCATGCCACTGTTTAATTTAAGTACAATTTCAGACACGCCGTTGGGGCGTATATCAATACGATGTATAACGTGCACAACAAAAATAAAGAATTCAAAAAAAAAAAAAGGGAATAAGGGTTTAACTAGGGACACACTTCGTCTCTAAGGTGGTCTATGCATTCGGTAGTTTCCATTCGTATAACTATGAAGGAAACTACCGAACTAACATACGAACTTAGATACAATTTTCAATGTACATTCAGTAAAAACAGACGAACAGTCTTTTAACATATAATTCCGGCAGACAGTCACAGGCCATCCGCTACAGGAATACCTTACTCCCTATTGCATTTTTGATTGGTTAAACGTTTCCTTTCTTTACTGCTGTGGAGTTTAGTAAAGAGAGATAAGCAAAATACTCGCCTCCTGTCATTATTAAAATTAAGATTATAGGTACACCGATGCTAGCATAATCTTCAATTATACCATCTTTTGAAGTGACCTCCCCCACACTGCCTCTTTACTTTTCTGATATGTGAAAAATATGAATATATCCAGGTACTAATCTACCTGTCTCATCATATAAACATTCCCATCTGATTTGAGTCCTTTTTTTCATAACTTTTGCACCTGCAAGTATCTATCTAGCTATTATAATCCTAAAAGTGATAATTCTATGAAGTACATAACAGAACTCAATGGATATAACATATCGACTGGAATAAACTTCTTAGTGAAAAAAACACTAAAGATAAATGGAAACTATTCAAACAAATATTAGAAAGGTACATTTCTCAGTATGTACCATTGGGTAATAAACAGAAAAGAAACAAATTGAAACCAATGTGGCTTAGTAGAGAAGTAAAACAAGAGATTACAAATAAGAAAAGGGCATTTAAGGTATTTAAATTGGACAAATCAGAGGCTTTGGACAAATAATGCTTGCAAAAAGGCAATTAAAGTGGCTAAACTAGAAAATAAGAAATTGATAGGCAAAGACTGCAAAACGAACCCCAAATTTTTTTTCAAGTACATCAATTCTAAAAAAAACTAAAACTGAAAGTGTAGGTACACTGGAAACAGATATGGGTCTGTTAGTTAATGAAGACTAGGAAAAGGCAGACATTTTAAATAACTAATTTTCTTCAGTATATATTAATGAGGATCCTATGGCAAGCGATATGCAAAAGATTGATGCTAAAACTTGCAGAAAACTTGTGATTGGTTAATTCGAGGCAAGGTGCTACAGATGTTAGAGAAAAATAATGTAAATAAAGCTCCGGGGCCTGACGGTATTCACCCACGAGTACTTAAGGAGCTAAGTTGGGAAATAAGTGAACCACTGTATTTAATTTTTCAATATTCTTTTGTTTCAGGTCTTGTACCGGAGGACTGGAGGAAGGCAGATGTCATTCCTACAATTAAAAAGGGTTCAAAATCCTTGCCTGGAAATTATAGACCTGTGAGCTTAACTTCTGTGACTGGGAAAATATTTGAAGGGCTATTAAGGGATAATATTCAGGAATTCATTGGGAAGAACTTTGTTATTAGCAATAATCAGCATGGTTTTATGAAACATAGGCCATGTCAAACTAACCTAATTGCATTCTACGAAGAAGTAAGTAGAAGTATATATAGGGTGTTGCAGTGGATGTGATCTACTTGGATTTTGCCAAGGCATTTGATACCGTTCCTCACAATAGGTTAGTCTTCAAACTAAAAGAAATTGGTCTAGATGATTATTCTTGTTGGGTAGAACATTGGCTTAAGGATAGAGTACAACGAGTTGTCATTAATGGTAAAAGATGCCCCCCCTACTAAATTTTTAAAATGTGTTATATTTTTTTACATTTTTAAAAACATTTATTGAACAAATGTGTTAACTTTTTAAAACCTTTGCCCCCTCTACAAAATCCCTGCACCCCCACAGTTACAGACAGACAGTCACACACAGTTACAAGCAGACAGTCACACGCACACAGTCACATGCAGACAGTCACACATATAGTCACAGGCAGTCATACACACAGTTACCAGTAGAGAGTTACACACAGTCAGTTACAAGCAGTTACACACAGTTACACACTGTTACAGGCAGTCACATATACAGTCACACACAAGGTCACAGGCAGACAGTGATACACATAGTTACAGCCACAAGCACACACAGTTACAGGCAGTTACACACACAGACAGTTACAGGCTGTCACACACACAGTTACATGCAGACAGTCACAGGCAGACAGTAACACACAGTTACAGGCAGCATCACACAGTCACAGGCAGACTGTCACACACAGTCACAGACAGTCACACACACACAGTTACAGGCATGCAGTCACACACACACACACAGTTACAGGTAGACAGTTACGCACACACAGTTACAGGTAGTTGCGCACATACACACAGTTACAGGCAGACTGTTACACACACACACACACAGTTACAGGTAGACAGTTACACACACACACACAGTTACAGGCAGACACTTACACACACGTACACACAGTTACAGACAGACAGTTACACACACACACAGTTACAGACACACACACAAGACAGACAGTCACACACACACACAGTTACAGTCACACACACACAGTTGCAGACAGTCACACACACACACACACACACAGTTACAGACAGTCACACACAACCAGTTACAGACACACACACACACAGTTTCAGGCAGTTATACACACACACGCACACTCTTATACTTACTTACAGTGTGGGCTGGAGGAGTGGATTCATTGAAGTCCTTTAGCGTTACTTACCTTATCCAGGGGCCTGCTGCGGTCCTCTCTTCGAGCCGCGCGCGGCTCATCCGACGGCTTCACTAGGAAGGTGGGCAGTGACCGCAAGAAGCGGTCACGTGTCCCGCCTGAATCTAAGAGCGCGCCGCGAGTCTCGGGCGCGCTCTTAAAGAGACAGTGGGAGCCTAAATTGTTAAAAGGCTCCCATTGGCCCCTGTCATGCCACACTCCCCATACACTTACCTTTTGGGGGTGTGGATATGACAGGAGCCAATCACATTAGTTTAGAAGCTATTTAAACTTACCTCTTTACTCCCTGCCCTATCGTGGTTTCTGTTTCAGTTCCCTTTAGCGCTTGTTGTGTTCAGTTGTGTTTTCTCCGTATTGACTTTGGCTTTGTTTCTGACTACGTTTTCTCTTTATCCTTATCTGTTCTGGTTGTCGACTTGCTGTTTACTGTGTACCAGACCCCGGCTTGTCCTAGTTTACGCTGTCTCTCTGTGCCCTTGACTTCGGATCGCTTCCTGACTCTGCCTCCTCTCATATACGTCGAGTCCGGCCATTCTAAGGTCCGGTAGACGTATCTCTCCTCTGTGTTGTCTTCTGTTTAGCTGAATCCTGCGTGTTGGGGTATATTCTCGTTACATTACGATAGGGACATGGACCCCGCAGATTTGGCTCAGCAAATGGCTTCTCACGAGGCAAGGTTTGTAGAGCAGGATTACCGTATGGATCAGATAGCACAGGCTCTCCAGACCCTCTTGTCTAGAACTATTCCTGCAACCGCACCTAACCCACCTACACCTCATCCTCCCGAAGTATCCAATTCACCTAATACTTCGCCCCATTTAACACCCCCTCCTAGGTATGGAGGGGAAGCTAAGACATGCAGAGGTTTTATTAATCAAATAGAATTCCACCTTGAGATGTATCCACATTCCTTTCCTACTGATAGGTCTAAAGTGGGGTTTTTGATGCATCAACTTACTGACAAAGCACTTGAGTGGGCAAATCCTATTTGGGAGTCCAATGGTCCTATGGTGCATAATTTCAATAGCTTTCTTACGGCTTTTCATAGAACTTTTGACACAACAAAAAGGTCAAAGAATGCCGCAAGAGCATTAATGAGAATTAAACAGGGGTCTAGGTCTGTGGCTGATTATGCTATTCAGTTTCGTACCCTTGCTTCACAGGTAGATTGGACCAATAATGGGTTAACCACTGCGTTCATGGAAGGTTTATCTGACACTATATTAGATGAGGTAGCGGCAAGGGAGCTTCCTATTCCATTAGAGGACCTTATTGACTACCTCATTGATATAGATAATAGGATTCGTGACAGGCTCTTTACCAAGAACAGGAATAGACGTGTGGTCACACCTACTAACCCCAGAGTTGATAAACCTGAGAGTGTTAAAGTATCCGAGGAGGAACCCATGCAATTAGGGGTTGCCAAACTCTCGGATACTGAAAAATTACTTAGAAGAAGGAACGGACTCTGCCTATACTGTGGTAGGCGAGACCATATGGTAAAAGAATGTCCTTTGCTTCCGGAAAACTCTCGCACCTGAGACCTTATAGGGGACTGGCCTTGGGTGTGATATCTAAGTCTCCTAAATTGCCTCCTAACCGTTTGCTGCTCCCTGTTTCCCTTCATACGGGAGAGAGTTGTATAGCTGAAAGCATACTAGCCTTGGTTGATTCCGGGGCTGCTGAGAATTTCATTGACTCTGAGTTTGTTACGAAAAATAACATTCCCGTCAGAGAGAGAGAGATACCCTTGGCCATTGAGGCCATAGATGGTAGACCTTTAAATACTCCAGTCGTTACCCATGAAACTGTACCATTATTCATGTACACAGGAGTTTTACACCTTGAGACCATCCGGTTTCAGGTTATCACCTCTCCCTCTTCTCATATCGTGTTAGGGTACCCATGGTTATGTTCTCACAATCCCATTTTCGACTGGGAATTGGGACAATTAAAATCATGGGGTAAAACCTGCCACGACTCTTGTATGATTAAAGTCACACCTTTAAATACCATTAATGTTCCTACTACTCCTCCTTTGTCTACTGTTATACCTCCTCAGTACTTGTTTCTCAAAACTGTATTCGATAAAAGGGAAGCTGATAAATTACCGCCTCACAGATCCTATGATTGTGCTATCGATTTATTGCCTGGCACTATACCTCCAAAGGGCAGGGTGTACCCTTTATCTATTCAAGAAAACCGTATCATGGAGGAGTATGTTAAAGAATCACTAGAAAAGGGGTTCATTAGGAGATCCTCTTCTCCGGCTGGAGCAGGGTTTTTCTTTTGTATCTAAGAAAGAGGGTGATTTAAGACCGTGCATCGATTATAGAGGTCTAAACAAAATCACTATCAAAAATGCATACCCTATACCTTTAATTACAGAGTTATTTGACAGGCTGAAACATGCTACTGTGTTCACCAAATTGGACCTTAGAGGTGCATACAATTTAATACGCATAAAGGAAGGTCACGAATGGAAGACTGCATTCAACACTAGATCCGGTCATTACGAGTATACTGTTATGCCATTTGGTCTTTGCAATGCCCCAGCAGTATTTCAGGAATTTATTAATGACGTCCTAAGAGACTTTATTCACACATTTGTAATTGTATACTTGGACGACATACTGATATATTCTACAGATTTACACACTCATCATAGACATGTCACAACGGTCCTGAAGACCCGTCTTACTAATGGTCTTTATTGTAAACTAGAAAAATGTTTATTTGACCAATCCGAAGTCCAGTTCTTGGGGTACTTGATTTCCGCCAAAGGGTTTCGTATGGATCCCCAGAAGCTTTCCGCTGTTATAGAGTGGCCCCTACCACAGGGTTTGAAAGCAATTCAGCGTTTTCTTGGTTTCTCTAACTATTATAGACGCTTTATTAAGGGTTTTTCTTCTATTGTAGCTCCTATCACCCGTATGCCAAAAAAGGGTGGTAATACTCGTGTCTGGTTTCCCGAGGCACTTCAGGCTTTCGACTTTCTTAAAACTACATTCGCCTCTGCACCTATTTTACAGCACCCTATCCCCTCACTGCCTTATATTCTTGAAGTTGATGCTTCTGAAATCGGGGTAGGTGCTGTCTTGTCCCAAAGAGAATCGCCTGAAAAGCCATTGCATCCTTGTGGCTTCTTTTCTAGACAAATGTCCAAAGCTGAAAGGAATTATGATGTGGGTAATCGTGAACTCCTTGCTATTATCTTAGCTCTTAAAGAATGGAGACACTTGTTAGAAGGAACTAAGGATCCTATCCTCATTTTTACAGAACACAAGAATCTATCCTACCTTGGTGAAGCTAAAAGATTGTCTTCTAGGCAGGCTAGATGGTCACTATTTTTGTCCCGTTTCAATTATATTATCACCTATAGGCCAGGTGATCGCAACATTAAAGCAGACGCTCTGTCTAGACAGTTCGAAACTACTGACAAACAGGAATTTGATGTTACTCCTGTCATTCCCCCAGACAGGATAATAGCTACTACTATGTTGTCTATTTCTTCATCCCTCTTGCAGACTATACAGGCGAAACAAAGTATGGCACCTAGCGAGAGGCCTATTGATAAATTGTTTGTTGATGTTCCCGAGAGACGGGAGATTCTGTCATTATATCATGATACTAAGACTGCTGGACATCCTGGTATTACCAAAACAATGTCAGCAGTTTCTCGATATTTTTGGTGGGGTTCCTTACGCAAGGATGTCACTGACTATATAAGTGCTTGTACTACTTGTGCATGTATGAAAACGTCTCGTAGAGTTCCTTGTGGGCTTCTGCATCCCTTACCCGTTCCCGAGAGACCTTGGTCTAACCTATCCATGGATTTTATTGTTGAATTACCCCCTTCGAATGGTAACACAGTCATCCTGATGATAGTAGATTGGTTTTCCAAGATGGCTCACTTTGTGTCTCTTCCCAAGTTGCCCACATCCAAGGAACTGGCTCTTATCTTCGCTAGAGAAGTATTTCGGTTACATGGTATTCCTGTATCTATTGTGTCCGATAGGTGTAGCCAATTTATTTCCAGGTTCTGGAAAGCCTTTTGCTCAGAAATGGGTATTTCTCTCTCATTTTCTTCCGCTTACCATCCCCAGTCTAATGGAGCTGCTGAACGTGCCAACCAGTCTCTGGAGCAGTACCTTCGTTGTTTTGTGTCTCACCATCAGGACAATTGGTCTGACCTACTTCCTTGGGCTGAGTTTGCTCGGAATAACGCCACTCATGATTCTTCCGGCAAAAGCCCTTTTTACGTTGTCTATGGCCAGCATCCCGTTGTTCTTCCGGCTGCATTCTCCTCACAGGGCATGAGAGTTCTGGATGAGCATTTGGCTGGTTTGCGTAATACTTGGGAGCAGGTTCAGCGTTCTTTGGTGGATTCCGCTGCTCGCCAGAAGGCTCAGGCTGACAAGCATCGCAGGGCGGCTCCTTCTTATGTTGTGGGGGACAGGGTTTTGCTTTCCACACGGAATATTCGCCTGCGGGTGCCTTCTATGAAATTGGCTCCCCGCTTCATAGGTCCTTATCGTATGCTGCATAAGGTTAATCCTGTTTCATATGCCTTGGGTCTTCCTAGGAATCTGCGTATTCCTAATGTCTTTCACACCTCGTTGTTGAAGCCTTACGTACGCAAACGCTATACCCGGCATTCTCCGCCTCCCCCTCCTGTCTCCGTGGAGGGTCATGAGGAATTCGAAGTCTCTGCTGTTCTTGACTCTCGTTACCTTAGGGGTTGACTTCAGTACTTGGTGCATTGGAAGGGTTATGGGCCTGAGGAGCGCAGTTGGATTTCAGCTGATGCTGTTCACGCTCCCCGCCTTGTGCGTTCTTACCATTCTCGTTTTCCTGCCAGGCCTGGCCCTACCCGCCCGGAGGGCGTGTCCTCAGGGGGGTACTGTAGTGTTACTTACCTTATCCAGGGGCCGGCCGCGGTCCTCTCTTCGAGCCGCGCGCGGTCCTGCTGCTGCACGAGCCGCGCGCGGCTCATCCGACGGCTTCACTAGGAAGGCGGGCAGTGACTGCGAGAAGCGGTCACGTGTCCCGCCTGAATCTAAGAGCGCGCCGCGAGTCTCGGGCGCGCTCTTAAAGAGACAGTGGGAGCCTAAATTGTCAAAAGGCTCCCATTGGCCCCTGTCATGCCACACTCCCCATACACTTACCTTTTGGGGGTGTGGATATGACAGGAGCCAATCACATTAGTTTAGAAGCTATTTAAACTTACCTCTCCCTTTACTCCCTGCCCTATCGTGGTTTCTGTTTCAGTTCCCTTTAGCGCTTGTTGTGTTCAGTTGTGTTTTCTCCATATTGACTTTGGCTTTGTTTCTGACTACGTTTTCTCTTTATCCTTATCTGTTCTGGTTGTCGGCTTCCTGTTTACTGTGTACCAGACCCCGGCTAGTCCTAGTTTACGCTGTCTCTCTGTGTCCTTGACTTCGGATCGTACTGACTCTACCTCCTCTCATATACGTTGAGTCCGGCCCTTCTAAGGTCCGGTAGACGTATCTCTCCTCTGTGTTGTCTTCTGTTTAGCTGAATCCTGCGTGTTGGGATATATTCTCGTTACAAGTCCTTCCCTGGAGCCTGGTAGGTGGAGGTGCAGGGATTTCTTCTTGCTGCACCTCCATGTGCAGCATTAACAGCAGCCCCTGCTCGCGGGCACAGCTCACACAGCCCCCTCCAGCCGCAAGACCAGGGTCAAGCACCCCCCTACCAGGTGGCACCCAGGGCGGACCGCCCCCCCTTAGTCTGCCACTGTTTAGGACCGCTTCTTTTTAACATATTTATAAATGATCTTGAAATGGGCATTGAAAGCCATGTTTCAGTGTTTGCAGATGACACAAAACTTTGTAAAGTTGTAAAATGTGAGCAGGATATTACTTTGCTGCAGAGGGATTTGGATAGATTGGTGGATTGGGTACTAAAATGGCAGATTAAATTTAACATAGAGAAATTCAAAGTTATGCACTTTGGGGTCAAGAATGCACAAGCAATTTACGCCCTAAATGGTTGTGAATTAGGGATAACCACACACTTTTGGGAATTGTTATAGACAACAAATTAGGCAGCAATATGCAATGTCAATCTGCAGTTGCTAAGGCCAGTAAGGTTTTGTCATGTATAAATAGGGGCATAAATTCTCAGGATGAAAATATAATTTTGCCTGTTTATAAATCGCTGGTAAGACCACACCTTGAATATGCTGTGCAATTTTGGGCACCTGTTTTAAAGAAGGATAACATGGCACTAGAAAAAGGGCAGAGACAAACTACAAAATTGATAAAAGGAATGGAGCATTTTAGTTACGAAGAAAGGTTAAAAAATGTAAATCTCTTTAGTTTGGAAAAACGGAGCCTCAGAGGGGATATGATAACATTATACAAATAAATTCGGGGCCATACAAACCATTATCTGGAAATCTATTCATAAACAGGGCTATACATAGGACACGTGGTCACACATTTAGGCTGGAAAAAAGGAGATTTCATCTAAGGCAAAGAAAATGGTTAATTTCTAAATAGTGGGGTAATAGCTGCTTGATCCAAGGAGACATCTGACTGCTATTTTGGGGTGAAGAAGGAACTTTTTCCTAGTTTGTTGCAAAATTGGAAGCGCTACAGACTAGGTTTTATGCCTTCTTTTGGATCAACAGCAAAAACAAATGTGAGGAAGGCTGAACTTGATGGATGCAAGTCTCTTTTCAGCTATGTAACTATGACTGTGATTACATAGTTACATAGGTTAAACAGAGCCGTAAGTCTATCAAGTTCAAATCTGTTGATCCAAAAGAACACACAAAAAAAGTTTGAAGCACATCCAATTGTGCAACAAACTTGGAAAAAATTCCTTCTCGACTTCAGAATGGCAGTCAGATCTTTCGTTGGATCAAAAACCTGTTACCCCAAATTTATGAGATTATACCCCTGCTTATTATGTTTTTGAAGGTACACATCCAGTTGCTGTTTCAACAACTGCACAGACTGATAAAACCCCCTCTACAGGTTCTTAAAAAAAAAAAAAATTTGCCTTAGACTTAGTCTACTGTCTTTCAGTCTAAATGTGTGACCTTGTGTCCTATGTATAGTCCGGCTTATGAATGAATTTCCAGACAGTGGTTTGTATTGGCACCAAATATGTTTATATAATGCTATTATATGACCTCAAATTTGAATTTGTTGTAGAATAGGATGCCACCTTTGCAATAAGTTAGTTCATGAAATATCATTATTATTATTATTATGTTATTATTTATAGAGCACCAACAAATTCCCCAGCGCTTTACAGATATTCCACGATCAACTGTAAGTGGTATTATTGGAAAGTGGAATCGTTTAGGAACAGCAGCAACTCAGCCACAAAGCAGAAAAACCACGTATAGTCACAGAGTGAGTTTACCGAGTGCGGGGGCGCATGGTACATATGAGTCCCCAACACTTTGCTGAGTCTATAGCTGAAGAGTTCCAAACTTCCACTGGCAGTAATATCAGCACAATAAAATGGGTTTCCATGGCAAAACAGATGCATACAAACCTCACATTACCAATACAATGCCAAGCGTTGGATCGAGTGGTGAAAAGCACATCACCACTGGATTCTGGAGCAGTGGAAACGTACTCTGTGGAATGATGAATCACGCTTCTCTGTTTGGCAGTCTGGGTTTGACAGATGCTAGGAGAACATTACCTGCCTGTCTGTATTGTGCCAGCGGTAAAGTTTGGTGGAGGAGGGATAATGGTATGGGCTGTTTTTTTAGTGGTCTTGCAAGGCCCCTTACGTCTAGTGAAGCGATATCTTATTACTTCAGCAAACCAAGCCATTTTGTACAATGCTATGTTTGGAGAATGCACTTTTTCTAGCATGACTTTGCCCCAGTAGAAAAATCAAGGTCCATGAATGTTTGAATTTAAAAATAAAGATTTGAAAGGGAGAAAATTCTGATGTGATGTCAAAGTGCTAGTTCCTGTGAGATTCCAAGACGTTTTCAACAAACGTAACATTTAGAGAGATATAGTAAGCTCAGAGCTCAATTAAAATATCTTGCCATTGATTACCATTGAAAAATTAGGAGCTATTGACTGAAAAATGATCTGTGAGAGCACTCAGACATGCAACTTCCTTGCACACCGATCAGATTTTAATGAAAGCCGTGTCATAACTGCTTTTTCAAAACTTCACAGATACTACATACCAAATTGTCCATTCTGAATATATCCTCCCCTTGAGGACCAAACTCCAGCAAGCGCAGCAGAACAGTGAAATGTATCAGCCAAGTGCAATGCCAAGGGAACACAAATCACTGCTACCCAGCCAGCACACCAGGGTAAGGAATGGATAATTATCTAGTTTAAGTCTGTATAAGATACAGAGAAATGGAACTCAAGGGAATGAACAGGAGACACTGAAAAGAATTAAAATTAGAAATTCTCTTCCTTTTAAAACTATCTTTCAGAAAGTTGTTCCTAACATCCAATATATAGGAGGAGAGCGAAAGGGGGGGGGAGAAAGAGAGAGGGAGGGAGGGAGAGAGAGAGAGAGAGAGAAAGGAATGTAAAATGTACCAATTATGAAAGTCTAAATATTTATAATATCTCCAGAAACCCTAATACATGCTTCACCATTATACATCTTCTAAATAACATAGCCATTTTAGTTAAAAGGAAACTCTAAGTGTCAAAAACAACTTTAGCTTAATGAAACGGTGTACAGACCATGTCCCTTCATTCTCACTGCTCAATTCCTTGCCATCAAAGAGTTATATACCTTTTTAAGCAGCCCTAGTCACACATCCACTGCCTGTAACTCCCTGCACACTTCTTGTAAAGAAAGAACTGATTTTTTTAACCTTTATTCCACATTGTGTTTAATTTAGAATTTATTATCTCTGTTAATATCCTGCAAGAGCCTGCAGAAACTTCCTGTGTCTGATAAAAGTTTAATTAACAAAGCAGTAGATAAGAACATCTACAGTAAACACACAGTGCTGCAAGATCTGATTGAAAATTAAACCATTTTTTTCATGGAGGCTTTGTAAATCACAGCCATGGGATGTATGTCTATGGCTGCATAAACAACGTGATTTAACTCCTAAATGGAAGAGAATTGAGCAGCGCGACTGCAGAATCATAATCTGTACACTAAATCTGCTTAATTAAGCAAAAGTGATTTTGGTGTTTAGTATGTACCTTTAACTTTAGAGTTAGTGTTAGTGTTAAGGTAGTGTATGGGTTGGTGGTTTGTGTTACAAAAGTGTAGTGGTTAGAGAACCAAAACCACTATAGCTTCTTATAGTGGTCATTTTGTCTAGATGCTTGCCCTGAACTGATCCAAAAGATAAGCACCGTCATCTCAGAGAAAGAGCAATGTTTTTTTACTGACACAGGAAATGGAGTCGACTTAAGCTCCTCCTGTGTCAGAGAATGTCAGGTGTAGAAAAAATACATAAGAGAAAGTCGTTTCTACTTTATCTTAGGTTTTAAAGAAAAGTAGATCAAATATGAAGAAAAGAAGAACACATTCTGAGGGAGGAAGAGAAGAGGAAACAATAGGAGAAAGGTAAGTTTGACGTGACAGTGCCGCTTTAAAAACCTACAAAACAGAATTTACTAAATATATATGAAATACCTTGTTTTATTTCCTAGAACAATAGGAAAACTAAAGTCTCAATCATGTAGTCTGGGTGCAGTGGCCCTTTGCTTTTAACCCTGCAATGTAAAACATTGCATTTTTTTTTTTTAGAAACTACAATGTTTACATTGCAGGGTTAAAGGAACACTATAGTCACCTAAATTACTTTAGCTAAATAAAGCCGTTTTAGTGTATAGATCATTCCCCTGCAATTTCACTGCTCAATTCACTGTCATTTAGGAGTTAAATCACTTTGTTTCTGTTTATGCAGCCCTAGCCACACCTCCCCTGGCTATGATTGACAGAGCCTGCATGAAAAAAAACTGGTTTCACTTTCAAACAGATGTAATTTACCTAATTGTATCTCAATCTCTAAATTGAACTTTAATCACATACAGGAGGCTCTTGCAGGGTCTAGCAAGCTATTAACATAGCAGGGGATAAAACAATCTTAATTAAACAGATTAAACAAATCTTAATTAAACAGAACTTGCAATAAAGAAAGCCTAAATAGGGCTCTCTTTACAGGAAGTGTTTATGGAAGGCTGTGCAAGTCACTTGCAGGGAGGTGTGACTAGGCAATAAGCAAAGGGATTTAACTCCTAAATGGCAGAGGATTGAGTAGTGAGGCTGCAGGGGCATGTTCTTTACACCAAAACTGCTTAATTAAGCTAAAGTTGTTCAGGTGACTATAGTGTCCCTTTAAATCTATTTTTATTAGCTGTCTTCCTGACAGCCACTAATTGCATTTCCAAGACACTGACCAAGTAAAACTCAGTTATGTGATCTGGAAGATTATAGGAAAGCACTGAATACAATGCTTTTCTATGGGGAAGCTTAGATGCATGCACAGCACTTGCTGTGCATGCGCATCAGGTCTTCAATGCTCCTCGATTTTTTCATCGCAGAGGAGGCCATGTCTCCTCATTGGCACTGTGGAAGGCAGAGAAATGAGCAGTGCCGAGGGAGCCTTGCCACTAATAAAAAGGTAATAAAACTTTTATTTCTATTCATTGTTATGCTACACAAGGGAGCTACAATTGTGCTCAAAATCTGCATACCCTGGCAAAGTTGTCATTGATTTTGAAAATATGACTGATCATGCAATAAAATGTCTTTTATTGAAGGATAGGGATCGTATGAACCTATTTATTATCACATAGTTGTTTGGCTCCTTTTTAAATCATGATAACAGAAATCACCCAAATGGCAGTGATCAAAATTTTACATACCCTTGAATGTTTGGCCTTGTTACAGACACACAAGGTGGCAATTAAATGTTAATTTACCACCCCAGTGGCTTTTAAATTGCAATTAGTGTCTGTGTATAAATAGTCAATGAGTTTGTTAGCTCTCACATGGATGCACTGAGCAGGGTAGATACTGAGCCATGGGGAGCAGAAAATACCTGCGTAACAAGGTAATGGAACTTTATAAAGATGAAAAAGGATATAAAAAGATATCCAAAGCCATGAAAATGCCAGTCGGTACTGTTCAATCACTTATTAAGAAGTGGAAAATTCAGGGATCTCTTGATACCAAGCCAGGGTCAGGTAGACCAAGAACGATGTCAGCCACAACTGCCAGAAGAATTGTTCGGGATGGAAAGAAAAAACCCACCAGTAACTTAGGGAGAAATACAGGTCTGCTCTGGAAAAAGACAATGTGGTTGTTTCAAATAACACAATACGACGATACTTGAACAAAAATTAACTGCACGGTCAAGTTGCCAAAAAGAAGCCTTTGCTGCGCCAATGCCACATAAAATCCCGGTTACACGCCTCACAGCTTATGGCACACTGTAATTTTTAGTGATGAGACCAAAATAGAGCTATATGACCACAACCATAACCGCGATGTTTGGAGAGGGGTCATCTATCGCCCCCCCAGTCACCCTAAACTATTCATTGAACACTTTTCCTCCTGGTTACCCCACTTTTTTTCCTCTAGCACTCCCTCTCTCATACTTGGGGACTTCAATATCCCTATCAACAAGCTCAACTGCCCTGATGCCTCTCGTCTGCTCTCTGTAACCTCCTCCTTTGGATTCACACAGATTTCTTCCTCAGCAACTCACACTGCAGGAAACACTCTTGACCTCATCTTCACCAATCTCTGTACCACCTCTGATCTTGCCACTGTTCCATTTCCTTTGTCTGACCACCATCTGCTAACATTTAACATCTGCATACCCCATACCAAAATCTCACCACCATCCACTCTCCAACCTCGCAGAAACCTCAACTCCCTTGGTCTCCAGCACTCCTTTTACCCATCTCAAATCACAACTGCCCTAACTCTGCAACCTCACTCTACAACTCCACTCTCTCCTCTCAACTTGACATCATGGCACCTCCTACAGTAAAACGCAGCAAGCGCCCCCAACTACAACCCTGGCACACCAAGCTGACCCGTTACCTCCAAAAATGTTTCAGAACTGCTGAACGCTGCTGGAGAAAGTCTCACTTTGCATCTGACTTTGTCCACTATAAATTTATGCTGCGCTCCTACAGCATGGCTCTTTCCTCTGCAAAAGTAAGCTACTTCAACACCCTCATAAGCACACTGTCCCACCAACCCAAACACCTGTTTCACACTTTTGATGCACTTCTTCGCCCTGTGACTCCCCCTCCTTCCACCACCTTGTCCGCCACAAACGTTGCATCTCATTTCACTGAGAAGATCTCTACAATCAGGAAAGAGATCTCTAATCTTTCTCCAACCAGTATCAATACATCATCCAACCCCACTCCCCCTGCCATCCTAAGCTCATTTGCACCTGCTACAGCACAAGAGGTTTCTGCTCTGCTCCTGTCCTCCTGCCCCACCACCTGCTCCCTCGATCCTATTCCCTCGCATCTCATCCGCACTTTGTCTCCCTCTCTTGCTCTTCCTCTCGCTAACATTTTAAATCTCTCCCTTTCCTCTGGCACATTTCCCTCTGCCTTCAAACATGCAACCGTAACCCCAATTCTGAAAAAGCCCAACCTTGATCCCAACTCCCCATCCAACTACCGCCCTATCTCGCTACTGCCATTTGCCTCCAAGATCCTCGAGAGAGTTGTCTACGCCAGATTGACAGACTTTCTCGAATCCAACTCTCTGCTTGACCCCCTTCAGTCTGGATTCCGCGCTGGTCACTCTGTCGAAACTGCTGTGACCAAAGTATCCAACGATTTAATTGCTGCTAAATCTCGCGGCCAATACTCTATCCTAATCCTCCTTGATCTTTCTGCCACCTTTGACACTGTTGATCATCAACAGCTTCTTCACATTCTCCGTAACTTTGGTCTACGGGATACTGCTCTCTCCTGGTGCTCCTCCTACCTCTCCCAGCGCTCCTTCAGTGTTTCTTTCTCTGGCTCTGCCTCTTCTCCCCAACCCCTCCCTGTCGGCGTCCCCCAAGGTTCTGTCCTCGGCCCCCTACTGTTCTCTATCTATACTGCCTCCCTTGGTAAACTCATCAGCTCCTTTGGCGTCCAATACCATTTATATGCAGATGACACGCAAATCTACTTGTCCTCCCCTGATCTCTCTGTGCCCACCTTGACTCGTGTTTCTGACTGCCTCTCTGCTATTTCCAACTGGATGGCTGCTCACTTCCTTAAACTCAACCTGTCCAAAACAGAACTTCTAGTTTTTCCTCTGTCAAGTGCTGCTACTCCTGTGTCTATCTCCATCCAAGTCAACGGCGCTACTATCACCTCTACCTCCCAGGCTCGCTGCCTACGGGTTCTTTTTGATTCTGATCTCTCTTTTGCTCCCCATGTTCAATCAATAGCCAAATCCTGTCGCTTCCAACTCAAGAACATGGCGCGCATCCGCCCATATCTAACGCCGGACGCGGCTAAGGTACTGGTTCATGCTGTTGTTCTTTCTCGCCTTGACTATTGCAATCCCCTTCTCACCGGTCTTACATGTTCCCAGCTTGCACCTCTGCAATCTATAATGAATGCGGCTGCGAGGCTTATTTTCCTGTCCGGTCGCACCTCCCACGCCTCCACGCTCTGTCAGTCCCTGAATTGGCTTCCAGTTAGATATAGGGCCCAATTCAAAATTCTGGCGCTTGCTTACAAATCCCTACATAATGCTGCTCCAACATACCTATCCTCCCTCATACACAAGTATATCCCGTCGAGACCCCTGCGCTCAGCCCAAGACCTACAGCTATCCTCTGCCCGGATCCCCACCTCTGATGCTCACCTTCAAGACTTCTCCAGGGCTGCACCTATTCCGTGGAACTCCCTTCCCTCCTCAATCAGACTTTCACCCAGCCTCCACTCCTTCAAAAAATCTTTGAAAACTCACTTCTTCATTAAAGCGTATCAATTAAACTGTCAGCAGGTTTCTCATCCCCCACCCCATGACTCCGTTCCTGCACCTGTCAAAAATGACCTACCAAGCACTCAATAAACCCTTCTGTAACAAACTATTTAATTCCCCTATTTTAACCCTTTGTGTCACTATACCCCACTCCCTCTAGCATGTAAGCTCATAGAGCAGGGTCCTCAACCCCCTCTGTTCCTGCACGTCAGTGGTCTGATCTCAATTATGTGTCTGTTAGTCCACCCATTGTACAGCACTATGGAATTTGTTGGCGCTATATAAATAATAAAATAATAATAATAATAATAATATAGTGAAAAGAATACCATCCCCACTGTGAAACATAATGGTGGCTCACTGATGTTTTGGGAAGGTGTAAGCTCTAAAGGTAAGGGGAATCTTGTGAAAATTGATGGCAAGATAAATGCAGCATGTTATCAGAAAATGTGCATTCTTCTGCACGAAGGCTGTGCATGGGACGCTCTTGGACTTTCCAGCATGACAATGACCCTAAACACAAGGACAAGTTGACCCTCCAGTGGTTACAGCAGAAAAAGATGAAAGTTCTGAAGTGGCCATCACAGTCTCCTGACCTTAATATCGTCGAGCCACTCTGGGGAGATCTCAAACGTGCGGTTCATGCAAGATGACCAAAGACTTTGCATGACCTGGGGGCATTTTGCCAAGACGAGTGGGCAGTTATACCACTTGCAAGAATTAGGGACCTCATAGACAACTATTACAAAAGACTTCATGCTGTCATTGATGCTAAAAGGAGCAATACACAGTATTAAGAACTAAGGGTATTCAGACTTTTGAACAGGGATCAATTCATTTTTTTTCTTTGTTGCCATGTTTTGTTTTATGATTGTGCCGTTCTGTTATAACCTATAGTTGAATATGAATCGCATAAGAAATAAAAGAAATGTGTTTTGCCTGCTCACTCATGTTTTCTTTAAAAGTGATACATATATTACCAATTCTCCAAGGGTATGCAAACGTTTTAGCACAGCTGTATATCTAATTAAGGACAGGTGCGCTATAGTGTTAAAAATACAGGTTGTATTACTTAGACTAAAGTGTTCCTTTAAATAGGTTCCTTCGTGTAACATAATTAAACAAGGCAGAACTTATAACAGAGCATTTATTATGACTAAAAAGAATTACAGTGCATACATATAAAAGGAGTGGAGGCAGAGTCTGAACATCGAGGGACATCTGCACTGGAATCAGGTAAGTAATTAACGGGGGCAGGGGAGAGGCATGACTTTGTTTTCCAGCACTATAGTTTCCCTTTATGGTACACTGGTCATGTTTGAAATTCAGTGCAGGGAATACCTTCAGTTTATAAAAGGAGGCAGCTGTTGCAGTGAAAGGGCATGCAGACAACATGTCAGGGGGAAGTATGAACTCTTCCCATGTAAATCTTTTTAGGTGCAAGTTTTCACAGCTGACTGATGTGATGCAGGCATATTGGAAATATACCTTATTAGCAACCCTTTTCTGTGATCTAACGGGTTACAAAGTCCTCTAGGTATTGGCAGCCATATTAGCCCATCCATTGCTGTAGTCAGTCATGCCATCCATTACACACACATATATTTCTACAGAGATACACTGAATCATGCTCACTAGGCATGACACCTGGGTCTTGAGCCCATAGGAAATCTCAATAGCTTCTACAATAACAAAGAAATAGGGAATGTCATAACATATCCCTTTTTATGTTATGTACTCTCCTCTCTACCCATGAACAGCATGCTGCTGATGCACAGGGCTCTCAATGAAAGCAGAGCTGGGAATAAGGACATTCTGCACAGACAGTTATTTATTGAGATCCTGCTATGCTATCTAACTAAAATAGGAATGTACAGCTCCTTTCCCTGCATGCTCTCCAGACAGTTATCCAATGTGCACGGCCACCTCCCCCGAAGTAACCAGATGGACCACTATCCTACTGATCTTTCTTTTCATAGTAAACTGCTGCTACAAGAAGCAGCTGATAGATGTAAAGTAAAAATCTGATATCCTCTTGACTTATCCACAAACTATAGAGATCCAAAGGATTCCACCTTCAAAGCCCCACTTTGCAATGCTTGTGAACCTCATACCCAAACTAGACACGTTTTTATGAAGGGGCAAGATAGAAAGATAGATAAATTAGATAGATAGATAGATAGATAGATAGATAGACCAAAGTTTACATTACAAGGAAGGGAAGGAAGGAAGTGGCAGAACTGCCCATTTGAGCTACAATGTAAGTCTTCTCCTAGTATAATAGGGCAACTCCTTGCTAATGGAGGACAGAGAACATGCACAATGGAAACTGAACGTATCCCAAGTTGAGTCCAGCCATACAAAGAAAAAAATCCCAACCATTTGAAATCTACCATTTGTTGTCTACCTCTGCCCTATGCTAATGTCTCGCTTTCATCTTTCAAGTAAATCCATATCCTAACAGCAGTGTCCAGTGAAGCAGGATTTTGGTGTGAAAGGTAAAAGGGTGCGTGCCTCCTTCCTTTCTTGTAGCGTGGCCGAGTAGAGGGGACCGCTGTAGAGGGGCTTCAGTTTCCCGTACCCGGCCAGACTGACAGAAAGGGCTCTCTCAGTGAGCACTGCCTGTCAGTACAGCCAGGTACAGGAAACTGAAGCTCCTGTAACATGGTCCACTCTGCCCCGCACGGCTACGCTACAGTGAGTGACTGGCAGGGGGGAGCGCTGCGCTTCCCTCCTGCTGGTCACTCGAATCTTGTGCCCCCAGAGCCGATGCACCCTAAGGCAGCTGCCTGTACCGCCTTATGGACACGCCGACCCTGCTGACATGCATTCACACCAGGCTGATCTAAATCTTAGGGCAGATTTTTTTGGGCATGTTTGCCCCTTGGGCAGTTCTGGTTACGTGATTTGCGCCAGATATATGATGATTGGGAGGTATGACTGTTTTAGTATTTTCTGTCGATACAATTCTATAATTAGGCCCATCATAATTATCAGCACCAGACGCAATGGGCTCTTAATCTGGCCCTGATCTGAGGGAGTACAGAAGAACTGGTTGCATGTTATCTAATGAAAGGCAAACTGCCCATGAGTCTAATGCAAATAGTTAATAGGAGAAACAGTTGGGAAACAGTATAAAATAAAATAAAGAATTACATTTCCTGTATTTTAAAAGAGAAAATCTATTGGGACCTATATAGGAGTAGGCCATATAATGATCTGAGAGCATACACCCAGATTGTGGCCTAGTGCCCTAATAAGTGCTTATGCATTCATCCCACACCCTGTACTGGGGGAGCATAGTAATACAAAGTATACTGAGGCCTTAGAGTCTCCAGCTCACGTTCCAGCAAGCCTTCTTGCTTCATGCAGTTACTCAGCCCGAACTGAGCTGATCTCACAGGGATAGTACTTTATGCCTTGGGTGCTGGTGCAATGGCTGAACCAGATAGCCCAACAGAGCTTCCACAACAGTTATTCCTGAACTGAAGAGGGCAATGCTGCTCCTATAAGCTGTATTGGATGTGCATTACTTTCAGGCTTAAAAATTGTGAGTTAAGAGTCTGCAAATTAGGTGAAATATACAATGCAGTATGGAGCTCAAACAGCGTGCAACCATTCAGCTTGGCAGTCATGTCCCACCCCCATTTCTGTAAAATGTATTTGTATGACTTTACACATTTATGACTACAGCTTAGCTTGACAGATTGTTCTTTCTATACATTTGCATCTCACTTGCTCTGTTTCTGCAGTTCACTGTACTTTGTTTCCCTTGAATTTGCCTGGCAGCTCTCCCCATCCTTTTCGGTGATTTCTTATGTCCACTAACAGCACAGGAGTGAACAAGTGCATGGCCACATAGCCATTTTTTCCTCTCTTAGTCAGGTTCTTTGGGAACTTCCTACTTTCTCTGCCCTCAACTTATGTAATGGTTATTGCGTCTCATGGGAGTTCAACCCAGCTGGTGCTTAGCTGGAGTTTCAGTGCGGGAATGTCTAATTGTATCACCTCAGAGACTTTATCTCCCTCAGGCATGTTGCAATTTAGTTGCAAACAGTTATTTTACCTCACAAATTGCTGAATTTGATTACTTTCTCAAAGGATACTGTTTCCAATTCTATTACAAGACTCAAATATTAATATAATAATTAATATAGTATAATATTCATTTAACATGGCAAACAACAATAAGTCTAAAAGGACTGTCATTGAAGTTGGCTGCTTTTAGGCTCCTGTGGTGTCCAAAATTGGAACAGAAAAGCTATTTTCAGTTAATTTCCTGATATTGTAATCAAACCTGAAACCAGCCGACTCGTTTGGGACGCAACATCCGGATTGCTATCCACACAGACAAATCTGTCCTACTTATCACTTGTTTAGAGCTTCCTTCCTTTTTGGTATTCATTCTTGTTTAGAGTTATGAGCAGGTGTATTTGCGCTGAAAAGTTTAGCAAAAGACAATACTCGGCAACATCTCCGCAGTTCAATATGTCAATTGCTTATGAGGCACGAAATCCAATTATGAACAATATTGCAAAAGATTTTTGGCATATTCGTCTTGCTAGAAGCAATATACTTTCGGAGTCTCTTGACCACAATTACGGATTTCAGGTAGGTGGCTCTCTATGTGATATCCTTATGTTGGTCCTCCGAGTCCAATTTCAAAATATTTTATTTTACACCAGTACCTCATGTTTTTATGACTGCATTGTAATACATTTTTCATGTTTAGAATGATGTTTTATATAATGGTATAGTTAAAGGACCACTATAGGCACCCAGACCACTTCAGCTTAATAGGAGTAGGCCATATAATGGCCAGCTAGGACTAACCCTTTTTTCAGTTTCAGAGAAACTGCTATGTTTACCTATGGGTTAATCCAGCCTCTAGTGGCTGTCTCATTGAAAGCCGCTAGAGGGCTTCCGCGCTTCTCACTGTGATTTTCACAGTGAGAAGACGCCAGCGTCCATAGGAAAGCATTGAGAATGCTTTCCTATGGACTGGCTGAATCTTTTGGGTAAGCTTTTGAAATTATTCCACTCTATTAGAAAAACTATCTGATAGATTTATTTACAAAAGTCACTATTAAAGTCTATGGGATTTTTGTACATAAATCATTTTTAAAGTTTTTCTACAAAATAAAATTATTAGAAAAAAATGTATCCAAAAATATAATAAATCAAGACCACAAGCAGGAGAGAGAAAATGTGAATCATAGAAAATAAAAACCAAACATTTTCACTAGAAGAACGCCATTAAACATAGAAACATAGAATGTGACAGCAGATAAGAACCATTCGGCCCATCTAGTCTGCCCAATTTTCTAAATACTTTCATTAGTCCCTGGCCTTATCTTATAGTTAGGATAGCCTTATGCCTATCCCACGCATGCTTAAACTCCTTTACTGTGTTAACCTCTACCACTTCAGCTGGAAGGCTATTCCATGCATCCACTACCCTCTCAGTAAAGTAATACTTCCTGATATTATTTTTAAACCTTTGTCCCTCTAATTTAAGACTATGTCCTCTTGTTGTGGTAGTTTTTCTTCTTTTAAATATAGTCTCCTCCTTTACTGTGTTGATTCCCTTTATATATTTAAATGTTTCTATCATATCCCCCCTGTCTCGTGTTTCCTCCAAGCTATACATGTTAAGATCCTTTAACCTTTCCTGGTAAGTTTTATCCTGCAATCCATGAACCAGTTTAGTAGCCCTTCTCTGTACTCTCTTCAAAGTATCAATATCCTTCTGAAGATATGGTCTCTGTTCTGTACAATGGCATGAGCACTTCTCTCTTTCTACTGCCAATACCTCTCCCTATACAACCAAGCATTCTGCTAGCATTTCCAGCTGCTCTATTACATTGTCTGCCTACTTTAAGTCATCTGAAACAATTACTCCTCAGATGTTGAGGTTAGGACTCTATCAAATATTCTGTACTCTGCCCTTGGGTTTTTATGTCCAAGATGCATTATCTTGCACTTATCCACATTAAATGTCAGTTGCCACAATTCTGACCATTTTTCTAGTTAACCTAAATCATTTGCCATTTGGCTTATCCCTCCTGGAACATCAACTCTGTTCCATATCTTCGTATCATCAGCAAAAAGACATACCTTACCATCAAGACCTTCTGCAATATCACTAATAAAAATATTAAAGAGAATGGGTCCAAGTACAGATCCCTGAGGTACCCCACTGGTGACAAGTCCAAGCTTTGAATATATTCCATTGACTACAACCCTCTGTTGCCTGTCACTCAGCCACTGCCTTACCCATTCAACAATATTTGAATCCAAACTTAAAGATTGTAGTTTATTGATAAGCCTTCTATGTGTAACAGTGTAAAAAGCCTTTGAGGATAGATTTTCTATATGTGAGATAAATTTGATGGAACCTGCAAAAAAGGAACACAAAAAGATAGTATAAAGAGATTAAGAATGCATATGATCTTAGATGGCAGAATTGGCAAAATAGGGAGGTGGTACAGAAGGAAACATTTAACAGAATAAATATATCATAACTTTATTAACAATGAACTCTCATATAAATTACCTTTTTTAATATCACTATTGAAGATATATAACATATTGAGATTGGCCTTGATGGCCATGTAGCCTCCAATTGAAGAGATTATAAGAGGCTTTGAAAGATGAATGGAATGATAGAAAGAATTGCCTGGAGGAAAGTAATGAGAATGAATGGTGAATGTATCATCAAAAGAAGTGTATGTGAACAAGTATTAAATGAAAGCTTGTTACCCGTCTTGTTTTATTATTTTCATCCTGCTTCAATGTGTAAATGGCATCTGTAATTATCAGAGGAATAAAAAACATGGTATCACAAAAGCAACTAATGCCTTGGAGATGACAAATGTTTGTGAAATGTGGGATAGGAGCCAGACATATACACCCTAATCCCCGCGGCACGCCTATGGAGTGAGACCGGCAGGGGAGATCTCAGGATCTCCCCTGTCGGCTCATGAAGAGCCGGCACTATCCAAGCGCCGGATCTGCTCTCAGCCTCCCTCCCCACTGACCCACAGGCAGGGAGGGCGGCAGGAGAGGACCCGGGGAGCTCTTGCCAAAAGCTCCGCCGGGTTCCTCTCGCGAGAGGTTACCGCGGCAATGCTCAGATCTCGCGAGAGTGAACTCTAGCCCCGCAGGCTAGAGATCACTCTCACCACTAGGACCACCAGGGAAGGCAGAAAGGATCCCTCCTCCCTGGCATAAGGTAACAAGGGAGGGGGGATATTAAGTAATCTGCCCCCACCTCCACTGGACCACCACAGAAGGCAGCAGCACGGTCCCCCCTCCCTACATAAGGTAAGAAGGGAGGGGGGATATTTATTAACTAATCTGCCCCCACCTCCACCCCCACAAATCACCCTAACAGCACACACGCACATACAGCACACACACAGCACACAAACAGCACATACACACATACAGCACACACACAGCACACAAACAGCACACACACATACAGCACACACACAGCACCCACACACATACAGCACACACACATACAGCACACACACAGCACCCACACACATACAGCAAACAAACATCACCCACACACACACAGCATCCTCACACACACAGCACCCAAACAGAACACACATCACCCACACACACACACAGCACCCACACCCACACATACAGCACCCACACACACATACAGCACCCACACACACATACAGCACTCTCACAAATACACACAGCACACAAACAGCACCCTCACATACACACAGCGCACTAACAGTACCCTAACAAACACAAACAGCACCCTCACACAGCACACTAACAGGACCCTAACAAACACACACACAGCACACTACCAGTACCCTCACACACAGTACATTAACAGCACCCTCACACACACACACACAAACACCCTCACCCACATAGCACACTATCAGCACCCACACACATAGCAGTGTATGTGTGTGTATGTGTGTGTATATATATATATATATATATATATACATACATACATACATACATATACGCGGCGTGTGCTTGTGCTTTAGGGTGCACACCCTAATGCAATAGGCTGCGCACGCCTATGGCGGCTCTTTAGTTTGGATGCAGATTTTAAATGTGTAAAGGCAGTAGCAAAACTTGGCATACAGGATTATTCAGCCACCCAGAAATGTCGAGAACTGACCAGGGAACTGTAATTTCTAGGCCAAATTGGACATAGCCCTCAATGGTTCATCCAATGATGAAGACTTTTAGTGAATAAAATATATATAATTAGTAGGCACATGCTTGCACATGTACAGATAAGAAGTTCTTATATTTTCACTTTTTGACCTTCTCATTCATAAAAGATTAGATCTATAGAGCCTGTGGAGTGGATATATGATGACATCCTACATCTTTCACTGTGTACCTGCAGGCTAGAGATTATGAGATTCAATGTGCTGCGTTTGATTGTGTTGCAGCAGCCCACGTAACCATTATGTATATTGCTGGCAGTCATATTAGAGGGGGAAGAAGCAATCATCAGGTATGTATTTTTTCCCCTAACGATAATCCACACAATTCATGGATGACAGATTCAATTTAATGATAATTAATGGCTCATTGACTGGCTGAACAAACTGAATAGAAATGGCTGAACTGTTATGAGCAACCAAACATGACAATTGCAAAGTATGTCTGAGCAGAATGCTTGGTTACATACTTACATAGTCGTCTAGGTTGAAAAAAAGATTCAAGTTCATCAAGTTCAATCTTAAAACTTATTTTCTTCTTTTTTTTTTTAGGCTATTGATCCAAAAGATGGCAAAAGAAACCCCAACTGTAACCATTTCCAATTACACCACAAACAAGGAAAAAGATCCTTGTCTATTCCATGATGGCAATCAGATTTATTTATCGGCTCAGCAACCTGTTTACATACATATCAATTATATCCATGAATATTCTGTTTATACTTTTTTTAAAATACCTCATAAGACAACTGTAGCGGACCACGAGTAACCCGACTGCTTACCTCCGCTAATTCCTTCACTCAGCTACTCTGGAACCATTAAAACCTGCAGATATCCATTGCCCCAGTAATTAGATGAAACATACTCATGGGAGTCAACTGACTTTATTCAGGCCATACAAGGCTTTTATGCCCAGACCCCTACATGGGTTTTCCAACACACAAATACAGGGTTTTCAATTCCAGGATCCTCTGTATCTGAAAGATAATTAAGTGAGAAAAAAACTATAATCCAATTATCTCCCAGGTACAGAAAATCTATTCAAAATATACAGTACCCCAAAAGTGCCCACACCATAGTCAGGAACCCCACAAAAAGTACATCCAGTCAGACATGAGGCACACACACACAGCACACTTACAGTACCCTGCCACTTACAGTACCCTGGTGTGAATATTCTAATGGGGTGTACAGGGGTGGTCCTCGCTCGGGAGACGAATGGATATGCTCTGAGCTACTATTGTATCGTGTATGGTAGCCCTTGATACATTGCTTAGAATTTATTGCAACTTTACATTTGTTATCAAAAGAAGGGCTGTATGCACAGATACACATACTTTTGCATTTATAAACTATTAGTGTTCTTAGTGTGTGTCCTGTATAATTGGTGAGCAGGGTTTTTGTACTCTCTGCTTCCTAGGCAGGATTTCTGGCGGGAGGTTGTACAGACCAGTGTTTAGGGATTTGCAGGCTTTAGTTAAGGGGTGCCCTCGCTTGTAAGTGATCTATAAACAATATAAATATTAAGTGTTGGTAGATAAAACAGTCAACATATGCTAACAAGCATTTACCAAAAGACAATTTAATTGGAATAGATTCCCCTGGGAGGCAAGCAGCAAAGAAAGAGGAATTGGGAGGAGCTTGATGACATAATATGATACTGTTGTACACTCTGATTGGTTATTTTTTTTTTACATCAACTATTTCTTTGCTGCTGGGAGGTTCAGTAAAGAAAGATAAGCAAATATGAACCCTCCTGTCTTGCCATACAATTGCATTTAACCATGAATCCCACATTTCATACATTTTTAGTGAATTCAAAATTTAAACTCAAGTCTCTTTCCATATTAATCTATAAATGTAATAGGGCTTTAATTAGGTCCCATGGTAGTTTGCATGGTTGTTTCCAGTTGCGAGCTAAAAATAATCTTAAAAGCAACAAAACTATTAGTAATTAATTTTTTTTATTTTTCATTACATTTTAGGTCTGTTCATATGTAAAAGTGAGACTGCAGAATTTCTATCTAGACAGACTTTGGGCATGTTGACCTCTCTGATATAAATGTTTTGAATGCCCTTTCATTATTTGACTGGCCCTTTTATTAAGCCACATTCATTTTAATTTGCTTCCTTTATATTTGTTTTACAATGGTATGTACTGAGAAATGAACTTTTGTAGAATTTGTTTAAAGATCTTCTATTTATCCTCTATGCTTTTGCAAGTGAATAATTCCTGGCAGTCAATTTGTTGTAAAGATGCCCTTTTGAAATTAGCATAGACCTGTGCAATGAGCATCAATTTAAAATTCTGGTTCTTGCTTTCAAATCTCTACATAATGCTGCTCCCACCTATCTAATACACAAGTATGTCCCGTCTAGGCCCTTACGATCTGCTGAAGACTTACGTCTATCTTCTGTCCGTACTCCCACCTCTGATGCTCACCTTCAAGATTTCTCGAGGGCTGCACCGTTCCTGTGGAACTCGCTTCCCTCCTCCGTTAGATGCTCATCCAGTCTCCACTCCTTCAAAAAAATCATTAAAAACACACTTCTTCATAAAAGCGTATCAATTAAACTGTTAATAGCTCCCGACTGATTCCTCTCTTGCAACTGTCATTAGTCCAATACTATACTTACCTTTTGTGTCACTTTACCAAACTCCCTCTAGCATGTAAGCTCATTGAGCAGGGCCCTCAACCCCTCTGTTCCTGGTTAACTTGTCTGGTTACAAATACATGTCTGTTTGTCCACCCACTGTAAAGCGCTGCGGAATTTGTTGGCACTATATAAATAATAACATTATAATGATAATGTAGACAGAGCTGCCATCAAAAATCTTGCAATCCCCTAAAAAGCTACGTTCTCTTCCAGGCCCTTGTACCATGACTAACGTAGCATGGCCAATCATACATCTGCTGAGGGCCTGCAGTGGTCAGCATTCCTGACAACTGCAGGCCTATACCAGTGGTTCCCAATCCAGAACTCAAAACACACCAGTCGTCAAGGTTTTCTCAGTATGCTATGAACATTGGAACAGGAATAAGAAATGCCTACATTCTGGACTGGTTGTATGCATTGAAGACTGGGTAGAGAATAACTAGACTAGAGGCTGTATAGATCCGAGAACTTAGCACAAAATAAGACAAAAAATCTAAGTGCAACAGACAGAGGAAATGAAAGTAAAACAGTAATATTGATGTTTAAAGAAATTGACAGGACCTTTTGTCTGCTTGAAAAGCAAGGGAGGTGTAACCGGTATACTTTATAAAAGTGTACATTACTATTAAAATCAGCACTTTTCAAAAATGAAAAAAAAAGAGAACCCATGGGGGGGGGGAGGATCCCAGAGCAATGTTTGCACAGAGGCCATGTGGTTACTAGCTGCACAAACAGAGTTTAGCCCTCTGTTTAGCCCGGAGTAACTCTCACTTCGGCAGAATGCAGCATGATGGGGACAGATATTAAATAGTGGCCTCCCATGTCCCCTTACTCAGCCTGTCCTCCCTCTACATGCTTTCCCCTCGAATGAGGAGGAGAGACGTCAGCTGAGGAGGCTTAGGCTGGGAGGAGAACATTGCCTCAGAAATGAAACAGAGGTTTTTTTTTGTTGTTGTTAATGCTTGAAGGTAAGCATTACCCTCATCAAAACCAGTGTTTTCTTTAAAAAAAAAACCAGAAACATAACAAAAGGGTTTAAAAAAAAAATATAAAAAAAATATATATATATATATATATATATATATATATATAGATAGTTAATACAATGCTAAACAAAAATCTGCACACCAGTCAAGCCATAAGACTTGCTTTTCCCACAGAAATTCCAAATCAGCAGTGATGTTACAACCGCAAAAAAGTCTTATGGCTTGACTGGTGTGCAGATTTTTGTTTAGCATTGTATTAACTATCCACATACTTCAGGTGGAAGGGGTTTTCAATCACAATTTTTCCCCACCATAATCTATTTGGATCTTGCTATATATATATATATATATAGTTATATTGAAAGGAGATGCACTCTTCGGTCTTTTTAAGAATATTTACGATCTTTAATCCATAAAAGCTTTACAGGTTGTTTGATCTCAGGATTCTGAGATCAAACAACCTGTAAACCTTTTATGGATTAAAGATCGTTAATATTCTTAAAAAGACCGAAGAGTGCATCTCCTTTCAATATAACAATTTAGCAGCATTAGATTGCACCAGGGCACTTCTATTATTCATTACATCAGGAAGGGTGAGTGCCATTATTTGTGTTTTTTATATATATATATATATATATATATTTGGAGAGAGAGTGTGTGTGTGTGTGTGTGTGCCAGGAAAGAGTAAGAGGAGGAGGCGGTACAGACAGCAGGGTGGTAGAGAAGCAGGTAGAGAGCTGCTCCAGACCCCACAATCTAATTAGTCTCAGCCAGAAGCAGCAGGACCCCAATCCTCCTGCACACAGACGGTATGCTAACAAGAAGGTGGCTGTAAATATAAAAATGATTACATTTATGTGTGTATGTATCTATGTGTGTGTGTATATCTCCGTGTCTGTATATGTCAGACTGTGTATTTATGTGTCAGTGTGTGGGTGTGTCTGTGATTAAAGGGACACTCCAGGCACCCAGACCACTTCTGCCCATTGGAGTGGTCTGGGTGCCAACTCCCACTACCCTTAACCCTGCAACTGTAATTATTGCAGTTTTTATAAACTGCAATAATTACCTTGCAGGGTTAACTCCTCCTCTAGTGGCTGTCTACTAGACAGCCACTAGAGGGCACTTCCTGGTTTCTAGCACTGAGGACCTCCAGCGTCGTTCAATTCCCCATAGGAAAGCATTGAAAGCATTTGCGATCGGTCTCCCCCACCGGATGACGTCGGCGGGGGAGGAGCGTGGGCAGACTCGTAACCACTGCCGAGGGACATCGGCGGGGGTCTCAGGTAAGTCACTGAAGAGATTTTCACCCCTTCAGCAACATGGGATGGGTGGTGGGAGGGAGAGGGTACCTGCAGTGTCAGGAAAACTGTTTGTTTTCCTGGCACTGGAGTGTCCCTTTAAGGAACAGCGCACACAAAAACACAGTTTCACAAGACTACTTAAAATCAACTATCTCAACAGACGGATATGGGAATTCAGTTCCACCATACAGCCGTATTTTATTAATTCCACCACTACTTCACAGTACCCAAATATCCGTGGGTCGTACACTAATGCCGATGTGGTAGACAGATTAAATAGTGCTAAGTGAACTTACTGCTAAGAAAAGTGTATTTAATAAATCTGTTGTAAGAGCATTGTGAATATATATAATGCTAAATGAATGAATGTGATAAAAAACACAATAAAAAAATATTGTGTTGATGTGGGGGGGAGGGGGGAACCGAGCAGCAAAGCTGAACAGTCGCACCCTTGATGAGCTCCGTGAAAACCAACTACTTTACCCCTTATATCGGGACATTTTACAAACAAATTTGGGTGGCACACAGCTGTCATGACTGGCTACACAGAGATGGGAAGAAAAACAAATAAGCAGAGGCCAGAACTGCCTAGACGAGGCAAAAGCATCGGTTATCTCTGGAGGCAGGCACGCGGTGACCTTGACCACAAGATGGCCGCTTACCTCGATGAAGACTCAGACATCTCCAATAATCCTACGCTGGGAAGAGAGGGAACGTTCTTACCTGCCCCGCCGGTGAATGTGCCGGCACTGCCTCCGTCAGACTCGTCCCAGGTCACAAAGGCCATCATGCAGGAACTCAAGAGCATCACAAAACAGCTGGCACACCTGCAACAAGATGTACAGTCCCCGCAACAGCAAAATCAAGTCTTTGAACAACAGTCTGCAGCACTGGAAGATGCCCGACGCGGCAAGAACATTTTTGCAGCATATCTGGAATTTCTACACTTCTTGCACCACTCGTTGGGAACGTTTCCCCCCAAAACAGGCGAAAGCAATACCCTAGCAAATCTACAACTGTTTAACTCCCTCCTGCACACACGCAATATAACTGTCAGGGTAAAGCCCGTGCCATCCACACAGCCAGGCGTGGCCGTCCCACAAGTGCCAAACAGGGGATTTGAACCTGGGTCCTTTGTTCTCCTGGGCCTGCTTCTGAGCCACAGCAGATCCTGTACTTTTCAGTAGTTCTAGCTCTTATACCTGGCTATGTCTGCAGCACTAGAGGGTTGGACTTCTTCTGTGGCTATTGCCTGTGCTTCACCTGAGGCAGATCGCTCATTAGCTGGGTATAAATCACTGCCCCTCCCTGAGAACATTGTCAGTTCTTTGATTCTAGTTTACGTGTTTAGTTTCTGCTTTCAAGTCTCCTGAACTTGTTCTCCAGATTGACCCAGCTTCTGACCTTGACTCTACTCATCGTTTATCCTGACCTCTGGCATCCTCTGACTTCGGCTACACCTTGACTATCCTTCTTGAATCCTTGAAATTATTTTAATAATTTTTTTAGAACAAAGCCAAAAGATTATTAAAGATTTTAAAGAACGTGGGTATAAGGAAGGTTTTTTAAATGAAGCTAAAAGAAAAGTAGACAAATTAGAAAGAAATGAGATTTTAAAGTATAAGGAGAAGAAGAAAAATAATACGATGCCGAATATCCCATTTATATGTCAGTTCTCGGGAGGACATAATTATAAAGTGCGTAATATTATTAAGAAACATTGGCCAATACTCAGGGATGATCCCATTTTGAATGATATTTTAACAGATACACCTACAATTATACATAAAGGAGTTCCCAATTTAAATACAATTTTAGTTAAAAATGTTTTAGATGAACCACACCAACAGGAGAATTTTTTAAATCAACAACAGGGTTTTTTTTAGATGTGGGTATTGTAGTACGTGCAAAAAAATAGGAAGTAAAAAGCAACATGTTAAGGATTTTACTGTCAATAATATCACATACCGAATAAAGGAAGGTATAACATGTAGTTCCAAAAACGTTATATACCTACTTACCTGTACGTGTGGTCTACATTATGTAGGACGAACGACGAGACCGTTATACACACGTATAGGTGAGCATGTCTATAACATAAAGAGGAAATATGCGCTACACCAAGTGTCAGCACACTTTGCACAACACCATCAGGCTGATTTTACACAATTATGTTTTATTGCAATCCAACGAATCTCGAGAACATGGAGGGGAGGGGATTTCATAGAAAAAATAGGGAAGGCTGAGATGCAATGGATTTTTACTTTAAATACTATGGTTCCATATGGCCTGAACAATGACTTTGAAATTTGCCATTTTTTAAAATAATGAATCATATGTATATATATTTTTTTATATATTTTTCATTTTATATGAATACATTTTTTAATTAATTATAGCCTACGGACATACCAGTCTGAAAGTGCCTGATCTCGTCAGATCTCAGAAGTCATGCAGACTTGGGCCTGCTTAGTACTTGTATGGGAGACCAACTAGGAACCTCAGGAAGCCGTATAATTTTAATTAAATTTATTTTTTTTAAATATACACTTTTATCCTTCAATGTTTTATAACTGCTTTTCAAAAGCATTTTTAAATTAATTGTTTTGTTTTTTTTTAAACTTATCAATTTTTTCCAATTCATCAATTATTTTTTTAACCTCAGATTTTCATGCTCTCAGTTCTATTCCTATTTTGTTTCACAATTATATTGTTCACATTTATATGGATGATAAGTCTTTTTGTGATTGCACTTTTTTGTGATTGCACTTTGTTATGCACCTTTCCCACTGGGACACTCTCTGATAAATAATTACCACTGTTGATTCTAATTATTATTACATTTTATTCATGTTTTATCTATTATATTGTGTTTGCCAAAACTACAATAAGAGTAAGTCTTGAGATATGCCAATTAATAGTTCTCTCTTTTTATCCTTTTTAGGCAATATTGCTTTAAATCATAACTAAATTTAAATCTTAATCAATATTAATATGCTGTGTATCTTTGTGATTTTGTGATTCTATCAATGCCTTTTTGCTGTTCAATTTTGCCATGTTATTTTTTTTTTTCTGCTGTGTATCTTTGTGATTTTGTGATTTTATCAATGCCTTTTTGCTGTTTAATTTTGCCATGTTATTTATTTTTCTGCCATGAACAATCCTTTAAAGAGTCTTAAATGAGTCTTTAATGACAGATGTAGATTTGAATCCAAGTCCCATTAAACTTTATGTCAAGATATTTAGTTAATTTAATTGAACAATTGGACTTTTTCAATTGAATTAGTGATAAACCAATCATGAGGGATTGTTGCCCTATTTAAGCCCACAACCAAGATGAAGGTTGTGAGCACGTCCTGAGGAAGCCGATTGGCGAAACGCGTTGACGTCATACAAAGGGGGAGGAGCTTACAGACCACGGAGTCCGGAGGCGTTTGTTTTCTGGCAGCAGACAATACACGAGGAGATTCTCTAGCAGCCGAACAGGAAGAACGCCGGACGAGCAGCCTACCACCCTAATGATTGAACTCTGATAGTGAGTTGACATATATGTGTCAAACTCACCACCTTATCTAGTAAGGGGCTTGTCACCCTATTTTTTATCATCATTTTTTATTATTCTATTTTATGTATATATGTACTGCTTTTTCTGCATGTGGCAGATAATAAATTTGTCAGCTTTTTCCTATTGGGGTTTCACCAAATATTTCTTAAAGTGATACTTCACAATTTATGAATTGTTATAAGTATATATGCTTATATATTTTTTATACAATCTGCACTATCATTGCTTTTTTTCCCTTTTTTCTTTACATATATACCATTATTGCTGGAAGTTACACTTAAAATCGAAACCAGTTTGTATATATATACTCTTTCTTCTGTCTTATATATGGTATAAATTGCTCCACTCACTAGCACACATTACTTTCTCTTTTTGGTGGAGTTTTGGGATTACACCAGAGTGTGAAGCAATTTTGAAAACAATTTTGAAAACTATTTAGCACCAGGTTACATCTGTTCGTATTGACTATCCTCCTGTTTGTGACCTTCTTTCTACTGTGTATTGGGGCACCTGTCCTGCACAGCCCCCGTGCACAGATTCACAGTCCAGGTGGCTTCTTACCTGGTCACCTTGCACTGTGTATATCTGCGTACATCTGCGTATCAGTGTACATCTCTGTACTTCAGACTCCCACCTCAGGTAAGATTCCTGACAATAACGTACCGGTGGCGTATGTCCCACACCTTGATGGTGCAACACGGAGATGAATCATACCCCGTTAAGGACCTGCGGGAAGTGACAAAACTACTGGAGACGCTGGGTCTGCTACCACACTCTCTAAACCCTCCAAAGCCACAGCCTTTATCTGAGACCCAAACCTGGGATTCGGCGACAGTCACCCCATTTGTGCCCCGAGGGTTCACCCAGGACACATATGCCACAGTCACTACATGAGCCCCTAATCTCAGCCAATCGAGACGGGCCTTCAATGCCACTTAATGCCTTATGTTAATTTTCGTTTATTGTTTTTTCTTCTATCCGCTCAAATGTTCTTCCCTGGTTGTATGATGCGCCTTGGCTGGCACTTTAGCAGCAGAGTCCAACTGCACCTCACCTTTGCCCGATTTCCGGGTGGGCCATGTGAAATATTGCGCCATTTAGATACAGACCCGCTTGTTGCGCAACATATTGCACTGAGGCTGACTCGAAAACTCTAGGCCCTCCAAAGGGGAAGCCACTCTTTTCTTACAGCCACCTGAATAATGGGGGATAACTAGATACTAAGCGACACCGCATGACAGAGAGTGCCCATGTAAACCCCGGGCCTTACCCATGTTGACCTGGCCCTCTATGTCACAAATGCCTGTACGGCAATAATTACCCTATATAAAGCATTTTTCTCAACAGAGCACACGGGCACAAACGAGCTATGACTCATACCATATACTTCCTATATTTTTGCATTTTTAGTTCCATTTAATCTAATATCATTATTATTATTTCTTGTTTCCCACTATTACATAAACGTGCAGTTCTCAGGTGGCACGTATGTGCCAACACTTCAACTATAGTGCCTAATTCAGGTTTATTTCTACCTACTCCAGTACGACCAAACTATAAAGCGCATATGTCACTATTTCACTGTGACTCTGTATATTAGACATGTGCAATTTGCTTCGTTCCGAATGTACATTCGGATGAATTTCGTGCATTTTGGACATTTGGATGCTTCGGATTGCCGAAGTTCCGAAGTGGGTTGGGGTTTAGGGGTAGGGGTTAGGGTCTGAATTACCGAAGTTCCGAACCGAATTGCTGAAGCAGACAAAAAATTTTACTTACCCGAATTTCCGAACCTAATTTTTGGCACATACACATCCCTACTGTATATTCCTAATATGTTAATTTAAAAAAAAAAAAAAAAGTGCAGCTACTCATGACATTTATTGTTCCACCGCAGCCTGAAATTGTGTATTGTTTCACACACAATGTTAACATATTTTTTTTTGTATGCAAATCTGCTCAACCAAAATAAAGAATGTAAAAAATATAAAATAAAAAATAGAGTGACAAAACTAAACAATTAAAGTAATAGTGCTTTGATGTATATACTCACAATGCACATCACATGTCTGCTCTATATCAAATAAAACATTTTATTAAAGTGATATAGCTATCCAAAACCTCGTCAAATTCATACTTTCCTGTGGTCACCTCCAGAGGGGCATCTGAAGCCGTGTTCTGAACTCCAAGCATACAGAGAAAAAAAGGAAATTGAGGGCATGCCAGGAACTAGCATTTGTTAGCAAGGACGCTGCCGTAGAGAGCAAAATTTATACAAAATAAAGATTGAAGAACAACGCACACACAAAAATAAAATTTTCAAATTTACAAGGCTACTTAAAATCACCTATCTCAGAAACTCAAACATGGGGAGTCAGTTACACCTAATGGCTATATCATGTTACGTCCACCACAATGCCACAGTACCCCAATATCGGGGGGTTCTAGGTTAATTTTAATGTGAGAGACACATTTTTGGGAACAAACTTAGATCCATTCATTTTGAGATGCAGTTAGTTCTTACTTATAACCCCACCTGGAGAAAGGTAAGATTTTAACCCCTTCCTCTCCCCAGAGCCCGGCGGGAGAGGGTCCCTGTGGGTGGGGGCACCCTCAGGGCACTATAGTGCCAAGAAAACGAGTATGTTTTCCTGGCACTATAGTGGTCCTTTAAAGGCATGACACCTTGTATGTAATACATAACATGCTATAGATTGCATTGCAAGTAATTCTACTGACCTAAATTGATCAATCAATAACATGTTGTGCACAATTTCAATACAATCATATAGAATAGAAGTCACTTCCAACTCTAACTCTTACACACTTCATTACCTATCTACCCTTCCAGCTTCCCCATAATCTACCTTCACAATCCTTACCTTTTTTCCCCATGGCTCATGTAAAATATAGCAGATAGATGCCTCCACAGTCAAAGAAGAGAAATGTCTTATCCCTAGTGCTAGGGTCTAGAAAACCATTCCATTGTCCTCCAGAAATGGCCATGGCAAATAATTGCTGAAACTTCACTCTAGATATAGTTTTGGGCTCTTTACTACCGATATAATGTTGTTCTTTCAAAACCCAAGAGAAAAAACAGTTACGGAAGAGTATTTTTTAAAGTTTAGTTCATAAAGTTTAGTTTGTGTGTTCAGGGTCTTGGAAATGACTTGATTTTATGATGAAGTATTACATAGATTGATATCTTGGGAAACTTTAAAATTAAATTTCCTTTTCAGCATGAATGTAGAAATCATCACACAGATCATATAACAAGTCTTCCACTATCCAACGTGTTTTCTAGCTTGAAGAAACAAATTAATCTCAGCGGGTCAGATTCCACACCTTGCAGGAACTATTTACTCTAAATTCCCAGCCTTGTTCTTCATAAGGAAAAAAAATATTTATTGCTTTAAAGCTTTCATCTTCTGTGATAACTTCTGCAAGAGTTTCTAAATCCACAGAGAAATATTAGAGTCCCTGGCATTTTATAGGTAGTAATATGGTATCAATACATTATGTTTACCACAATTCTAACAGAGGTATATATAAAATGTTGTATTCAGTTTAAGTGTCCTTTGGCACAATGTATAAATCACATGTAAGCCATCATATATAGTCCACAGATTCAGGATCCTTCCACACTCTGTTTTAACTTCCCTGGTGATTTATCTATGAGGCAGCGCTTGTACTGGAACAGTACGTTTTTAATGGACCATTACAGTGCTATAAGGAAAAAACAAAGTAGATTATTAAATTTAAAAACGATTATAAATAGGATGGCGCAAGTGAGAGAAGGATCTTAGTACATGCAGCAACCAACAAAAACAAATCCTGGTAAAACGATTTGAACATAAAATAACTTACAGTAGTGATGGTGCGCAACAACAGAGAAATAAAAATCGTATTCACTATGGACCTCTTATAGAGAGTGAAAGTAACCCTGTGTACATAAAATGAGGTGTTTACAGAGTGGAAATAGTATAAATACTTTAAAACCAAACAGTGGTTGTGGTTAAACAAAACCTGAGGCTGGTGAGCGGACTAACTAACTCCACAACAAGTTTTGCTGTTTTTTAATTGTTATTAATAAAGTATACTTACCTGAGATCCGGATTGCAAGCTTCCTTTCCACGGATCCCACGCACTCTAGGGGCTGATCCTCCCTGAGTGCTATAGCAACGAGTGGTGCTTTTACCACTCCAATCTTGTGAGTGTAACACCTAAAGGGCACCTCTGTTTGCTTTATTTTATATATTTATAAGCGAATTACTACGCTGCACTAGGAGCTCTCTTTCTGTTTTTGTCTCCTTAATAGGTGTCAGAGTGATTTCCATGTTTGCAAGTATACCTACAGATTGTGTTTTGTTTTACCACAACCACTGTTTGGTTTTAAAGTATTTATAATATTTCCACTCTGTAAACACCTCATTTTATGTACACAGGGTTACTTTCACTCTCTATAAGAGGTCCATAGTGAATACGATTTTTATTTCTCTGTTGTTGCGCACCATCACTACTGTAGATTATTAAATTTAACATATTCTGCAGTCTGCATTGTAGGCTTTTGACCATTGTGCCCATCACCCCCATTGCTCTCAGCTTACCACTGCCACCCAGGGTTGGATGAAATATATACTGAAAATGAAGAAATGTAAATTCTGCATTTTTAAAGCGGCTGAAGAGGGGAGTCTATGGTTGTCAGGGAGACTTTTATCAGACAAGTTGGTGTGTATGGAGTCCTGAGCTGCCTGTGGTGCCACTCAGAAAAAGAGGCTGTCACCTCTGAAAAGGAGGCAGACTAGCCTGGAAAATAAGCATGAAAGGCATCCTAGCCAAAGACCTGAAAGGCATCCTAGCCAACCCCTCATGTTAGGACCATGCAGGGAGTGACGTTGACACTCTCCCTGCATGGTCCCAGTGCCTGCTGCACAGTGCAATAGTGTCTAATGATACGCACATGCTGCCAACTCCACATTTGTGACTGTTCCGCCAATAGCGGGGCAGTTGGGAGGTATGTATTTTGCCCCTCTATATATAAGTGTAATTTTTGGGTCTCCCTCTGCACCACCTCCTTGCCCCTTTTATCAGGGAAAGTACAGGCACATAGTGGCATTCATATAAATGCACAATCATATTCACACTTTTTTATATTCATCTACACAAATACATTCATATACACACACACCTTAGTATGCATACAAACACCCACACAGGACACATAAGCACACACAAAGACTCTCTCTCACACACACACAGATTGATTTACATACTGACTCATACACATGCATTCATGTTTGCACACAGGTTAATTTACACAGGCATTAATACACACTCATAATTGTATCCAGACACGCGCACACACTTTATTTTATCATAATTTTTATAAATATATATACATTTTTTTATTATTATTATTTTTTTATTTAAAGATCCACCTAGCATCCCTGTTTCCGTGCTCTTTCCTTGACAAGGAGAGCTGGAATAGAACCTTAATCCCCGGGGTTCAATACTTGCTGCTGGGATCAGTCTCAGTGCACTGACTTCCCAGCTCCCTGCTGCTCTGTACTGTTGCCGGCCTGGTATGACATCACAGGAGTTAGGAAATCAGGGCTGAGTGATCCCAGCAGGTCTCTTAGCACCAGGCACCACAGCCACTTCAAACAGCCACAGAGAAGGCACCTGCCAGACGTAGAGGTACCACCGGGCCAGTATTTTACTTTTTATTTAATACTGTGCGGCTGGTGCAGATATTATAAAAATACAGACAATGCAACTGCCGATATTTTCTGTGGAGAATGTTCTGCAATACCAGCATTAGTCACCAGTGTGCTTAGTGCTCTCAGGCAGTGCTAGATTTATTGGTGCTAGAGCTGTGTGTGGAGAGGACAGGGATAGTACATATATGTGTGTGTGTATTCAACAGTATGTGTGCATTGAGCAGTCTGTGTGTGTATTGAGCACAATCTGTATGTATTCAGCACTCTGATGGGAGAATGGTGAGAGAAATGGAATAACCTTCCAGCCGAAGTGGTAGAGGTTAACACAGTAAAGGAGTTTAAGCATGCATGGGATAGGCATAAGGCTATCCTAACTATAAAATAAATAAAGGAAAAGAGACAGCGCCAGACAACCAGTAAGGCAGCAACCCAACAAGGGAATCCCCCCAAAACCCTAAAATACAGGATAAAAGCAAAATATAAAAGGAGGGCTGCGCCAGAATAAACAGTGTCCAGTATCAATAGTTATTGAAGATAAAAAGTCCGACCTAAAAAGGTATCCTCTCTGTCGTCTTTAGGTACAGGAACGCGATCTTCAGGTAATATATAAAAGATAAAAGGAGAGAACAAACGATGGTGCAGAATGTACGGTTCAAATGAAGTAAAAATTGATTAATGATAACGAACTCACAATTTCCAGAGCTTCTGTCCAGCTCTAGGGTAAAGCGCACACAGCGGTATAATCCCCGCTTATGGGATTTATGATGGGTTCGTCAGGGTATCCAAAACTCAAAGGAAACAGAAACAGCCAAATAGTGCTCTCTGTATAACTGTATATTATAAAAGAGAATAAAAAAAACGTACTTACAAGTACAGAGCAGACCAACTGCTCTTTGATGTCAGCGCTGGTGGAATAATCCCCACCTATGGATTTCTTTGGTTGTCAGGAACTTGTAGAGATAGTATTAAAATCGGAATAGAGTGTATATAAAATATAACAATGAACTAAAACGATAAATAGCCAGGGTACATGTATAAATAAAAGTAGTTGGGACTATCAGTTAACCAAAAACTTTAATATTTATTATACAAAATTAAATTTCCATAACGCGTTTCGTCTAACAGACTTTATCAAATGGAATATAATACAAAACCTGGCAGATAGTGTTTATATAGACATAGTTCAATTTAAAATTGGCGCCAAAAAATTTCGGCCAATCAGAATAAAGATACTTTTTTACATCTCAAATTAACAGTATTAAATTATTCTCAGATAGTAAATAGGTTAATGAGGCATATTCAGTGGTTTTTTTATTAAAAACGAAGATGAGAAGGATTATAAAATTAAAAACACAATTGGTCATGTGATAATCATCACTTCCGGTTTTCGGCAGTATAGCCGCACGGCCTTATGGGTATTGTAGTTCCCCATAAGGCCATCTAAAAACGGAAGCTAGTAAAAGAGAACAAAAAAAACAAAAAACAAAAACAAAGGATAGGGTTACTTGTGGGGAGACAAGTCCCATGGTGTTAAAATTACATAAAAACGAGCAGGGGAAAGTTGTAAAATATGCGGCACTTCCGAAAACCGGAAGTGGAACCGCAATGACTTGTGGGGCATGTAGTTGTGAATGCAGCAACCTATATAGGAAAAAAATAAAAAAAATAAAAATAATGAAAAGGAAAAGAAATAAGGGAAACTATTTGGCTAAAATCTTTTTTGCTAAAATCTTGTAATAGCTGATTTCCTACTAAAAAGCCACTGGTTAATGAGGCATATTCAGTGTTTTTTATTAAAAACGAGGATGAGAAGGATTATAAAAATAAAGACACAATTGGTCATGTGATAATCATCACTTCCGGTTTTTGGCAGTATAGCCGCACGGCCTTATGGGTATTGTAGTTCCCCATAAGGTGATCTAAAAATGGAAGCTAGAAAAAAAAAAAAAAAAAATTATAGATAGGGTTACTTGTGGGGAGACAAGTCCCATGATGTTAAAATTACATAAAAACGAGCAGGGGAAAGTTGTCAAATATGCGGCACTTCCAGGAACCGGAAGTGTAACCGCAATGACTTGTGGGACATATAGTTGTGAATGCAGCAACCTATATAGGAAAAAAAAAAAAAAACACAATAAAAAGGAAAATAAACAGGGGAAACTATTTAGCTAAAATCTTGTAATAGCTGATAAAAAACAGCTAAAAGGTGTATGAGAAAAAATAAATAAATAAATAAATAATAATATGAAAAAGTGAAATATAAAATATAAAAATACTGGTCTTGGTTCTTACTAAAAAGCCACTATAATAGCCTTAAAGTTAGATGCATAAGAACATATGATAATTAGGTAAAATACAATATAAAAAAGATAAAAATACAATATTAAAAAGTCAAAATTACACGAAAATAGTAAATTACAATACTGGTGTCTTTATAAAAAATTATGCAGATCAAAGTCTGCATTTAGACCATGGGGTATAAGTGTCTGGAGGTTATACACCCATTCCATTTCATTTTTACCTAATATCTTTTTTATATTGCCCCCTCGCCAGGGGATAGAACATTTCTTAATGCCAATACACTTTAATAAGTAAGGATCTTTATTGTGTATAATAAAATGTTTGGATACTGTATGATTTAAGTATCCATTTTTGATATTTCTACAGTGTTCGCTCAGTCTTGTCTTTAAACACCTTGTGGTCATCCCCACATATTGGAGGCCACATGGGCATTCGAGCAAATAAATCACATTTTTTGTATTACAGCAGATAAAATCATAAATATTATACACTTTCTTGGTCCTATTTGACATAAATTGGGTTGTTTTAGGTAGGGTAGAGGGATTTGTAGTTCTGCATACTATGCAGCTTTTACATTTATGAAAACCTTTAGTTTGAGGAAAAAAGGAAATTTTGTTCGTAGTGGGTACTCTAGTAAAATTAGAGGTTAAAATAGATTTAAAATTAGGTGCTCCTCTAAAAACAATATTAGGATGATCGGGTATGATCGGGTTAAGTATTTCATCATGTTTGAGAATATGCCAATGCTTATTTATTATCTTTTTAATGGTGTTACTTTTATTGCTGAAGTTGAAAATAATTGGGAGAGACATAGGTACAGTATCCTCTTTGTTTCTATAAGTTAAAAGGTCATTGCGTTCTTTTAATTTTATAGTGTTGAGAGTATTGTTTAAATCTGACTCTAAGTAGTTTTTTTCAATAAAATTATTTTTTAAAACCTCTGCTTGTTCATTAAAATCTGTCAATTCTGAGCAATTCCTACGAAGACGTAGGAATTGACTCTTGGGTGCGCTTTCGAGCCATGGCTTGTAATGACAACTTGATTTATCTATAACTGTATTAACACAAACTTTTTTTAAAAAGGTTTTTGTTTGTAATTGTCCTTCCTTTATAAAAATATTAAGATCTAAAAAATTAATGGATTCCCTACTGAATTCATGAGTTAAAATGATACCACTAGTATTATTATTCAAGTTCTCAATAAAAGCAATAAGACTTGGTTCAGTGCCCTCCCAGATAAAAAAAAAGATCATCTATATATCTAAAATATGTGACTAGGTTTGCCCGCCATGCATGATCACCCCAGATGGCTTTGGTTTCCCAATCAGCCATAAATAAATTCGCATAGCTGGGGGCAAACCTAGTCCCCATAGCTGTACCTCTCTTTTGTAAATAAAAAGAATCTAAAAACCAAAAATAATTATTTTTAAGAATTATATTGATACCTTCTATTATGAAATCAATTTGCGTAGCAGGAATTTTTGCTTCAAGGGTTAAAATTTCTTTTATCGCTTGACATCCTATTTCATGGGGAATAATGGTATAAAGGGATTGAACGTCACAGGTGACTAATATGAAGTTAGACTTCCACGTAAAATTATGTAGAAATTTTAGAAGTGACATAGAATCTTTGAGATAGGATTTCATAAGTCTCACAGAAGGCTGGAGAAGGGTATCAATATATTGGGAAAGATTACATAAAAGAGATCCTATCCCAGAAACAATTGGTCTACCTGGAGGGTGTTGTTCATTTTTATGGATTTTAGGAAGAAAATAGATTACAGGAATAATAGGAAATTCTTTATTTAAAAACTTAAACTCATGTTTATTTAAAATATTTAAATTAAAACCTTTAGTTAAAAAATTGGATAAAATGACTTGTATACTTTTAGTCGGATCTGATGGGAGTTTTTCATATACACTTGGATCATTTAATTGTCTTTGAGCCTCTTCTATATACATCTTACTGGATAGGATAACTACTCCTCCACCTTTGTCCGCTGGTTTTATTACAATCTCTTTATCCATCTGAAGCTCTTTAATTGCCCTTCTTTCTCCTATTGTGATGTTATTAGTGTCATATTTATTATATTTGATTTTCTCAAAATCTTTTTGAACAAGTTTTTCAAATAGAGTGAGAGGAGCCGATTTGCAATGAGATGGATAAAATTTAGATTTTTCTTTGAGGTGTGTATTTATAAATGGACCTTTATCTATTGAGGGTAATGGAGATAAAACTGGTACTTCATCATTTTTACCGATAAAAAATCTTTTCAGAGTTGCCTTTCGGATAAATTTGTTTATATCTAGAAAAGCCTGAAACGAATTAAAAGAGGATGTGGGGGCAAATTTTAGACCTCTGTTAAGAACCGACAATTGTGTAGCTGTTAAAATTTTGTGTGAAAGATTAAAAATACCACTGTACACATTGTTGGGAGGTATTATGGTCTTTCTAGCCTCTCTCTTTTTTTCCCGTCTTCCACTTCGTCTTCCTCTAGGCTTAGAATCCTTTTTTGGGAACGTGATGGGTGCGGTGTTTGGGCTAGTGAGGGTTGGTGAGTACGAATTTCTAAAAAATGATCTTCATTATCGAAGTCGGAATCAACTGACAATAGTTGGTATCTGTTTGAGTGACTAGGGATAGTGGGGGATTTAGAATAGTTGGAATATTCATTGTGATCATTGGTATAACGTGATCTTTGTGGTTTAGGTGAGAAGTTGAAACCAGAGGAATTGTGGTATTTTGGAGATTGAGGTATAGACTTGTAGTTGTAGTGGGAGAGTTTTCCTGGTTTTTGTTGGTATGTGTTAATATTGCTTTGGTATGGCAATTTTGAGGGAGCGTGATATTGTTGAGTAAAAGTGTTTGAAGGTCTTGTTCTTAGTGGAGATTGATAGTGGGGCTTGCGTGTAGTATAATTTTGATATTTGGGAGGTTGGTAGTGTGATGAGTTATTTTTAGAATAATTACTTGTGTGATTCCTTTGATCATGATAATTGGTCCTAGAGGTATAATTTTCAGAGGTATATTTTTTTCTAAGATGATAAGTTCTAACTTGTTTATTAGAGTAGTCGGTTTTATCTCTGATGTATTTTTTAATTTTCAAGTGTTTCGTATCGACTTCTACTTTTTCAATTTTGTTTTGAATCAATATAGAATTTTGTTTATATGCTTTAGTATCAGTAAACGGTAAGAGTTTGTCTTTGAGGTCATTTATCTCAATATCTAAAATCGATAATTTTTTACTTTTTTTAATTATTAGAGTTTCCATTAGACCGAAGGTGCATAGTTCTAATTTACTGTTCCATTCGTCCATAAATTCGGGATCTTCTTGATCCGAGGTAGGTAACTTTAAAAGTCTTAAACCACGTGGGGTAATCTGCTCATCTATGTATTTTTTAAGAGTGGCAATTTCCCATTTTAGTTTGATTTCTGTGGATAGGGCTTTTTCTAGTTTGGTGAATAGATCTTGTTGGTTCACATTATAGGAAGTTGTTGGGATAGAACTATTCATTTCTGTGTTAAATACATTATTTATATCAATTGTATGTTTATTTCTGTATTCAAATATAGACATAGTAATAGTGGTTGGGAGGCAGCTATCTCAGGAGGGAATTAAAACAATGGTAAAATAAATAAAGGAAAAGAGACAGCGCCAGACAACCAGTAAGGCAGCAACCCAACAAGGGAATCCCCCCAAAACCCTAAAATACAGGATAAAAGCAAAATATAAAAGGAGGGCTGCGCCAGAATAAACAGTGTCCAGTATCAATAGTTATTGAAGATAAAAAGTCCGACCTAAAAGGTATCCTCTCTGTCGTCTTTAGGTACAGGAACGCGATCTTCAGGTAATATATAAAAGATAAAAGGAGAGAACAAACGATGGTGCAGAATGTACGGTTCAAATGAAGTAAAAATTGATTAATGATAACGAACTCACAATTTCCAGAGCTTCTGTCCAGCTCTAGGGTAAAGCGCACACAGCGGTATAATCCCCGCTTATGGGATTTATGATGGGTTTGTCAGGGTATCCAAAACTCAAAGGAAACAGAAACAGCCAAATAGTGCTCTCTGTATAACTGTATATTATAAAAGAGAATAAAAAAAACGTACTTACAAGTACAGAGCAGACCAACTGCTCTTTGATGTCAGCGCTGGTGGAATAATCCCCACCTATGGATTTCTTTGGTTGTCAGGAACTTGTAGAGATAGTATTAAAATCGGAATAGAGTGTATATAAAATATAATGAACAAGCAGAGGTTTTAAAAAATAATTTTATTGAAAAAAACTACTTAGAGTCAGATTTAAACAATACTCTCAACACTATAAAATTAAAAGAACGCAATGACCTTTTAACTTATAGAAACAAAGAGGATACTGTACCTATGTCTCTCCCAATTATTTTCAACTTAAGCAATAAAAGTAACACCATTAAAAAGATAATAAATAAGCATTGGCATATTCTCAAACATGATGAAATACTTAACCCGATCATACCCGATCATCCTAATATTGTTTTTAGAGGAGCACCTAATTTTAAATCTATTTTAACCTCTAATTTTACTAGAGTACCCACTACAAACAAAATTTCCTTTTTTCCTCAAACTAAAGGTTTTCATAAATGTAAAAGCTGCATAGTATGCAGAACTACAAATCCCTCTACCCTACCTAAAACAACCCAATTTATGTCAAATAGGACCAAGAAAGTGTATAATATTTATGATTTTATCTGCTGTAATACAAAAAATGTGATTTATTTGCTCGAATGCCCATGTGGCCTCCAATATGTGGGGATGACCACAAGGTGTTTAAAGACAAGACTGAGCGAACACTGTAGAAATATCAAAAATGGATACTTAAATCATACAGTATCCAAACATTTTATTATACACAATAAAGATCCTTACTTATTAAAGTGTATTGGCATTAAGAAATGTTCTATCCCCTGGCGAGGGGGCAATATAAAAAAGATATTAGGTAAAAATGAAATGGAATGGGTGTATAACCTCCAGACACTTATACCCCATGGTCTAAATGCAGACTTTGATCTGCATAATTTTTTATAAAGACACCAGTATTGTAATTTACTATTTTCGTGTAATTTTGACTTTTTAATATTGTATTTTTATCTTTTTTATATTGTATTTTACCTAATTATCATATGTTCTTATGCATCTAACTTTAAGGCTATTATAGTGGCTTTTTAGTAAGAACCAAGACCAGTATTTTTATATTTTATATTTCACTTTTTCATATTATTATTTATTTATTTATTTATTTTTTCTCATACACCTTTTAGCTGTTTTTTATCAGCTATTACAAGATTTTAGCTAAATAGTTTCCCCTGTTTATTTTCCTTTTTATTGTGTTTTTTTTTTTTTTTCCTATATAGGTTGCTGCATTCACAACTATATGTCCCACAAGTCATTGCGGTTACACTTCCGGTTCCTGGAAGTGCCGCATATTTGACAACTTTCCCCTGCTCGTTTTTATGTAATTTTAACATCATGGGACTTGTCTCCCCACAAGTAACCCTATCTATAATTTTTTTTTTTTTCTAGCTTCCATTTTTAGATCACCTTATGGGGAACTACAATACCCATAAGGCTGTGCGGCTATACTGCCGAAAACCGGAAGTGATGATTATCACATGACCAATTGTGTCTTTATTTTTATAATCCTTCTCATCCTCGTTTTTAATAAAAAACACTGAATATGCCTCATTAACCAGTGGCTTTTTAGTAGGAAATCAGCTATTACAAGATTTTAGCAAAAAAGATTTTAGCCAAATAGTTTCCCTTATTTCTTTTCCTTTTCATTATTTTTTTTTTTATTTTTATTTTTTCCTATATAGGTTGCTGCATTCACAACTACATGCCCCACAAGTCATTGCGGTTCCACTTCCGGTTTTCGGAAGTGCCGCATATTTTACAACTTTCCCCTGCTCGTTTTTATGTAATTTTAACACCATGGGACTTGTCTCCCCACAAGTAACCCTATCCTTTGTTTTTTTTTTTTTTTTTGTTCTCTTTTACTAGCTTCCGTTTTTAGATGGCCTTATGGGGAACTACAATACCCATAAGGCCGTGCGGCTATACTGCCGAAAACCGGAAGTGATGATTATCACATGACCAATTGTGTTTTTAATTTTATAATCCTTCTCATCTTCGTTTTTAATAAAAAAACCACTGAATATGCCTCATTAACCTATTTACTATCTGAGAATAATTTAATACTGTTAATTTGAGATGTAAAAAAGTATCTTTATTCTGATTGGCCGAAATTTTTTGGCGCCAATTTTAAATTGAACTATGTCTATATAAACACTATCTGCCAGGTTTTGTATTATATTCCATTTGATAAAGTCTGTTAGACGAAACGCGTTATGGAAATTTAATTTTGTATAATAAATATTAAAGTTTTTGGTTAACTGATAGTCCCAACTACTTTTATTTATACATGTACCCTGGCTATTTATCGTTTTAGTTCATTGTTATATTTTATATACACTCTATTCCGATTTTAATACTATCTCTACAAGTTCCTGACAACCAAAGAAATCCATAGGTGGGGATTATTCCACCAGCGCTGACATCAAAGAGCAGTTGGTCTGCTCTGTACTTGTAAGTACGTTTTTTTTATTCTCTTTTATAATATACAGTTATACAGAGAGCACTATTTGGCTGTTTCTGTTTCCTTTGAGTTTTGGATACCCTGACGAACCCATCATAAATCCCATAAGCGGGGATTATACCGCTGTGTGCGCTTTACCCTAGAGCTGGACAGAAGCTCTGGAAATTGTGAGTTCGTTATCATTAATCAATTTTTACTTCATTTGAACCGTACATTCTGCACCATCGTTTGTTCTCTCCTTTTATCTTTTATATATTACCTGAAGATCGCGTTCCTGTACCTAAAGACGACAGAGAGGATACCTTTTTAGGTCGGACTTTTTATCTTCAATAACTATTGATACTGGACACTGTTTATTCTGGCGCAGCCCTCCTTTTATATTTTGCTTTTATCCTAACTATAAGATAAGACTAGGGACTAATGAAAGTATTTAGAAAATTGGGCAGACTAGATGGGCCGAATGGTTCTCATCTACCGTCACATTCTATGTTTCTATGTTTCTCTGTTGTTACAAATGGTATGTACATTATGTACATAGTAAACTATATGTAACAATAGTAGTATCATTATAGTAAAGTATTAATCTAATAACAAGGTGAAAGAAATCTGGTTGAATATCTTCTCCATCTCTGTCCGTACCTCACAGCTGCAGTGTTCAAAATTAAAAAGCCTTGATGCAGGGATTGATGATGATTTGGGGCTTACAGCTGCAGCATTCAAAATCAAACTTTGCAACTCACTTCACTGAGAAGATTTCTACAATCAGGGAAGAGATCTCTAACCTCTCTCCCTCCCCTTCCAATACATCACCCAACCTCACTCACTCCACTGTTCTATGCTCATTTGCACCTACTACATCGGAAAAGGTTTCTGCTCTGCTTAGGTCCTCCCTCCCCAACACCTGTTTCCCTCATATCTCATCTGCACTTTGTTTCCCTCTCTTGCTCTTCCACTCACTAAAATGTTCAATCTCTCCCTTTCCTCCAGCACATTTCCTTCACCATTCAAGCATGTAACCATAACGCTGATTCTGAAAAAGCCCAACCTTGACCCCAACTCCCCATCCAACTACCGTCCTATATTGCTACTGCCGTTTGCCTCCAAGATCCTTGAAAGAGTTGTGTTTGCGAGATTGACAAACTTCCTCGAATCCAACTCTCTGCCTCACCAGCTTCAGTCTATATTCTGCGCTCGTCACGCTGTTGAAACAGCTGTGACCAAAGTATCCAATGATTTAATCCCTGCTAAATTTCGCGGCCATTACTGTGTCCTAATTTTCCTTGATCTTTCTGCTGCCTTTAACACTGTTGATCAACCGCTTCTTCTCATTTTCCATAATCTCTGTCTATGAGATACTGCTCTCTCCTGGTGCTCCTACCTCTCCAGTGCTTTTTCAGTGTTTCCTGCTCTGGCTCAGCTTTTTTTCCCCAACTCCTCTCTGTTGGCATTCCCCTGGGTTCTGTTCTTGGTCCCCTACTGTTCTCCATCTATACTGCCTCCCTTGGTAAACTCATCAGCTCATTTGGCTTCCATTATCATTTATATGCAGATGATACACCAACCTACCTGTCCTCTCCTGATCTCTCTCCACCCACCTTGACTCGTGTCTCTGACTGCCTCTCCACGATTTCCAACTGGATGGCTGCTCACTTCCTTAAACTCAACCTGTCCAAAACAGAACTTCTGGTCTTTCCTCCCTCAAGTGTTGCTACTCCAGTGTCTGTCTCCCTACAAGTCAACGGTGCCACCATCACCTCTACCTCGCTGGCGCGCTGCCTATGTGTTCTCTTTGACTCCGACCTCTCCTTCACCCCTCATGTCTAGTCGATCGCCAAATCATGCAGCTTCCATCTCAAAAACATAGCTCGTATCCGCCCCTATCCACCCATTGTACAGCGCTACAGAATTTGCTGGCACTATATAAATAATAAAATAATAATAATGTACATGCATTGTTATATACTATACACACATATTAACACACAGGCAACATTATGCACACACTATTATACACATTTAAACAAAAATATAGTGCTATACATACTCTACTATACATACACTCATTCAGACAGTGTATACACACACTGCCTCACATACCCAATGTGTCAGAGAAAGTACACACATTGTACGTAGTTTATAAGTGATTTAGGGAATTTTCTCCTTCCAAATGTTCTTATTCTCTTATGTACATCAAGTCTTGTGATGTCACACATATATAATTAATTATGCAAATTAGCATGGACGGTATTTTTTTTTCCAAGAATGGTGGCAATTCTAGCCGGACGGTAGGCAAGTGCCTGTTCTGGCAGGAGGGGGTGTGCTGTGCAATCCCATGACGCCTGTTACCCATAGTGAACAGCCCCCCCACTCCTTCCCCCCTTTCCCTTTAGTCCACTGTACTGACCATTTATACTCGGATATTGCAGGTTTAACAGGGCCGGCCCCTCCATAGGCCCAGGTGGGGCCATGGCCTCAGGCCGCACTTTAACAGGAGTGGCAAGATGCCTAGAGTTAGGGTGCCGGGAGGCTCTCTAGGGCCCAACACCAGGAGGGGACCCGGTGGCCTACTTCATCAGTCTGCCCTCACAGTGTGCCAGCACCTCTGGTCTGCAGCTCTGTCGGGTTTGAGCTGCAGACCATGTGATGGAGGTCCAGCAAGCTCATGGAGCATTGCCGCACCCTGCCCCCACACAGCCTGCCCCTCAAAACTGTCACCTGCGTACAAACCGCCCCCCCTATGCTGTCAGCTTCCTACACACGGTCCCCCACTTCAAGCTCTCAGTTAACAGGAAGGGAGGGGGGATAAGCCTAATGTAATTTAAACTGCTCACCCCCAAGCACTTATCCGACACTACATGCACTACACACACTACTAAATGCACAGACACTAAATCCACTACAAAGACACTACATCCACCACATACAAACACAGACTGTATCCACTCCTCACACTACCTCCACTGTACACACACAATGTATTCAATACATACACTGCATGCAATACACACTGCATCCACTACACAAAAACGGACGCGGCATCCACGCCACACACACTGCATAAAATACACACACTACATCAACTACACAAACAGACATTGCATTCACTACACACACTGCATAACATAATGGATGTTTGTGTGCTTTTGGTGCCGGGGGAGGGGCAGTATTTCCTCCTTTGGACCCAGGCAGCACAATATCCTGGGCCGGCACTGAGGTTGAAAGTCAATGAAGAAATTATATAATGGAATATGTGTTAGCATGTTCCTTTCTTGCAAGAAAGCCACAGTTTTATGAACATTTAGTTCTATGTCCAGCACCTATGTTTGTGTCCACAATAATCTCCAGGAAATGGCTGAGACAGTTAGAGACAGTCACTCCTAGTCCTTCTTTAAGATAACATGGCATTACTTAATTTGGCAAAAGGGTGCAGGTATCTTAGATACCCCCCTTAACTAAATGATCTTCATAAAGAGAGAAGGAGGAGGATACAGTTGTATACCCTTGGAGAATTGGTAATATATGTACTATTTTTAAAGAAAACATGAGTGAGCATGCAAAACACATTTCTTTGATTTCTTATAGGATTCATGGTCAACTGTAGCTTATGACTAGAGTTGAGCGAACCCGAACTGTAAAGTTCGGGTTCGTACCAAACATTACGACTTTTGGACTTTAAACCAGAACCCGGACATTTCAGTAACAGTTCGGGTTCGAGTTCGGCGATTTAATGGCGTGTTTTGAAAAGCGGCAGGGCAGCCAATCAACAAGCGTTTGACTCGTGTGCCCTTAGAAGCCATCACAGCCATGCCTACTAATGGCATGGCTGTAATTGGCCAGTGCAGCTCTTATAAGTGTAGGGAGAGGATGCTGCAGCTGTGAGGGACAGATTAGGAAAGAATTCTGGTGTTGAATCTGCAAACTACAGCGATTATTTTTGTCCGTGCTATACTACATTTTTGTACCCTGCCCCTGCCACAGAGAAATAAGCAGTCTGTTTGTTAGGTGGTCACTTGTCCTGTTCTGGTAGCTCAGAGGGCAACATCTATTTTTAACCCCTCAAGACCGTAGGGTGTACTATTACGCCCTATTTTAGGTGGCTCTAAACACCGCCGGGCGTAATAGTACGCCCTCCGGTCATTCCTTACTTACTCCCAGGGAGCCCCCCCGCGGCAGATCTTCCTCCTCTGGTCCCCCCCGGCAATGTGAGAGTGAGGTCCTTGCGAGGACCTCACAATCACATGGCCGGGATAGCTGCCTCCTGCATTGCCAGCAGGGGGGCTGCCTGCTGGCTGTAAAGAAAATAAATAAATGTTAAAAGTGTAAAAAAATAATAATATATACTTAGATCATATATATATAATATATATGATCTAAGTATATATATATATATATATATATATATATATATATATATATATATACACATATACACACACACACGTACACTGTATAGGTGTATTTTACTGTTAATATATATATAATTATATATATATATATTAATATCAAATTACACGTAGACTGATACTGATTAAATATATATATATATAATTATTGTTATATATATATATATATTTATATATAATATAAAAAAATTAAATATGTAAATGCGTTAAAAAATAAAATTAAAAAATAAAAAATTATTAAAAAATATATAGATGTGTGTTATTTCATTCTAACTGTATTGTAATATTAATATATATATTTATATAAAAATACACGTAGAACGAAATAATATATATATCTATATACATAAATATATACGTATATATCACTATATATATACCTATATATAAATAAAAATATTTTTAAAAATTATATATATATATACATATACATTCACATACATATATATATACATATATTAATTCTACATATATATTTATGTAATATTTTTACATAATTGGGTATCTTAATTAATTACAATTAACGGGACCTGCCTGACAACCCATGCCGAAAGTAAACGGAATTTAATTTGCTAGCACTATATTTAAACCTATAACTTTCCAAGACACCATAAAATCTGTACATGGGGGGTACTGTTCTACTCGGGGGACTTCGCTGAACACAAATATTAGTGTTTATAAATAGTAAAATGTATTACAACGATGATATCGACATTAAAAGTGAATTTTTTTGCATTTTTCACCCATAAACAGTACTTACACAGATGATATTATTGCTGCGATACTTTTTACTGTTTTGAAACACAAATATTTGTGTTCAGCGAAGTCTCCAAAGTACAACAGTACCCCTCATGTACAGGTTTTATGGTGTTTTCAAAAGTTACAGCATCAAATATAAGGCTTGTGTTTCATTTTTTTCACATTAAAATTTGCCAGATTGGGTACGTTGCCTTTGAGACCCTATGGTAGCCCAAGAATGAAAATTACCCTATGATGGCATACCATTTGCAATAGTAGACAACCCAAGGTATTGCAAACGGGGTATGTCCAGTCTTTTTTAGTAGCCACTTAGTCACAAACACTGGCCAAAATTGGCATTTTTTGCATTTTTCACACACAAACAAATACTAACGCTAACTTTGGCCAGTGTTTGTGACCAAATGGCTACTAAAAAAGACTGGACATACCCCATTTGCAATACCTTGGGTTGTCTACTATTGCAAATGGTATGCCATTATGGGTGCAAATTTCATTCCTGGGCTACTATAAAGTCCCAAAGGCAACGTAACCAATCTGGCGAATTTCAATTTCAAATGTAACGTGCTATATTTGACCCTGTAACTTCCCAAAATGCCATAAAACCTGTACATAGGGGGTACTGTTTACACGTGAGACTTTGCTGAATACAAATATGTGTATTTTATTGCAGTAAAAGCAAACAGTATTATGACATTAACAGTTAAAATGTCATGTAGAACTAAAAATGTTGTAAAAAATCTTATTTTCTCCCATTTTTTTCATATTAAATTATGTTTCATAGCTAAATATTTGATATTAAATGAAAGCACTGTTTCCCCTACATTGTTGGTTTAAAAAAAATCACACCTTTTAGTGCTAAATAGAACATTTGCGGCCTGCGGTGCATTTCTTGCAGTCCAATACTACTCTTACATTGTTGTTTGACAAATTCACATTTTCTGAGACAGTGAAGTAGCTGTATTAATTACGCCTGTCACACTGTTGTGTGACCTCTAGAAATGTCTTCTCTTAAGGACACCGGCACTGCCTTACTGTCAGTGAACTTAATTGTTGACTATTGGCCGTTACATTGTTGCCTGACATAAACCATCTGTTAGTTTGGTGGGTGAACACAAAGAATGAGGAGAGCGTCAAATAAGGGATGTGGCCCTGGTCGTGGTGCTGCTGGTGTTGGTGGAGCTTGTTTTGCTGCGAGAGGACGTGGTCGATCTGTTCCAGCTACACGTACAAGTGAAACACCTTCCTCAGGTGCGAGTAGGCGACAGAACCTTCAGCGTTATTTGGTAGGCCAGAATGCCACTCTACAAATGGTGAGGCCACAATAAGTACAGGCGATAGTAGATTGGGTGGCTGACAGTGCCTCCAGTTTCTTCACATTGTCTCCCACCTGGTCCTCTGCTGAAAGCTCAGAGTTGGCACCTACAGCCCATGGCCATCTGTCTTTCACCTCACCCACTTGCAAATTAGCCAAGCAGTCTGAGCCACAGTCATGCAGCAGTCTCTTATGCTTTTTGATGACTCTGCTGGTGGGGTTTCCGTGGGCCATCCACCTAGCCCTGCTCCAGAAGTGGAAGAGATTGAGTGCACTGGTGCACAACCACTTATGCTTCAGGATGTGGACAAGCGAGGACCACCGCAGCACGTCTCTGATGATGACGAAACATGCCAACTGCTGTGGCTTTCTGCAGTGTGCAGACCGGCAAGGAGGACAGGGTTGAGGAGTGGGTGGAAGATGATGTGGAGGATGATGAGGTCCTAGACCCCACATGGAATCAAGGTCATGCGAGTGACGTGTGCAGTTTGGAGGAAGAGGTGGTGGTCGCACAGAGGCACCAACAAAGCATAAGAGGGAGCAGGGTGCAAAAGCGGAGCGGCCGTCCCCTAGACAGTATGCCTACTACTGCCCACTGCACCCAGGGACCGAACACACCAAAGCCAGCTCCAAGGAGTTCCCTGGCGTGGCAGTTCTTCAGACAATGTGCTGGCGACAAGACATGAGTGGTTTGCATGCTGTGCAATCAGAGACTGAAGCGAGGCATAAACGTTCTAAACCTGAGCACAACCTGCATGACCAGGCATCTACATGCAAAGCAAGAGCTGCAGTGGAGTAAGCACCTCCAAAACCAAGAAAGGTCTCAGGTTCCTCCTGCTGCTGTCTCGGCCTCTTCCTCCACCTTTGGAGTGACAGTGGTGTAGCGGAGATGCAATATTACCCAGGTTATCTCCGCTTATAATCCAAGTGAGACTCAGGAACAAGTAAATAGTAAATCCAAAGGCAGGGTTTCCAGCAGGTAAAATACAGCAATATCCCAACAGCAATCCCAATAACTGGACGACACACAGTTTCAGGAGCATAACTGACAAGCCTTTAATCACAGTCTCCTTATAAAGCATGCTCCCATGCAAGGGAGGAATTTACAGTAATTATTACAGTAGCCAATCCTGTCCTGGTAACCTCCCACACATCTCCTCCCCTCAGCCAGCATCATAATCCCCTTATCCAGCACACCAATTCCCCCCATTTCTGGATGTACCCCTAAACGTAGGGGTACCTCTTTAAATCATACATCCCCTGGTAGCCCTGATCTGGGTGAACAACATATCCAAAAATCACCCAGATCAGACCAGGGGTTCGGGAAAAGTATGGAGGGAATAAAATGACCGACCGCACGAACTGAGATAGCCGAATTCGGTTCCATGTGAATGGGCCTTGCGGTCGGTCCTGGCATAAGGGAATAAAATACACGAAAGCCTCTAGCTATAGAGGCTAGGGAGGGTTCGCCTGAATCCCCTCGTTCGGTATTCTCTATCTACCGAACGAGGGGCCGTTCGGTAGTTTGGAACCGAACGGACCAGGGCTGTGGAGGTCTCAGCGGTGTTCGCCTACTCGAGTGTCCGATTTTAGTTCCAGACACTCGACGGCAAAACACCGCTGTTCGGGAGTTTTAAAATGGCCGCCGCCACGTGTTCGTTTGTCGAATGGCGGCCACCCCCGAGAACAAAGGACGGCTACTTACTGTTCAATTACCTGTTCGCAACAATGTTGCAACGGGTAATTGAAGACACACTTCACACAGGGGAGGTCTGGTTGTTCGGTAGTTTCATTCGAATAAACTAAGGGAATGAAACTACCGAACAATCAAGGGAATACAATTCTTTTTAATACATGGAAAATACAGCAGATACACGGATGCAGCTTTATACAGTATTTTTGTAGGGTCGCCTGGTGCCATCCGCTACAAGTGGCACCTGCCACCTCGCAAACAGAGGATGTGACAGCAACGCCACCACGTCCGCCACTGTCCCCAAGCATCTCTACACTGTCCCATGGAAGCGTTCACCTGTCCATCTCCCAAACACTGGAGAGAAAGAGGTAGTACCTTCCTACCCACCTGCTATCCCTGGCCCTGAATGTCAGCATTTCAAAATTCCTGGCCTTTGAAATGCTGTCATTCCATCTGGTGGAGACTGACAGTTTTAAAAACCTGATGGTGGTGGCTGTCCCACAGTACATGGTTCCCAGCCGCCCCTACTTTTCCAGGCGAGCCATCCCTTCCCTGCACAACCAATTGGCGGACAAAATCAGGTGTGCACTGCGCAACGCCATCTGTGCCTAGGTCCACATAACCACCGATACATGGACCAGTAAGCGCGGGCAGGGACGCTATATCTCCCTTACTACACACTAGGCAAATGTAGTGGCGGCTGGGCCTGAGGCGGATAGCAGTTTGGCGCATGTCCTTCCGTCACCGAGGATTGCAGGGCATTTCTCTTTGCCTCCTGTTGCCTCCTCCTCCTACTCCGCTTCCTCCTCCTCATCAGGTCAGCGTAACACCTTCACCACCAACTTCAGCATAGCCAGGGGGGAAACGACAGCAGACTGTGTTAAAACTCATATGTTTGGGGGAAAAAACCCACACCGCGCAGGAGCTGAAGACGGGCATGGAACACCAGACAGATGAGTTGTTGTTGACACTGAGCCTCAAGCCCGGCCTGGTGGTGTGCGATAATGGGCTAAGAAATTCAAGAAATTCCTGAAAAACTATATATAAAGATATATCAGAGCTGCTGCAGAAAGTGCGGGCCGTCTGTGCGTGCTTTCGGTGTTCTCATCCTGCTGCTGCTCGCCTGTCTGCCCTGCAGCGTAACTTTGGCCTTCCCGCTCACTGCCTCATATGCGACGTGCCCACAAGGTGGAATTCCACCTTGCACATGCTGGAGAGACTGTGCGAGCAGCAGCAGACGATAGAGGAGTTTCAGCTGCAGCACGCACGGGTCAGTCGCTCTGCGGAACAGCACCACTTCACCACCAATGAGTGGGCCTCCATGCGAGACCTGTGTGCCATGTGACACTGTTTCGAGTACTCCACCAACATGGCCAGTGCCAATGATGCCGTTCTCAGCCTTACTATCCCGCTTCTATGTCTCCTTGAAAAAACGATTCGGGCGATGATGGAAAAGGATGTGGCACAAGAGGAAGAGGAGGAGGAAGAGGGGTCATTTCCATGGTTATCAGGCCAGTCATTCACAAGTGGCTCGGAGGGTGGGTTCCTGCACCAGCATAGGCCAGGTACACAATTGTCCAGCCAGGGCACAGTTCTGGAGGATGAGGAGGAGGAGGATGAGGAACCGTGTTCACAGCAGGGTGGCACCCAATGCAGCTCGTGGGCATCACTGGAGCATGGCTGGGGGATACGGAGGACACAGATGATACACCTCCCACAGAGGACAGCTTGTCCTTGCCTCTGGGCAGCCTGGCACACATGAGCGACTACATGCTGCAGTGCCTGCGCAACAACTGCTGAGTTGCCCACATTCTAACTTGTGCTGATTACTGGGTGGCCACGCTGCTGGATCCCCGTTACAAGGACAGCGTGCCATCCTTAATTCCCTCACTGGAGCATGATCGGAAGATGCGCGACTACAAGCGCATGCTGGTAGACATTCTGCTGAGGGCATTCCCAACTGACACCAAGGCTCAGTGGAAGCACAAGGTGAACAGGTCGCCAACGCAGCTGGGGCACCACCAGCACCTCAGAAGGCAGGGTTAGCATGTCCGAAATGTGGAAAGCTTTGTCAGCATGCCACAACAACCAGCACCACCAGCTAATACGGAACGTCTTAGCAAGAGGCAGCATTTCAGCAACACGGTGGAACAGTATGTGAGCACACGCCTACACGTACTGACTGATGGGTCTGCCCCATTCAACTTCTGGGTCTCCAAATTGGGCACATGGCCTGAGCTTGCCCTTTATGCCTTGGAGGTGCTGGCCTGCCGTGCAGCCAGTGTATTGTCAGGGGTGTTATCACAGACAAGCGCAGCCGCCTGGCCACAGCTAACGTGGACAAGCTCACGTTTATTAAAATGAACCAGGCATGGATCCCACCAGACTTGTCTGTATCTTGTGCAGAATAGACATTTATACTGGTCTCACCCAGCCATTGTTATACTTAAGTGCATTTATTCTTTGTTTTCTTTTTTATTTTATATGTCCCAATATTTTGGGGGCTACACCAATAAAAAAACAAACAAAAAAAAAAACACAGTGTTGGCTACCTCCTCCTCTTCCACCGCCGCTTCCACCTACACCGCCACGGTCACCTCAGCCTCCTACTCCACATCCACCTCCTCCTCCTAGTTCAAGATTATTATTTTTAATTTGTATGTATTTTATGTTATTTTAAGTTATTTCCCTATCCACATTTGTTTACAGGGCACTTGTCCTACTCTTAACCCCATTTTATTTCCTTTTGCAGCCCTCTAGCCCTTTCCAGGACCTTTTTAGAGCCATTTTAGTGCCCAAAAGTTCGGGTCCTATTGGCTTCAATGGGGTTCGGGTTTGGGGTCAAGTTCGAGGCCGAACTCAAACTTTTTGCCGAAGTTCGGCCAAACCCGAACATCCAGTCATAAAACAAAACGTGGCAACAAAGAAAAAAATAAAATGACCCCTGATTAAAAATCTGCATACCCATCATTCTTAATAATGTGTATTTCCCCCCTTTTTGCATCAATGACAGCATGCAGTCTTTTGTAATAGTTGTCTATGAGGCCCCTAATTCTTGAAGGTGGTAAAGCTGCCCATTCGTCTTGGCAAAATGTCCCCAAGTCATGCAAAGTATTTGGTCTTCTGACATGAACCGCAAGTTTGAGATCTCCCCAGAGTGACTCGATGATATTAAGGTCAGGAGACTGTGATGGCCACTTCAGAACCTTCACCTTTTTCTGCTGTAACCACTGGAGGGTTAACTTGGCCTTGTGCTTAGGGTCACTGTCCTGTTGTAAAATCCAAGAGCATCCAATGAGCAGCCTTTGCCAGTATTTTCTGATAACGTGCTGCATTCATCTTGCCATCAATTTTCACAAGATTCCCTGTGCCTTTAGAGCACACCCCCTAAACATCAGTGAGCCACCACCATGTTTCACAATGGGGGATGGTATTCTTTTCACGATAGGCCTTGTTGACCCCTCTCCAAATATAGCACTTATGGTTGTGACCATAAAGTTCTATTTTGATCTCTTCACTCCAAAACTGCCTTCACTAATGTGTATACATTGTGCGTGTGGTGCATGCACAATATAGACAAACTTGATGTAAAGCAACCTAGAACAAAGTATTTTAACTTCGGAATTGGCATCACTGGTGAGTTGCCTGTTATCAGCAGCAATTTGAAAACATATAATCCTTCTCTGAAATATGAGTGACTCAGGTTAATTTATGCATTAAGCACATTGTAGTAAAATAAAAATAGTTGAGGTTTCAAGTTTAATATGTAGTCTTATCCAATCCCCTTTTTTTTCCGAGACACTCACTTACTCCAACAGAAAGCAATTGGAATATACAGACTGGTGGAATAAGTTAATATTTGTGTAGCTGAGGAATTATAGAATCTAATGTAACTAATTACTGTGGCCATTTGAGGTATTTTTATTGCTGTAATTTAATCATTTTTTTAAATTGTAATAAATTATATCTATAATGAATACAAATGGCATGGGAAGAAAATAGGGGAAACTCAGTCCTGAGGTGTCTACTTAAGCTGCAAAAAAAAAATAATCAATACTTCTGTGAAATCCAGAATATAATGAATAAAATTTGATAGTTAATTCTGGATCTTGGTTTTTGTAGTGAGTATAATATTTTATTAGGGTTTTATCACCTGGAACCATGAACCCTATGAGTTATATACTCTGCAGTAGAATGAATACCTGTAGCTCATGGTTATACAAGCATGGGCGTCCGCAGGGGGGGCAAGGGGGGGCACTTGCCCCCCCCTGGATTTTTCAGCTTGTTCTGCTATTTTTCGTGTGATTTAAAATGAACTGCAATACCAGCGCCGGCCAGTAGGAGAGAGACAGGGATAGGAAGCTGCATCTTATCCCTGCTTCTCTCTGCTGATTGAAACCGCAGGGGAGCAACACATGCAGCCAGAGACAGCCTACAGATCAGGTAAGTGGGGGATGGGGGGGAGGGTTTGAGAGGGGGGCAGCAGCCTATAGATTTGGGGGGGGGGCAGCAGCCTATATTTGGGGGCAGCAGCCCAGCCCATAGATTTAGGGGGGGGGGGCAGCAGCCCATATTTTGGGGCAGTAGTTTTGATTTGGGGGGCAGCAGCCTTTAGATTTGGGGGCAGCAGCCCATGGATTTTAAGGGGGCAGCCCATGATTTGGGGAGGGCAGCCTATAGGATTTGGGGCAGCAGCAGCAGCCCTATTTGGGGAGGGGGCAGCCCAGATTTGGGGAGGGGGGCAGCAGCCTATAGATTTGGGGGCAGCAGCCCATAGATTTGGGGGGGCAGCAGCCTTTAGATTTGGGGGGCAGCAGCCCATAGATTTGGGGGGGCAGCAGCCCATAGATTTGGGGAGGGGGGCAGCAGCCTATAGATTTGGGGGCAGCAGCCCATAGATTTGGGGGCAGCAGCCCATAGATTTGGGGGGGGCAGCAGCCTTTAGATTTGGGGGGGCAGCAACCCATAGATTTGGGGAGGGGGGCAGCAGCCCATAGATTTTGGGGGGTGCAGCAGCCTATAGATATATAGAAATGAACAGGAAGGGTCAGCAAGGAGCTGGAAGGTAAAGCAGCACAAAGGGTCAGAAATGAGCTGGAAGGGGCAGAAGGAGCACAAAGGTAAAGTAGGAGAATGAGCAGGAAGGACCTGCAAGGAGCAGGAAGGAGCACAAAGGGACAGCAAGGAGGACAAAGGTAAAGGAGCAGAAAGAATCAGAAGGAGCACAAAGGTAAAGTAGGAGAAAGAGCAGAAAGGGACAGCAAGGAGCACAAAGGTAAAGTAGAAAAGGGAGCAGAAAGGGTCTGCAAGGAGCAGAAAGGGATCAGAATGAGAAAGGAGCAGAAGGGCGCAAAATAAGCAGAAAGTAGCAGAAAGGTAAAAGAGCAGAAGGGGCCAAGGATAGAAAACAGTGTCAGAATAAAAAAAAAAAGACTGTCAAATGAAGGAGAGGAAAAGGAGATTGGAGCAGGAAGGACAAATGAAGTGAACCCTCCACTTTATTCTGGACACCATATCATAAGGCTTTGGTACCTGGGCCTGGCAGGGAAACGCTGGACCTTCTCATCTCCAAAGGTCAAAAAATATCAGTATTAATGTGTTCACTTTTATTTACTGAGTGTCAGGAAGCACAGAGTGCCGTTGGGTAGGGGTGTTGCTGATTGGCTAGAGCGGTCAGCTGGCACTCTAAGCCAATCAGTAGCTCCCCATTCATAAAAAAGTAAAAAGATTTTATGAACCGGGAACTAGCGATTGGCTTAGAGTGTCAACTGTCCACTCCAGGCACCCATGCCTGACGTCAATCTGCACTTCCTGACACTCTGTTTCAGAAGCCAAATACCACTGAGTGACCTGGAGCTGGAGGAAGCCTTTGGGGTTAAACCATTTGAGAGCGATTTAACCCCTTAAAGGAAAGCGAGCACACAGGGGCTTCCTGGCATCATAGCATTTTCATTTAGGTGAAGTTGTTATGGTGACCAGAAATGTCCTTTAATTTGCTTAAGGGAACACTATAGTGTCAGGAATACAAACATATATTCCTGATACCATAGGTGTGAAAACGCTATTCACCCTGGCTTTATGTGATAATGGCTATGCCCCTTCCCTTTCATGACACTGTCAAAAAGGTACCAAGCATGGATGTCATTACAATTTTGCCCCCCCCTGGAAAAATTCCTGCGGACGCCCATGTATACAAGGTAGCCTTTGTCTGCCCAAGTTATAATTTTAGAATTAAAGTGCCACTATCCTGCTTTTTTCCCCCTTTCAGTTTTCCATTCCCTATGCCCCTTGTACTTAAATGATTATACAGCCCTCTTTGTCTCTTGTACATATTTATAGTGTCTTCTTAATACCTGGGTACCTCCATATTGTTCTCCTCCACAATGTCTGCAGTTTGTCCTTCTGCAGGTAATTTTTTGACTGATGGATTCTGGGCAAATTAGTTTAGCAACTGAAATGGAATTTTTTTTAGCTCTGCCTATTGCCAAAAATGATGCACCCCATGAGAAAAAGTAGTCCTTGCTTTTTACGATGTATAACTAAACAATTAAGGTGAACATAAAAATAAAGAGAAATGAAGGGGGCAAAAATGATTAACCCCTTAAGGACACATGACATGTGTGACATGTCATGATTCCCTTTTATTCCAGAAGTTTGGTCCTTAAGGGGTTAATTTAGAAACAAAACCTACAAAGTGACTGAGCCGATTTAATGATTGTCTCTATGCCCATTATGAAATTTATTTTTATTTCTTTGTGTCTCAGAATTGGCGATGCACCAAAATTCTAAATTCTTGACTTATGGTAAATATTTGCAAGTAATGTTTTATTTAAATGACTTTAAAAAAAAATATTAAGACAGGTTAGAATGTGTTTAAAACGAAAACAGATTTTTTTGTGTTTGATCAGGTACTGTTGAGAGACAAAAGTGAAAAGTGCACTTTTTGCAGCCAAAGCTAAGCTATTTTATATATTTCTTTTCCTTCCAGGAAAAGCACTGCCATATTTTTTCATTGCTATTACATTGGGTTATTATTGAAGTAGCATCTGACATCACATTTAACTGTGCACTATTGGATTTACTACTTTGTTAAACATTGTGCAGCTTTCCACAGACGTTTGCCACGGACTCCTGCAGGAGTGTGGAAGCTGGCCTCGTGCCCACCGACTATGGGCCAGGCCAGCGTCTGTAAAGATCCATCTGTGGCAAACCTAGCCACTTGTAATAATCTGGACTATGTGTATAAAAAGGTTGCCTGTATTATTCCTGTAACTCTTGTATTTCCTGGCTGTATCCTGTGTGTTATTGTATGCTGTATTGAATTCGTATGCTAGCTGCCGAAAGCCGCTAGCATTCATGTGTTTCGTTTCACGAACAGCACCATTGCGGGCTGTTCGTGAACCGAATGAGCTACCCCCTAATAGCTCACACAGAGAGGGACGTGTGGCGCTCATTAACCGATTGCAACAATGTTGCAATCGGTAATTAGAGGCTCTCCTAGGTGGCCGTCGTTCGGCTACCGACCATGCGGCGGTTGGCCATCTTGGATCCTTTGTCTCCCCAGCGGTGTTTGGTCGTCGAGCGCGTGGAACTGAAAACGGATACTCGATGGCGCGAACACCGATGGGCTTCCAGGCCGTTCGGGAGCTCCGATCTTTCGCTATTAGGGTTTCCCCATCGATGTTCGGTACTTTGCGGCGAACTCAATGGCAAAGTATATTTCATGCGGCGTTCAGTTGTTTTAGCTGGGATCTGAGCGGTATTCTCACGGACTGTGCACTCAGACCCCAGCTATCTACCAAACGTCCATTCGTTTAAATCTGCCAAGTATTCGAAAAGTTATATATTTTAATGTAAATTGTCGTTTCTGCTGCACGGAGGGATAATCCACTTAACGGTATATTCCAGTGGGAGTATCCCTCTCGTGCAGCAGTGCCTGATGGGAGAAAAGGTCTGAATGTTAAGTCCCCCATGTAGTCCCCTACTGTATGACCCCTGTTATGACAGTATGGAAACCCCTTGCATGGGGACTTGCATAAATACTGGATGCTGTGAATAAAAACCTCAGTTGACTCCCAGAACTGTGTTTCGTCTGGTTACTGGGGGATTTGGGATATTGCCTTACTTTTCAGCGCTTTACTTTGGATTACTTTCTTAACCAGCGGAGATCGTGGGATTTAATATTGCAGCTCCGCTACACCATCTTTTATTCCCCCTGGTTTGGCACTTTCCACCTGTGCGCATGGAACCGAATGCTAGCTCCCTGGCAGTCGTTCGCATGAACCAAAACCGTGAATAGACTTCACGGGGACTGAAAATGCAAACCGCAAATGCCCTGGAATTATTTTAGCATGAAGACTTTGCGGTTCCCGGTCGGTCCCCAGCGGCACTATGGAACTATTTTGGGCATAGGACCATGCGTGTGGTTGGTCAAATTATGACTTCTAGGAAAATCCTGAACCCCTGAACCGATCTGGGTGATTTTTGGATATGTTGGTCAAACAGATCGGGACTATCAGGGGATTTTTAGGTGGTTTTATGTATTTTTAAGGTACTTTTGGGGTGTGTAGCAAATTGTATTGGGCTGTCCCAAGGTATTATGGTTACAATGTTCATTTTAGCTTTATTTCCTTTGTATCCATGTATTGTATGCAGCATTCGACTGGCTGTTCGGTAAAAACCCTCCGTTCGACATACGAACAAACTACTGAACAACCAGACCTCTCCAGAGTGAAGTGTGCCTCTCATTTACCTCCCACATTCATGTTTCAAATTAGATGAAAGTTATTATGTGTTCCCTGGGTGGCCGCCGTTCGGCATACGAACACGTGGCGGCGGCCATCTTATCATACGAATGCTCAACGGTGTTTGGTCGTCGAGTGTCTGGAACCCAAATCGGACACTCGACTGCGCGAACACCGCTGAGACCTCCAGACCTCCATTATTTCGTGTAGAAACAACCGAAACGGTAGAAAGAACCCAACAAACAAGGGGATTCCAACGAATCCAACCCCAGTCTATGCAACCTGGTACTTTCGTATGTTTTATCCCTCGAACGGAGACTGACCACAAGGCCAGAATATGTGGAACTGATTTCGGCTACTGCCTCCTGGACGGTCGGTCATACGAATACATCCATATAACTCCAGAACCCCTGGTCCGATCTGGGTGATTTTTGAGTATGTTGCTCACCCCGATCAGGGCTACCAGGGGATGTAATATTTAGGGATGTATCTCTGGTATTAGGGGTACATCCAGAAACTGGGGAAAAATGTGTACTGTATAATGGGATTATGTCATGCTGAGGGGAGATGTGGGCGTGGTAACTCTTGTATGATTGATTTACTGTATAATCTTTGTGGGTGTCTCCCTTGCATGGAAGAATGCTTAAAAGCTGAGTATGTGGAATAAATCTTCAGTTCTGCTCCTGATACTATGTCGTCCAGTTCTTGGGAATCGTGATGGGATATTACTGGCTTATTTTATTTGCTATTGCTGCTGTTCATCCTGGATTAACTTCTTGTTCCTGCATTACTATTTAATAACAACGGAGAAGTCTATGGGATACTAGTGCTCCGCTACAGGTTGTTTGGGAAATGTGTTTTTTTTTGTGTGCCTGGAGATAATGGAGCTTAATACAGTGCTTGACTCAATTATCTCCCAGGCACAGAGGAGGGATTATCTTGTTTTGTATGGGAGTGTCTTGGACCTGAGATCCAATGTAATCATGTGTATGTTTTTACTGTAGTCTACTCTCAGGTCCAGAGGGGAAAGGCCCTTGCATGGGGACCTGCATATAATGTCAGTTGTGGCTGCCAATAAACGTATTCCAGCTTGTACTCCCAGAGCTATGTGTTGTCCAGTTACTGGGAGGGTAAAGGGCTAATCACTGTTCCAGCTTGTTCCAGTGTGGAGGATTCAATGGGGAAAGTCCTTGTAAGGACTAGAGCTCCCAAGACTGAGTGTCGTCCAGTGCTTGCGGGTATTTAGATGGAATTCCCCATTTGGATCCAAGAGGTATCGGTTCCAGGACCCCAGTCAAGCTACGGCGACTGAGGGCTAGAGTGCTGAGGTTTGTTCCCTGTTCCAGCTAGGAAGCGGTCCTTGGCAGAGGTACCCAGCCAGGGGTACAGGGAGCGCAGTTATATAATTATGTTTGGGTATTTCTAATTGATTGCATATGATCATTACTTTAACTGATCTGCACTAGATAGTGTATTATTTATCTTCTTTCTTTCGTGTTATCATATTCATTGAGAAAGGTTTAGATAAGTATTCTCAGCATTAATATTTTTAAGAGCACCACTATTGTGTATTGGGTACAGAGGTCATGGTCACAGACCAGGAAATCTACAAGTAGGATAAAAATGGTAGCTACCATTTGGTTTTAAAATGCAAATGCGATGGCACACTGAAAATAAAAACAAGCTCAACATCTATGTATTACATAGTTACATAGCTGAAAAGAGACGTCCATCAAATTCAGCCTTCCTCAAATTTTGTTTTTTGCTGTTGATCCAAAAAGGCAAAAAAAAACAAAACAGTTTGAAGCACTTCAATTTTGCAACAAACTAGGGGAAAAAAATCAGTTTTGACCCCAGAATGGCAGTCAGATGTATCAATTAAAATAAAAGATTTCTTAAAGTCTTAATATGCAATCTTAAATTGAACCAAATGTTTTGTTTTTGTATTTTTAATGTTGCTACCTAACTGCCTGGTTAAGAGAATCAAGTGTTCTTCCAGCACTGGAGAAAAAGGCACTCTGCTAGTCAGACATCAATCACCTCCCTTAATTTCCAGTTAGACACAAGGACATTAATTATATTCTCCCCTCCCACCACACAAAAAAAACACCAAAACATTCCATACTACTGGATCATGGTTCTGCCTATCTCATAAGGTTCTGTTGAAGTCTTTCGTCCAACCCAAGTTTGGAATTTGCATGCCTCGCTGCGTAAGGTGAGATTAAAAGGATCACAGCTGACTTCATTCAAATGTACCAGTTTAGGGATTCATTGTGGTCAAAGTTCAAGCATACTGGCTCTATGAATGATCACTGTGCATTTAGACAATGGCGAAATGAACGCACAAACTAAACAAAATTGTCCAAAGCCCAATATTTCTGTGAAAGTCTGAACAATAACATATCAAACCCTAGAAACTTTTGGAAAGTCATAACTAGTTTACAAACTCCCCCAATCCACTCCCAACCCTCCACTGTTAAAGTGGACAACCACACTCTGCAAATGACTTTAACAATTATTTTGGCAGATGCTACACCACCCTGATTGCCAAGCTAATAAACTAAACATCCTGAAACTTCAAATGTGGATCAGGCCCTACTAAATTTGCAAAGAACCAATATATAGAAGTTCAACTTTAGACCTGTACCTATTAGTGTCATTAAGAAACACCTTAATTTAAAAATGAAAAACCAGTCTGGACCTGATCAAACCCAGCAGTGCTGTTGAAGCTCAGTGTGCCACCAATTGCTAAACCGTCACAACCCTAATTAACGAATCCTTGGTGTCTGGATACATACCCAACCTTTGGAAGACTGCGAGAGTAGTGCCTATCCATAAAAGTGGTGACACTACTTTGGTTTCTAACTATTGCCTAATATCATTGTTCCCAGTATTGTCAAAAATCTTGAAAAAATACGTCCATACATAACTATGTGAGTATTACCAAAAATGTAACTATCTGACCCTTGATCAATCAGGTTTACGCCCAAATCACTCTACTACAACAGTCCTCTTTTTTTGACATCCAAACTGGCATGGAACAAGTAAACCTAACTGGAGCTATTTTCCTTGATTTTGCAAAGGCCTTTTTAACACAGTAGACCACAACATTCTACTGCACAAACTAAAAAACTCAGGTATTGGTGATCGTCCACTAAACCGGTTTCGAACATAGGTATCGGATTGATCACAATATGTGTCCATTTCTGACAGCAACTCCCTCCCTCTCCCAGTCACGTGTGGTGTTCCCCAAGGTTCCATTCTTGGCCCCCTTCTATTCACATTATTTATAAATTATCTGCCTAATGTCTGCAAATCCTCAAATGTACACATGTACGCAGACGGCACAGTGATCTATGCAAGAAAATGGGATCTACCGCCGCAGCTTGAGGATGTACTCCAATACCAGTTTAGAGAGGTAGAAAAGTGGATCACAAAAAACAAACTCTTCCTAAACACTGACAAAACGGTCACAATGATCTTTGGAATAGTACCTAATTTACACAAATTACAAAATCTCATCTATGCATCAAAACAAAATCAAATGGCACACTACCCACAGTCCACTCTTTCAAATACTTGGGTATGTTGTTAAACCCCAATCTATCTTGCATAGAAAAATTTGCATTTAAACTTTATCCAAAACTAGGTGCCCTGCACAGAAACAAATCCTGTCTAGGCCCCACAGTAAAGGAAAAGATTGTACAGCAAATGCTGATGCCAACATTGATTATGGGGATGTAGTATATGCACCTGCACCGCAAACCCACCTTAATAAACTTAACACATTGTATAACTCGTATAAGCCACTTTGTGCTACAATGTAATTGCATGACCCACCATTGTGACATGCTAAAAGAACTAAACTGGCTGTTGCTGGAACCCAGATGCATCCTTCATCTTCCCAGCCTTGTGTTTAAGAGCTTTTCTGGGAAGCTCCCACCCTATCTGAATGCTCTCCCAGGCTGTTCCTACCTCCTATAACCTCCGATCTAGTACCAGCATTTAGTTAGTCTATCTCAATACAAAAGGAAAGCAGCTCGGTCCTCCTTTTCCTACAGAGCACAGCAATTATGGAACGACCTCCCGCACACTTTCAAATCTTCCCCAAGCCTAAAGTCCTTTAAGAGATCCCTCTCTACATACCTCAAAACAGAATGCACCTGTCATGGTTGATTATATATTTCCTACCTGTTCTATGTTAAATTTTGTATATATTGTGTATTAAAATTGTTTTTGTATTTTATTGTACCCTATTGTATCAATGCAATGTTTTGTGGACCAAGGACATACTTGAAAACAAGAGAAATCTCAAATGTATCCTTCCTGGTAAAATATTTTATAAATAAATAACCCCAGGGAAATCATGGCTTGGAAGAAACATTTCAAGGGCATTAAAATATTTAGCATTTTGCAGCTTTGAGATGCTGGTGGCTACTTGGCTCAGTTCATCTCTGCACACCACCAAATCCTTTTCTATATGTAGGCACCACCAATTGCCTTCCTCACACAGACACACCAGCAATTGTCTTTCCCTATGAAAGTATGCCTTCAATGATTTTTAGATACACACAACTGGAGTGGATTATAAAATAGATTTTCAAAATGTAAATAAATTGTAGACTCAAAGGAATTTTCCAATTTAGCTAGAGTCACAGCTTGGCTATTTTAACATAGATGCTACAATTATTTATTCTTTTATTTGGTTTGTTATTGAATAAATCTCACAAACACCAATTCCATTCCATACATAATCGCACACATACAGATACTAACCTTCCTTATAGAGTCACGTGAAAAAGAAAGTGCATACTCTTTGAATTCTATGTTTTTACTTATCAGGGCATAACAATCATCTGTTACTTATCAGGTCTTAAACTTAGGTAGATGCAAACTCCGATAAACACATGACCGTATCAGGATTTAACAAAAATATAGCCAAAATGGAAAAGCCATGTGTGAAAAACTAAGTACACCCTTACTGCTTCCATAGGAAATGAGTGGCTAAGTAGCAGACAGGTGCAGCTAATCAAATGCCTTTGATTAATTGATCATCAGCAAGTGTGTCCACCTCTACAAAAGCCTACATTTCAGCAGTTTGCTGGTCTGGAGCATTCAGGTGTGTGTTGACCCAATGCCATGTCGAAAGCCATCAGCAATGTTGCTGCATAGAGAAGCAATTGTTGCTGCATAGACATTGGCATGAGCATGATGAGATTGTCCTTTTGTTGACTTGTTCAATCACTGGGACATTTTCTGCAGGCATGAAAAAAATAAATACAGTAATAATGTCTCATTTTATCATTGATTGGCACGTTATGGCCTTTTTGAAAAACAGAATGAACATTAATCAATTACTCTATTATCTTTTGCATGTAGACCATCAAAGGACACCAAGGTGCTGGATTAATATCTAATAAAGAACTACATTACAATCCTTTGATTACTGATTAATAACATTTTTGGATGGTTTTGTGATAATTATGAAAGTGATTATAATCTAAATGTTACTAACCTTTTTTCTGCTTGTAACAACTTTAAATCCAATAAGCCCATACTGCAAGGCTAATGAGAAACCAACCTTGCAGAAATGGATGAGAGTTGAGCTTCCAGATATCAGGCATAAATGCAAAACAAAACAGCAGGTAAGAGAATCTAATGGTGGAGTTTATTTAAATAAGGGTAATACGAATAACTGGATCCACTAACATTTGTAAGAGCTTTAAATCAGCTCTGGTTCATAGGCGTGAGAGGTACAAACCCCACTTTGGGATAGAACGGTGCATCAATCTTTGTGGATATTGGTACTCATAGAAATATGTACTAGAGGCAACAGAAGATAAAAGCAATAAAGTAAATCAGAAGACACAGGCTGCCACCAGCTAGTAAAGTGAATAATTATTATGTTTGTATCTCATAAAACAGTTAAGTTTTGGTTGTAAAAGACCGAAATCATGTAAATCCAAATATTAAAGTCTTATACAAGCATACTATTAGTGACACACGTGAAGTAATGATGTAATCCATCCACAATTACTAAAGCACAGTCATATAACTCCGTGCGATCATGTGACTATATTCTGCACTATACACAGAAAGTAAAGTTTCACAGGTAAATCATTTCAGAATCACGTGGTAGCAACATAACGACATCTAATAACTTAACTTGCACATATTATAAAATATTAACACTTAGGCCCATAAAACAAAGAATGTGTAAGGGTTACTTGAAATGCCAAATCTTAAGGATGCATATCAAACATGGTTACAGAAGGCAGTAGTGTAAATGCAGAGGTTAAATGTAGGTCTACGTAGATCAGTCATATATAATCAAAACAGAGCACCATAACAACAACAGCTCACCATAAAGGTAACAGGTGTATGCAATCAAGATCAAGACAGCCAAGAAAAAAAAATGGAAAAAAATTCCTAAATTCTAATTAATTTATTTTTCAACGCTCTTCCTAACCCACGTACAGGCCAGAGTTTCATAAAATTTTGCACTCAGAGAGGTGAGAACATCAATGGCACAGGTAGTTTTTCTTTTTTTGAGACGACTATGTACGAAGTAGCTATTCCCTCAAATCTTGGCTTGCTTGAAAGCGCACGTTGGTCTTAAAAGAATCCCTCAATGCACTGCACCTAGAGAAATACCAGCAACCCCTAAGTCGCATAGGTCTATGAAGGCTGTAACGTCCACATTAACATTTTGGCCTCATATACAGTTGCAAGAAAAAGTATGTGAACCCTTTGGAATGATATGCACAAATTGGTCATAAAATGTGATCTGATCATCATCTAAGTCACAACAATAGACAATCACAGTCTGCTTAAACTAATAACACACAAAGAATGAAATGTTGCCACGTTTTTATTGAACACACCATGTAAACATTCACAGTGCAGGTGGAAAAAGTATGTGAACCCTTAGACTAATTACATCTCTAAGAGCTAATTGGAGTGAGATGTCAGCCAACTGGATGAGATTGGAGGTGTTGGTTACAGCTGCCCTGCCCTATTAAAAAAACACACACCAGTTCTGGGTTTGCTTTTCACAAGAAGCATTGCCTGATGTGAATGATGCCTCGCACAAAAGAGCTCTCAGAAGGCCTACGATTAAGAATTGTTGACTGGCATAAAGCTGGAGAGGGTTATAAAAGTATCTCCAAAAGCCTTGCTGTTCATCAGGCCACGGTAAGACAAATTGTCTATAAATGGAGAAAGTTCTCTCCCTAGGAGTGGCCGTCCTGTAAAGATGACTGCAAGAGCACAGTGCAGACTGTTCAATGAGGTGAAGAAGAATCCTAGAGTGTCAGCTAAAGACCTAAAAAATAAATGCTAACACCCCTGTTAGCGAATCTACAATACGTAAAACACTAAACAAGAATGGATTTCATGGGAGGATACCACAGAGGAAGCCACTGCTGTCCAAACAAAACATTGCTGCACGTTTACAGTTTGCACAAGAGCACATGGATGTTCCACAGCAGTACTGGCAAAATATTCTGTGGACAGATGAAACCAAAGTTGAGTTGTTTGGAAGAAACACACAACACTATGTGTGGCAAAAAAAAGGCACAGCACACCAACATCAAAACCTCATCCCAACTGTGAAGTATGGTGGTGGGGGCATCATGGTTTGGGGCTGCTTTGCTGCGTCAGGGCCTGGACGGATTGCTATCATCGAAGGAAAAATGAATTCCCAAGTTTATCAAGACATTTTGCAGGAGAACTTAAGGCCATCTGTCTACCAGCTGAAGCTCAACAGAAGATGGGTGTTGCAACAGGACAATGACCCAAAGCATAGAAGTAAATCAACAACAGAATGGCTTAAACAGGAGAAAATACGCCTTCTGAAGTGGCCCAGTCAGAGTCCTGACCTCAACCCGATTGAGTTGCTGTGGCATGACCTTAAGAAAGCGATTCACACCAGACATCCCAAGAATATTGCTGAACTGAAACAGTTCTGTAAAGAGGAATGGTCAAGAATTACTCCTGACCGTTCTGCACGTCTGATCTGCAACTACAGGAAATGTTTGGTTGATGTTATTGCTGCCAAAGGAGGTTCAACCAGTTATTAAATCCAAGGGTTCACATACTTTTTCCACGTGCACTGTGAATGTTTACATGGTGTGTTCAATAAAAACATGGCAACATTTCATTCTTTGTGTGTTATTAGTTTAAGCAGACTGTGATTGACTATTGTTGTGACTTAGATGATGATCAGATCACATTTTATGACCAATTTGTGCAGAAATCCACATCATTCCAAAGGGTTCACATACTTTTTCTTGCAACTGTAATTCACACATTCTTGGCATTTAAATTCTAGACTGCCATGATAAGTGGCACCATTTAGATTTGCTAATAACTCCCCAGTAAATAACAAGCAAGCTTCTGGCAGTTCCCAATAAGTGTTTTTTAAAGAATTCTTTATTTTCAAGGTTTCAACTGTAAACGTGGGGTACAGAATAAAGAAAAAGGGGGGGTACAAGTGCAATCCGTATAATCGGGTGGGTTACAGCTTGACGTTACAGGATTAGGGGTAAAGAGATGGATACCGTTGTGGTTGGCGTGTCGGTTGTCGTTGGTAGTTGTTTCATGCGCTGGCGTTGGTTGTTGGTTTCAGGGATGTCAAGTGGATGGGCTGTGAGTCAGTGGTCCTTTGTATGGGTTGGTGCTTTGTACGTCTGGGGGGTTTGCATAGGCGGGTAAGGGAGGTCGAGGAAGGGGGGTTGCGTTGCCGTTTGTGGATCTCTGTGGTCTTGATGCGGCCTGTTCCTCACGGCTTGGTGTAGGGTTGGTCGCGGTGGGTGGGCTTTGAGCTGTCAGAGTCCGTGGTCTGTGGTGGGCGCTCCGGGTCGGGAGCCTGCCCGGGGAGGTGAGGGTTCTGTGGTGAGGGTTAGGGAGGAGGGAGCGTACGGATGTTGGCCCTTCATGGGTTTTTGGTGGTGAGGGGTCGTATTGTGGGGGGGCCGTGATGCCGTTGTTTCCAATTGAGTCACCTGTTGTGTGAGGTGGGGGTTGAGATGTCGATTTAAGCTGGGGATAATATCGATTTTCCAGTTGCCAGTAGTCTGGCGAGGGCTTTTGGAGGGTTTGGGGATTATGGAATGTCTGTGAGGCGATATCTGAGAGGGGACCTGGGGGAGGAGAGCGGGACGGCGATTTTCAGGATTTGGGGGGGATTTAGGGGTGGGTTAGTTTATATATGACCCAGGGGTCCCATATTTTGTTGTGGTGGTGGGTCGTATCATGAAGCAGGGCCGAGAGATTGTCCATCTCCCTTGTTCCTCTATTTTCTTGATAGTCGTGTCCAGGGTGGGAATGTGTTTGTTGCCCCATTGTTCTGCGATTGTGCGTCGCGTGGCCAAGGCAATTTTGGCGAGTAATTTGTTTTGTGCTCTAAATAGGGGGGTATGGGGTTTGGATAGTAGCCAAATCCACGGGTCTAGTGGGATCTCCGTGTGGAGGAGAGCTGATGTTAGGTCCGCCACCTTTGTCCAGAGTTGTGTTATGTGTGGGCAGTGCCACCAGGCGTGAATGTAGGTGCCCTGCGACCCGCAGCCTTTCCAGCAGTCGTCTGTGGTCAAGCATTTCATTTGCTTCAACCGCAGGGGCGTCAGGTACCACCTTAGGAGTGTTTTATAGGCCTATTCTCTGTGGTTAACGCATATGGTAAGGGAAGCGGTGGCCTCCCATATTGCCGACCAGTCTGACGGATCTGTGGGGGGCCAATGTCCCTTTCCCACGCTTTGGTGTATGCGAGTGCTTCTGTCGGGGAGGCGGAGTTCAGTTGGAGGTAAATGAAGGAGATTTGGCCTTTGCGTATCGGAGAGTGTATGCAGTCTTTTTCGAATTGGGTCAGAGTGGTGGTGGCCGTGGAAGAGTGGAGGTGGTGTTGGAGGAAGCTGCGGATCTGTAGGTAGCGGAAGTGGTCAAAGGTGGTCAGTGGTGTGTGCCCAGGTAAGTCTGAGAATTGGATCAGTCGATTGGATTGGAAAAAATGGTAGAAGCGGAAGAGCTCGTTGTCTTCGAAATGTGCGAAGTCTCTGGGATTCATCCCGGGGGGGAATTGTTTGTTTTGTAGGATTGGGGTTAGGGGGAGTTAACCAGTTGGGTTTTCTGTATGGTCTTATCCCACACCTGAAAAGAGGTACTGGGGACGTTTGTGGAATGGTGGGTCTGGATCGTTCGGGGACCCAGAAGAGTAGTGAGGGGTGGTCCCTTCCCAACAGGTCGTGTTCGAGATCTACCCATAGCTTTAATCCTGGGGGGGCGTGTAAGTGTTGTATTTGTGTCAGTTGGGCCGCCTGGAAATAGTGTAGGAAGTTGGGGAGTCCCAGTCCTCCTGTTTTCGTGGTTTTGTACACCAATAAGTGTTTTTTACACCCTGTTTTTGTATTTTATCAAAATACCTTAACCCCTTAAGGACAAATGATGGAAATCTTCCGTCACAATTCCCTTTTATTCCAGAAGTTGTGTCCTTAAGGGGTTAAAGTGGAAGACGTCTGTCTAAAACAAAGAATGCAATTCAGGGGAAGAGAGTCTGTTAGAGAAAAGCCAAACAGGGTAAGAGATGTCCTGCTGGAAAGCCAATACAAGGGTGACACTAACTACAGTTGTAACAGAACAGGAACAGTTCAGGAGCACAAAAAGAAATTGCCACCTACACTTAAAAGGTAGAGGGAAGTGTTTCTAATTCATTAAAAGTGAGCTTGTCCTGCTGTTTTTGTAAGAGAGAATCTAAGTTCTCATATCCTGCTAGTCCTCACAATTAATGGATTTGTACTTAAAATAAGCACATCATTTAATTAGTTCTTGCACTTCTGTCCAGGTGATGAAGGTGAAGATATGGGATGACAACTTGTAATATGAATCACAAAGAGGAATGGGCAGGTTTATTGAATAACTGGTTCTGACACGGTTCATAAAATAATGAGGTTTTCCAATATTCTAATTATTTTCACCCGCATTATATGGGAGTCTTAAAGCATTTACAAACTGGCTAACAATAAAACAAACTGTATTTTTAATGACAAACTGGCATACTAGTGAATGGATTTGAGAGATTGACAAACCATTTACAACAGAGGCTAAATAAAAGCAACAAAAGTAAACACTGTGTTCAAACAATATAGTAAACAAAGTAGTATCTAGAAATTATCCATGCTCTCTGACATTCAAGCCTACTGTAGGATCTTGGTATGTTTAAATTCAAAAGAACTATAATTATAGTGTAACCATATTATTACTCAATTATTTTGGAGAGAATATTGCTCTTCTAGTGTTAATGCAACCTTAATGCAAAAGCTTGCAATATCTCCCAGTTCAAAACCATAGAGAGAAGCCGTTTTTGTCTTTCCTGTAAAGGACCACTATAGTGCCAGGAAAACATACTATAGTGCCCTGAGGGTGCCCCCACCCTCAGGGTCCCCCCTCCCGCCCGGCTCTGGAAAGGGGAAAAGGGGTAAATCTTACCTTTTTACAGCACTGGGCCGGGAGCTCTCTGCCTCCGATCCTCCCCGTCGGCTGAATACGCACGTGCGGCAAGAGCCGGACGCATAGGAAAGCATTATCAATGCTTTCCTATGGACGCTTGCGTGCTCTCACTGTGATTTTCACATTTCTCTGAAACTGCTATGTTTATAAAAAAATGGGTTAACCCTAGTTGGACCAGGCACCCAGACCACTTCATTAAGCTGAAGTGGTCTGGGTGCCTAGAGTGGTCCTTTAACCTCATCTTGATGTAGGAAGTAGTACAATGTGCATCTTCACACCACAATGACGGTCAGCTTCTGGAACAAGTCAGGATGGGGTTATTGCTGTTTAATTTAGCTGTATAGAATGATGGGTATCTACACTTGAAAAAGACAAAGGTGTAACAGCTTGTGGTGAATGGACTCAATAAGCAGGAGACTGCACAAAGAAATGTCTCTTTAAGAGGAAAAAGTCTATTTATTCTAAATACGTCAAACAGGTGGAGAAATCCAACTGCAAGGTCAAGTAGGCAAGAGGTCGTTCCAGGCGGTGTAGGTTCAAAGTCAAAGACAGGCAGTGGTCGGTACACGGATAGGAATAAACTTGTAGACAATACTGTGTATGACTGGTAACGCTTTAAGAGCACACAAGACAGCGGAGCAGTGAGCTCTGGGGGAGACATGGTTTATACAGGGGAAAAGTAGCACTCCCATTGAGGTGCAGTCTGGAGGCGACTTCATTCACTTTGCATATGTTCACCCCTCCACAAGTGTGCGCACTATCTGCTGACCCCCCTGTACTGCCAGCGGCTACTCCAGGGTTTTGGCTGTTTTCCTGTGGAGATCTGTTGAACAAAAGACGACAGGATACTGTAGGACGCCACATTAGTCTCCAAGTGGAAAGCCAAATAAAGGAGAAGCCTGCGGCCTGGTGAGTAGTCACGGCATGCACCTTACTCCCGGGTGCACCATGACACAAGGTTTCTACTCCCCGTCACTTCTTTGGGATTTACACCATTGAAAAAAACATGCACCTACAACTTACATTAACCACTTTTTTCATGAGATCTTGTTAAAGATTTAGCAAATTTCACAATATTACAGTTTAAACAAGCCAAACATTAAATATGAAGGAGCAATATAAACATTGTTTCAAACCATTTCTAGTTTGTTTTTGTTCCCTCTCTGTAGAATAAATTTGTAGGAATTAAAACGGAGACTTCAGACACTCAACCCTGCACCTGCATGAAGTCAGAAGCACATTTAGATTGCGTAACTGGTGTCATAATAGCCTGGAAAAATATTGTTACATGTAAAGTAACCAAACATCATGGACAAAAATCAGCATAATGATAAATGATTTGCACGTTTTTAACAAATTAAAATATTTTCATGGTGTCTTAACCCTATCTTCTTGTAGCAATATCCCTCTGAGAGATGGGACCTGGACGTGTTAAAAAAAATCATGAGAATGAAGAAAGTTTTCAAAATTATTTTGCACCTTGTAATGAGTTCAGAAAACATAATATTTAATATTTATATGTGTGATTGATATACATTTGAAATATTTAACAAAAAGCAAAAAACACTTCAGGGCCCCTTTTACAGTCACTAAAAGCCAAAAAAACAATGTTGCAATTTGTTTTGCAGTAACATAGATATAGCATTTACAATTCAATATGTAGATTGTATTCCGCTTCTTCATGTATCAGCTAAATTCATGACAACTTGAAAATACATATTACTCTTCGAGATAACAGATGCTCACAAAATGTGAATTCACTGAGCACTCATTTAAAGGAACTTGGTTTAAAACCCATTCAGTAGTGCATGAACTGTGATTTATTAGCAAATTATCAGGATTACAGGTGATTGCTAATGTAATGCAGGGGTAGGCAACATATGGTAATCCAGATGTTGATTACATCTCCCCTGATGCTTTACCAGCATTATGTGAGATTTAGTCCAAAACATCTGCAATGCCGAAGGTTGTTAACTGTAAAGATAGCATGGGGAGGCAGTCGTCAAAAACGTCCATCTTGTTTCAGCTTTAAAGTAGACGTATATAATGCTTGAGAAATAGTATTTTATTAATACATTATAGGCGGATTTGATTCAGTGAATAGTGTACTTTGTTATAACCAAGTACCAACAATGTATTACTGTGATATCAGCTCACTTGATGCTTCAAGATGCCATGTTTTGCCAACAACGTGCAGAGAATTTACAGCGAAAATGTTTTTATGCTGAACTGTTTGAGAATTCTGATTGCTTCTATGTATTCATTAGAGATCATCTTTGGAAAGACTTTTTGTTATTTTTTTTTCTTCAGACTTAGCTCCCCTCCTCCCCCACCCCCAGCTGTTTAGGACAGGAAACACTTTACAAATATACCCTCCTTACCTGGTATCATCAGTCTTTTTGCCTTTCCTCTTGGCTGTGGACATGGTTTCAGGGAAACTGCATTACCTTCACTGTTTTAGTTTACCTCTCCTTAGGTTCTTGCCCAGGAGAGCTCAGCCTCCCTCTCCTGGAAATCATTGGGCCCTCTACTTATGAGGCATGGTGATACTCCTAACCGCTGTGATCTTTTAATGTAGTGGTACATGTGTGATATATACTTACTATTTGAATAAATATCCACAGCGATCTTTTATGTAGCGGTACTATAAAGGGGTATATATTATGATGGCAAACTATATCCGCTGTAAATCTATGGGTAACAGTTTTTATGTGCGACACATGCATTAAACATTCAGCCTCTTGTGGCTGTGATCCTATGGGTAGCGGTGCATGGCGTATACACATTCTTCAACTAAGATAAATCTGCTGTGATCCTCTGGGTAGTGGTAAAACCGCAGAGTACACATATATAGAATTGAATGGCATCCACAGTGATCCTTATGGTAGCGGTAAGTTATTGGTACCTGCAAATATATGGAAGCATATAAGCCACTTGCCAGCTGGGAAGTGTAATGGCACCCCCAGGAATAAAAGGGTTAAACCACCGTTTAGAAGATCTTCCCCTTCCAGAGACACAGGCTACTGTAGACACCAATCCACCGAACCGGAGAAGCATGTGAATGCCGTAAACAGCTGAACCGGAACCATACGAATGCTGTAAACATTGTTGAATGGGTAAGGCAGTGGCTGAGTAACAGGCAACAGAGGGTTGTAGTTAATGGAATATATTCAAAGCTTGGACTTGTCACCAGTGGGGTACCTCAGGGATCTGTACTTGGACCCATTCTCTTTAATATTTTTATTAGTGATATTGCAGAAGGTCTTGATGGTAAGGTATGTCTTTTTGCTGATGATACTAAGATATGTAACAGGGTTGATGTTCCAGGAGGGATAAGCCAAATGGCAAATGATTTAGGTAAACTAGAAAAATGGTCAGAATTGTGGCAACTGACATTTAATGTGGATAAGTGCAAGATAATGCATCTTGGACGTAAAAACCCAAGGGCAGAGTACAGAATATTTGATAGAGTCCTAACCTCAACATATGAGGAAAGGGATTTAGGGGTGATTATTTCTGATGACTTAAAGGTAGGCAGACAATGTAATAGAGCAGCAGGAAATGCTAGCAGAATGCTTGGTTGTATAGGGAGAGGTATTAGCAGTAGAAAGAGGGAAGTGCTCATGCCATTGTACAGAACACTGGTGAGACCTCACTTGGAGTATTGTACACAGTATTGGAGACCGTATCTTCAGAAGGATATTGATACCTTAGAGAGGGTTCAGAGAAGGGCTACTAAACTGGTTCATGGATTGCGGGATAAAACTTACCAGGAAAGGTTAAAGGATCTTAACATGTATAGCTTGGAGGAAAGACGAGACAGGGGGGATATGATAGAAACATTTAAATATATAAAGGGAATCAACACAGTAAAGGAGGAGACTATATTTAAAAGAAGAAAAACTACCACAACAAGAGGACATAGTCTTAAATTAGAGGGACAAAGGTTTAAAAATAATATCAGGAAGTATTACTTTACTGAGAGGGTAGTGGATGCATGGAATAGCCTTCCAGCTGAAGTGGTAGAGGTTAACACAGTAAAGGAGTTTAAGCATGCATGGGATAGGCATAAGGCTATCCTAACTATAAGATAAGGCTAGGGACTAATGAAAGTTTTTAGAAAATTGGGCAGACTAGATGGGCCGAATGGTTCTTATCTGCCGTCACATTCTATGTTTCTATGTTTCTATGTTTCTATGTTTCTATGTTTCTATGTTAAACAGCCGAACAGATGAAACCATACGAATAGGTTTACACTCCTAGCAGTCGAACTGGAACAGCATACAATAAATCCCCCCAAGAAAGAGACAAGGCTCCGTTTTGAGGGTCAAGCAGGAACAGACAGAGCTGTGGGTTTATTGTTCTTATATACACATTCTTACACATTAGTACCACCCACAGGGTTTTGGAAAAGTAGGGTCACTTAACTTTTTTAAAGAGTAGAAAAAGAGGGAAGAGGAATGTCATGAAATTTATATTTTACATCTGTTGCACCTTGCACAGTCAATCTTTAAACATTGTCCTTTCTTTAGATATTATACTCATTTCCATCTTTAGCTGATATACCAGTTCTTTAACTAAATCCCAGCATGGCAGTTTAATAGATTTCCAATTTCTTGCCACCATTAAAATATGTATAATTAGTATAGAAAATTGCCCATAATTTTGGTGTATATTCAAATGCAGCAAAAAGATGCCTGGAATTGGGTCTATCTTAATATTAGTCAGCACCTTTATCTTACAAGCAATCATGCTCCAAAAGAGAAAAATTGGCTCACATTCCCACCAGATGTGCAACATCCCACCCCTATGCGCATCACATCTCCAACATCTATCCGAAGTATTTAAATACATTTTTGCTAATCTACTTGGGGTTAAATACCATCTATTCATTATCTTACACTGAACTTCAACTAAACTGAGGCAATGTGTATTCTTTGAAACAATAGCTATTGATCTTTTCCATTCTTCATAACTTATGCTCGTGTGTATATCCACTTTCCATTTATTTATTATAGAACAGATAATAGTTTCAGGTTCTATTTCATATAGATCGAGGCATCTTGATAAAAAAATTTTACAAATATTTTAATTTTAATCTTTGAGTAAGTGATCATTAAGGTAATCCTTTACTCATATATGTAAAGATCTCTTTGCTCTCAATGTTATATTTCGCACTTAGAGCATTAAAATCCTTAATTTTTCCATTCTCTACTATGTTATCAATTTTCTTTATCCCAAGATTAATCCATTTCTGTATACTTAAATCCTTCAAATTGCTATTTAGTTGACTTAAATGAAGACTAGTAATAATTTTATCTTGTACCTCTAGGTCCTTTCTAAGCTTGTTCCATATGGGTATTACATTATCTAAAATTAGACTGTTAGACTCGAGCCTGTGCTTATATTTGTATTTGCTATTCGTTTTCCAAAATAAGGTGCTCAATTTATATCCGGAGTATAATGAAAACTCTCTTATAATATCCATTACCTTTTCCAAAGATATCAGAGTGAGTATCACGTCATCCGCATATATTGTAAGTTTTATTGACTCTCCCATAACCTCTTCCCTTTTAATAGACTTTATATCTCTTATTTTACTCACTAATGTTTCTGTCATTAAAAATAATAAAGGAGAGAGTGGACATCCCTGCCTTGTGCCATTCATCAATTGAAACCAATCTGAAAAAAGCCACTGCCTACTACTCTGGCCGTTGGATATGTGTACAGGGCCATTATAGCCCTAATAATATTACCCTGTAATCCAAATCCATATAATACATTCTCAAGAAAGTCCCACCTTACTCTGTCAAACGCCTTCTCGGCATCTAATGACAGAGCAAGGAGGGACAAATTTATTGCTGCCAAATCTGCCACATCTATCAATCTCCTTATATTAGATATTGGTGACCTGCTTGCTATAAATCCCACTTGATCTGGTGAATAATTGTAGGTATAATCCTAGCTATCCTAGACGCTATAACTGACGAGTAGATTACTATATTGCTACTTCGCAACGAAATGGGTCTATAATTTGTTATTAATTCAGGATTTTTTTTTAAATTTGTTTTGGATTTGGCACTGGGTGAGAATTCAACATCTCTTTAGGAATATCCTCAAAATTCATAAAATAATTTAACAAATCTGTAAGTGTACGATAAAAAATATGTGGACACTAAGTGTACAAAATGCCACAAAAATCCACACACCACTCTCTTAATTCCAAAACAGTGAATACAATACTTGTGAATACAGGGATATATACTGGTAGCGTTCCGTGTACTTGGACCCTATAATCACATAAAACAGTACATAGTGTAAACTGTATATGGAAATAACAATAATAAAAATGTATAATGGATCCACTCACGAATTTTAGAGCCGTGCCAGGCTCTATGTTGAATGCCCAAGGGTGCCTATGCAGGCTAAGTGCAGAGTCTTCACAATACTCCTCAAGGCAGAAGAGACAGCAAGGATGGTATAAAAATGAATAAATTTATTAAATAAAAATTATAAAAACAACTAAGCAAGTTGTATAAAAAGTGCAAATAATCAATATAATGTATGCAGACGCGTTTCGACTCGATCAGAGTCTTCCTCAGTGCATAAGAAAGTCCATCCGGCTGATTCTCTTTAAATGTACCGCTCATCTGGCTGCCGGTCACATGGGCGGAAGTTCGGCTTGCCGGCGTCTGACGTCACTTCCGGTTCTTTCGGCGCTCATTTCGTCGGCTTCCCTCTTCACAAAGAGTTTGCCCAATTGAAGCATCGGCTTCCATTGTACATATGGGCAACTCTAAAAAACTTACAGACAATAAGGATGTAGATATACAAAGTCTATATGGACTATAATGGTATAGTATAAAATATCAAAAGTATTATAGCTATGGCCCATATACTAAGATTAGGGTATGTAAGGAAAACTAAAGGAATATGCAAAAATGAGGCAAATCATAAAAATAAAATAAGATCAAATAAAAAGGAAAAAAATATAAAAATAAAATAAAAATAAATATAAAAATAAAAAAGGAAAAAATAATAATAACTATAAAAAATGAACCAACTCAAAATCTAAATTTAGGCCTTTGGGGGATAAGGTGTCAAGCTCAAAGATCCACCTGCTCTCAATTTTACAGAGTTCCTTAAAGTTGTCCTCACCTCTCCAATCCTTTTTCTTCTGGGCCACAGCAATAAAACTGACAAGTGAAGGATCACTATTGTGATATTGTGCAAAATGTGCAGAGACACTGTGTTTTGCATAGCCTCTTTGTATATTACCCAAATGTTCCATTATACGAGTTTTTAAAGTCCTTGTGGTCATTCCCACATATTGTAGACCACAAGGACACCAAAGAAGATATATCACATTGCTGGAATGACAAGTAAGAATTGAATTAATCTTATACTCTTTATGTGATACATGAGACATAAAACTGGTACAAGTGTCTTTTTTAAATTTTGTTTTCTTGCAGGCTGTGCACATTTTGCACGGATAGAAACCAAACTTCTGATTAAAAATATTCATATTAGTGGCATTAGTTTTTATATGATTTTTAACTAAAAAAGTCTGAAGATTTTTTGTGCCTCTATATACAATTTTTGGTTTCTCACCGATGATACTCTGAAGACTATCATCAGTTTGCAGGATGTGCCAATACTTATTGATAATTGATTTTACATGGCCAGCATCACTGCTATAATCCAAGATCAAAAGGGGTTCATCAACTTGTTGTTTCGTGGTTTCTTTATTTCTATATGTTAGTAGGGACTCCCTATTTATTGATTTAGTCTCCTGTATTTGGCGATCCAAAACTGTCGGATCATATTTCTTCTCCACAAAAAATCGCTTCAAACGATCTGCCTGTTTATCATATTCTATAATGTCACTACAATTTTTAAAAATACGATTAAATTGACTTTTTGGTACATTGCGCAACCACGGGTCGTAATGGCAGCTCGTGGTGTCAATGTACCCATTTACGTCCACTGGTTTAAAAAAAGTTTTTGTACAAATATGGTTATTCATAACATAGATCTCCAAATCCAAGAATTGGACAGATGTCTGGCTGATTTGACTAGTTAAAACTATACTTCTATGGTTGTCATTGAGTTTATCTAAAAACAAGTCCAGGGAGGTGCTAGTGCCTTTCCAAATAAAGAAAATGTCATCGATATATCTGCGATAGAGGACCAGACCCGCTCCCATGTCGTCTCGACCTGGGAGAAAAGTATTTTCCCAGCGTGACATGAATAAGTTGGCATAACTGGGAGCGAATCTGGTCCCCATCGCAGTACCAACTAGTTGTAGAAAGAATAAGCCATCAAACCAAAAAAAATTATTGGTCAGTATAAGGCGGATACTGTCTATGATAAACTGAATCTGGTTCTCAACAAACCTATTACTCGAAGTCAGAAAGTGTCGAACAGCTTCACAACCCAATTCGTGCGAAATAATGGTATAAAGGCTGGACACATCGCATGTAACTAAATGGTAGTCATCCTCCCATTTAATGTGTTGTAAAATATTTATTAGCTGAGTAGAATCTCTCAAATACGTGGGTTGTGAGATTACCAAGGGTTGGAGTAGTCTATCTATATACTCAGATAATCTACTAAGTATAGACCCAATCCCGGATACTATAGGTCTTCCGGGAGGATTTTTTATATCCTTATGGATTTTTGGGAGTATATAGAAGACTGGTATCCGGCTTACGGCTATATTTAAATACTTATACTCATGTTTGTTGAGGATACCGTCTTCCATGCCTTTACTTAATAATGACATGTATTTTTTCTTTATATCTGATGTGGGATCGGCCTTTAACTGAACATAGGTGGAGGCATCGTTCAGCTGTCTATAGACTTGCGTCATATAGTCCGCAACATTCAGCACAACGATGCCCCCACCCTTATCAGCTGGCTTAATGACTATGTTGTGATCTAGTTGGAGATCCTTAAGGGCTTTAATTTGTGTATAATTAAGATTGCCTTTTTTCTTTTTCTTATTATTTATTTGTCTTACATCTTTCATCACCAACTTTTCAAAGACCTTCATTTCACCACTAATGTGATTTTTTGGAAAAAAGTGGGATTTGTCTTTTAAGTTGGTGTGAACAAAAGTGTCACAAATGGCTCCCTCTTGTTCACTAGTAGAAAATTTGTTAAAATGTTTTTTAAGACAGAGTTTGCGGATAAATTTATGCATGTCTACAAATGTGTTAAAAGGTTTATTGTTGCTAGTAGGTGCGAATTTTAGGCCCTTATTAAGAACCTCCAATTCTTGATTAGTAAGGACTTTATCTGAAAGATTGAAGATACCTAGTGGTGGTTTCTTCCTCTTTTTTTCAAGGTCCAGGCATCTTCCTGCACGGCATCCCCTTCTCCCTGAGCCCAAGGTCTTTTGGACCTCTGGGGACGGGGAGATGCGTCCTGTCCTAAAAAAGGGCGTGATGAAGGTTTGGAGATTTCGGCATAAGACTTGGTTTGGTTTGTGACAGTCTGATTTTTTTCTTCCATCAACGGTCTAAACCTATTGCCATAGTTGGAAGTGTGTTGCTGGTTGCGTATAGGGAGTTGTATTTGATTGGGTCCACTACATATAGCCGAATTCTGAGAAGTAGACCTCATTTGTTCATGAGTATGGAATTTTTTATTATTATTATTATACCTATTGTTGTTATTTCCATTATAATTCCTATGCATATACATGGAGTTAGAGTTACCGGAATGGTTTCTGTTATATTTAGCAAATGAACGAACTCTATCGTAAGCATAATCATGCTTGTCCCTAATATATTTGCTTTTTTTAACAGAGATGACCTCTTCCTCCTGTTTATCAACATTTTCTTGAACCCTTTTTAGGGAAATAGACATTTCTTCAATTTGTGACATAGGTTGCAATTTATCTTTAATCTCATTAATCTCCCTATCTAGTTTAACAAGGTTACGCTTTCTTTGTTGGACGATGATGGACATCATGTGAGCAGAAAAGGATTCTAAAGCAGAATTCCATATCTCCATGAAACCATCATCGTCCTGATCAAAGGTGGGTTTTTTGAAAAACCTTAAGCCCCTAGGGGTGATATGCTCTGTCAAGTATTTTTCCATGGTGAAAATCTCCCATTTAATTTTTGTTTCTTTAATCAATAACTTTTGTAATGATTCACAAGTATAGTCAAAATCATATTCCCGAAACCTAATAGGTTCAGTTTCACAATTGAATTTCCTAGTTAGCTTATCTTGCCAATTGTTTCTGTTTTCGAATAATTCCATTTATAATGGATTGGAGCAGCCCACACTTGATTAGGGAATAGTATGAACAATAAAAGATAGTAAGTGGATGGCGCTTACACAATACAAAGACACACAAGTGGTGGTGGAAAAAGTGTTCCCCAACACCTCAAATACAAAGTATACGATAAAAAATATGTGGACACTAAGTGTACAAAATGCCACAAAAATCCACACACCACTCTCTTAATTCCAAAACAGTGAATACAATACTTGTGAATACAGGGATATATACTGGTAGCGTTCCGTGTACTTGGACCCTATAATCACATAAAACAGTACATAGTGTAAACTGTATATGGAAATAACAATAATAAAAATGTATAATGGATCCACTCACGAATTTTAGAGCCGTGCCAGGCTCTATGTTGAATGCCCAAGGGTGCCTATGCAGGCTAAGTGCAGAGTCTTCACAATACTCCTCAAGGCAGAAGAGACAGCAAGGATGGTATAAAAATGAATAAATATATTAAATAAAAATTATAAAAACAACTAAGCAAGTTGTATAAAAAGTGCAAATAATCAATATAATGTATGCAGACGCGTTTCGACTCGATCAGAGTCTTCCTCAGTGCATAAGAAAGTCCATCCGGCTGATTCTCTTTAAATGTACCGCTCATCTGGCTGCCGGTCACATGGGCGGAAGTTCGGCTTGCCGGCGTCTGACGTCACTTCCGGTTCTTTCGGCGCTCATTTCGTCGGCTTCCCTCTTCACAAAGAGTTTGCCCAATTGAAGCATCGGCTTCCATTGTACATATGGGCAACTCTAAAAAACTTACAGACAATAAGGATGTAGATATACAAAGTCTATATGGACTATAATGGTATAGTATAAAATATCAAAAGTATTATAGCTATGGCCCATATACTAAGATTAGGGTATGTAAGGAAAACTAAAGGAATATGCAAAAATGAGGCAAATCATAAAAATAAAATAAGATCAAATAAAAAGAAAAAAGGAAAAAAATATAAAAATAAAATAAAAATAAATATAAAAATAAAAAAGGAAAAAATAATAATAACTATAAAAAATGAACCAACTCAAAATCTAAATTTAGGCCTAAAATTCGCACCTACTAGCAACAATAAACCTTTTAACACATTTGTAGACATGCATAACTTTATCCGCAAACTCTGTCTTAAAAAACATTTTAACAAATTTTCTACTAGTGAACAAGAGGGAGCCATTTGTGACACTTTTGTTCACACCAACTTAAAAGATAAATCCCACTTTTTTCCAAAAAATCACATTAGTGGTGAAATGAAGGTCTTTGAAAAGTTGGTGATGAAAGATGTAAGACAAATAAATAATAAGAAAAAGAAAAAAGGCAATCTTAATTATACACAAATTAAAGCCCTTAAGGATCTCCAACTAGATCACAACATAGTCATTAAGCCAGCTGATAAGGGTGGGGGCATCGTTGTGCTGAATGTTGCGGACTATATGACGCAAGTCTATAGACAGCTGAACGATGCCTCCACCTATGTTCAGTTAAAGGCCGATCCCACATCAGATATAAAGAAAAAATACATGTCATTATTAAGTAAAGGCATGGAAGACGGTATCCTCAACAAACATGAGTATAAGTATTTAAATATAGCCGTAAGCCGGATACCAGTCTTCTATATACTCCCAAAAATCCATAAGGATATAAAAAATCCTCCCGGAAGACCTATAGTATCCGGGATTGGGTCTATACTTAGTAGATTATCTGAGAATATAGATAGACTACTCCAACCCTTGGTAATCTCACAACCCACGTATTTGAGAGATTCTACTCAGCTAATAAATATTTTACAACACATTAAATGGGAGGATGACTACCATTTAGTTACATGCGATGTGTCCAGCCTTTATACCATTATTTCGCACGAATTGGGTTGTGAAGCTGTTCGACACTTTCTGACTTCGAGTAATAGGTTTGTTGAGAACCAGATTCAGTTTATCATAGACAGTATCCGCCTTATACTGACCAATAATTTTTTTTGGTTTGATGGCTTATTCTTTCTACAACTAGTTGGTACTGCGATGGGGACCAGATTCGCTCCCAGTTATGCCAACTTATTCATGTCACGCTGGGAAAATACTTTTCTCCCAGGTCGAGACGACATGGGAGCGGGTCTGGTCCTCTATCGCAGATATATCGATGACATTTTCTTTATTTGGAAAGGCACTAGCACCTCCCTGGACTTGTTTTTAGATAAACTCAATGACAACCATAGAAGTATAGTTTTAACTAGTCAAATCAGCCAGACATCTGTCCAATTCTTGGATTTGGAGATCTATGTTATGAATAACCATATTTGTACAAAAACTTTTTTTAAACCAGTGGACGTAAATGGGTACATTGACACCACGAGCTGCCATTACGACCCGTGGTTGCGCAATGTACCAAAAAGTCAATTTAATCGTATTTTTAAAAATTGTAGTGACATTATAGAATATGATAAACAGGCAGATCGTTTGAAGCGATTTTTTGTGGAGAAGAAATATGATCCGACAGTTTTGGATCGCCAAATACAGGAGACTAAATCAATAAATAGGGAGTCCCTACTAACATATAGAAATAAAGAAACCACGAAACAACAAGTTGATGAACCCCTTTTGATCTTGGATTATAGCAGTGATGCTGGCCATGTAAAATCAATTATCAATAAGTATTGGCACATCCTGCAAACTGATGATAGTCTTCAGAGTATCATCGGTGAGAAACCAAAAATTGTATATAGAGGCACAAAAAATCTTCAGACTTTTTTAGTTAAAAATCATATAAAAACTAATGCCACTAATATGAATATTTTTAATCAGAAGTTTGGTTTCTATCCGTGCAAAATGTGCACAGCCTGCAAGAAAACAAAATTTAAAAAAGACACTTGTACCAGTTTTATGTCTCATGTATCACATAAAGAGTATAAGATTAATTCAATTCTTACTTGTCATTCCAGCAATGTGATATATCTTCTTTGGTGTCCTTGTGGTCTACAATATGTGGGAATGACCACAAGGACTTTAAAAACTCGTATAATGGAACATTTGGGTAATATACAAAGAGGCTATGCAAAACACAGTGTCTCTGCACATTTTGCACAATATCACAATAGTGATCCTTCACTTGTCAGTTTTATTGCTGTGGCCCAGAAGAAAAAGGATTGGAGAGGTGAGGACAACTTTAAGGAACTCTGTAAAATTGAGAGCAGGTGGATCTTTGAGCTTGACACCTTATCCCCCAAAGGCCTAAATTTAGATTTTGAGTTGGTTCATTTTTTATAGTTATTATTATTTTTTCCTTTTTTATTTTTATATTTATTTTTATTTTAATTTTATTTTTATATTTTTTTCCTTTTTTCTTTTTATTTGATCTTATTTCATTTTTATGATTTGCCTCATTTTTGCATATTCCTTTAGTTTTCCTTACATACCCTAATCTTAGTATATGGGCCATAGCTATAATACTTTTGATATTTTATACTATACCATTATAGTCCATATAGACTTTGTATATCTACATCCTTATTGTCTGTAAGTTTTTTAGAGTTGCCCATATGTACAATGGAAGCCGATGCTTCAATTGGGCAAACTCTTTGTGAAGAGGGAAGCCGACGAAATGAGCGCCGAAAGAACCGGAAGTGACGTCAGACGCCGGCAAGCCGAACTTCCGCCCATGTGACCGGCAGCCAGATGAGCGGTACATTTAAAGAGAATCAGCCGGATGGACTTTCTTATGCACTGAGGAAGACTCTGATCGAGTCGAAACGCGTCTGCATACATTATATTGATTATTTGCACTTTTTATACAACTTGCTTAGTTGTTTTTATATAATTTTTATTTAATAAATTTATTCATTTTTATACCATCCTTGCTGTCTCTTCTGCCTTGAGGAGTATTGTGAAGACTCTGCACTTAGCCTGCATAGGCACCCTTGGGCATTCAACATAGAGCCTGGCACGGCTCTAAAATTCATGAGTGGATCCATTATACATTTTTATTATTGTTATTTCCATATACAGTTTACACTATGTACTGTTTTATGTGATTATAGGGTCCAAGTACACGGAACGCTACCAGTATATATCCCTGTATTCACAAGTATTGTATTCACTGTTTTGGAATTAAGAGAGTGGTGTGTGGATTTTTGTGGCATTTTGTACACTTAGTGTCCACATATTTTTTATCGTATACTTTGTATTTGAGGTGTTGGGGAAAACTTTTTCCACCACCACTTGTGTGTCTTTGTATTGTGTAAGCGCCATCCACTTACTATCTTTTATTGTTCAAATCTGTAAGTGGTTCAACAATATTTTTCTCAAAAATTCAGAAGAAACTATTGCTGAAACCATCCGGCCCTGGTGCCTTCTTTGCTTTTAACTTTTTCAAAGCTGCACAAACGTCTGTTAATGAAATAGGCTCATTTAGTAGGGTCAGTTGTCCCTCTGATATCTTTGGAAGCTTAAGCTGTAAAAAAATTAAATCAGGCATCTTTATGACCCTCTCTATCTCCTGTAGATTGTAGAGTTCTATGTAGAACTCTTGGAATGTTTTACCTATTTTATTCGGTAGCAAGATCAATTCGTCTGCCTTTGTAATTTTAGAAATTATTTTTTTCATCTTTTTTATTAATCTGTTTGTAAGTAGTTTATCGGCTTTGTTCCCTTTATAGTACCAAATTCTTTTTAACCGTTCTAGGGCTAAATTAGATTTTTGAATGAAGATGGTGTTAATTATCTCTCTATTTTTTTTAGTTCTTCACTTGTTTCCTTCGTCAGGGTATTTTTATTCTTTTTTTCCCCAACGCATCATATTTAACATATAATTCTGCTAAATTCTGTATCTTCTTTTTTTCTTCCGTTCCTAATTTTATAAGTTGACTCCTCATTGTGCATTTAAATGCGCACCAAAGCCTTATTCATATTATTCACATTTTGTGAATTTTCTTTATTTTTTTTAAACAATTGTTGGTTCTATCTCCAGTAAGATTTAGTTTTATTAAAATTGTCCTTAATGACCATAATTCGTGCATTGTGGTCTGACCAGGGAATATTAATAATTATTATTATTCCATTTTTTTTTTAAACTTTATAGGAGCACTGTTTGGGGCATATATATTTACTATAGTAAATATTTGACTGTTAAGTTCGCATACTAATATATTAAATTTTTCTTCATTATCAGAATCTTGATAAATTAGTTTAAAGGCTACTTTTGACGATATTATAGTTGCTACACTTTTTTTTTTTTCTTTTTAGCATAGAGGATTTAAATATATAGGGAAATTCCTTAAGATTAAATCTGTCTTTATCCTTTGCTAACCAGTGTGTCTCTTGCATTCCACATATATGTATTGACTCTTTCCGTAAAATTTTTTACAAACCAAAAATCATTGTGCTCTCAGAATCATGGTTAACAACTAAAATACCAGACACCGCCATTGCAATACAGGGGTATTCATGTTTTAGCAAAGACAGAGCAAAGAGAGGAGGAGGCATTGTTATTTACGTTGACAATTCCATAAAGTTTACCCCTTTACAAAACCTTAATCCTCCTGCCACCTTTGATTTCCTTTCTGGCACAATTGAGATCCCGTGCAGTAAATCAATCATTGTTGCAGGAATCTACCGCCCACCTAGCTCCCTTGCGCATTCCCTTTCTGACATAGCCCATCTCCTTAGTGAAACCATAGCTCAAACCCAAAAAGTGAACTGTTGGTCTTTGGAGATTTTAATATTGATTGGCTGAATTCTCGCTGTTTAAGACTTTGCAGCTAACACAATTAATCTCCTCCCCAACTCGCATAAACATTAAAAGCCATAACCATACCCTGCTAGATTGGATTCTCTCCACTTCTCCTGATAGAATCCAGGAGGCTGGTGTTCTCCCAAACACTTTCAGTGATCACTGTTTAGTGTACTGCGTGTGCAAAATAAAGGCTATTAAATCCTCTCCCAAGGTTAAAATAACTAGGTCCTTCAAAAAATTTAATCTTGAATCCTTTCTAAATTACATCAAGAACCTCCCATGGCACAGATTAAACATTATCCCAGATCTAGACGGTGCTGTTGAATTCTTTCAGTCTGAACTCCTACAAATTTGGAATTTGCATGCCCCGCTGCGTAAGGTGAGGGTAAAAGGAGCACATATGAACTGGATCACAGCTGACCTCATCCAAATGCACCAGTTTCAGGATTCTTTGTGGTCAAAGTTCAAGCGTACTGGCTCTATGAATGATCACTGTGCATATAGACAATGGCGAAATATATGCACAAAACAGACAAAATTGGCCAAGGCCCAATATTTCTATGAAAATCTGAACAATAACATCTCAAACCCTAGAAACTTTTGGAAAGTCATAAATAAACTACAAACTTCTCCAATCCACTCCCAACCCTCCACTGTCAAAGTGGGTAACCAAACCCTGCAACTTTCCTTAGATGTAGCAAATGCCTTTAACAATTATTATGTCGGATGCTCTACTGCCCTGATAGCCAAGCTAATAAATGACACGCATCCTGAAACTACAAATGTGGATCAGGTCACACTAAATTTGCAAAGCCCCAATATAGACAAGTTTATTTTTAGACCTGTACCTGTTAGTGCCATTACAAAACACCTTTATAATCTAAAAATGAAAAACCAGTCCAGACTTGATCAAATCCCAGCAATGCTGTTGAAGCTCAGTGCGCCAGCAATTTCTTAACCCGTCACAACTCTAACGAATCCTTGGTGTCTGGATACGTACCCAAACTTTGGAAGACTGCAAGAGTAGTGCCTATCCATAAAAGTGGTGACACTACTTTGCTTTCTAACTATCGCACAATATCATTGCTCCCAGTATTGTCAAAAATCTTGAAAAAATACGTCCATACGTAACTATGTGAGTATTAACAAAAATTTAACTATCTGACCCTTGCTCAATCAGGTTTACGCCCAAATCACTCTACTACAACAGTCCTCTTTTTTTGACATCCAAACTGTATTGTAAAAATCTTAGAAAAATGTGTCCATACACAACTATGTGAGTACTACCAACAATTAAACTATCTGACCCCTGATCAATCGGGCTTTCGCCAGAATCACTCTACTACAACTGCCCTCTTAAAAGTTTGCAATGACATCCAAACTGGCATGGAACAAGGAGCCTTAACTGGAGCTATTTTCCTTGATTTTGCTAAGGCCTTTGACACAGTAGACCACGACATTCTACTGCACAAACTCAAAAACTCAGGCATTGGTGATCGTTCGCTAACCTGGTTTCGATCGTATGTATCGGATCACTCGCAATATGTGTCCATTTCTGACAGCGACTCCCTCCCTCTCCCAGTCACGTGTGGTGTTCCCCAAGGTTCCATTCTCAGCCCCCTACTATTTACATGATTTATAAATGATCTGACTACTGTCTGCAAATCCTCAAATGTACACATGTACGCAGATGACACAGAAATCTATGCGAGCAAATCCAACTTGAGGCTGTGCTCCAAGAACAGTTTACAGAGGTAGAAAAGTGGATCGCAAAAAACAAACTCTTCCTGAACACTGACAAAACTGTTACAATGATCTTTGGAACAGCACCTAAATTACACAATTCCCACCTATCCATCAAAACAAATTCAAATGGCACACTGACCGCAGTCCACTCTTTCAAATACTTGGGTATGATATTAGACCCCAATCTATCTTTTGGCCTGCACATAGAAAAGCTTGCATCTAAACTTTATCCAAAACTAGGTGCCCTGTACAGAAACAAATCCTGCCTAAGCCCTACAGTAAAGGAAAAGATTGTACAGCAAATGCTGATGCCAATCATTGATTATGGGGATGTAGTATATGCATCTGCATCGCAATCCCACATTAATAAACTCAACACATTGTATAACTCGTTCTGCCTATTTGTGCTACAATGTAATTACAGGACTCACCATTGTGACATGCTAAAAGAACTAAACTGGCTGTCGCTGGAATCCAGACGCACCCTTCATCTTTCCAGCCTTGCGTTTAAGAGCTTTTCTGGGAAACTCCCACCCTACCTGAACACAATGCTTTCCCCAGCTGTTCCCACTTCCTATAAGCTCCGATCTAGTACCAACACTTTACTTAGTCTACCTCAATACAAAAAGAAAGCGGCCCGATCCTCCTTCTCCTACAGAGCGCCGCAATTGTGGAACGACCTCCAGCACAATTTAAAATCTTCCCTAAGCCTAAAGTCCTTTAAGAGATCCCTCTCTACATACCTCAAAACAGAATGCACCTGTCATGGTTGATTATATATTTCTTACCTGTTCTATGTTAAATTTTGTATTTATTGTGTATTAATATTGTTTTTGTATTTTTTTGTACCCTAATGTAACAATGCAATGATTTGTGGACCCAGTACATACTTGAAAACGAGAGAAATCTCAATGTATCTTTCCTGGTAAAATATTTTATAAATAAATAAAATTGTGGATCTATTATTGATATCTCCGTACTTTCTTTTTAACTAATCTTCTGTGCTAAGGACTGTGACTTATCCTCACTATAAATCTCTATTTCATGTAAGTTTGCTCTTTTCTCCATTTATTCTTTATCTTGAGGTGAAAAATAGTTTGACAGACACTTTTCAACTTTCTGATCCAACTTCTTTTCTCTTCTGTTTCCCTGTTTGGGATCACTTTTCTTGGTTGCCATTACAACAAACTCATGTGCGTCTCACACAAAGCAAAAAAAAATAAATATATTTTCTTTCTTCTCTCTTTCTTGATCTCCAGCATAATTGCAATGTCCAACGGATGCTTATAAAATTGGCTGCCCTTAGATTTATTTTTATATGGCTTCCTTCATTTTTCATATATTCTAATACCAACTTGTATCAAGCAATTTCCCAGTAGACTGTATTACTTCATTAGCAGCTCACACTGTCTGGACTATTATAATATATTATATAGATTCCAATTAAACTTTTATGTAGCATAAGGTATCACGGTTTTGAACTCTTCGCCCTTAATGGGCTGTATAAACCTTCAGTTACCTGCTTTGTTTAATTCGGGCTGTTACCATAGACAGATGCAGCATATGAAGATTATATCTTGGCTCTTTTGTGTAGTATTTATAGATCTATATACTTGCATTTTCATTTGAATGCGCTTTTAGACTAATTTCTCCCACTCTGTGTGGTATAATACTGAGCGACAAAATTGTAGTGTCCACCGGTGTATTTCCAATTTTATGTAGGGGCTACTGGAAGCGTCCCCAGGTCTGCCCTGAGAAAACTTGACCTTAGATCAGGCAATTTTTCGGTAGTCAGTATTATTTCCTTATCGGCTCACGCAGTCTGGACTATTGTGATATATTATCTAGATTGTAATTAATTTTTTTTTTTATCAGGGATCACGATTTTTGAAGGATGCTCCCAGCCGAACCAACAGATGAAACACATGGGAACAGTGCAACAAACGAAGGGAATCAAAAAAAATATGGACAATAGTCATTTGTGCACAATCTCCAGTTTTGTCACTGGGCACAAATAGTGTTTTCAAATGCCATATATCCCAAGGCCATAGTCAGAAGGTAGGAGGCGTGCAAGCAGCCCCCTCCAAGAACACGTGGCGAGGTCTGTTCCGCCACAGGGTTTTTCTCAAGCGGTGATCGGCACGCTTTTGCAGTCCAGGAGAAGATCTACTTCTTATCGCATTTGGACGGTGTTTGCTGATTGAGCCAAAGATAAAAATGTATCCTGTCTTTCTCCCACAGTATCCAAAATCTTGGAATTTCTGCAGAATGGCCTGGATTGAGGGCTAAGCCCAAGTTCCCTGCGTGTGCAAGTTTCAGCATTATCTGCTCTTACGGGTTCCAGGTGGGCTCTGGATAGCACGGTGGCCCGTTTTCTGACCGCAGTAAAGAAAGCAAGACCTTTGGTTAGGTCCCTGTCTCCCCCCTGGGACCTTCCTTTAGTTCTAAAGACGTTGTCTCTTCCTCCCTTAAAACCTCTTTCACATTCCACGGACCGGCTGCTTACTTTCAAAGTTCTCCTTCTTGTTGCTATTACTTCAGACAGGAGTCTGAAATTCAGGCCTTATCTCCTGTCCAACCCTGATCGAGTAGTTCTACGTACGAACCCAGAATTCCGTCCTAAAGTGATGTCAGAATTTTATTTTAATGAAGAGATAGTTCTTCCATCATTTTTTCAGTATCCCTCAAATCCTGAGGAAAAGAGATGGCATACATTAGATGTCTCCAGGTGTCTTTCTATTTATCTGCATAAGACGACTAGTTGGAGGTGGTCATCTAGTCTCTTTTTGAACTTTGCTGGGCTTTGTAGAGGCTTTGCTGCATCAAAATCTACTTTAAGCCGTTAGATTGTTACTAGCCATTTCTTCTGCATATCAGGCTCAAGAGACACAGGTCCTTTCGGGCTTAAAGGCTCATTCTACAAGGTCTCTCTCTACGACACTTCTACAGGGAGTGCAGAATTATTAGGCAAATGAGTATTTTGACCACATCATCCTCTTTATGCATGTTGTCTTACTCCAAGCTGTATAGGCTCGAAAGCCTACTACCAATTAAGCATATTAGGTGATGTGCATCTCTGTAATGAGAAGGGGTGTGGTCTAATGACATCAACACCCTATATCAGGTGTGCATAATTATTAGGCAACTTCCTTTCCTTTGGCAAAATGGGTCAAAAGAAGGACTTGACAGGCTCAGAAAAGTCAAAAATAGTGAGATATCTTGCAGAGGGATGCAGCACTCTTAAAATTGCAAAGCTTCTGAAGCGTGATCATCGAACAATCAAGCGTTTCATTCAAAATAGTCAACAGGGTCGCAAGAAGCGTGTGGAAAAACCAAGGCGCAAAATAACTGCCCATGAACTGAGAAAAGTCAAGCGTGCAGCTGCCACGATGCCACTTGCCACCAGTTTGGCCATATTTCAGAGCTGCAACATCACTGGAGTGCCCAAAAGCACAAGGTGTGCAATACTCAGACATGGCCAAGGTAAGAAAGGCTGAAAGACGACCACCACTGAACAAGACACACAAGCTGAAACGTCAAGACTGGGCCAAGAAATATCTCAAGACTGATTTTTCTAAGGTTTTATGGACTGATGAAATGAGAGTGAGTCTTGATGGGCCAGATGGATGGGCCCGTGGCTGGATTGGTAAAGGGCAGAGAGCTCCAGTCCGACTCAGACGCCAGCAAGGTGGAGGTGGAGTACTGGTTTGGGCTGGTATCATCAAAGATGAGCTTGTGGGGCCTTTTCGGGTTGAGGATGGAGTCAAGCTCAACTCCCAGTCCTACTGCCAGTTCCTGGAAGACACCTTCTTCAAGCAGTGGTACAGGAAGAAGTCTGCATCCTTCAAGAAAAACATGATTTTCATGCAGGACAATGCTCCATCACACGCGTCCAAGTACACCACAGCGTGGCTGGCAAGAAAGGGTATAAAAGAAGAAAATCTAATGACATGGCCTCCTTGTTCACCTGATCTGAACCCCATTGAGAACCTGTGGTCCATCATCACCTGAGTTGAGCGTGGGTATTACCCTATCGTGATGCTGCCATGGATCAGCAAGGAATTCAGAAAATTTCCTCATACTTACCATAGTTTTCTTTTCCTGGATATATCCATGGCAGTATCTAAAAAAATTACCCTTCCCATTTTTTTTTAGATCCTTCGACTGTGTTACATGACTGATGATACTAGGTAAGGAGGGTCTATTTGTAAAGTGTTTCCTATCCTAAACAGCCAAGGGGGAGAAGCTAACCTTATCGTGATGCTGCCATGGATATATCCAGGAAAAGAAAATTACGGTAAGTATGAGAACATTTTCTGAATTTTGTGCTTGTTTTTGTGACTACTGCATTGCCCTTGAATATTGTGGCCTTTTTGAAATTGCAATTATCTGTACATTATTGCACCTGCCTAATAGATATAACTGGTAACTACTTTGCATTGAAAAAAAAATATTTGGCTGGCATTTTTTTCCTTTTAGAAAATTGGTAATACAGTATTTTCTGGCGTATAAGATGACTTTTTAACCCTGGAAAATCTTCTCCAAAGTCGGGGGTCGTCTTATATGCCGGGTATAAGGTCTATATAGCTGCCGGGGGCGCCCTGCGCCACCATCGCCGGCCCTTCTAATGCTGCAGCCGCCTGAGCGCTCAGACTGCTGCCGCACTGCCTCTCTTCTCACCTCCCCTTCCCTGTGCAGAGTGGGTGGCCGAGCTCCTCTTCGTCCCGTCAGTCCGGCCGGGTACCGCGCGGTACAGGAGATTCAGTTACCTGTTCCCTGCCGGACTGAAAGGAAGTGCACACTGAGTGCTCACTTCCTTTCAGTCCGGCCGGGAACAGGTAACTGAATCTCCTGTACCGCGCGGTACCCGGCCGGACTGACGGGACGAAGAGGAGCTCGGCCACCCACTCTGCACAGGGAAGGGGAGGTGAGAAGAACGTAGGGAGGATTGGGGAGTAAAAAGAATATATTACAATTAGCCGCCTATGTGCTAGACCAGCAGGCATGGATTATATGCCCAAACAGCCTGGCACATACCTGGGCTTTAAATGCTATTTCAGAATATCATTATTTAATGTCTTGCTGTGTAGCTCTGTCTGCTCACTGTACATCATGGCTATTTTTTATTTGTTGTGCATTGGAAGAGGGGGAGTCTTATACGGCGAGTATATCCCAAACTCTATAGTTTAACTGGAAAAGTTGGGGGTCGTCTTATACGCCGGAAAATACGGTATTTATTCTGAAATAAAGTTAAAGTAGAGGTTAAAGTAACAGTATATAGCACTTTTATTTACACTACTACTGGTCCAACTTTGGTCTAGAATCTAGATAGTTAATTATAGCAACTTTGTATATGATGTCTCAATGGTGTTGGTTTATTCCTTTATTTAGTATATTGAGATTAAATTTTTATTTTTTTTTAAGTTGCCAAAATGTAATCTTTTGTGTGCGGATTCTCTTGTTGTATTGTGATTTTTGTTTTTTGGGATAGTGTTGTGGAACTAAACTTGAAACCTCAATACTGCACAACGTAATACTTTATGGCAGTGTGGTGTAGTACACAATTGTTCAATGCAAACATTTTAGATCATCTAATTTTTACCAGACTTCAGTAGGGGAGAATATATTATGTAACTTTATGAAAACTTTTACCTAACAATTCTGGGTGAATTTTTTTTGTGCTTTTGTTAAAAATATTTGAGCAATTTTTAATTGCACAGTACTTTAGGCAAAAGGTGCACTGCAAACAGAAAGTCACATGCGATGCGGTTATATTTAAATAACAGACAAATATAATACAAGATGTTTTGATGAAGCTTTGTAGGATCTTGTAATACCACTTTTAACAGACTAAGCTTTCTTCATAGATTGTTCTCTTTATTAAAGCTCTAGTGACGTGAAGATCACTTCATGAAAGCAGATTACCAAGCATTTTATCCATTGTGATGTGGAAGAGAAAAGAAAAACAAAATTTCGGTGAGGTCCAGCTCAAAAGTATCCAGATTTATTTAGAGAAGCTGAAATAGTATGGGTGCGGTTTACAATAGTATTTCATCCACTTTTGATATTGTCAATGTAAAATACATTAGGATTGCAAGACTTTCAAGCACAGCTGCATAAACAACATAATGTCATTGAACTTAAATTTAATAGAATTACATTAATAGAATATATAAATGTAAATCGTTTAACAGTCATTTGAGCCATATACAAGTTTGGAAACATTTATGAAACAGTTTACAAACTAAACTTCAACCCATTATTCATACAGATCATTTTTAAAAAAAACAACTCTGGTGGTATTAGTAGTTGTGTTGTACACGTCAGAACACAGCCAGAAGCCTTTACGGGTATTTTGTGAACATATTTACAGTGAGTAATTGGTTACTAAAAGTATACCAATAAGGGTTAAACTGATTTATTTAAGAGAGATCTGTAACATCTAAGCATTTAAAGCTGGTTTAGTGTTTGATTATTTTTTCCTAAACAGCCACTGGTATCCGTTAATAACTAATTCTTTTAAATATTTTTATTATAAATTATTACTATTTTAGGTTAAGTCATTTCTACTGAATACACTTTTCATGACTAGTCAACATTGTTTTGAAAGAGCTTTGTTAAAGATATAATTGGGAAGGACAAGGTCATGAATACATTGACAGTCTCCGGAAGGTTGCTTGGCTCAGAATAAGACTGTCATGGAAAGAGAAATGCTATGATCATGTTACAGATCTCACAGGTTGACATTTGAATTCTAGGAGTCACACATGAAACATATAACTGGACTTGTTTCCCACTATCATATAGTACATACAATCTAATAGGTGTCCAGCTAACGTTCTGAAAACAAACAGCAAATCCCCGCCCAAAAATTTAAAAATAAAAAAAAGTAAAAAAACAAAACAAATGGCATGTTTGAGAGAGACAGAGCTATTTACTAATGTGTGAATTTAGAGTGGATTCAAACAAAAATTCAGATTTTAGGTAAAAATAGCTGACTTGTAAACATTCTTTAAGTCAACTATGTTTTTATGTCATATTTTGGCCTACAATGTGAAATTCACTTTAATTCTGACATTCGGCACTTTAGTGTCTAACCCTATTAGTGCCTAGCTTTTTGATTGCTAATGGAGCACTCTACGTACCATATCCACTGAAGCTTGCTGTAGTAGTTATTGTTTTTAGAGTATGGCTTTAAATGAAATTTCTACAATCTAAAGGGTAATTTTTGCAGCTTGAAAAGGAATTTAAATATAACAAACTGAAAACCTAAATGAGCGTGATTCTATATGAAGAACTTTTCCACTATGAACTTCTTCAGGAAGAAAAAAAAAAAGGTTCTGGTTATTAGTGACATTTTCCATTTAGGTACACAGGCAAGATCAATACATGCATGTCGTAATGTTCCATGCATTACCTCAATTCAGTGACACACTGTATTCAATGAGATGGAGAAGTTATGTGAGTAATGTATAAATATCACTTCTGATTCACCAATACAAGAGTAGATTAATTCCACTGCTATTGTAGTAATTACTTTCCACTTGGACTATTGAGCTTTACTGCCATTTTTTCATAATGTGAGGGGTGGCACAAAAATCTTTAAAGTGGGTCTTTCGCATTAATAAAACTCTTCATCTAATATTGCTCACAAAATGATTACATCTTAAATATTAAACAAACACTGACATTTTCTGAAAAATCATAAACCCTTACCTACATCACCTGGTAAAGGGACATGCATCACTTTTTTTTATTTTTATTAAACCAGCATGCAAACAGTTACACAAACATAGAATAAAGCAAAAAAACAAACAAAAAAAAAAAACATGGAAAAGTATGTGATAAAGGTTTATAAACTTACTAAGTTTCCTATGTCTGGAACGCATCTCAACTAGGGGAGTTCCTTCTTCCTCCATCCTGCCTCATACCTACCCATTAATCTAACCTTCTCAGTTTCTTGGGAACTAGCACAAGCCTTGCATGAGAAACTAGTATATAAATATATATGTGTGTTTGTATTTTATTTTTATAATACACACAAGCCACTCTTTTATACACTTAGTATGTATACAGTATCTAGAGCAAGGGTGTCCATACGGCAGATCCCCAGATGTTTTAAAACTACAAGACGCATGCCTTTAGAATGAAAAAGCATAATGGAAGCTGTAGTTTTAAAACATCTGGGGATCTACCTATTGGGCACCCCTGCTCTAGATGGATTAACCATGCAGAGCATTCTGTGTGTCACTCAATGTATAGAAGAATTTACTGTGCAGAACATTCTTTGAGTCATTCAGTATGTAGAGTGATTCACCTTCTAAAGCATTTTGTGTCACTCTGTATATTCAGAGAGCATTCTGTGTGTCACTCAGTATGTTTCTATGTATACACAGTAAGGAGCAGTGTGTGTCACTCAGTATATTCGCACATGCGCAATTCGGGTTTCTGCATTTCCTAGAAATAGGACAATTAAGGGTTAGATCAGTGTCCTCCCAAGTATAGGTGTTGAAAATGCAAGCAATAAGAAGCAGGTAAATATGAATGGAAACAATTAAATCATATCCACCTGCTTTGTTTGCCTGCATAATGAAACAACTGTATCATTCAAACCTAAATTGTTTTGAATGAGATAGTGTCACAAAGTGATGCATGTCCCTTTAAGTAGGCTCTGACACGGACATTCTTCTAGTTGGCTATAATACACTATATTTTGTTTTAAAACTTAATTTAAGAAGCTACATTGTTTGAATTAATGTTTATAAAGTAGAATAATGGTTTTAACAACACAGCTTAATGAACCCAATAGATAGATTACAGATCCTTGCAAATGTTATTTAGCAACTCAATATCACAAAAAGCTGTAAGAATATGTAATCATTTTGTGAGGTGATGGAACAAAGCTTTGTTCTTTCATAAATGCGACAGTGTCATGGCCTGCTTTCATTCCACTATTACTTACTATTCTGCAACTTCTCCCTAAGACATTAGAAGTTTCTAATACAAGGCTGCTTGAAAGCTGAAACTATTATAGTTTTCTAGCAGATAACCTATGATGTATATTAAATAAACCATCCCTTTTTAAAAAAAATTAATTTTAATTGTAAATTAGCTTCAGTCACTATAACAAAATATTGCGATTATGATGTTTTAATATATATGCATGAAAAATGGTAAGCTTCCATTAAAGGGATGTTATCTCATAAGAAACAAACTGTGTTAAGACGTATAATGCTTAGATATCACTTGTTCTGAATGGTTCATGACAACCGGGATGTACCAGGGAGGAGCAACTTAACATTGATTTGTCACCTCATAAGTAAATACCAAGATTCATTGTCACTAAGTACAACATTGGCGCATTCATGGAAGTTCATCTCCAAGTTGATGGATGAAAAAAGAACTAGAGGTTAAAATAAACAGAGGTTTTGGAAAGTGTTCTAGCGGTTTAAAGTAGAGCAAAATGTAACAGATGTAGATTTTTGTTTTTCTTAAATGAGACATTTCTTTACAATTGCACACTTGTTTTCAGGATATTTTTTTTTATTGTTCAAGATTATATTTGGGTAACTTCCTTCACATGTTGGCTGCCTTTGCTTCTGTCCTGACACTCCTGCCAAACAAGTATACACATGGCAATGATTTTCTTATTGTTATATTTGTAGTAAAAAAATGAGAGGTCAGTTTTACACACTACTAACTACCCAGTCGTATTCTATGCTAGTTTTTCTACAGAAGGCCTAGACACAAGACTGCTAATGTCTTTAAGGCTTGTAGGTGATCTATATCTAATACTAATTTATCACCATGTAAAATATTTACTCTCTCTGACAAAACGTACAATATTTTATAAACTAGTGCACTGCAAGTGAATGTAACTGAAGGACTTAGCACCTCACCTGCAAATTATTTATACAATATATACAGATAACTTAAGTTACATTCCCCATGTTGTGTTCCCATTAGGGAAGCCCCACTTTTATAAATAAAAAAACAACAAAAAAACTGCAAAGCAAAACTTGAAAAATCTTGCAGGTAACCAAAGATTAATCTGCATGGCAGATGTGAACAGTTCTACTAAACAGCTACATTACCTACTATCACTCTTCATTAAGAGGAACATGTAGATACTGTCACCAATATATTTTGGCTTTAAACTGGCATCAGTTTGCTGTCTAAAAGAAGCACTTGTGGTTGTTCATTTTTCAAGGCCTCCTGTGGCATAAGCTGCATTTACATCCCAAGCCCTTTGATGTAAGGGGGACCTGACACAAAGTACAGAGCAATGTTGTACAGCCTTGCTAGCAAGAATAGGTTACTCTCAATAAATACACAGTAAGGAGAAACCTTGGACCACAAAACCAGCCAAACATTATGTACAAAATAATTACGCTCCCTTTTTTTATGAAGAAATAATAAAAATAAAACGTCTCTTGTACTAGAAAAAGTGTGCCTCCACCTCAGTTTTCTGGATTAGTCAACTGTCCTTCTGCCTCCAACTTTTTTTCAGGAGATGTGTACAGGAAGTTGCAGCATATGTAAAGTGGGAAAAGAAGCAAGCGGCTGTCCAGATTCATCACAATTTGTTCCTTGAAAATAAACAAACAAGAATAACAACATTAAACATACAATAAAATTGTTAACACGAAAAGAGAGTCCCTAGACCTTATCAAGGTTGTCCACACAAACAAGGGATTTGAGCCCCTTGATTTGAGAAAACAAAAAACAAAGAAACATGGGTTAACAATGGTTTAAAAAAATATATCTAACTTTATATTTAAAATATAAGCAATATCTTGCAAAAAAAAACAAACAATTATTTAATACCAACCTGTAAATGTTTTACCCCATATGAAACACTAGGGGTCACGATTACGAAAATACCATGGAGCACCAAAAGTGTGGGTATGCAAAGAGTGGGCCGGCTGGCCACTTTACGGCCACCCCGTAGGCGGCTGGCTGAGCACTAAGGCAGAATAGCTTTACCCAACAACAGGAGGCTACTTTGCCCAAATACAGTGTCTGAAAGAAGGCTGTAGCCGGGGGAGGACGGAGCTGTAATATCTGTGCTCTTCCAGCACTGCTCCCTCACATGCCCTGCAATAATGTGGGAGCAGGGTTATGACATCATATGGTTTATATGCTCTATACACTTAACCTATGTAATGAAAGCCAAAGTGACTCTCTGGAGGTACCTGGATATTGCTATCCTCCTTCCCTCCTCCTTATGTTGTTATGTGTTTGTAGTACCACAAGATACTCGTATCCTTATCCACTCCTCATGATGATCTGGCTAAGGGGGTTGAGGCCCATGCAGAACAGCATTGGGGATAGCACATCAACTTGTGCATTACCTATATGCCACATGCGATGTTCACTTGTGTTGTCGTCGTCCTGGAACTGGGTTCTAGAGTTGTTTTCCATCTTACCAACATCAACAATTGTCTCAATATGAACTTCCCCAAAAACAACATTTGGATTACGCATTTCAAATGACTAATGTGAGTGGCATTTTCTTAAGTAATTTATACTAGCCCTTTTAAATATTTATGAAAGTGGACAGTGAACAGTTAAATTCTCGCATTTTACATTTCAGTGAAGTGAGATCAGTTTAAAAAAACTAAAAAAAGGCTGTAGATGTTGGAAAAATATATCTTACATGAAAATGTCAACAACACTCATCTCACATACAAAGATGGAATTACAACAGTCTGGGCCCCTGTTATGTCAAATATACACTTGGGTTTATTCACTCTATTTCTGGAAACAAATTACGCATCAATCTACCAGTCTGTGCACGAAAGAACTGCTTGTTATGCAGGAGCTGATACTTTGTTCTGGTTGTACCCAAACCTAACTGGATCTAGTGGCTATTGTCAACGGAGTTCACATATGCAGGCCCGTTATTTGCTGCCCTTAATCTTACCTGTTGATTCTAAGCCCTTAGAGCCCTTGGAGATGGGGAGCCAACTAGGACCTGGGTTACATTTTGGTTGATTTTACAGCCCACTATGTCACTAGTGATGTTCTCATGAGCTAGCTGGTGTGTCACACAAACTTGTGCTTCTCGAAGACCCCTCTTTAAATACTCCAAAAATGATATGATATAGTTTGAAAGACTGTGCCATAGATTTAAGTGTTTATTGTGCATTGTGTCACGCATAACCAACTGATGTACACTCTAGGCAGCTAAACAAGTTAAGCTTAAATCAGAGCTAATAAGCTCAAATACCTGTGGTTAGTTTATTTTCTTTCAATTTTGTGTAGTTTTCCTGCAGTACTGTAAAAGGTTTTGCTGTTTGCAGCAGTGTAACCCAGGCTCCTTAGCCACCCTCCTCTTACAAAGCTGTCTCCCTCCTCCTTTGCTCCCCCTCGCCATTCCCGGTGCATGCGGCTGCTTAATCCAGGTCTCCAAAAAGGGGCTCAGAGGTCTATAGTATGCTCCAATGCCTCTCAGACCTTTCCCCGCTATTTGGAGGTCAGGGGACCAAGTGATACCTGCCTAAAAATTTTGACCAGTCCTTGGCACAGTCCCAGTCTGAGGAACTTTTCCAGGGTATCTCCCGGTCTCGTGCTCGAGATGTTAAAGGAGACCAGGCAATCCCCAGAAGTCCTCAAGTCTTGCTGAAAAGCACAGCAAGTTTTCGGTGCCAAACAGTTCCAATAGTTCTTTTTAGGGGCTCTGAAAAAGGTTATGACATGGGAGCTTTCGTCACATCAAATCTTTAGACAGTCTGGCTCTTTTGCCTGCCAAAGGAATTTTAGCAAATCCTAATGAGTGAGAATAATTAGATTGCCAAGAGGGAAATTAATTGGGAGAGCCCTAAATAAGAATCATCATTCAAGAATAGACAAGTCCTATATTAGAAAGTGCCCATTACTTCATAAGAGAGTCCAAGTTGGACAATATTTGTTGGTAATTAGAGCTGTAAAGTACTTGTCTTAGTCTAGTAATGACCACTTCTAGATAGGTCAGTTTAGCTTTATCTAGAGAGTAAGCTAGATTCGTAAAGTCACCATCACAAATTGAGAAATTGAGTCCTTCACACTTAAATTCATTTCATTTATAACCTGGTAATTGGGAATATGCCACAATTGTTCTACAGAAACAGGGCAGAGAAACTCTTATTAGAGACTTATTAGGATTAGAGACATAAAGATGTTGTCCGACAAAATACCAATTTTATAGTCTCTTTTGCCACATCTGATTCCTGATATGCTTTTCTTTTTCCTCACTGCAGACACTAATGGTTTAATATATAGTGCAAATATAATAGGAGATAGGGGACAGCCTTGCCTTGTTCCATTTAAAATCTAGAATTTTGTAGAGGATACTCCAATCATCCAGACTCTAGCAGATGGTCGAATATGAAGTGCTTGTATTGCGGTTATAAATCTTCATGGCAAGTCAACCTGATGAAAGACTAGCATACTCTATTGAAATCTTTTTTCTGCGTCTAGGCTTACCAGCATTGAGTAGTATCCACTTGCATGCATTAGGTCAATCAAATTGAGAACTCTTTGTAAAAAGCTTCCTTCTGCAATGCTACCACATTCACTTCAAGCATTTCAGGTATAAGTTTTTTTCCCATGGAGTACTGAAAAGAATGCATTCCGAAATGTCCTATAAAAATTGGATTTAAAACATCTGGCACTAGTGCTTTTCCATTTTTCAAGTTCTTAATCACATACAGGATGAATGAATCTCTCAATTTCTTGCCAGTAGTGTGTCGGGTTTATTCCCTTTTTCAAATTGCATCCTGTTGACACTCTTCAAGTTATGTAGTACACTGTCTTTAATGAGTTTATTCATGTTAGAGTGGACATGTGACATGGTTTGTAGTGAGTTATGGTCTAACGTTATATCATGGTAATTTTAAGTGCTTTGTAATTCTAAAAGTCAAACATTTATCTCAAATCAATTTACATTTGGCTGAACGGATGATCGAGCCTCTGCTGTGCCTTAAATGTTGCCCATAACAGACTTTTGTCCATCCCCTCAGTTCTATTCTGGTCAAAAAAAAGAAGTCAATGTCACCAGCTAATCTAGAACAATATCTTAATCACAAAGAAGTCCCTTGGTCAAACACCAACATTTGCCTCTACCAATTCAACATAATTCAGAATATTTTACAAAAACCGGAGAGTGGTCTTACAATGAAACGTAACTATCCAGGAGAAATCTATAAACCTGACATTTTGTGAGAGGAACAAGTACAATATTCTGGAGAACATTATGTGAGGGAGAGAGTAAAAAGTTTCAAATTTTTGGGATTTGCTATTCTCCACACATCAGACAGATTGTGACGCCATGATTTTTCTAAGGTATTCTGAATTGTAGTGAGAATTTCTGAGGCACCGGATATTCATTGTAATGGAATAATCATTGAAATGGTGTCCTCAAAAGCAGAGGGTGGCGGAGAGCTCATATTTTCTTTAGGCCGTGGAATGGAAGATCTATTGTAAGTGCTGGTCTTTTCTGGAGATGCTGGTATTGGGAGGTCCAGACCGAAAACGTTGATGAAAACTATCCTTTTCCACTATGGAGGAGAAGGTATGTAGTTTGCTCTCCTTGAACACCATTAATTTGAAAGGGAAGACCATCTATACCTAATGTGTTTTAATGTTAATAGGTTTGTGACACTTCAGCATTCATCTATTGGCAAGTCTACTCGGGGATACATCATTGAAGATCTGGATTTGTGAGTTATTAAAGGTGATAGGGCGCTATCTAACGGATTTCAAAATATCCATTTTCACATTAAGGTAATGGAGACGTAACACAATGTCTCTAGGACCTCTCTCTGGTGTGGGTTTATATCAAGGCAATGACAATAGTCTAATATGAACTTACCGTATATACTTGAGTATAAGCAGAGTTTTTCGGCACATTTTTTGTGCTGAAAAAACCCAACTCGGCTTATACTCGAGTCAGTCTGTATTATGGCAACTTACATTGCCATAATACAGACGAGGACCACCGGGCTCATTACAAGCCCGGTGGTCCTGTTGGGGGCTGACAGTGAGCTCTTACTTACCTTCCTGAAGCTCCTGTCAGCTCCCTCCTCCTTCGTGCAGCTACCCGGTCAGCTCCGTTCTGCTCACAGTGTAAGTCTCGCGAGAGCTGCGGGACCACCAGGGATTTAATATTTTTTTTAAATAATGCAAATATTAAAATAATAATAATATAATAATAAAATAATATTATTATTTTATTTTTTTTAAATTCTTTATTTTTGTAGTGCACGTAAATATTACAGGCATGCCTGAGGTACCCCGAAGGCAATCCTCAGGCTTTTTCCACGCGAGCATGCGGGGTGTATTTTTAACTGGCACAATTTTTATATATTATCAGGCTTAAGAAACATAGCGTTAAAGTATCGAGTTACTTGTAGGTATACATGGTATGCAAACATGTTTGGTTCATGCGGTAACTATTATTATTATTTTAATATTATTTTATTATTATATTATTATTATTTTATATTTGCATTATTTTTTTTAAATGGTTTTTTTTGTCCCCCCTCCCTGCTTGTTGCCTGGCCAGGGAGGGGAGACAAAAAAAACATTATATTATTATTATTTTAATATTTGCATTATTTTTTAAAAATTATTTTTTTGTCCCCCCTCCCTGACCAGGCAACAAGCAGGGGGGGGGTGGGTGACAATAATGCACACATTAAAATAATAATATTATTAAAATAATAATAATACTATAATAATAATATTAAATATAATACAATTAAAAAATTAAAATAAAAATGCCCTCCCCTCATCCAGTTTACACACACTGCACAAACACACACTGCATTATATACACACACACACTGAATTCATTAAATATACACACACAAACACACACTCTGCATTCATTATATATACACAAACACACACTCTGCATTCATTCTATACACACACTGTAAATAAATATTCAATTAATGTAATTTTATTGGGATCTAATTTAATTTAGAAATTTACCAGTAGCTGCTGCATTTCGCACACTAGGCTTATACTTGTGTCAACAAGTTTTCCCAGTTTTTTGTGGTAAAATTAGGGGCTTCTGCTTATATTCGGGTCGGCTTATACTCTAGTATATACGGTATCTGGAAAGGAAGGAAGCAGACTCTAAAATAGAGACAAGGTAAATACCTCTGCATTGGCCGTTTCTTCAGGGAAATCGGATTTTTATATTATTACGTTTAATTCTATTGTTGTTCTATTTTAACCAGAGATTATGCACTTTAATTCGTAATTGTTTCAGTCTATTTTCAAGGGGCTGATTTATGTTCTTGAATATTATGCAGTTTTTTGTTTTTTTTGTCAAATCGCTCATTTTTAATGATAAATCAGTTAATTCAGCCATCAATAAATCCATAAAGGTCTCAAGATACTTTTTTGAATTCTGAACGAATGTATTAAGGTTTTCAGTTTGTTTATTTCTTGGTCAGGGCTGACAGGAACAGGATAACTTACCTCCTGCAGGACTTGAGAGGTAACATCAGGGAAATGTGCTTTAACTTCCTCTTTCATCAATTGATTAGGCATTTTTGGGGGTCTATAAGTTGGGTGAAGGATTTTTGTGAATAAAGTGATTTAATTTGCTGAAACTGACTGCTAACAAAACACTTAGCAGCCTGGCAGGGCAAAGAGATTGCACATTAAACATCCATCTTGGTCCTTTGCCGGCACACACCCTTAAATACATATACCTTTTTTATTGTTGTAAGTAATCAATTACATTTATTATATTGTGTGAAATGGTTGATTGTGTACACTTGTTTGTGCACATGTGTACATATAAATTATATGCATTCGGCCTTCCATACATAGAGCAAGCAGTAAAACATACCTGATCTTTTTCAAAGCTTAGGATCTGATAGCCACTTGTCCTATTGCAAATAACTCTCCCACTGCCATCAAAAGAAGCAAGGCGTAATCTGTGATTTTAGTAAAGGCATATAATTTTCATTAGACACCAACAACTGAATAAATAAAGAAAAGTTGGAAGCTTATTTATAAGGGGAGGATCCAGGACAGAAAGAGGAGGGTAACACACATTATAAATGTAATAGAAAGAAAGAGAAGCACAAACTGTCTTTGCTATTTTTATAACTACTGAATACATGCATAAACAATATATTTGTATTACTATTTTCAGAAAATTACACAGAGCTAAAATGACTAAACCAATTCATTCCCAAACAGACTTTGCTTTTCCAACATATGACACATTATTACCAGTCTATCACAAATAAAAACATTTAGAGAATATAACAACTCTAGTTAATGGGACACTCTAGGTAACATAACTACTAGAATGTGCTGTAGCAGTTATGGTGCCAGGAGACCCCTTGCACAGCCCAACTGTAAACTGTATGCATAAATGCATAAGAATAGTGACACTTACCTGTCTATGTTGGGCACCTGCACTGCTTTTTGTCTCAGATAGTATGGTAAAGTGGAATTTCATACTTCTGACTTACCAAACCAAGTTGGGGCATTATTCATTGGCTGAGAATATTTAAAGGACCACTATAGTGCCAGGAAAACATACTCGTTTTCCTGGCACTATAGTGCCCTGAGAGTGCCCCCACCCTCAGGGTCCCCCTCCCGCCCGGCTCTGGAAGGGGGAAAGGGGTAAAAACTTACCTTTTTCCAGCGCTGGGCGGAGAGCTCTCCTCCTCCTCTCCGCCCCGCCGGCTGAATGCGCACGCGCGGCAAGAGCTGCGCGCGCATTCAGCCGGTCTCATAGGAAAGCATTTACAATGCTTTCCTATGGACGCTTGCGTGCTCTCACTGTGAAAATCACAGTGAGAAGCACGCAAGCGCCTCTAGTGACTGTCAATGAGACAGCCACTAGAGGATTAGGGGGAAGGCTTAACCCATTCATAATTATAGCAGTTTCTCTGAAACTGCTATAATTATGAAAAAATGGGTTAACCCTAGAAGGACCTGGCACCCAGACCTCTTCATTAAGCTGAAGTGGTCTGGGTGCCTAGAGTGGTCCTTTAAAAAGTTTGAGGATTTACAGCTCGGATGTTCCAAGAGACTAAAGCCATCATAGCAACTTCCGCGTATCGTATTGTTTATAGTGCTTAGGTTATCCCATTAAATTATCAGTGAAATCAATTGAGACACATGATAATGCGTTACATACCAAAAATAAGAATGTAATAGTAAAAATAAAAGCTATTAGGATGTTTGTGGAAGATAAGGCATGTAATATTCTGAAACTGGATGGTTCTTACCTGAATGCTATATTCCTCTGTGGTTGCAAACTGACCGACCCACTACAAGGCTGTACCAGTGTGTTCCTCTTGAAAACAATATAACGGTTGGTGTATGTGACCAGCAAATCAAAGCCAAAGTTAAAGCCAGTCCATCTCCAGCAATACTAGATAAAACACAACATGAAAGAGAGAAATCTCAATATTGTGCACAGATAAACTATCTGTTGAAAAAACAAACAGAACCATACACTCCACCTTTTAACTGGTAAATAAAAAACTGCAAACTTTTCTCTGAACTCCAAAGATCAAAAGAAACATGTATTGTCAACATTTTCATCAAATTATAGATAAACACCTACCTGTGGCTTTCAAACAAAATGCAGGGCTAAAAAATATGACCTTTAAATCTAGCCTCAAGGATACAGCACTCAAACACTGTAAATAGCATTGTACTGATAGATAAAATAAGATGACAAAACACAAAAATATACACTGTGATTGTAATTAATCCAAGAACAGAACTGCCCACCTTCCATACAAAAAAACAAAACATTTGTCTCTACCATTGCAGGCTATTTAATGCATATCTTAATCGCAAAGAAGTCCCTTGGTCAAACACCTACAGAGAGTGGTGACAGAAAAGGCTGTTTTGCATTAACAGAAAGCATTGCCAACACAAAATACATACACTGCAAAATGCTTAAAAACTCAAGTAAATACGCAAATAAATACACATAAAAATAGGCGTTTATATAAAGATATAAGTGCAAACAGTCAATGTTCAATTCTGAGATGCTACCACAATGTGATGTGTAATTCACATCAAAATAAACAAATAAAAATGTACAGTGAAGTGCTATTTATAAAGTGCATGTGATATTTGTAAATACATAAAATCACCTCTAAAAGCTAAAAAAAGCTTATCTGTAAGAAATCTTCTATAAAAATCGGGTGTACACCTTTAAGGATCAATACATTTAAAAAATATATATTTTATTGAGGCATGACATCTATGAAGGAGTTATAACAAGCAGTTACATGTGTATAATAGCTCAGCTAGGAACAAAGCACGAGTACTGCAAGGTTAAAAAAACAGAAATAAACTCAGAACAAAGTCTGCCTCATTTTTAAACAATGAAAATTAGCAGTATGATATCACAAATCACGGCTTGAACTATCTTGCTTTGCATGTAATGCGTCTATCTCATATATTGGTTTCCCCTTTTACGTTGCATTACTGAAATAAATGAACTTTTGCACAATATTCAAATTTTTCGAGTATCACCTGTATTGCGAGTGACTGAAAAATGATCGCCCGCTGGGATTATCCAATGCCACTGCTGGGACATGGCTAAAAGGCCTGCTCCACTCCAGGGACACTGCAACGTCCTGTTGTCAGAGGATAGTATTGGCTTTGGTGCTGCCAGGTAAGTAGTAGTCAAAGTGTACAAGTTTTTAGAAGTGTTTTTTTTTGTTTTGTTTTTTAAAACAAAAGCAAAAAAACAACAATATAACACTCACACAAGACAAAACTATATGACTTGGCTCTGATGAAAATAGCTCTGAGCTGTGAGTGTGTATGAGCAACCCCTCTTGGATGAGGTATAAGGAATATAGTAGTTCTCCCCAGTATTCCTGCAGGTAATCGTAAAAGGCTATATACATAGGGTGATATTGCTTTAAAAAGACACTATATTCACAAGAACAACTACAGCTTATTGTATTTGTTCTGGTAAGTATAACTATTCCCTTCAGGATTTTTGCTGTAATCACGGTCTTTTCGTTTTGAAAATAATAGCGTGTCCTCACATTTAAAAAAAAATCCCATAATATGGACCCAAAAGGTTTGAAATTCACAAGAATAAACAGTTAGGGAAAGAAGGAAGGGGAAGGCGAAGGGCTAATAAAAAAACAACTTGGTAAAATAAAGATGGAATGGATTTTTAATTTGCATACTAGTATCCCTCATGGTTTTAAAGATTTTGAGACTCATAATTCTTTAAATTAAAATCATAGGATATATCTATTATAAAAAAGTTTTAAGGAATAGTGGGGGGTTTTTTTTGGGAGGTATTTTCTTTCTCCCCTGGGAAATATTTTATTATTTAATTAATAAGCCCAATGTGTTCATAATTTGGAAAAAAGTATAAATGCACATTATTTTCCCCCTATTTTTAAGAACATGTGATTTGAGGTATATTAAAATATTTTAAGATAAATGTTGCTAGATTTATTCTTCTCTTTTTCAGATGTTAAACCATGAAGTTAAAAAAATCTCCATATATTATTTAGTATTAAATCATTTTTGCTGCTATGGTTTTACATGATAATTTGAAACGCTTTAAACCAGCTGGACCGCATGGAGGAAGACGTTGTGAACCTTAATAAGCCTTTGGTATGCATGAATATTAGCTGGAATGCATAGAGAGGTAACTCCTAAATCTCAGTATGCTGATGTGCAAAATCAGGAAGTGGCACCACAGAACGAAAACTGTAAATGACGTTGCGTAATGAAGAGAACAGCGAAAAATGTTTGACACGCAGCTCACTTCTGTTTTCAGTAGGAATAGCGCTTGGTCAGACAGCCAGATTTCATTATCCCTTAATGAACAGGGTATTTAAGCAGGAGAGTTGGCAAAGACTGGATTATCACCAAACTGAGAAGCCTACATGGCAAAACACATTTTGGGAGCTTGGAAAGTATATTTATAATGCTTGTTTTAGAATATAAGTTTAAGAAAGTATATACTTCTCTTAAACCAACTTCTGGCCATCAAGTCCCAGTATACCAGAGAATAGGTGGTATGGTCCTGAACCATACAGAGAATACCTACTGAGCAATCTGAGGCTGTATGTATTTGTCCTTTCTTTTATATGGTAAAAATCTTCTTAAAGCAATATTATCCTATGTATAGAACATTTTGAGATTACCTGCATGAATACTGGCGAAAACTAATATAATCCTTACTAAATCAGTCAAGAGGGGAAGGGACCCAAAAAGCTTTTTCCACCAGAACTAGGTCATATAGCACAGCCTTATGTGAGTGTTCGATTATGGAGTTTTTAATCAAATTGTATAAATGTTTTTACACTATTTTATTATTATTATTACTGGTATTTATATAATGCCAGCATATTCTGTAGCACTTTATAATATAATGAAAGGGGGAGATTTAACAATAAATGAGACAATTACAAAAACTTATAGGAACAATAGGTTGAAGAGGGTCCTGCTCAAACGAGCTTACAGTCTATTTTAGATTTAAAGTTTATTAAAGGTGTACACCTGCTTTTATAGAGGATTTCTTATGAATAAGCTTTTGAGGGGATTCTTTTATGTATATACAAATATCATATACACTTTTTTATATTTATAGAGAGAGCGCGCTCCAATTAGCTTAAAGGAATAAAATAAGGCACTGATTTGATGACATCCCCTTAATCCACAGAACTACAGAATCACAGAAGAGCAGTGTGAATGAAACTCTGCAGGAGCGTATGTACAGAACAACTGTACTGTGTTCTGCAAAGTGTTAGATTTTATTTAGCCTATACACATCACATTCCATTTAAAAAAAAAAACATTAGATTGCATTTACCAAAATAAACCTTACATAGAAATAGTAAACTCACTTGTCCCTCTTGTGTTTTAAACACAGTCAGATTCTGCTTTCATATTCATGTACACACATGCATGGTAAACATATTATAAAGGATAAGCCGACAGGTAAGAACAGCAACAATGCACTACAAGGAGAAAGAAACTACAGGCCCTTGCACAACGCATTCTCAGGGCAAGAAAATACATTGTGTCCATTTCCAAATCAAATGTAAAAAAGAGTGGTAGAGCAGCTACCCTCCACCCCACCTGTAGCTGGTCAATTAGCAGGCAGGCCTCTAAAAGAAAGGATCAGCCTGCTGCAGAGAGAGGGACAAAAAAGCCAGCTAGGAGAGCTGAAGGACAGATGATTGGTGTTTATTGCAAGTATATTTTGTTATTGTAAATTGGTAAGTGGAAAAGCCACCCAATTACAGATAGCTATTTCTATGTTTAGTAAGTGCTCAAGTAAGAGCAAGGAATTTTGTTTTTGTTTTATTTTTATTTTTATTTAAAACACTTGTTTATTTTCATCAAATAAATCTGGAAAACTGAGCTGGATGCGTCTTGGACTGGGATTACCCTTGAAGGCTATGGTTAAGAGAAGATCTGTGACAAAAACCTACCTGGAAAAGAGGTGGTTTGTCACAACACCTACATGATTTCAGCTCCGAGGTCACTCAGTGCTAGCATTTATGCGGCAAATGCAGCGCACTAGGTCTTCACCATAGGAAAGCATTCAATCAATGCGTTCCTAAGGGGACTTGTAAGAAGCTGAAGATCCTCATGCAAAGCTTGAGTACGTCCAGCGTTGATTCACAGAGTTAAACTCTGTGAAACTGCAGGAAGTGCTTCTAGTGGCTGTCTGGAAGGCAACCACTAGAGGGAGTCTTAACTCTGCAATGTAAACATTGCAATATTTACAGCTGCAGGGTTAAGGGAACAGGGGCACTGTACCCTGACCACTTCAATGAGATTGTGGTCTGAGTGTCCCTTTAATGTTTTCCTGTAATGAGTTACTTAAACACATATGTGGTGCAAGTATCTATACATCTACAAATAGCAATATAAACCAAAATGCATTCAAAGCTTACTTAACTCGAGTTATTTTCTCACCTCGATTTACCAAGAGGTATAAGTAGCCACCATGTTGGTTTATTAAGTAACACTCTGATGGGATTGATTTTTTTTTTAACCTTTTGATACAACCATGTTTAGGCAATAGTCCCTTTCTTTGTTTCATGCTTTACTAACTGGCTTTAACAATTCAAGAACATTCGTATTTTCATTTTTTCCCCCCAGCAAATTAAAATTGTGGCTGCACAGCAAATAACTGAGAAAGAACGAGCTTCTAACAGATAAAATAATGCCAGTTAGAGAATGATGGGCTGGATTTATGGCCCGCAAGATGTAGTGCTTTGAAAATGTGTTCACTCTTGATTGGTACAAAGATACATCACGCCCCTAGACATAAATACATTTTATTATGTTGCTACACATTAAAATATTGTGCAGTTCTTTTTGAACATAGAGCTGTGTGTTTGTCATTCATTGGGGGCTCCTCCAGCACTGCAATAAGTGTTGAGGTTAAAGCTAAGATCTCTAAATTGAAGTCCCTGGCATTCTGGTTAATCATATACTAGGGTCTTCACCACTGAAAATAATTTTCTTACACACTGAATAGCCCATTCAATATGACTCCAGTTTACAGCTTCACCAAAACTAAACTATTTTACAATAAATATTGGATATTTTTAACTATTACAGCACTTCAGTTTCCACTGCTTATTTTTGGATGTAGTAAGGATCTATCTAACTAAGGGTCACTGACCATGACCTGTTAGAAACATCTTTCCTTTTCTATTCTAACAAAGGAACAAACATTACTATTATCATCATTTATAAGGACCGTTTAAAGTATTGTACTACATTAATTAACTAACTCAGTATCTAGATCCCAGTTCTTCAATAACTGGAGTGAACTGAATCAGTGTACATACTAAAGACTGCTACTATTTCTGATACATTGTATCTATTCACAGACTGTTATAAATTGGATTTTATCACTTCTCCTTAGTATAAACAACAAATTGGACATTATTATTAATGCCTAGTTGAATATTTTATTACAATTCTTTATGTTAACTATTGCACAAAACTATCTTTTCAATTTTTTGAAATACGCATTTAAAGGGACATAGTGTGAACCATTCCTGGATATTTTATTAGATTTTATCTAATTTTTTTTTCTCCTTTTTTTATAACTGCAATATTAAGGATTTTTTAGTGGAGTCCTTTTTTTTCCAGTTGAGTGGTTTACTATAGCCATACCATATTCTCTATAACTGAGGTTTCTTTTTCAAATTAACCACAATATCTCACCAAAACTAAAACTGAATCTGTTTCTATAGAGCAGCGTTTCCCAATCGGTGTCCGCTAAAATTTCAGGAAGCAAAATGTCCGTGGGCAGCTTGTGTGCACAGCAGTGATGCCGGAACCAGATCGTGACGTCACCACGGCTCCGGCATCACTAAGAGGCGCGTGAGGGAGCTGAGCAGGAAGATCGCTGCTCCCTCACCGCCCGCACTCGCACTCCCACCATATATGCAAAGCCGTCCCTACCTCGACCCTGCATCTCCAGCACTGTTCCATGGACCTCCTGTGCAGCATGTCGGGGGTGAGGTACCAGTGTGTAAGACGTTTATAGACAGACTCATGATTTCTGTTAAAAAAACTGAGCATCTACGCGTTAGACTATTTTCTCCCATTCCCCTTCACTAAACCTACAGTTCAGAGCAGTTTCCCACTTCCCCTTAAATTTTGGTGTTTCGATTGGGATGAGCGTCTGCAGTGTGGAGTATAGGAAGGAAACTCCGTGAGGGAGCGGCTCTGGGTCAATGCATGCCTGTTCGAATGCTGTAGTTGCGCGCTGCAGTGCATGACCTTGCGGTAGGGTCCTGAGGTAGCTAATCAGTTGTGTATATTTGCATGTTTGTATAAAGGTCAGGGTGGAGTCTCCTACAATGTCTGAGAGAGATCTCCGTCCCGTCGTTGGGTGTATGTGGTGGAGCCTAGGTAGCGTGTCTGAGAAAAGATCCCGGAATGCATTAGGATTAAGGCCCGGCGGAAAGTCTGCATTGTGCATCAGTGGGAGAAGTGGTGATAGGTAGTAAGTTAGGTCGCTCTGACCTGCCATCCTATGCCAGACCTGTAAAGGTGGCTTTGACATACATGGGTGCGTCCCCCCTGAGTCCCACAGGCAACTACGGGAGTAGGGCTATGGGTACCCCATGTACGCTTCCTCTACTGTTTTGCATAATTTGTGGACTCTGGTTTTGGACCATTCAATTATTCGGAGGAGATGACACGCAGCATAGTAAAGAGAGAAATCCAGCAATGGCAGACCTACCGTTTCTTTGGGCTGTGTGAGATGAACATATTTCAGTCTGGGTCTTTTTCAGTTCCAGACATATTCCCTAATGCTGTGCGTAGGGAATTAAAGTATGACAGGATCATTAAAAGATATGGCCTGCATCAAGTAGAGGAGCCGCGAGAGGAAATTCATTTTGGCCACTTGAATGCATCCCAAACAGGAGATGTGTAGGTAAGACCATTCCTGCATGTCCCTCTTAAATTTGTTCAGCATCGGGGCAACATTCTCAGAGTGTAAGTCGGTGCTACTTTTGGGGAGCCATATGCCCAAGTATCGGACTTTAGATTCAGCCCAGTGGAATGTGTAGCTCTGTCGGAGAGGTGCTAGTCGGTGCTGAGGCAGCAAAACGTTAAGGACATATGATTTGGCGAAATTAATTTTCATGTTGGAGACTTCACCGTACTCATGGAAGGCCTTTAAAATATTGGGGAATGAGATCTCCGGGTGATTAAAAATAGGAGATAGTCGGCATACATTGCGATCTTGTGGTGTGTCCCTCCCCTCTCCACCCCTGCTGTAATGTCAGTTTTTTGTCTTACTGCATTGAGGAATGGCTCTAGGGCAAGGACAAAGAGCAGTGGGGATAATGGGCATCCCTGACGGGTGCCGTTGTGAATGGTGAATTCCTCTGTAGGGTCCCTGTTCACTATCACTTGTGCCCTGGGCTGCCTTTATAGTGCCTCTATCCATCCCCTCATGTGTGGCCCCAACCCTGTCGAAGGCATTCTCCACGTCCGTAGAGAGCAGGAGAAGGCCCGAGCACTCCCTAATGGTATTGGTCCCTAGCCTCGCGGCCCGCCACGAACCCCACCTGGTCCGGGTGGACCAGTGCTGGGATGTGTATTTGCAGGTGCATCGCCAGTATCTTTGCCAGTAATTTCAGGTCATAGTTGATGAGGGATATGGGTCTATAATTACCACAGTGCTCTCCGTCCGTGCCTTCTTTTGGTAGGATTATGATATGTGCTGTCAGGGATTGTGTGGGTAATTGGTGGCCCTCCCTATGCACGTTAAAGGAGGCAAGCATTGGAGTGTAGAGGATTTCTGCATTTGTAATATCGAATCGGCAGTCCATCTGGACCCTGGTTTTGATGCCTTTACAGCCAATGCCAGCTCCTCTAGGGTGATGGGTTTATCTAGTGCATCAGCTATTCCCTCATCTAAAAGTGTTGAGGTTTATGACGTCAGAAATGATTGTATCTTGTCCTATGGGCAAGTTTGAGCATGCTCCACCTGTGTTTGTGAAAGGGAGTAGAGGTCGTTCTTATCACCTCCTGTATTTTAGTGGGAAGGTGGTGCAAGACCCCCTTCTTGTCCCGTATTTTCTCTATGTAAGTGGTTTGTCTGCGTTTAGCGATAATTCTCACCAGGAGTTTTCTGCTCTTGTTCCCAAGTAGTGTATAGAAAGTTTTGTGTCGCATTGCGTCTCTATGATGTCTAGTGTGGAGTAATGTTAACTCTCAGTTTCAGTTGTAGCAGTTTTGCCTGGTGAGTCGGGTGATTTTCCTGTTTGTTGGTTTTGTCCACAGTGCGAATTTCTTGTATGATTGATGTCATTTATGCTTCCCTATGTGGTTTCAGTTGTGCCCCTTTCTGTAGGAGATGGCCTCTGACCACGCTTTTATGAGTCTCCCAGATTACAGTGGGTGCCGTCTGATCTGGAGTGTTAATGGTAAAGTAGTCCTTCAAGACCTTGTTTACATCCGTCAGTGTTTCTGGTAGGGAAAGCATGTATTCGTTCAGTCTCCATTTGGACACTTTAGGTCTGTAAAACGGGGATGTTAGTGTGATCGAGACAGGGGCATGGTCTGACCACATTGAAGTCCCGTGATCAGCTTTTCTGACCAATGGCAGGTGGTAGTGGGACACAAAAGAAGTAGTCCAGTCGTGTGTATGTGTTGTATGGGTGTGACAGGCACATGTAGTCCCGGGTGGGCCCTCCAACAGTCAAGAGGCTACGAATGTCTGAGAAGGGATCAGGGTTAAGTGTTGTGGCGGGACATGTGATGTCCCCGACAACAAATCTCATTTTGGGTCTAGGGTCAGGTTGAAATCTCCTCCCATTATCAATATGCCCTCAGAGAAGCTCCGCAGCTTACAGAGTGTTCGGGTTAGGAATCTGTAGTGTCTCTGTTTGGGAACATATGTGTTTGCGAAGGTATACATTTTCCCTGCTATCGCGCCCTTCAGGAACAGGAACCTCCCCTCCGGATCTGTTAGAACCACCCCCTCACAAGACGGGACCCTCCTGTTTATCAGGATAGCCACCCCTCTTGATTTGCCTGCATGGTGATCGCTATAGTACCCGTTTGGGAAGCGGTGGTCAGTCAGTTTGGGTCTGGACCCTTCTCTGAATTGTGTTTCCTGTATGTAGACTATGGAGGCTCTAGCAGCATGGAAATCTCGCATGTCTCCCGAGCGTTTCTCGGGTTTATTCAGTCCTCTGGCATTAATGGTCAGTATGGTGAGGTCTGCCGGTCGTAGTGACATGACCCAAGTTAGGGATGGGACTGAAGGGAGATGGGATGGGAATGAAGGAGAGGTGGGGAGGGAAGAACGAGGGCGGGAATGGTGGGATTGGTAATGTGTGATCCTACGCCTGAAGAGGCGCTGTCTAGGTGCGCGCGTCAGGGGCCAGTAAATCTGTCCACCAGTGAATTAGGGTTTCTGCCGGCCCGGGTTTGGGACGCTCAATCCTACAGGGGCATTGAAGGAGACTCTGAGCCTCTACATGGTCTGAAACCTTGTGAGTGAGGTCGGATTTTACTAGGGTATGTGTTCTCGGAGTCCCTTTGGTCAATATTTTGAGTCTCCCCCTAGTGGCTCAGTATGTGGGTATGCAGCCATAGTGTTCCTTGCTATGAATATCTCGGCCCTCGTGCCCCTAAGCCCAGTGCGTGTCAGGTCAGATGCACATGTAAGAGAACGTATAAGGAGATTAACATTCAACAAAGTACATATGTGAACAAAACCAAAAATATCGTCATCAATATGGATCTCTGTCTTTGTGGCCCCCGCCTCATCCCCTCCCCTGTAGGCTGGAGAACGTGAGCTAGCATATCTGTTGTGGCCCTCCCTTGTCTGATTGCGACCACCCTACTGAGCTAATCCCTGTCACCGGTTCTGTGGAAGCCTGGGCCCTGAGCAGACCAAGCCGGTGCCGCCCCACCTCCCACACCTGATCTATTTGGGAGTGGCCACCGGCCCAGGTCAGTCGGAGCACAGGTCCCCCTCTTGTAGTTGGGGTTGTTACTGGACTCCTTTGTGGGAATTCCGAATCTGGGGACCCATAATGACCCGAATCTGGGGACCCATAATCAGTCAGGGCTGTGTGTGTGAGGAGGTCATTGGGTGCGTGTGCCGGGACTATAGTCCCCTGTCAGGGAGCGTGCCCCTTGCAGCAGTGTGTCCATTCTCCTCCATCTGCACGGTGACCCCCCACCTTAAAGGTATCTGCACAGTGTGTGCATGCAATAATCCTGCCCTCCACAGGCAGGTCAAATACATAAGTGCCTGATGTAAATTAACTTCTTTAGTGTGGGAGCAGTAGGGTGATACTTTCAGACAGATGTCCGGGTGACACACAGGAGCTGGATGATGGCGAACGTCCACTCCAATTCAGAAGCTTCATTAATTGTTCGTAGTAAACCATTATGTCCAGTGTCCGGGTAGTGCAGGCGCGCCGGGGGATGCAGGGTGGCTTTAGGTACCACATGTTCCAGGGCGCCTCTGCCTCGACTAGGCCGAAGTTCCTGAGGGTTGCGTAGCTTGTAAGCGGGATCGCCGCTACCTCGGTGGTTTAGGGGACAGAACTTGGGGTCTTATGGCAAATGTATAGAAGGCCAATGGGTCATGCCATTGCATAGGCACGGGGGGAAGCTGGAGTTCCTGGACCAGCGCAGCAAGGTCTTCTGCCCCTCTGAGTAGGAAAGGGCCATTCGTGGTAAAGACTTGCAGTCCCGTTGGGAAATATCAGCGGCACCTCAGCTTATTAGATTGTAGTATACTAGTAAGGGCGCATTGCCCTGAGGTATGCCAGCGTAGTCGGGGAAAGGTCTGGGTATAGTTGGATTTCCGCTGCATTCATTAGGACTCGTTCTGACTCCGAGCATTCGGCAGCACATCTTCCTTAAGCTGGAAGTTTGCTAGGCAGCATATGATGTCTCTTGAGTGGTCTTCCGGGGCCCCTTCAGAGTATAATGCACAGTGAGCTCTGACATATTAAATCGTGGTCGTTTCGGGCCTACGAAGTTTATTGAATAGTTCAGTGAGGGTCACCCGTATAGGCTCTGGGTAGTCTGCGCTTTCTGGGATGCCCCTTATTCTTACATTTTGTCATCAGCCTCTATTATCCGTGATATGCGATCTGTCTGAGTTGGTCTGATAGCGTGTGAATAGCATCTGTATTCACGGACTGAGCTGCTGACACATGGTCGCAGTCTGCTTCTAGACCCTGTGATGTAGGCCTTGTAAATCCTTGCGCAGGGCGTGCAGCTCTGAAGTGATAGACTTCCGCAAGTCTGCGTTAGCCTCCCTGAGGTCTGATTTCGTCGGTAAGTTGCTAAGGCCACCCAGTCCCGTGGAGCGTCCTCGGGAGTTCTGTCAGGCGAGCCAGTGTGGCAAGTCTCTCATAGAAACATAGAATGTGACGGCAGATAAGAACCATTCGGCCAATCTAGTCTGCCCAATATTTCAAAATACTTTTGATTAGTCCCTGGCCTTATATTAAGCCTAGGATAGCCTTAAGCCTATCGCATGCATGCTTAAACTCCCTCACTGTGTTAACATCTACCACTTCAGCAGGAATGCTATTCCATGCATCCACTACCCTCTCAGTAAAGTAATACTTCCTGATAGTATTAAACCTTTGCCCCTCTAATTTAAGACTATGTCCTCTTGTTGTGGTAGTTTTCCTTCTTTTAAATATAGTCTCCTCCTTTACTGTGTTGATTTCCTTTATGTAGTTAAATATTTCTATCATAACCCCCTGTCTCGACTTTCCTCCAAGCTATCCATGTTAAGTTCCTTTAACCTTTCCTGGTAAGTTTTATCCTGCAATCCATGAACCAGTTTAGTAGCCCTTCTCTGAACTCTCTCCAAAGTATCAATATCCTTCTTAAGATACGGTCTCTGTTCTGTACAATGGCCTGAGCACTTCTCTCTTTCTACTGCCAATACCTCTCCCTATACAACGAAGCATTCTGCTAGCATTTCCAGCTGCTCTATTACATTGTCATCCTACCTTTAAGTCATCTGAAATAATTACTCCTCAGATGTTGAGGTTAGTAGGGTATCAAATATCCTATACTCTGCCCTTGGGTTTTTACATCCAAGGTGCATTATCTTGCACTTATGCACATTAAATGTCAGTTGCCACAGCTCTGACCATTTTTCTAATTTTTCTAAATCATTTGCCATTTGGCTTCTCCCTCCTGGAACATCAACTCTGTTGCATATCTTAGTACCATCAACAAAAAGACATACTTTACCATCAAGACCTTCTGCAATATCACTTATAAAAAATATTAAAGAGAATGAGTCCAAGTACAGATCCCTGAGGTACCCCACTGGTAACTAGACCTTGCTTTGAATATACTCCGTGACTACAATTCTCTGTTGCCTGTCATTTAGCCACTGCCTAACCCATTCAACAATATTTGAATCCAAACTTAAAGATTGCAGTTTATTGATGAGCCTTCCATGTGAAACAGTGTCAAAAGCCTTACTGAAATCTAGGTAAGCAATGTCTACTGCACCACCCTGATCTATTATTTTAGTTACCCAATCAAAAAAATCAATAAGATTAGTTTGGCATGATCTCCCTGAAGTAAACCCATGTTGTCTCTGATCTTGAAATCCATGTGGTTTTAGATGTTCAACAATCCTATCCTTTAACATGGTTTACATTACTTTCCCCACTACTGAAGTAAGGCTTACTGGCCTATAGTTGCCCGACTCCTCTCTACTACCTTTCTTGTGAATGGGTACAACACTCGCTAATTTCCAATCTTCTGGGACTACTCCTGTTAATGATTGGTTAAATAAATTCGTTAATGGTTTTGCTAGTACACCACTAAGTACTTTTAATAACTTTGGGTGTATATCATCAGGCCCCATCGACTTATTTGTCTTTATTTTTGACAGTTGAAATAGAACCTTTACCTCTGTAAACTCACATGTAACAAATGACTCATTTGTCCTTTTTCCTAAATGAGGCCCCATTGCTTCATTTTCATCTGTAAATACTGATCAAAAATATCAGCTAGACATTTATCCTCTTCTACATACATTCCTTTTGTTTTTTATCTAACTAATCCTGGTTTTACTTTCCTTTTCTCATTTATGTATCTAAAAAATATTTTATCCCCCTTTTTTACTGACCGTGCTATTTTCTCTTCTGTGTGTGCTTTCGAGGCTCTTATAACTTGCTTAGCCCCTTTCTGCCTAATCTTATAGATCTGTCTGTCTTCCTCATTCTGGTTTTTTTTTTTATAATTACTAAATGCTAACTTTCTGTTTTTTACTATTTTGGCCATATCTGCGAAGTACCACAGTGGTTTCTTACATTTTTTGCTTTTACTGACAAGCCTAATGCAATTTACTGTTGCCTGCAGCAGTGCAATTTTTAAATAATCCCATTTCTCCTAGACTCCATTTAAACTGCTCCAGTCTGACAAGGACTCCTTTACACATATTCTAATTTTAGAAAAGTCTGTTTGTCTAAAGTCTAAAATGTCTGTAAATCACACTTACATGAGTTACTGTGTGATTATCAAATTCTAACGTAACCCAAACTGACTATGTTCGCCTCACTAACTTTCATTAGGCTAGATTTTATGCTATCCTTCACATACAGGACCACCCCTCCCCCATTCTTGCCTTCTGTCTTTTCTATATAAAGAGTACCCTGGTATTGCTATATCCCAATTCATGTTTCTCATTATACCATGTCTCAGTAACAGCCACCAAATCTACATTCTAAGTTGCCATTATTGCCACAAGTTCATGGATTTTATTCCCTAAACTGTGATCATTTGTAGAAATGACTCTAAGCTTATCATTTTTTAACACACTCTTTACAGTTACTTTCTGTTGTTGTTTTGGGGGGCAATTGGATTGATGTTTTATCATCCTTTTGTCCTCCCCCCTCCTAGTTTAAATACTTCATAGCAAAACCTCTGAACTGCTCGCTGAGAACATTTGTTCCCTTTGAGAAAAATGCCAACCATCTTTTTTGTACAGTTCATTTCTATTCCAACTAGAGCTACCATGAGAAACAAAGCCAAATCCTTGCTCCCGACACCATACACCAAGCCACAAGTTAAAGTCCCTAATATGCATGCACGTGTAATTCTGAGTTATGCACAGGCAGAACTTTAGAGAATGACACTGTTGAAGCAACCTGCCGTATATCATTGGGAAGAACACAAAACCCTTCCTTTACCTCAGAAACCTCATTACAAGCCCAATCCCTGATGGGATGGTGATTGCGGGCAGCCCGCGGCCTCGGTGTCATTGGAAGCCTGTGGAAAGAGATCGACTGGTGTGATTGCCTTAGGTATTGCCTTAGGCAGGAGAGCCCCTGGAGGTTTCCGCAGTCTTAATGATGTGCGATGCTCTGTGTGTTTTTCCCATTGTCCCATTGTCGGACCGGACACGCGGCACGGCAAGGAAATGTGTGGAGCAGTCGAGGAGCTCAGTCTCTACAAAATCTTGATCAGCCTCCAAGCCACGCCCCCTATTTCTCCTTTTTGGTTTTAAAATTCACATTGGATTTTTACATTTTTTATAAGATGATGGGACTACTTTTTCTCATGAGAAGCATGATTTTTTGCAATATTTGGCAAAGGCCAGAGATAAAGCAAAGTTCCATTTGCTAAGCCGATTACCAGCAGTCAGTCAAAATGATCCTATCAAAGAGCAATCTGCAGACATCATGGACAGAGGAAAAAATAAATAAAAAATGGAGAAACCCATATATTGAGATCCAGCACAAGGAAGGAAAGCTAAATATAAATAATATTTAAATGGTACACATACACTAACAATAAACGTAAACAATATGAAATAAAAAATTTTTACCAATCATTACGACACCCATAGTTCTTCAAAAAAATGGGATTGGAAAGTGCAGACTTACTATCCTCTACAGTGGACCCTCTAAAGCCGGGATGGGTTCTATAAAGTTTCTAGGTTGCATCAGATTCTGCTTCTTCTGAACAAATTTGTAGGGCATGACTAGACATCAATCCTTTCAAGGATACATTGAAAAATGCCACTTCTCATTTAACTCCCATCTACGTATTACACTTATCTCTGTTGCCAGTAATTTGGAATGAGGAAAAGAAAATGACAGTGATTTCTAAGGGATGGTAGCACAATCAAATGAAAAATAAAAAAAGGCTATAACACTTAACGTTAACCCAAATTAGGTGAAAACCTTTATTTTGATCATTGTCAATTCCCCTATTTCAAAATAATCTAAAATAAGTGTAAAGACTCATAAAACAAGATAACAGCAAATATACTTTACCAGGCTATATTCATGTAAGTGAGACTAGAAACTAACAGCAGGCTTCGTTCACATAGAGGCAGGTAATTTTTTGGACACTATTTGCTATTGTTCTTACATCACCATCTTTTGCTAGTTTCCTCCCACATCTCATGCTGTTGCTTTCAATTTCATCTTTATTGATCTCCTGAGGCCTGTGAAAATATAAAGGGGTATTGTCGGTTGTAAACGGGCAAGACTGTAGCAACAAAACTTTAAAATGATAAAAACCCTGCAGATCGCACATAAGGAGACTCCATTAACTTATGTTAAAATTATATTTGAACAATTTATTTAAAAACTCATATACTTTGTACAGGTCACACTCTGGAGAATCTAAAGACTTCACTAAACACTCTGAGTGAGTTAACATTAATCGCTTTAACAATGTATGTAATTTGCAAAGTCATTTCTGTGACAAAAATATAACTTTTTCATTATTTGATTGAAAACTTTAAGTTTTGAAAATTTAGAATTCATTGTCAATTCATTGTCAATAGCCAAAAGTAAATTTGGTAAAGTAGGGGCGAGAGGATGCTTCCAAGTCCTTGCTATGATCTGTTGCGCTGTTAGTATGTGCATTAAGGTTTGCTTTTTATATTTGTGTATGTTGCTTGGTAAGTCTCACAAAAGGTACAGTTGTGCTAAAAAGTTTGCATACCCTTGGATAATTGGTAATATATGTACCATTTTTAAAGAAAAATTGAGTGAGCAGGCAGAACATTTCTTTTATGGGATTCATATGCAACAATAGGTAATAACAGAATGGCACAATGATAAAACAAAACATGGCAGCAAAGAAAAAAATAAAATGACTCTTGTTCAAAAGTCTGTATACACCGAGTTTTTAATAATGTGTATTGCCATCTTTAGCATTAATGGCAGCATGTAATCTTTTGTAATAGTGGTCTATGAGGCCTATAATTTTTTGTGACTCGATCATATTAAGATCAGGAAACTGTGATGGCCACTCCAGAACCTTCACCTTCATTCTGCTGTAACCGCCAGAGGGTCAACTTGGCCTTAAGCTTAGGGTCATGGTCATTCTGAAAAGTCCAAGAGTGTCCCTTGTGCAGCCTTCGTGCAGAAGAATGCAAATTGATTGCCAGTATTTTCTGATAGCAAGCTTCATTCATCTTGTCTTGTCATCAATTTTCACAAGATTCCCCAAGTCTTTAGAGCTCACCCCCCAAATATCAGTGAGCCACCACCATGCTTCACAGAGGGGATGGTATACTTTTCACAATGGGCCATGTTGACCACTCTCCAAACATAGCGGTTATGGTTGCAACCATAAAGCTCTATTATGGTCTCGTCACTCCAAATTACAGTGCCAGAAGCTGCGAGATGGGTCAAGGTGTTGTCAGGTTTTTTGTAACCGAGATATTTTTTGTGGTATTGGTGCAGCAAAGGCTTTTTTTCTGGCAACTCGACCATGCAGCTAATTTTTGTTCAAGTATTGTCATATTGTGCTATTTGAAAAATCGACACCATCTTTTTCCAGAGCAGCCTGTATTTCTCATGAGGTTACCTGTGAGTTTTTCTTTGTATCCCAAACAATTTATTTTGACAGTTGTGCCAGAAATCTTTCTTGGTCTACCTGACCTTGGTAAGAGATCCACAAATTTTCCACTGCTCAATAAGTGATTGAACAGCACTGACTGGCATTTTTAAAGCTTTGGATAGCTTTTTCCATCCTTTTCCATCTTTATAAAGATCCATTACGTTGTTGCACTTTTGACAGTTCTTTTCTGCTCCCATTGGCTCAGTATCTAGCCTGGTCAGTGCATACACGTGAGAGCTAATAAACTGATTGACTATTTATACACAGACACTAATTGCAATTTAAAAGGCCACAGGTGTGGGAAATTAACCTTTAATTGCCACCTTGTGTGTCTGTAACAAGGCCAAACATTCAAGGGTATGTAAACTTTTAACCAGGGCCATTTGGGTGATTTCTGTTATCATTAACAATCATTAATTAATTAATGTAATAAGTAGCCAAACAACAATGTGATAATAAATGGCTACATATGATCACTATCCTTCAATAAGAATTTATTAATAAGAATAAGAATAAGAATTTTTGCATGATCAGTCATATTTTCAAAATCAATGCCAACATTTCACAATTTCTGCCAGGGTAGGAAAACTTTTGGGCACAACTGTATGTCAAAGGTGTAAAGGATAACGTACAGTTTGTTATCCATAAGACAAAAGGCTTCCCAAAAGGCTTGGAGAGATTCGCAATGCCACCATGTGTAAGGCATGGTACCGTCAACTTAATTACATCTCCAGCATACTAGGAAAAATCTTATGAAGTCTTGTCGGCACCATATACCAAAGGTATAGTATTGCTTCCCATTGTTTTGAAGATAAAGTACACCGCAAATCTAGTTCCCACTGTTGTGCAGGTTTGAAGGGAGAGAATGGTACGTAATCATCTTGAAGCCTATGACACAAGGAGATCAGCTTACGATCAGGGGTTAGTTTCTAAATGATTCACATTTGTTCTCAAACAATTAATTGAAACAGACCTTTTGGAATATAGCAGATTTGTGGTGTTATTTTAGGTATGACCTCAGCTAAAGAAAAGAGTAGTGGGAGGCATTAGGTAAGGCATACTTCGATTTCAGTGACTGGAAATGTATAGGGGTATTGCCTTGAAAAAGGTGTGTGATGTGGTGACGCCCTTTGTGTGCCAGAGATTTGTTGTGAATGTAGGAATACAGTTGGGGTAGCTAGATAGAGACCTGGAGTTTAGCTCAATTTATTTTTGCATTTGTCCCAAACATTGAGAAAAAGCTTAATTGTAGAGCGTACTAGATGTGATGGGGGTCTAAGGTGATTAGGAAGCCATATCAAATTAGGGAGATAGTATGGAAGTAATGCCAAGCGTTCCAAGACAGCCCATTGAGGAGAAGGTTGGTCAAGGCAGTGGGATATATTGGTCGCCAAGATGGTTGCATTGTAATAAATAGTGATGTCCCGAACGGTTCGCCGCGGACTCATCATTGAGTAAACCTTGACCCTGTACCTCACAGTCAGCAGACACATTCCAGCCAATCAGCAGCAGACACTCCCTCCCAGACCCTCCCACCTCCTGGACAGCATCCATTTTACATTCATTGTGAAGCTGCATTCTTAGTGAGCTGTCCAGGAGGAGGGAGGGTCTGCTGCTGATTGGCTGGAATGTGTCTGCTGACTGTGAGGTACAGGGTCAAAGTTTACTCAATGATGAGTCCACGGTGAACCGTTCAGGACATCACTATTTATAGTCCTGAAAATTGTCATTTGTTGTGTTTGCAGCATATTTACTGAAATCAAAAGCTATTCAATCAAACTTATAACAACATTTTAACTTTTTAAACATTTTAACAGGTCACGTTACATTTTAACATAGGACCCCTTATTTGATAGCAGCTTCACAAGTCTTGCATCCATTGAACTTGTGAGTTTTTGGACAGTTTCTGCTTGAATTTGTTTGCAAGATGTCAGAATAGCCTCCCAGAGCTGCTGTTTGAATGTAAACTGCCTCCCACTCTCATGGATCTTTTGCTTGAGGATGCTCCAAAGGTTCTCAATAGGATTGAGGTCAGGGGAGGATGGAGGCCACACCATGACTTTCTCTCCTTTTATCCCCATAGCAGCCATTGATGCAGAGGTATTCTTTGCAACATGAGATGGTGCATTGTCATGCATGACGATTTTATTACGGAAAGCATAGTTCTTCCTTCTGTACCAGGGAAAAAAGTGGTCAGTCAGAAACTCCACATACTTTGCAGGGCCGACCAGCTCTCTTTCCATGATTCTGGCCCAAAACATGACTCCACCACCGCCTTGCTGACGTCGCAGCCTTGTTGGAACAGGGTGGCCGTCCACCAACCATCCACTACTCCATCCATCTGGACCATCCAGGGTTACACAGCACTCATCAGTGAACAGGACTATTTGAAAATTAGTCCTCATCTATTTTTCTGCCCAATGCAGCAGTTTCTGCTTGTGAGCATTGGTTAGTGGTAGCCAAATAGAAGGTTTATGCACAGTTGCAAGACTCTGGAGGACCCTACACCTTGATGTCCGTAGGACTCCAGATGCACCAGCAGCTTCAAATATATGTTTGCTGCTATGTATTGGTATTTTAGCAGTTGCTCTCTTGATCTGATGGATCTGGCAGAAATTTTCCTAAATGTGCCTTTATCTGCACGAACCCGTCTGTGCTTTGAATCAGCCACAAATCTCTTAATAGTGCGATGATCACGCTTAAGTTTTCGTGAAATATGTAATGTTTTCATACCTCGTCCAAGGCATTGAACTATTTCACTCTTTTCAGCAGCAGAGAGATCCTTTTTCTTCCCCATATTGCATGAAAATGGTGCTCTGCTTAATAATGTGGAACAGCCTCCTTTAGTAGTTTTTCCTTAAACTGGGCTCACCTGGCAATCTAATTATCACAGGTGTCCAAGATTGTTTTCAGTGATCAAAAGAGCCCTGAGACACAATGCCATCCATGAGTTAAACTGAAAAACAAAATATTTAATCTTTGTGACACTTAAATAGAATTTGCATAATAATTTGGAACAGGGTGTAGACTCAATACAAGCTATCCTCCAAAATCAAAGCTATAAAAAAAGGACATGCAGATTTTTAGATATACCTCCAATGAAAAAAACACATAATTAAAGGTTTTCATTCAGGTATATTTATTAAGCACTGACTTTTTATTATTATCTGGGTAGTGGATTGTCCCTTTAAAATGTACATTATACTTTCAATTATCACA
>OW240914.1:117020420-117052691 GCA_933207985.1 Pelobates cultripes
GGGGGGAGAACAGCATGGGGGGGAGGCAGGAGTGAGCTGCTGCCGATCCTCATGCTTAAGACTCACAATAAAAAAATGCATATTTGCTCCCAGCCTCGCCATGCAATATTTAGGCCCAAAACAGGCATAAGATACTTATGCCTGGTATACTCGGCACTCCAGATATTTTGGACTACACCTCCCATGATGCTTTGCCAGCATTAGGGGGGATGTAGTTCACAACATGATGTGCCAAAGGTTGCCTATCCATGCAACACACCGCGCCCCCCTCACACAGCACACACACACACCGCGCCCAGGCCCTCACACGCCACACACCGCGCCCAGGCCCACACACCGCGCCCACTCAGCCACCATCTCTCTCCCTCAGTTTCCCCATCTCTCTCCCCACTCCCAGTTTAGCCCCCATCTCTCTCCCACTCGGTTTAGCCCCCCATCTCTCTCTCCCCACTCAGTTTTAGCCCCCATCTCTCTCCCACTCAGTTTAGCCCCCATCTCTCTCCCACTTTGGCCCCCCATCTCTCCCACTCAGTTTAGCCCCCATCTCTCTCCCATAGTTTAGCCCCCATCTCTCTCCACTCAGTTTAGCCCCCATCTCTCCCACTCCAGTTCCAGCCCCATCTCTCTCCCCACTCGGTTTGGCCCCCATCTCTCTCCCACTCAGTTTAGCCCCCATCTCTCTCTCCCCACTCAGTTTAGCCCCCCCATCTCTCTCCCCACTCAGTTTAGCCCCCATCTCTCTCCCCTCCAGTTTAGCCCCATATCATCCCGCAGTTCCCCATCTCTCCCTCAGTTCCCCCATATATCTCCACTCAGTTCCCCCCATATCTCTCCTCAGTTCCCCATCTCTCCTCCCTCGGTTCCCCCATCTCTCTCCTCAGTTCCCCATCTCTCTCCCTCAGTTCCCCCCCACATATCTCTCCCTCAGTTCCCCCACATATCTCTCCCTCAGTTCCCCCACACATATCTCTCCCTCAGTTCCCCCACATCCTCTCTCCTCAGTCCCCATATCTCTCCCTCAGTTCCCCCATCTCTCTCCCTCAGTCCCCCACATATCTCTCCCTCGGTTCCCCCACATATCTCTCCCTCAGTTCCCCCCCAATATCTCTCCCACTCAGGTCCCCCCCCTCCTTGATCTCCTACCTTGTAGCGTGGCCGAGCGCACTGCGGAGCTCAGTTTCCTGTACCCGGCGGACAGGAACTGCTCTCTCTGTGAGCACTTCATTTCCGGCCGCCCGGGTACAGGAAACATAAGTTCCTGTACCGCGGTGCGCTCGGCCACGCTACACAGAGTGCCTGGCAGGAGGGAGCGCTGTGCGCTATGCGCTCACCTCCTGCCGGTCACTCCGGCTTTGCGCCCGCCTTATGTGCCGCCTTATGGATGCGCCAGCGGAGCGCACCCTCCCTCCCTCCTGCGACCTATGGCCGAGTGCCCACAGAGGGGGCTCGGCGTGCCACCTGTGGCACGCGTGCCATAGGTTCGCCATCACTGGTATAGATCATTCCCCTGCAATTTCACTGCTCAATTCACTGTCATTTAGGAGTTAACCCCTTAAGGACCGGCCTGTTTTTGCGATGTCGTACATTAAGGACCAGAGCAGTTTTGACACTTTTGTGGTATTTGTGTTTAGCTGTAATTTTCCTCTCTCTCACTTACGGCTCCCATACAAGTTATATATTGTTTTTTTCAGGACAAGAAGGGCTTTCTTTACATACCATTATTTGTATCATGTCATATATTTTATTTTAAAAAAATAATAAAATATGGTGAAAAATGGAAAAATAAAAACCATGTTTTTGGACTTTTACTTGAAAAATCTTTTGCTTATCTATAAAAGCTTATGAAAAAAACTGCTAAATAGATTCAAAATGTTGTCCCGAGTTTAAAAACACCCAGTGTTTACATGCTTTATTTTGCAAGTTATAGGCCTATAAATACAAGTAGGAAATTGCTGTTTCAATATATATATTTTAAATTTATCAATAGTGACATTGTAACACCGTTATCTGTCATAAATCCCCGAATCACACCTCACATGTACATATTTTTTTTTTAAAGTAGACAACCCAGGATATTCAAAATAGGGTATGTCCAGTCTTTTTTAGTAGCCACCTAATCACAAACACTGGACAAAGTTAGCATTTATATTTGTTTGTGTGTTAAAAATGCAAAAAACGCTAACTTTGGCCAGTGTTTGTGACTAAGTGGCTACTAAAAAAGGCTGAACATACCCCATTTGCAATACCTTGGGTTGTCTTCTTTTGCAAATGGTATGCCATCATGGGGCTAATTCTCATTCCTGGGCTACCATACGCTCTCAAAAGCAACCTAACCAATCTGACAAATTTCAATAAAAACCAAAAAACAAAAAGAAACAAAAGTAAAATCAAGCCTTATATTTGACCCTGTAACTTTCACAAACACTATGAAACCTCTACATGTGGGGTACTGTTATACTCAGGAGACTTCGCTGAACACAAATATTAGTGTATCAGAACAGTAAAATGTATCACAGCAATAATATCATCAGTGAAAGTTCTGTTTGTGTGTGAAAAATGCAAAAAACTTCACTTTCACTGACAATATCATCGCTGTGATATGTTTTACAGTTTTGAAACACTAATATTTGTGTTCAGCGAAGTCTCCCGAGTAAAACAGTCCCCCCATGTACAGGTTTTAGGGTGTCATAGAAAGTTACAGGGTTAAACACAGTGCTAGCAAATTAAATTCTCTGGACTTTTGGCCTGGGTTGGCAGGCAGGTCCCTCAAATTGCAATCATTAAAATTACTTAATTAGGTAAAAATATTACATAAATACGCACGTAGAATTTTTATATACATATTTATATATTTGACGTCTGCGTGTATATTTATGAAATTATTTATGTAATTATGTATATGGTCATGTGTATATTTCATATTTTTATTTCTACATAGATATATATATCATTACATTCTAAGTGTATTTTGATATATATATATATATATCAAAATACTGTTAGAATAAAATTACATATATTTTTTTAATGATTAAAAATTATTTTTACTTTGTTATTTATTTTGATTAACATTTATTATATATATATATATATATATATATATATATATACACACACACACACACACAATATATATATAATTATATATATTGTATATATACACGTGTGTAATTTAAATTAAGTGTATTTGTATATTAATATACGTATATATAAATATAAAAATACACTTAGTATGACATTATATAAGATATATATACATATATTATATATAGATAAAAAAATATATATATATATACATACACATATAATATATATTATATATATATATATATATATATATATATATATATACACACACACACACACACACACATATATTTTTTTTACACTGATTGCTTTATTTTTTATCTTTATTTTTGATTTTCCACTTGCAGTGAGACAGTCCCCCTGCAGACAGATACACAGACACCTATTGCGGTCATGTGATCAAGTGATCACGTGGCCGAGAGGTCCTGATCTGCCGAGGGGAGACTGCCCGGGCAGACAGGCAGCCCCCCTGGACCGGGAGGAGCGCTGATCAGGTAAGTAGCCCCTAACCGTTATGACGGTTCAGGACAGTCATCGGTCCCCAAGGGGATTTTCACTTTGTTTCTGTTTTAACTTTGTTTCTGTTTATGCAGCCCTAGCCACACCTCCCCTGGCTAGGATTGACAGAGCTTGCATGAAAAAAAAAAAAAAACCAACTTGTTTCACTTTCAAACAGATAGAATTTACCTTAAATAATTGTATCTCAATCTCTAAATTGAACTTTAATCACATACAGGAGGCTCTTACAGGGTCTAGCAAGCTAGTAACATAGCAGGGGATAAGAAAATCTTAATTAAACAGAACTTGCAATAAAGAAAGCCTAAATAGGGCTCTCTTTACAGGAAGTGTTTATGGAAGGCTGTGCAAGTCACATGCAGGGAGGTGTGACTAGGGTTCATAAACAAAGGGATTTAACTCCTAAATGGCAGAGGATTGAGCAGTGAGGCTGCAGGGGCATGTTCTATACACCAAAACTGCTTCATTAAGCTAAAGTTGTTCAGGTGACTATAGTGTCCCTTTAAACTTTTTGGATACCATTGATACAAGTCTTAGCATATGGTCCTATTTTAACTATTTATTATCTTTTCTTTTGTTGCACTTTATTTTCACATTGTTCATTTAGATATTTGTTTCTTTATTAGATATTTAATAAAATTTTAGTTCTTTTTTTCCTTGCTCTTTACAAATAAGGCACTTTTTTTTTTACCTATAACTGACAGAGCAGCGTTTCTGAGGGTATTAGGATTGTTATTGGGTTTGCTTTTTTAGTTAACCCATTCCAGTCTTCCTTTATAACCCCCCAATATCAGCCCCATGCTGACAGATGACCGGTATGCAGCACTTCATACAGCCCTTTAAATTAGTATTTAAATCCCCAATTGCTGCAATGCAGTGTAAGCAAAGTTAAATCACAGCTCACACCAAGGATACCTGGGTCCTCCTCTGTGGCCCCATACTGACTGATGAGCAGTATACAATGCCTGGGGCTCTCCCCTGTCAGCTGGGGCCAGAATAAATGGCCCTGTGCTGACCAACAACTGGCATGCAGCACTCAAAGCAAGTGCTGCATATATCTCTTTAAACCATGTAAATCACTGTGGCTGAGCGAACCTTCTTAGCTGCAGTGATTCTAGGGTTGTCAGTCAATTAAAGGAGACACACAAGGTCTAAAGAGACCAGTCATGCTGAAAACAGTCAGTAGATAGTCACATACCACTCTGGTTTTAGATTAGAAATCCCTTTGCTAATATTAGTATGGATATTAGGATTGGAATTTGATTAAGGATAAGGATTAGTATTGGGTTAAGGATTAAGTTAGGGTTCAGTTTAAAGATTCTTTGCATTATTGTTAGGATGAATAGGGGTTTAGATTAATACCACAAACAACTAAAAAAAAAAAATTGTGAAAGAACGACACCTCAAATGTCAAAATATATCGTATGTGCCTACATTTGAATGTGTATGCATTTATGGAGTAATCTAAATATGTGAGCTACTTAAACGCCCTGAAATAAACAAGTCACCCATCTTAAACTTGCTTTGTTTTTTTATAAACTGCACTAGGAAGGTTATAAATTAAGTCTTGTATTTTCAAAAAAACTTGACAAGGGTATGTGAAGGAGGGTCATCCTGTGTTCAGGGACTATATCTGGCTCAATTTAGTGATTTTTTATTACAGTAGCACAGTAGTTTAAAAAATAAACCGCTAACATGGAATGTCCTTGTAAACAAACGAAAATAAAATAATACCATAAACTTCGAAAGAAATTGGTGCTAAAAATACTGTACAATATGATTAAAAATATACCATATGACATACTCAGAAGTGTCACAAATGATATGCATACAAATGGGTTAATTTGAAAAGACAAACTGCTACAATGCTCCAAAATGAGACCATGTCCCTTAGTGTGTAACTTTACAGGATAATGGAAAGGTGTATTTCAGATATATTGTTATGTTCAGAATAAATATTTGCCTAACATTTAAGTGATTTAATCATAGTGGCACATATCAGATTTGCAAAAAAAAAGCAACTTTTAATTTTTTTAATACATCCGGAGAAAAAAAAATGTAGGCATGTGAAGGCAACAATATATCACACTGGTAATAATTTAACCTCTACACTGGGTTAGATTAATGGCTAACAACAGGGCCGGATTAACAAAGGGGCTGATTGAGCTGCTGCTCCAGGCCCAGGCCCATTGATTTAAAAAAAAAAAAAAAAAAAATGTAAAATTTTTTTTTCACACACTACTCTTAGGGATTCCGCCTGGCTTTTATTTTATTGGCATTTTATTTTAAGAGATTACTATGCAATACCAGCACTGGCCAGTAGGGGTCGCTGTGTGTGGAGACAGGCAGGGATAGGAAGTTCCAGCATATCCCTCCCTGCCTATCTATACTCACTGATCTGCAGGGGTGCAGCTACAGAGAGTCCAGACAGCAACTCCCACCCTGCAGCTCAGGGAAATAAGGGATGGGGGAAAGGCTGCAAGGAGACATACACTGAGACACTAAGGGACATTGGGAGACATTACGACACAGACACATGGGGACACAGTGTCCCCATGTCTCCCCAGTGTCCCCACGTCTCCCAGCCAGTGTCCCTGGTGTCTCAGTGCCCCCTAGTCTCCCAGTGCCCCCTAGTCTCCCAGTGTCTCACTGTCCCCATGTCTCCTAGTGCCTCCATGTCTCCCAGTGCCTCAAGTGTTTCAATGTCCCCATGTCTCCAAACTAGTGTCCCTAGTGTCTGTGGCCCTGGTGTCTCAGTGTCCCCCTGTCTCCCAGTGCCCCTATGTCTCAATGTCCCCATGTCCCCCAGCCAGTGTCTCTAGTGTCTGCATTCCCATGTCTTCAAGTGTCCCCTATTTTCCCAGTGTCCCCATGTGTCCCAGCCAGTGTCCCCTAATTTCCCAGTGTCACTGGTGTCTCTGAGTCCCTAGGTCTCCCCATGTCCCCAGGTCTCCCTGTCTTCCTAGTGTCCTAGTGACACATAAACTGGAGGACACAGGAAGACATGGGGCATTGAGACACTGTGATACATAGGGACACTGTGATACATAGGGTCACTGGGAGACCTGGGGACACGACACTAGGGGACACTGGGAGACATGGGGCACTGAGACACTGATACATAGGAACGCTGAGACCTGGAGTAATCGACACATGGGGGCACTGGGAAACATGGGGGCACTGGGAGGAATCCATCTATACAGCATAATTAAACTAAGTTGTTTTTTTGGTGATTTTACAGCATTTTCTCTTATGTCACTCCTTGTGATTTACATCATGTGATGTCATCCATACATATTTAATTATGCAAATTAGTAAGGCCGGTATGTTTTTCCAAGAAAGGTGGCAACCCTAACCACTTTTCACATACTCTTACTTTAGTATGGAAACAAAACTTGTGTGGACTGGCTGACAATGAATATAGTTAAATGGACACTATAGTCACAAGAACAACTACAGCTTATTGAATTTGTTTTGGTTAGTAGAATCATTCCCTTCAGGCTTTTTGCTGTAAACACTGTATTTTCAGAGAAAATGCAATCTTTACATTACAGCCTCAGTGATAACTTCACTGGCCTCTCCTTAGATGGCTGTTAGAGATCCTTCCTGGGTCATGGCTGCCTAAAATGCATCCAAACATTCAGTGTCTCCTCCCTCTGCATGCAGACACTGAACTTTCCTCATAGAGATTCATTTATTCAATTCATCTCTATGAAGAGATGTTGATTGGCCAAGGCTGTGTTTGAATCCTGCTGGCTCTGCCCCTGATCTGCCGTTTTGTCAGTCTCAGCCAATCCTATGGGGAAGCACTGTGATTGGATCAGGCCACCACTTCTAATGATGTCAGCAGACTGCTTGTTTTTCTGAGTCTAACAGCATGCAGAATTACAGCTTCAGGCTTGAATACAGTAAGATGTTTACTATATTTATGGAGGCATGAGGGGCCCAGGGGGGTTAGATGGTGATGTTAACACTATAGGGTCAGGAATTCATGTTAAATGGGCCTATTCCATGGGCCTGGGCCTGGGCCTGGAGCTGCAGCTTCATCAGCTCCTATGTGAATCCGGCCCTGTTCCTGACCCTATAGTGATCCTTTAAGGTAATGCTGACTTTGGTCTCTCTAACACTGTGGCATGTTCCCTTTCTTCTACAATCACTACATACAGCTTTTCTCTGTCCCAGACTATATACCAGGAGCGTCTGCCTGCTAGTAAGAAGGTAAGGAGACAAGTGGACCAGCGAGTGCTAGGGGACAGTCCTTAGAAAGCGTTGAGCAAGTGCATCATTAGATGCATTTATGCCAAGCTCAGGGTGCTGTCTGCATAGTATGCCCTTAGTTGGCCAGCTGCATGATTGGCAGGCAGTCTGACATGTATTCATGCCAGGCTGGCCTTCTAATTCTTTGGGCAGACATGTCCTCTTTTTGGGCATGTTCGCCCTTTTGGCAAGTTACGTGATTTGTGTCAGTGGCACACCCTTTTACCGTGCCCATTGACTTCCTGCTTGACTGGACACTGCTGTTAGGTGTTATGGATTTACTTGAAAGATGAAAACATAAATTGGAGGTAGATTAGCATAGGGTATGTGTTTTCTTATAGCTGCTGTTTTCTTTCTCTCCAGCACCATCTCCATCAGATACATGACGCTTGGGAGGGTTTTAGTGTTTTTGGTCGATATGATTCTTTAATTAGGCCCGTCATAATTGTCAGCACTAGGCCCACTGGGCTGTTAATCTGGCCCTGGCTAACAAACAGATGGTAGATATTTTTTAATTAAATTAAGAATAATATACATTATACACTTGATGGGAGAGTAAAATAAAGAAAGACAAATTTATAACTCCCCTAATTTATGACTCATTTTGCTCTCGTCATTAAAAACTCAGACTTAATGTTCTAGTCTACAAACCCATTATATTTATAAAAAATAGCATTAAGAGACCAGATAAGACATACCACCATATATGCTGTGAACAGAACATATTAACATATTAGTTGCCATATGACCTCGTCATGTCAACAATGTGAACTTTTTGCACAGAAAATCTATTTTAATACAAAGTAGTCCAATATAATGCACAGGTTACAGAATGGCCTTGTGACCTTGAGTGGGTTTTCAGCATACTCAAGAATGGATTGCTCTGTCAAACTGACAGATCTGTTCTGATTATAATGTGAGGCGGGAAGTGGTGTTTGACAGCCATATTGAGCAGTCACATCGGGCACAAGCTCCACAAATAGGAGACTTCATCTCCAGTAGTTGCGATACCCACACTGCTGAATTGAGCAGAGCTGATCCCTGGGAGTGTCCAGGTGTCTCTAAGCATTCTGGTGAAGCTTCCTGCGGCGGAGTTCCAACCCCTTGATTTGCAGCATAGCGTGGGATGGGTAGGGAGTTGTGGCCCAACTCTTCAGCGGGACCCTGCAGGCTGATCTGTGGCTGAGCCCTGTATCCCCTTTGTACTCTTTGGGTTTTTCTGGTCCCCACCCGATACTTACCACCAAATCTGGGCGCTTCCACATCTTGAAGCAGTGCACAGTACCACGAGCCTCAAAATGGGATCATATGCTTCATGAACATAGCTATATGTCACAGTTCTAGCTTGCACTATTATTATATATTCTGTTTTCTTCATGTATCTCATGCCCTGTGTGTTTGTGTAGTGTGTGTATATTGAGTGTATATAATGCAGTGTGTTTGTGTAGTGTGCATTATATAAACACACTACACAAACACTGCATTATATACACACACACTACACAAACACACACACACACACCGCATTATATAAACACACACTGCATTATATACACGTGTTTGTGTAGTGTGTTTATATAATGCAGTGTGTGTGTGTTTGTGTAGTGTGTGTATATAATGCAGTGTGTGTGTGTGTTTCTGTAGGTATGTAATTTGGGTGGAGGGGGCAATTTTTATTTAATATTTTTTTTTTTTTTTTAAGATTTAATTATTATAATTTGTTTAGTTCCCACCCCCTCCATGCTTCTTACTTGGCCAGGGAGGGGAGGATACAGCATTCCCTGGTGGTCCAGTGGCATGGAAAGTACAGAGTGGGCCCGCAGCAAGCGCTTACTTACCTTCCAAGCAGCTTCCTTCAGCTCCCTGTGTAAATCTCAAGGACTTGCGAGATTTAAACCGGGGAGCTTAAGGGAGCTGATTGGAAGGTAAGAGCTTGCTGCGGGCCCCCCCAGGAGCGCCTGGCTTGTCCTGGTATGTATTATCGGCAATATCGGTATCTCTATTGGCTGATGCCGATATTGACGAAAATACCGAATATCGGCCGATAATCGGTCGATCCCTACTAGCCAGGCTCTGATGCTCCCTGTTGGAGCCTGGAGAAAGCTGGATGCTGCCACGGCCGACATTCATTCGGCATGGCCAGTCTTTGAGTTTAGCCACAGAGCAATATAGAAATAGAGGCAACCACAAATTATAAAAAATTTTATGAATCTAATACAATGAAGACAAAAAAAGTATGGTCCAGTGCACCTTTAATTGTTGCAATCTTTTTAATAAGACAGATAAATGGATAGAGACACTGTTGTCTCTACCCATGCGCCTGTCTCAATAAAAGGATTGCAACGATTAAGGAGTGCTGCACAATACTTTTTTTTCATAGCTATAGAGCTAAACTACCACGAAGAACCACCTCCCACCAGTTTGACCTCTAGCCACAGAGGTGTATCATTCTTAACTTACAAAAGTGCCTAATTCTATTTAAATCAGAACCTTTAAAAATAAATCAGAGGTCACACTCATCACTTCAGCTTGCATATTATCATGCTGAACTGAACTGTATTTAAAGGAATCAGAGTGACCTTTATTCTGCTGTAAAATCTGCTTTTAGTGAGCAACCTTCAGAAAGTAGCCCAAGGTCCCGCCACTAATAATCCTAGTGTTAATCTTAACATCAGTGCTGCTGTTTTCAAGTGACAACTAACAGCTCACAAAGTAGAAAGTATTCAGAAAACGTCTTTTTTTTTTTTTTTTTAATTCTTTATTTTTATCGTGCAAGAAATTACAACAGTGTCTGCGTAGCCACAATAGCCGTAACAGACGCCTTCTTGTATAACATTCAAAAACATTTTCGTGGCTTATTTAAACTTAGCACGTTTTTATCATTTAAGGATCGTTTAAGACAATATTAAGCTTTGTATGATTCAATATGTTTGTCAGTAACAGGTAACAGCGTTCAAGTGGCTAGGTCACATATTGGTCTACGCATTTAGTATTTATGTAAATAACCCGCTTATCTATGTGTATGAGGTTGACAGGCTGGAAGGTAATGTTTATGTAACCTAACAGCTGTGGTAGGTATGCCTTTAGAATAGCTAGTCAAGCTTAAGGTTATAGTTGTGTCGTGTGTATGAGGTGCGCCTTGTACGTCCTAAAACACCTAGTGGCGTGATGAACTAATTCTCAAGCTAGTGGGGGCCGCGATCTAACATGTGAAGCAGGTGTAGGTAGTGTGAGATCCTACTAGCCACCAGGTACGATTCGCATTGGTGTAGTTTACGTATGAGAAAACTGTTGCCTTGCGTGAGTGCCATGACCATTGTTTGCCTGTCCGCCGGGCACGGCAAGGCATGACAGGGTGAAACATTATGCTTTTAAGTTCACAGTAATTTTAAGGTAAGCAATGTGCTAATGAAAGGAATAAAAGAATAAAACAATAAAATAACAATAAAACCGCTAAAGCAATTTAGGTAGGTGCTTCTGGCGTAGATGCAAGATAGTTCATCTCGTGCCCCCATAGTAGGGCCTGTCCCCTCGGGACCTGCCTATGGCGGTTTTAGCCCGGTTCCACTTCTGGTAAGTTGTCGATTCTGGGGTGTATAAGTCCGCTAGTGTCTCTTTTTTTCCCGGCGTCTGTGCCATATATTAAACGAGTAAAAAAAAAAAAAAAAGAAGGGTTTAAATGGGGAGTCTCAGATGAGATCTATTAAGCTGGAAGATTTGTGGTGATTCTCCGTAGAGATGACTGGTTAGAGTTCAGGTTGTGGCCGTTCTGTAGGTGTCTTCCAGAAAACGTCTTTTTAAATACAAGATCATTACATTTTAAGCTACACACTTTTTTTATTCTTTCTCAGAACACATCTGTTGTCAACAAAGAGGATCATAAAGCGTAATCAAGTTGAATTCCACAATAACAGCTCATCAGTGAGTGCATTAGATATCAAGAGAAAGGAAGAGCTGCAATGCGTTGTGCTTAAGTATGCATGTGAAATTAGGGTTTTTGTTTTTTAGAGTAAAAAACCTGCCTAAGGGTCGTGTGAGTGAAAGTACCACAGGATTACGTGATATAAGTGTAATACAGGAGTTAGTTGTTCCCGTGCTGGGTCTGTCCTCCCTTAAGATAGAAGTCATAGGGCCTGAACGCCACTCAAATGTTACGGAAGGAATGGGGGGGGAGTTTGTCGGTAGTATAGCCACCAAGTGCTTGGACGGTACCTGTACAGAAGTTATGCTTTGTATACAGGTGGAGGGTTTGGACTCGATCAGTAGCTCCTGTCTCGAGTGAAAAATGCAGTGTTAGTACCCTGCCCAGTATCCCCACTAGCAGTAAGCTCATGAGAGGAGTAAGATTATACAATAGGGATATGTATTGCAAAAGATAATTAGCAAAAGACCATGAGGGAGCAACAACAAAGTCATGTGATCAACGAAATCGTAATGCTGGACAAGTCCCCGGCTGTGTAGGGGATCTTGGGTAAGGGCACAGCAGCCGCTGAGGCCCGATAGTCTTCCAGTCAAGTCACCGTTCTGGTGGATGAGGTGCGTCTTGCGTCTCGGGGTGTGAAGTCCCTAATCTTAGCAAAGTCTATATGTGACAAGCTCCTGCCCTCAGGGCAGTCTGCAGGGAGAGCCTTCAGCTCCTGGTAGGTTTCTTGGGCCGTAAGTAGGAGCATGCAGGATGAGCCCCAGCGATATGACACCTATTTTGTGCATAGCAGTTGGAACAGTGGTCACTCGGACTGGCGCCACAGGAGAGTGTTCCTTGAAAGATCTGGAAAGAGGAGTAGTGAGGCACCCTCAAAGGTAATGGGTGTCTTTCCTCTCACAGCGGCTTGTAGGAGGGCCTTGCCCTGTAAGGAACTAAAGAGGAGAATGAGGTCCGGAGTAGTGGAGGGCGGTGCACTAGGTGGCTTAGGGAGATGAAACATACTGTCTAGCTTCAAGTTCTTGGCGTGTTTCTGCGGTAGGTGGGCGGCGAAAAACTGTCTGATGAAGTGAAGTCTGGCAGTCCCACAGTTTCCAGCACCCCCGAGTTTCAAATTATGTCTTTGCCTCTGATCTTCTAGGGCGTCGATCCTGTGGTCGACCTTTAGTTGGTGCTGATCCAGAGCGGCCAGACATTTCTCCACTACTGTAACCCAGCTGTCATAAGCGCTCTGGGTTGTTTTAAGTTGGGCCATTTTAGTGGACATACTTTCAGCGGCCTTCTCGAGGGGGCTAAGTCTCTTTTATGTTGGGCCACCGTGACCGGGTCATGGTCCGCCACCAGTGGGGCATGACCCTGTTTCGTGGTGAGTGAGGTGCTTTCCCTAGGGGCAATAGCCATGTCGTCCGAGGAGTAGGAAGAGCCCTCGTCCGCAAGCGGAATATTGTCCCATGCAGCCCTCTGTGAGCTCCGGAATAGGTTGTCGATATCTCGGCTCAGCGGACTCTTGTCTGGATTGGGCTTTTTGTTTTACGACCCAAATTTGATCCTCCAGTCAGGGGGCTATTTCCAGTGAGTTTATAAGGCAGCTTTCTCCCCAATTTCAGCCTTTATTGGGTAGCGTTGTATGGAGCACAGAGAACATGCGACCGTCCAGGTTCACAGCTAGGCTCCGCCCCCTACACACATTTTAATCAAACCCTCAGATGGCTTTACCTTTAACTTTACCTTTTAAAGTAAAGATTTAGAGCTCTGTAAATCAAGGACCAAATGTCCTTTTGCTTCGCTAATGCTGCCTTTTTGTGAAGGAAAAACACACTACCAATTGACCTTTTCCTGATAATTTTCTCAACAATGGATTCTGTCGATTATTGCTTGAAATAGTGCTGTGAGAAATGCCTACGGTACTCACCCTGTATCATTATCTTGTTCTGTACGGAGCATGGTGAACCACTGCTGCTTGTACATGGAAGACAACCACTCTAAATAAAAAATAAGAATATACATTTTAATAATGTTTGTTGCTCATTAAATTCACCTAAACTATCTGACTTTTTATTCATTTAATAGAAAATGCAAATTTAAAATGCGCAATTCACATTTACTGCTATTGAACAGGTTTCTAGCTTTGGACTGCTTTCCTGTATTGTTCATGTTTGATAAAACAAGGCATATTAGGGTTTCAAAATCAGGTGGGTTGTTTTAATTTCCAACAAATCTATGTTAGTGTACATTACATATTAACTTAAAAATCAGTTGTAGAACCAGATTTGGATAAATAAATAAATCTAGACACACATATAATAAAACCTTAGTATAAATAATTTTAAACTCAGGCGAGGGAGTTAGGGAAAGTCAATGTTACAATATAAATAAGGGGATAAAATAAGACTCACAATACCCCAAACATTTCAAAATATCGTATTGGATAAAGGGAACGGTTACACCATTGAATAAAACACTTAAAACTACTTTTAACAGAATAAAACATTTTAATTGCCTTTATAGGGACACTATAATCACCAAAGCAACTTAAGCTTAACCCCTTGACGACCGATGACGGTTCAGGACCGTCATCGGAAAAATCCGCTTGGGGACCGATGACGGTCCTGAATCGTCATAACGGTCTGGGGCTACTTACCTGATCGCCGTCAGTCCCCCGGCGGCGATCATCGCTCCTCCTGGTCCAGGGGGACTGCCTGTCTGCCCGGGCAGTCTCCCCTCGGCAGATCAGTACCCCGCGGCCACGTGATCACTTGATCACGTGGCCATAATAGGTGCCTGTGTATCTGCCTGCAGGGGGACTGTCTGTGCTGACAGGCAGTTTCCCTGCAAGTAGAAAATCAGAAAAAAAGTAAAAAAATAAAGTAACCAGTGTAAAAAAAAAAAATTATATATATATATATATACACACACACACACACACACAAAAGCAAACTCTGGCACTCTTCCTTTAAATCCAAATAAAATACAGAAATTACCCGGGTGCTTCCAAGCCACTCGATATATATAATCAAAGGAGCACTCCAAAAGGATTTTGAAAAATGTTTATAGTCCGGTGTTGGAAAATCAAATCAAACTTACCCCACCTGAGAAGTGATACCCGCTCACCAAGTGCCGCTGAATGGTGCGCATGCGTAGTGACGTCACCGGAACGGACGTACGCACACACGTCATGACGCACCGTTCCGGTGACGTCACTACGCATGCGCACCATTCAGCGGCACTTGGTGAGCGGGTATCACTTCTCAGGTGGGGTAAGTTAGATTTATTTGTATTTTTGTATACATTGACACTAATTTAAGGTTGTTGTTATCTTGATAAAGACCCTATCGGGTCGAAACGTTGATGATTTGATTTTCCAACACCGGACTATAAATATTTTTCAAAATCCTTTGGAGTGCTCCTTTATTGATTTTATATATATATATATATATATACACACACACACATATATGATATATATATACACACATGTATTATATCTAATATATGTATATTTGTAGTCGGGGCAATTAAGCCGAACAGAGAAATCTTGGCACAATACAATCATAACATCTATGAGTAGGCACCAGTCGGTTGCGGTGTGCCGAAACCGACAGAGCAGTAGGCCTGTAATAAAAGTGGGCCCACCTTAGAGGGTGTTATAAGTAGAGGGAGCGGTGGGAGGGGTGACTCGCCAGACCAGCAACGGTAAGGTGGGAGTGGATTGGCAGCCCTTTTAAAGGTGAACCAAGCCCCTCCCACAACTCCAGGCCAAGCCTTCAAATTTGTAGTCGGGGCAATTTAGCCGAACAGAGAAATCTTAGCACAATACAATCATAGGCCTGTAATAAAAGTGGGCAAAAAGAAAATAATCAGAAAACATAATTCGTGAATCAACTTCGTTTATTGAGATAAGTCACAAAAAGATTGTCTTAATTCTTTAACAGGATTGGGTATGTAGAGTGTGTAAGCGGAGGATTTCCATCGCCCCATTGCTTTAATAATATGAGGGGGGACGTGGTTAGCGGATGCGGAAGATGCTGCTCCTATACGGAAAGAGAGGCCTGAAAATTGATTGGGGTTTAGGCCAAGCCTGGTTAACAGAAATCTTATGTATAGCATAAATTTAGCTGTGGTCATAGTGTGTCCATGCAGTTCAAACAAAGGCTGTTGAGGTTGTTTGTGGACTGAAAGTGAATAAGTGTCTAACACTTTAACAGGGCACCATATATTGTCAGTAGGATATAGGGGTATCTGAATACTGTGTCCGTCGGTGCTGGTTTTGGATTGTCTTAGAGAGAGAATATAATGGTCGGTATGTTTCTGTAGATCAATCGTTCTGAGGTAGTTGGGTGCGGTTATGGTTGTGAATTCGCTAGGCCGTAGGAACCCGTAGAAAGCAAGATATAGTGCTGTTTTGATGGTGCTATTTGTCATGGGTTCGAAAGGAGATGAATCTAATAGGTTGGATAGAGAGTGGAAGATTTTGTTGTCTATAGGTAGTCTTTGTGAGGGAACGTGGGTGTCTAATTTTTTAATGCCTTTAAGTAATGTTTTAATTTGGTATGAGGTTAGAAAAGCAGTACTGTTAGGTTGTTGGATGAGCATATGGTGTTGGATGCCAGTAAGGTACAGTTTAATAGTATTGAAGGATAGTTTAAGGTTAATGTGGCAAAAAGAGGTAAATCCCAAAATCGTCTCTAATGCAAACATGTCGTGAATGTGAAACTCGGTGATAAATTTTTTGAATACGTGAAATGCCCTATCATAAGTGTCCCTAGTGTTTACTGAGAGTGCCATGTGAGAAATGTGACGTGCGTGATCTAGCAAAGTCTTTAATCCATGATCATGTCTTGGAAAAGAGGTGCAGGTGTTGTAGAATTATAGAATTCTTGAAATTATCTAAGCTAATGCTTTGTCAGGAAGAAATGTGCTGAATAATAAAATGTGTATTTACTAAAAGAACCTTGAAACTAACAATACTAACTACTCAAAATGGCTGCCAAAGCACCCCTCCCATCGAGTGAACACCTCGTGCTAACAAGATGGCGCCTACATCTTGTGTCCACTCCCGTGTCAAGGATGACATCACCTCTTGATAGGAGGGTATCTAACTAACCACTTAACACCTGGACCAATCAATAGTGTCTATTTGCTGTTATCTTGAATTCTTCAGTGATGTAAAAATGCCTTTAAAAGGGTCTGCGCACCCATTTTCTGTTAGAAGCCATTAAACTTCTCCGAAGTTCTTTCATTAACCTGAACTCTGTGTCTCAGTGTGAATTTACTTCTGCGTGCACGCAACTTTATTATCTTTAATTTGGACAGGAATAGATAGTCATTCAAACTAATTGGTTTGCAGAAAATAATCTACTACAATTTGGCGCTTCCAACGTGGGGCTCTGGGTTATGTCCTGCCCGGGCAGCCGTCCAAGAAGATGCTGGGGGGGATGAATCCTGGGGGAAGGAAAAGAGCCTGATCACCTCTGAGTACACGGTGGAGACTGCTGCAGCACCTAGCCGGTATGTTCCTACCCCTGTGATTGACCTGTCCCAGTGTCTGTGACTGCTGCCGAGAGGACATCAAAGTCAGGTAATAACTTGCCCAGAGTCTTTATATTGTTAATGATACCTGGTTTACCTGTATGTTGACTATCTGTTGCCTGGGTGTGTTTGTATTGGTTTGTGTTTAGCTTAGTCCCCGGGGAGTGTGAGTGCCTGTTTACCCCTTTTAGGTGCTAGGTGGCTCTAGCGGTAAAGGAAAAAGGGGAGGGGACCTGGTGGAAGTCTGTGTGGACTCACTACTTTCTCAGGTCCGGGGTGTCACTTTGAGGGCCTGGCTAGCCTCATTGTGCACGTTACTCTGCTTGCAGAGGGTGAGACACTTCAGCCTCGAGCGCTGACGCTGGTAGTGTTCTGTTAACCTCTCAGTGCCCGCGGATACGGACACTGTTAGGTTGTGGTGGGATTGGATTCGGGCAGGCATTGCTGTTTCCATCACCGTGCGGTAGTGAGACTTGCGGGTGGGTCCGCAACAGGGACACTACGAGGTTGAGGGAGGTGGCTTAGGCCACACGAGTAAAGGAAAGGCATTTGAACTGTGATGCATGCACTGTATTTTATTTGAAATGTTGTCTTCCTGTGCTTGATCTTATCTTACTCTCTGTGTTATTTACACTTTCCCCTCTTATTTCTCTTTGTTGAGAGAAGTGATTGGTCACACACTTCTCGCCACGCTCCAATTCCGCGGCTACCTCGGGTAGGCGGAATTAGTGACTAGTCTACGTTTTGGGAAGACGTACATAGGAACCCACTCTTACGTAGCAGTCGAGCACTGTAGACCTTCTTTTCTCTCTTTCTCTATATCTGGGACGCCTTATATAGGGAGGATGGGACAGAAGTTAGATAAACCCAGTAAGGGTTGGTTAGCATGTGATCTAGTGGAAGACATAGAAGGAGAAGAGATGGTTAAGAAAGTGAGGAAGATTGCTAAAGTATGTGGAATTACCGTACCTCCGTGCGGCAGATTGTAGCCAGAGAGCTGGCGTAAGTTACTGACAGAGAAGAAAGGGAAGCTGTCGGACCACGATTTGGTTCGTACAGCAGAAGCCTGGTACCGAGTAGCAAGAGCTATTCAGCAAAAGGGATAGGTTGAGGAAGAAATTGATCACAAAGGTTTAAGATTGTTTGTGTATTATAATAATTGTGTTACTGGGAAGTCCTCCCAGCCAGCGCCCTATGATGGCGCCCAGGAGGTGACCACTCCCAACATCGCGTCAGCAATGACCGAAATGTAGCTGACCATGGTCCCTGTGACGAAGTGCCCTTCGCCACTTGTGCCTGGAGAGGACTGCTTGCCCGCCTCTTGCCCTGTGACTATGGCCCCTGGGATGTATTGCCCTTTAAAGACATGATTTGGGCATAATGGATTTGTGTTGTGCTGCTGCTGGCCCTTTAAGAACCATCTGGGGACATATCAGAAGCACATGGTGAGAACAATGGATGGCGGCCATTTTAACTCACAGACACTGTTTGGACTTTTCAACACGGTGCCATCTTGCCAGTATTTGGTGCACAGAGACATTGTGCAGTGGTTTTGGACTATACAGCAGGGGACACATTATAAAGTGATTGTTTTTCATTTAGCCTGTATATGTTCTGCAGAATCTGCATTGAACTGTATTTTCCAAAGTACTGAACGGATCTGGGTGAATTTTGGATATGTGGTTCAACCAGATCCCCCGGTTCCAAGGATATACTTTTTATGGGGTTATTGCATGTTTTGGGGTCCCTGTGTGTTTTATGAAACTGTATAATTTCTGGCCAGCAGATAATTGAGCTTTGTGTATTGTAGAAACTCAATTATCTAGCCTGGCCCAGAGGAGGAGTTTTGTGTTGCATAAATTGTGAGTTCTGTGTGCCAGTAAATCAGTCTTGTTCCAGCATTAAGCCTTGGCTCATGTTTGGGGGAAGGGATACCTACACTCTGGGGATTGCTATAATCACTTACTCCCCAGAGGAAGCTCTTGCAATAGCTTGATTTGTTCCTGTTCCTGCTCTCTGGGGAAAGAGAGGTTCACCCACTGGAAGCTGGATCCTGGCCTTGGGTCCAGGGTGGGTGGAAACAGCAGAGACCCCGGCGCAGTTGCATCGCTGGAAGTGGGGTCTGCAGTGCTGATGGTGTCGGTTGGAGTGCTTGGAGTCCTCAGCGAGCACTAGGAGCATCGATTGGCGGAGGTACTCAGTCGGAGTGCCAGCGTTCCGTCACATTTGGTGGCAGCGGTGGGATGGCGTCCTAGTGCGAGGACCAGCAGCTCGGAGACACCGGTAACGTGTGGAGTTACGGATTTATAATTGAGGGCAACGCTAGCCTCTGCGCAGCGTCCCTACCTACAGCAACATGGAGCTAGCAAGACCCTGGACAGCAGCCAGTGAATTGCAAATCCGCCTGTCACAGTGCTATGAGGGTGCTGATTTCATGAAGGAAGTAAAGGCGCGGCTGGTCTGGTTTGGCCCAAACCCTTCAGATGAGGTGGTCCATCAAGTGATGCGCATGTTGAGTGCTGAGAACCAAGACGCACGGAACTTCGAGTACCAACTGTGGAGTTTGGGGGTATTGACACCCCGTCTCCAGCGACAGAGTGAGTTACAGGGAGAGGAGAGCAGTGACCTCCCTTCCCAGCGGCAGTGCACCGTACAGAGGGAAGAGACAACCAGTCTCTCTCCCCAGCGGCAGTGTGTCCCCCAGGGAGCTGAAGGTGTCGTCCTTCCTCCCCAGCGGCAGTGTGTACCCCAGGGAGTTGAAGGTGCCGTCCTTCCTCCCCAGCGCCAGTGTGTATCCCAGGGAGCTGAAGGTGTCGTCCTTCCTCCCCAGCGGCAATGTGTATCCCAGGGAGCTGAAGGTGTCGTCCTTCCTCCCCAGCGGCAGTGTGTACCCCAGGGAGCAGAAGGTGCCGTCCTTCCTCCCCAGCGGCAGTGTGTACCCCAGGGAGCAGAAGGTGCCGTCCTTCCTCCCCAGCGGCAGTGTGTACCCCAGGGAGCAGAAGGTGCCATCCTTCCTCCCCAGTGGCAGTGTGTATCCCAGGGAGCCAAAGGTGTCGTCCTTCCTCCCCAGCGGCAGTGTGTACCCCAGGAAGCAGAGACCGTCTGTCTCGCACCCCAGCCGCAGGACAAAATATTGAAAGGGGAGACAGTTGGTCCCCTTCTCCACCAGCAAAGAGAGTGTCAGGGAGAGGAGCAGGTTACCCCCTCTCCCCAGCGGCAGTCTACAGTTCAGAGAGAGGAGCTTGTTACACCCTCTCTCCAGCGGCAGCCTAACTCACCAAGGGGAGATGTTAAGCCCCACAACTATGGAGATGGGACCGAAGTCTCTCTGCCAGCCCTACAGGGATGCTGGGCATTCAGCCCAGGTCCCCAGCGGCAGTATAATATACAGGGAGGGGAGACAACTGGTCTCTCTCCCCAGCGGTGGCCTGAGTTCCAGGAGGAGGTGATGGTCGATCCCTCCACCTTACAGCAACCAGCGTCCTGGGGAGTGGGGGCAACCAGCCTCCCCCTCCAACAGCAGCCAGAGATACCGGGAGAGGGGGAAGACAAACCTAACCACACTGGCACAGATGGGACCGTGGTCTCTGTGCCAGTCCTACAGGGAGGCTGGACGGGCGGTCCAGATCGCCAACCAATCCGCAGGGATGCCAGGAGGAGGAGGTAAGTGAAACTTCCCCTCCCCAGCTACATCCCAACCGGGTCCTGGGGGCAGTGGATGAGCCTGTGATACCCACTGACCCCCTCCCAGCAGAAGAGCTGGCATCTGGGCAGAGCTCTGTTAGCCTCTGCCCCCCCATTTCCCCTGTATCAGAGCCTGACTTACCACGGGTTACCACAGTGGAAGAGCTGGCAGCAGGGCAGAGCGCCGCTGGCCTCTGCCCCCCAAGCAACACCAGCAGTTTGCCTAGCTGCACCAGGGAGACCGAGAGTGCTGCGCTGTCCCACTACAAACTTGAACCTACAGGCCAGTACCATTTATTGTGGGGGGGTTACTCTGCGTATTTTTCTTTGTGGGTGGGCTGCCCGACTAATCTAGGTACTGACCGGCAGAAGGTCAGGTACCTGTTTAGTCTTCCCCCCAAAGGGAAGATGTGTGACGAAGTGCCCTTCGCCACTTGTGCCTGGAGAGGACTGCTTGCCCGCCTCTTGCCCTGTGACTATGGCCCCTGGGATGTATTGCCCTTTAAAGACATGATTTGGGCATAATGGATTTGTGTTGTGCTGCTGCTGGCCCTTTAAGAACCATCTGGGGACATACTGTGGAGTTATTGGGTGGCCACCATTTCCTGTATCAGAAGCACATGGTGAGAACAATGGATGGCGGCCATTTTAACTCACAGACACTGTTTGGACTTTTCAACACGGTGCCATCTTGCCAGTATTTGGTGCACAGAGACATCGTGCAGTGGTTTTGGACTATACAGCAGGGGACACATTATAAAGTGATTGTTTTTCATTTAGCCTGTATATGTTCTGCAGAATCTGCATTGAACTGTATTTTCCAAAGTACTGAACGGATCTGGGTGAATTTTGGATATGTGGTTCACCCAGATCCCCCGGTTCCAAGGATATACTTTTTATGGGGTTATTGCATGTTTTGGGGTCCCTGTGTGTTTTATGAAACTGTATAATTTCTGGCCAGCAGATAATTGAGCTTTGTGTATTGTAGAAACTCAATTATCTAGCCTGGCCCAGAGGAGGAGTTTTGTGTTGCATAAATTGTGAGTTCTGTGTGCCAGTAAATGAGTCTTGTTCCAGCATTAAGCCTTGGCTCATGTTTGGGGGAAGGGATACCTACACTCTGGGGATTGCTATAATCACTTACTCCCCAGAGGAAGCTCTTGCAATAGCTTGATTTGTTCCTGTTCCTGCTCTCTGGGGAAAGAGAGGTTCACCCACTGAAAGCTGGATCCTGGCCTTGGGTCCAGGGTGGGTGGAAGCAGCAGAGACCCCGGCGCAGTTGCATCACTGGAAGTGGGGTCTGCAGTGCTGATGATGTCGGTTGGAGTGCTTGGAGTCCTCAGCGAGCACTAGGAGCATCGATTGGCGGAGGTACTCAGTCGGAGTGCCAGCGTTCCGTCACAGTCCCCACCCCTGGTCCCCACCCTACCACCACCCCTGTTTGTCCCCACCCTACCACCACCCCCATCAGTCCTACAGATCTAGTCACCCTCATCCTCCCTCTGCAGCTCCCTGCACCTCCAGTCCGTTTCTCCCGTCAAAGATTTCTGGTTTCCAAACGTATAAGTCTCTGTCCTTCTGTCTTGTTACTTTACAGCACTCACATGGTTAACCTTCATGCCTGCAGTTTCTCTCCTTTTTGCACTGTCTCACTTTCTCCCCCCCCTCCTCCCCGCTTGCCTACATTTCTGCATTTCGGAGCTACTGATAAGAGTTAGAGACGGGATTTTTGCTGGAAAATATTCTAATTCAAAGGTTATGGTGTTATAATTGTGTAATAATATTATTATTGTTGCCGTTTGCATGGCGCCGGCAGATTCCACGGTGCTATATATATATATATATATAAATTGTGTTTTGTGATAAAGTAGTGAGGATTGTGGGGGAGACACAAGAATGTAGCTCAGTGTTGATTACGGAGGTTAGGTAAGTGAATCTGATACAAGAATAGAGGAATATTTGGACGTGTTAAGTGTAAAGGCAAGCGTGATTTGTTGCAAAACTATGCAATGTGGATAGAGGGAATATGCGAAGTTAAGTTAGTATGTGAAGAGGAAAGTGATTAATGGTTGGAGGATGATAAGGGAAATTGGTTGAATTCCGTGAGTTTATTTTCCTTTATGTTATTTTAAAGTGCATGTTTCTAGAGACAGCTGTATGGGTTGTTGAATGTATAATGTTCTCAACTGTCTTATTTAACCTGCCAGGTCTGTTCATAGTTTAGTATTTCATTTTGCAGAACGGAATGTTGCTTCTCTGACTTATTTTATTAGTTATAATATAGTGTATTGTTGAAAGTGCGTCAGCCACCACCCTAAAGATGGCGCCTAGTAGAGAAGGAGGTTGACCCTGCCAGTCCCGTGACCTGTCTACAGTCACGGTTGCTTCTAAAGTGACGTCACTTCCGCCCTTACCATGCCCACACCTCCTGTCTTCCTTTCCCACACATATCATGGACGTCACCCCTCTCACTTCCTCCCTTGCTGTCATTTCCTTCCCCGCCCCTGTCATGGCTGCCTCCATCATGAGGCCTACCCCTATTATGCTCGTCCTATTTAGAGACATGTTGTTTTCCTTACACTCTACATATTATGAACAGAAACATTATAATTACTAACACAATCATGCCATTTGTTTCCCTGTATCAGAAATGTGTCCATGATAATATTAAAAAAAAAAAGGTTGCTAAAATGTCATTTGCAACTGTGGTGTGACCTACAAATGAGATCTGTTGGACACGAATATAAGAGCATAACAGCTGATTATCCAGATTAATCTTGCAACAAGGGAAATAGCCAAATAATGCAAGTTATTTTAAACATTGTATCTTTACTTAATCGAATCTTGCTAGTTACAGATCGTATGTTTACAGTAACATCCTTTACGTTAAATGATGGTTTAGCATTAGAAGGGTTTGTGACATGTTTTATTAACCCAGCCACTACTGGTTATTCATTTTAGTTACAGGGTGGTATAATTGTTATGGCCTAATTAATATAAATGATAGTACCGCAATAGTTAATGTTTTATCCAAAGACATTTAGGAACTTTACTTCACTTACTATTAACCATTATTTATAATGATAGAACCCACTGATGCTTAATGCCCCTGCCATGGCAGTGTCTACAGGGAACAAGAGGGGCCACTAGCCACTGTAACTTTACCTATTGAAGGTCACCCTACTACTTTCCTGGTTGACACAGGTGCAGCTCGCAGTGTTCTTAGAGAACAAGACCTGCCTGACTCATCGTTCCTGTCTGACACCGATGTCTCTTGTGTTGGTGTTGATGGTATTTCCCGCAGTAACCTGTCCATGTCCCATTAACCTCTTGGGTGCTGATGTCCTATCCCGCCTCCAAGCATCCATCACCCTCACTGCAGACGGCCAGGTTCAATTAAATACACCTTTGTCACGAAAAGACACTACAGTTCTTTGTTCCCTTCCCATTTTACTTGGAGATGACATCCCCACGACAGAAAAATGTTCTCTGGACCTCCTTTGTTATCTTGCAGATCAGGGGTGTAAGGCATCTCTTGTCAAACTTCAATTTTGCCAGGCCACAGTAATCTTTCTAGGCCATTGCCTGTCCCATGGCACCAGACACCTCACCCGTGATCGTGTCGGCCTTTCTAGGCCTCATTTCTTACTGCCATGCGTGGATCCCAGAGGCCTCTCTACTCATGCAACCTTTGTACGATGCTCTTAAATCAGACCCGTTCTGTCTGTCCTCAGAAGCACATGACAACTTCTACACTCTCCAACGTGCTATTGCCTCTGCTCCCGACCTTGGCTTGCCAGATTACACCAAACCATTCAAATTATTTGTGTCTAAAAGACAAGGCCACGCTACAGGAGTCCTTACTCAAACCCATGGACCTGGCGGCCGCCAAAGGCCTATTGGCTTCTTCTCTTGCCAACTGGACATTGTGGCTAGAGGAACCCCCTCTTGCCTCCGAGCTGTTTTTGCCGCTCAGGAACTCATCAACCACACTGGGCACCTGGTTCTTGGCCACCCTCTGACTGTTTTGGCACCTCATGATATTTCTGCCATACTTAACCAGGTCCAACTCAAACATGTCACCCCTGCCAGGCACCTTCGTCTCCAATGTCATCTCTTGTTACCTGACAATGTTACCCTTCAAAGATGTCAGGTTCTGAATCCGTCCACTCTTCTGCCACTCCCTGAGGGGTGTAGCTACTATGGATTTATCATGGATGAAGGCTATGTCCTACTTCTTACCCACACCATTAAAAAGATGCACCTCAATTTACACGCCTGTGACGGGCCAGAGTATGCCTTCTGTACCATGTGGTACAAGCCAACCATCAACCCTGACCCTCATTATGAAGATGAACTTTATCAATTAATTGAGGTAAAACTCATTCTACAAGATTTTTACTGCGATACTGAAAGCGACAGTATGATTTTGGTTCAACTATCACCTGGACTTCTATTTCACCATTGGGACACAGCCATTCCACATGTCCCTGTTACCAAATCAAAGATAAAGTCATGGGGTGATCTCGGGCCCATGGCAAAACTATGGGCCACCATGGATGAACTACAGCTCCAAGAAAAAGGCGTTGTCAAGTACCCAACAACTGAACATGTAAAAGCATGGCCACGGTACTTTCTGGAAGAAGAATTTGAAGATCTGGTCATAAAGCATGACTATGATCCAGAAACGCCCCATAACTGTTTTGAACAGATGAAATTATCAAGTCATCATCTCTACCATCAACAATGTCTGCGCAGGAAGCTGAATTACAAGCCCTAACTTCAGCATGCAAGATATCTGAAGAAAAGCGCGCCAATATCTACACAGATTCAAGATATGCACTGGGCGTGGCTCATGACTTCGGATTAATTTGGAAAACAAGAGGATTTCTTACCACTGCCGGTACACCAGTCAAGCACAGCAATCAAGGAGCTGATGGATGCCCTCCTACTCCCAGAAGAAGTGGCCATTCTGAAGGTAAAGGCACATGGGAAGTTGGATTCAGATGAAGCAAGGGGCAACCATCTGGCTGATCAAGCTGCAAAACAAGCTGCAAGAGAACTACAGGAAGTGGACAGAAGTGTGTCCGGAAACGAAGAAACTCCCACATTTACCTTGCAGACACTTCCAACTGATCTAAAAATCCTACGGGAACAACAGGCTGCAGTTGCTCCTGAAGAAATACAAAGATGGAAACAGAAAGGGGCAGTTCTGAAGGATGGAGTGTACTCCAACAATCTCAAGTTCTGCCTCCCTAAGAATTTGTACCCAGCAGTCGTACAATGGGCACACGGACCTGCACATTTATCAAAGGATCTAATGAATGCTCTTGTACAAAAATACTACGAAGCACCCGGAATTACTACACTAACCAGTAACTACTGCAAGGCCTGTGTTATTTGTGCTAAATGCAATCCAGGAAAAACAATCAAAGTTCCTCCAAAACATCTGGTTAAACCCATGTATCCATTTCAAAGGATTCAAATCGACCACATCCAGATGCCAAAGAGTGGTCACTATGAATATGCACTAGTGATAGTGGACATGTACTCAGGCTGGCCAGAAGCCTATCCAGTAGTCAGCATTACCGCCAAAACAACAGCAAAACGTCTACTCACAGAAATTGTATGTAGATTTGGACTTCCAGAAGTTATTCAAAGCGACCAGGGCCCAGCTTTCACAGCATCAGTAACTAAAGAGATTTGGACTGCCCTAGGAGTGACCCTCGCATTCCACACGCCTTATCACCCACAAAGCAGTGGCAAAGTGGAACGCATGAATGGTACCCTAAAAGCTAGAATGTTAAAAATGTCACAAGAAACAAAGATGCCCTGGCCAGAAAGCTTGTCAATAGCTCTATTCAGTGTCAGACACACACACCCTGGAACCAAGATTTGACGGACCATTCCAAGTTCTACTGATCACCTCTACCTCCGTCAAGTTGGCTGGGAAAAGCAACTGGATACACGCCTCCCATTGCAAAAAGGTTCCTGTCCCAGAGGAAGCAGACTCCTCACAACCATGTACCTCTGGTACATCATCCCTTTGATTAGTTTCCTTGAGGCCCAACAAGTGGCCATTACCAGAGATGCTAGTGGGTACACATTCTGGTATAACTCATCATGCACCCACGTAGCTACATTCACCTTTGATTACTGTGACATAGTAGATTGTCCATTTCCCAAGTCACAGATTCAAACCATTTACAAAGATATACCACACGCAAAGGACCCCTATGTTTGTGTAGTTGACAAGCAATGGGGACACAACTGTGACCATTGGGGGGCTGCAGGATGGAATACTGGGCCTGCCTGGGGTTACAAGCCCAAAGGTGCCTTATCTAAAGTAGATGACCATGACAGATCCCTCCTTCAAAGAATGACTAAGAAAGCCAGGAGGAGGTCTGCCCATGAAATTAATGTTAAACATTGAGCACCCTGGTCCAAAGGATGCTGACCAATATGTAATGGGAATGTATTGGAAAAGTGGTTCCTATAACAAATTAGGTCATTTCTATCTTAAAGATATGTGCCACTCTCCAGAGTGGCAAGGGGCTGTTCATATGGTCCCAAATCCACTAAAACCACATATCCAGTCTTTTAAGGACATGATGGCCATTGCTAACCCCACCTTCGAAAACACCATGGCCACTGAAACTGGTTACAATGATATCAATCTATGGTTAGAGTGGATGAAATATAATGCTAATAAACATAACAAAACCGCATGCTAGGTGTGCGGTGGTGCTCGACCTCATCTTGGCACCGTTCCTCTAACTCTCCCTTTGGAGATAGAGAATTGCTTCCTTAGTCTTTTTGCCTACCGCTATAATTTCAACAGATCCCTCTGCGAATCATGGGCGGCAGAGTACCCCCTCTTAATTGGAAATGTCAAACCCCCAGATGGAATCACAATTTACAAGGGTAATTACACTTGTTATGCCATTTATGACGGGATTGGTAAATTCATGGGTAACTTTTCCAATGGCTATTGTGCCACCTACAGAACTGTTCCTATACGCCTGTTGCAACACCATACCAGGTCATTGGGGGATATTTACTGGTTATGTGGGGATCTACAGTTAAGATCTAGGCTGGAAACTGAGTGGTGGGGTGAGTGTACCCTCGCCAAAGTTATCATGCCCATTCATATTATTTCTGATAATCATCATGACACATACGACCCTCCACATACACCAGCCAGAGTGAAGCGCGAAACCCCAGTAAAAGGCAGTTTTGACCCCCACATTTACATAGATGCCATTGGGGTACCTAGGGGGGTGCCTAATGAATTTAAAGCTAGAGATGAAGTCGCTGTAGGTTTTGAATCACCTTTTACCATAGTCACTGCCAACAAAAACCTTAATTGGATTAACTACATTTATTACAACCAACAGCGTTTTGTCAACTAAACCAGGGATGCCCTCCAGGGCCTGGCCGAGCAGTTGCAGGCCACATCCCAGATGACCTTCCTGAACAGAATGGCCTTAGACATGATTCTAGCTGAAAAGGGGGGTGTATGTAAAATACTACCTGACACCATGACTTGTTGCACTTATATCCCAGAAAACACAGGTCCAAATGGTAAAGTCACTATGGCCATAGCGAAGTTAGAGAAACTCTCAGAGGAGTTGAAAAGGAATTCTGGGGTATCAGATCCCAGGGAAAGGTGGTTTGGTTGGATGTCAGGTTGGCAGAAAGCTTTAGTCCATATTGGTATGGCTCTACTAATTTTCCTTTTTGTTCTCGCTCTTCTCGTTTGTTGTGTCCTCCCATGCTTTAGAAAATTCTTACAGAAGACTACAGACCAAGCGACACTAACTCTCACTCATCTGACAATCAATGATCAAGATCTCACCTCACCCTGTAGTCCGCTACAAACTCTCCCTTATACTGATAAAGTGCAGATGTTCTAGGAAGGGAACCAGCGCAGGGACAGCATCTGTCTCTACAGGCGAGTCTCACGTGCGGAGATGTGGTGGACTAGCCGCTGCGGGTTACCCACGGAGTGAAGTGTTCGATGCTTGTTAAGACAGATGAGCTGCAGCCTGTTAGGGTCAGATAGGGGTAGACATGCACTTTGCACTAACACCAAGCTAGCGACCATGGGGTTTATGTGTCTTTGGGCTAACAAGTCTTCTGGTATTAACAAATAAAGTTTATTTTTTAGTAACTAACATTTTAAGGGGGGACTGTTGTAGAATTATAGAATTCTTGAAATTATCTAAGCTAATGCTTTGTCAGGAAGAAATGTGCTGAATAATAAAATGTGTACTTACCAAAAGAACCTTGAAACTAACAATACTAACTACTCAAAATGGCTGCCAAAGCACCCCTCCCATCGAGTGAACACCTCGTGCTAACAAGATGGCGCCTACATCTTGTGTCCACTCCCGTGTCAAGGATGACATCACCTCTTGATAGGAGGGTATCTAACTAACCACTTAACACCTGGACCAATCAATAGTGTCTATTTGCTGTTATCTTTAATTCTTCAGTGATGTAAAAATGCCTTTAAAAGGGTCTGCGCACCCATTTTCTGTTAGAAGCCATTAAACTTCTCCGAAGTTCTTTCATTAACCTGAACTCTGTGTCTCAGTGTGAATTTACTTCTGCGTGCACGCAACTTTATTATCTTTAATTTGGACAGGAATAGATAGTCATTCAAACTAATTGGTTTGCAGAAATGTCGCTCGTCTGGAAGCGTTGGGTAGTGACAAGAGGAAAGCCTGGAAACGAAACCGAGACAAGTGATCAGCAGCGGTGTTTGTGTAACCCGGGATGTGTATGCATGTTATGTAAAATTGGCAAGTGGCTGCTACCCATGTGAGACGTCTTAGCAGTCTCATAATGACCAGTGATGCCGAACGGCCTTTATTCACAATGTGGCATGTGGCTAGGTTATCCGAGTAGCACCTGACCGTGTGGCCAGACCAATATGGTCCCCAAGCAATGGCTGCCGCCACGATTGGGTACAACTCAAATAAAGCCGAGGTGTCAGAAAATTTGGGTAGTGATTCGACTTCGGTCGGCCAAGAGCCCCAAAGCCATTTGTCACCCCAGATGGCGGCAAAGCCTGTGTTAGCTGCAGCATCTGTCCATAGTGTAGGTGATGTGTCGGAGGGGGGTGGTATAAACATGGTTCGCCCGTTCCAAGAAGTGAGAAAGACCTGCCACATGCCTAAATCAGAAGTTGCGTGTACATCTAATGTGATATGTGAAGTGTCCGAAGAAAACAGTGGATACAGGGATAACAGGTGGGATATAAAAGATCTACCTTGGGGTATTATCCTCATGGCAAAATTGAGTGATCCAAATAGTGATTGTAGTTCTTTCCGATTGCAATGACCTTGTAGCAGGTAATGTTCAATATTTGCCAGGGTACGCTCAATCTTGTCCTGAGGTAGACTGGCCTGCATGTTTATCGTGTCTAGTTGTATGCCCAAAAATTGCATGTAGGTATCTGGACCCAAAGTTTTGTGAGGAGAGACAGGAATGTTAAGAGATTCAAACAGTGCCAATAAGTGATTCAAACTACTAGGTGGAAGAGTGTTATTCTCAATCAGGAGGAAGTCATCCAGATAATGGATAACCGAAGGGCACTTGCACACATTTAGTAATAGCCAACATAGAGCCTCTGCAAATGTGTAAAAAATATGTGGACTACTTTTAGAGCCGAAAGTAAGTCTGGTGAAAAAATAATACCTTCCTTGCCATTTAATACCGTGTAGATGCCACAGGGAAGGGTGTATGGGTAGTAGCTTGAAGGCGTTTACCACGTCTGTTTTACTCAGCCACGCTCCCGTACCTGCTTGTATGATGGCCCCTATGGCATGGTCGATAGTGGCATAGTGCAGTGAAAGTTCTTCAGAAGGTATTAGGGAGTTTAGGCTGGGGATAGTGGAGGAGTGTGGTGCTGATAGATCAATTATCAGTCTGGGTTTAAGTGAGGTCTTCCCTGTGACCACCCCTATGGGATTGGTTCTCCAGGACGTGAAGGGTGGGGAAAAGAATGGCCCCAACAGAAACCCTTGCTCAAGTTCAGTTGAGATAAGTGTATTTACCAACTGTGGATCGTCTAATGTGGACTGTAGGTTGTCGCATTCTAGTGTACCGGAGGGTAAATGGACCAACCCAGTGTGAAAACCCTCGGTCATGCCCCAAAAAATATATTCCGTGAAATGACGTGAAGGATGTGGCTGTAAAAGTGTGATACGGTTTTGTGAATGCTTTATTTGGGCACATTGTTTTGGCATGGGCTCTAAAACAGTGTGAACACGCATGCATCAGTCTACATGAACTAAATCCACAATTGCCCGCATTGAAATTGTTGCATATTTGAGATTTACCCAGGAATACAATGTCTCTGCCCAGCTTGTCTTTTAAACCCTTGTTAGCTTTAGGAAAGTTAGGGGAAGATTGATTTTGTTCTAACTCGGCTGTGTTAGGGCAGAGATTAGTGTGATGTGCTGTGGATGTGCATACTGCACATGCTGGAGGCCTGAGGCCTGCAAAATGCCTGCAGAATAGCTCTGTGTCCAATTTGCTCCAATTAATGCTTAAATTGAACTGAGCCAGAGCTGCAGCCACCTTTGCGGAAAAGGAACGGTGGTAATCGTAAAAAGCGGTACCACCGTATTTGTCCACCATCTTGTGCATGTATGTATCCAGCGCTGCTCTTTTACCTGGGTATACTGAGCAGTACACATCTCTATAAATCCCAAATCCCAGTACAAATTCAGGTATTGACAGTTTTTTGTTTAGTCTAGGGTCTCTAGCCCTTAGTACGACAGATATATCCCCGTATGCAAAAGTCCTATTCTCCAGGACATCCTGGGAGGCTATAACCAATGACACCAGGTTGACGTCCTTGCCTTCCAGAATGTCCTTTTTAAGGTGAGATGGGACCATGTGTGAGGGGTTAATATCTCTGCTAAGAGACCCTGATTCCAAAGTATTACCAGTCATGTCAGCAATAGGGTGACTGGCCTCAATTGGGTTCATAGCGGTCTGTTTAGTACCACTTGTTTCCAATTTATCCAGTCTGTCATTAATTGTGCTGATGGATGACATGAGCGAGGTCATCATAGCGTGAAATGTTGGCAATTGTGTGCCACTAGGGCCTTCCCCTGCAGAGTTGTCAGTGCTCGTATTCAGAAGTCTGAACAACTCAGCTTTCCTAGCAGTAGCTGGGAAAGGGATGCTGCGTCTTCTCAGTTCTGCCGTGAGACGTGGGACGGTCCATGATCTGAGAGAAGCAGGGCTAGCAACATCTG
>OW240914.1:117065270-117133613 GCA_933207985.1 Pelobates cultripes
GAACTGCTGGCTCTGAAATACAGAGACAAAAAGGAGATGTTTATCCTGACTACCATCCATAGTGAACACACGCGTAGGGGCGCAGTTCGTGGCAGACTGGAAACAAAACGGCTGCCTGTCTGCATTAAGCAATACAATAAACACGTGGGGGGGAGTTGACCTGTCTGATCAACTGCTGCAGCCATATCGGATAATGAGAAAGACCAGGGTCTGGTATAAGAAAGTGGGCATTTATTTAATGCAAATGGCTACTCACAATGCATTCTTCCTTTTCAAAAAGGCAAATTCTCAGCTGAAATGTAAATTTCCTACATTTCAGTTTCAGCTAATTTCTGTGCTGCTCACGGAGTGCCACAGTGGAGAGACATCAACAGGGCCTAGCAGCACAGGTATTCAGACACTTCTGCTTTCGGATACCATCAACCCCCCCAAAAAAGACCCCTCAGAAAAGGTGCAGGGTGTGTTACCAGAGGGGCATTCGAACGGAGACCAGTTTCTACTCCCCTGATTGTCCCTCTCACCCCGGCCTTTGTATTGGGAACTGCTTTAAAGTATTGCATACTCAGGGTCAATAAATTCTCAATACAATTAATATTTTTGTTGTAGTTCTTCTGTTATCTGACCGCTCACTGCACTAAACTCCCCAAATACAAGTGAAAAAATAAAATAAAATAAAAAATATATATATATATATATATATATATATATATATATATATATATATATATTTTTTTTTTTTTTTTTTACTTGTATTTAGTTAATTGGGGTGGATGATCGTTCATGGGGAAATTGGGGAGTTTAGTGCGCATGCTAGGGGTAACAATAGAAATAAAAAATCCACAAAAAATATATAAAACAAATTATTATAACATTGTTTTGTTAAAGTTCTTGTGTAAAAAGTTCAAAATGCTTAGGAAGTTCAGTGCTGAGAAGGCTTTGAGAATTCTGACAAGCGGATTCAGAGGTGACAGTTTGACCCAAAATGGTACATGGACCCAGCATAAAAATTCAAAGTTTGAAAAATAAAACAAAAAAACCCTGAAATAGTCTCAAATATGCCACTTCAACATCCACATATACCTGGGAAAGGAACACACAGGGGTATTGCTGTACTCAGACGACATAGCTGAGCAACATATGAATCATAATATTGCCGTAGCACACGTGAAAATTGCAAACTATGCAGTAAAATTTCAAAGGGTGGGTCAAAAAGGCAGAGAAAATAATGCATAATTTGGGTTGTTTGATCATATTGGAACATAACAAATATACAAACTTTGACATATAATGGTGAAACAGTCAAACAGTCAAAAATTTAAACAGTCAAACTGCTATAATGCCCCAAATTAAAACATAGGCCCTGCAAATCCTCAAAATTCTACTCTAAAAACGGAAATGGTCAGGTCTCCTATATGGCACTGTAGCGTCACGAAAGTGTCAACGGCATACATTGGGGGTATTGTTTTACTCAGAAGAGCTATCTGAGCATAATTATGAGTGTTTGATCATAGTAAAACATATCAAATATACATAATGCCAAGCACAAAATTAATGCTTAAGTAAAAAATGTGAAAAATATTTTTTACCACAAACTGACATATAATGGTGAAAAAATGACAACATGTTAAGGCACAATATATGCTATATGAGATACCCTGGAGTGTTTACTTTCACGAATGGAAGGCCTTTTTGGTGGTCATTTGAACAACCAAACTACTATAATGCCCCAAAATAAGACACAGGTCCATCAAATCAATCTTTGAATTTTCTAACTGTAGAAACTGAAATAGTCTTGCCTCTTATATGTCATTGTAGCTTCCCAAAATCGTGGCAACGGCATACATTGGGGGTATTGTTGTACTCAGCAGATGTAACTGAACACAATATGGGATTTTAACCAGGAATAGCACATAGCAGTTTTACAAAACACACATTAAAAACACCTTGTTATATGTGAGTATGTCAAAAACCAGAAAAAAAACACAATTTCACTACAATATTTAGCAGAGATTGGTGGGGAAATAACTATGAAAAAGCTATGAAAAAAGTGTCCTAACCGGGGGGGCGTGTCCTAACTACTGAAGCGGAAAGTCGCATGGCTGCCGAGCTCCAAGCCAATACAACCCTAAACATCGATTTTCAACACCCAAAATCAGGCCAAACCTGCCCAGAAAAGACCCCAACACTTACCAGCACACCATGGGGCGGAAAACCAAAAAACTAAAACCTGAAAAACAGCGGTCGGGCATGCACATCGGCGAGAAGCCACGAATTCCAAGTTGGCATCCCTCCACGGTGGATATTCTGATTTCTATAATGGGACATCGGATGATGAGGAAGGGGATGCCACCCCGACCCAGCAACAACCACCGCCGGCTTGGATGCAGCCAAAACCACCCAAGAAACCTTGCAGGGCTTGAGCGGCCGGCTGGAAGCAGTGGAGGGAACCACAGACACCCAAAAAATCCAAATATCGGAGCTGCAACACGAGGTCCGAGAACTTAGGTGGCAGCATCAACTCAAAGAGCTGAGATTTGCAACATAAGAGGATAAGCATCACTTAAAACACCTGAAGATCAGGGGTATAGCGGGCAGTATACCGGACGCCGAGCTGCCTCACCTCATCAGGAGGTTCCTAACAGCGTTGCTCAACCCGAAACCAGCCAAAGCAGTAGCTCTCGATGGCATATTCCGCCTACCTAAGCCCACTAAAACCCCAAGCACCGACACACAAGACATCATTGCACAGTTCCAGACCCTGAAAGACAAATTGGCAGTCCTGGTGGCAGTCAGGGAACACCCGACATACCTCTTCGAACAGATGAGCCTCACATTCTACTCAGACATCTAGGGGGCGACCATGGCATGGAGGAGAACCCTGCAACAGTTCACCTCCCTCCTGCGTATGAAGAAAATCAAGTACCGCTGGGGCCCAGCTCATACTCTGCAGGTCCCCAAGGACGACGCCAGGCATACCATACGCAACATGCAGAAGGCAGAGGGAATCCTGGGGCAACTGGGTCTCCCCCCGAACTCGCTACCCACATCGAAGCCTCCAACAAACTCCACGCTCCCTCCATACTGGGTCAATGCCGAGGCTCCAGCATTTGTCCCTAGAAGCCTAGCCGGGACGTCATCTGCAACTTGAATGGAAAACGGGACTAATAAGTCAACCCTGCTTGCGGAGACTCTCCGGTAGGTGCCACACAATTACCGACTACATGAGTTGGATGACCCCCACTGCTGTACTACAATTAGAACTGAGGTCACACCATTAAAACCATGCAGTCACAGAGGACTTTGTCCTGCGTTACCACCCAGCATTGTCTCCCTGGACAAGCTGTTTTTACAAGCGTGGTTGTACAAGATAGGCCCATTACGGATGGACGCTTATATGTCCCACTGGCATACTACAGATACACAGACCAATAGCAATAGCCTGTCTACCAGACTATCAATATATACATTGGGGGTATTGTTGTATTAAACATGAGAAACTAACCTAACTTAAAATCTGACCAAGCAAGTATATAGTATTATTGTATATGTACAGTCGAAGCTACAATGCTAAACCTGCTTATAGTCTTAAATTATATCTTTTAATCTACTCTGGCACCGTATGCTTAAGCTTGATTAACATTTAAAATTGTGCATGTTAACCTTGTACCCCACATGTTACGCGTGGGAAAAGCTAGAGGACTGCCTTTGGGGCACCTCTCGCCTGTTTATGTCATATCTCTGCACTGCAAAAATAAAAAATTCAAAAAACAAACAATATTCGTGCAAAATTTGTGTAATCACACTTTAAAACATATGTGTAATCATTATTGCAACAAACCTCATCAAAATGCCTCAAATTTAAAAGTGCAATATTTGTACCTTATACTAAAATTTAGACCAATGTGGAAAAGATAAATGTGCCAATAGATTTAGTATCACACTCACAAACTGTTTCACAGAGAGTTGATTTCCCACATGAAAAAAAAAAAAAATCTAAAAAGGCAAAAAGTGTAATATTGCTAACACGAAAGTATGTATAAAGAAAGGTATGTTCTAGCACTCACAAACGTTGAGCAGGTAAAGAAACTGCTCAGGCTATTTGCGCTTGTTCTCTTTAATAGAGTGTGCCCAGGATCTGTTGCCTTGATAAAAGCGATGGACAGCAGAGGATAAAGATAACTTTATTCCACTTAGTTAAAAACAGCAGGCATTTAAAGAACACATTTTGCAGCCAGCGTGGAGGTCAGAGGCCGGAACCCAAGAACGTTCAGCAGGCCCATACCCCCTCCAATCAACCAAATACTGTAGGGTGCCACAAGAGAACCTGGAATCAATTATGGAGGAGACCTCATACTCCTCCTGTACAGAAACAACCAATGGAGGATGGGGAAAACTTTGGACAGTACACGCTTGGGAGCAAAAAAAAATTCTATCAGCATATAGGAGTTAATAGGCACTGTGAACCCGTCTCCTATGTTCTGTAATAACCCCGGAGCCTGTCAGCAATGAAGAGCAGGCAGATAAGATTTCCTGCACACCTGGTCGGCTCGAGCTGACAGGCTGAGGACCGGAGACTGAGCAAGGGGGGGGAGGATCCAAACCTTAAGTAACCTTTTTTGTGACTGAGGGTGAGTGTGAGTAACAGAGTGTGGGTGAGTGAGAGTGAGTGGGGGTGACAGAGTGTGAAGGTGAGCGAGTTTGAAGGTGAGTGAGTGTGAGTGGGTGAGAAATAGAGATAGATAGAAATAGAAAAACAGACAGAACTATATAGACAGAACTAGATAGAAAAAGAAATAGATAGATAGAAATATATAGATAGATAGAGTAGATAGATGGAGTGTGTGTGTATGTTTAACTTTATTTACAGTATCTGTTTGTACACAAACACTATATATAGAGATATCGCTATATATAGTGTTTGTATACACTAACTTTGGGCTGGAGGGTTGCCGTAGGAGGGGGGCAGGCATTGACAGCGAGCTGAGCGGTCAGTCAGATCAGCTTGCGAACGCGCATACCACGCACATGGGCGGTAGAGCGGCATTCAATGAGCGACTCTATGAAGAACCGGATTGGTGCAGCGCGAAACCGCGCAAGCGCACCAGAGCCAGATGATGTTTCCATTAGACGCGTCCTATTGGGCCCTGCGATTTCGTCATTTTGAAGAAAAAGGGGGCGTGGCCTGGCAAGGAGCTTGGCGCTGGAACGGAGGTAAGTTTTAATATTTAAAAAGCCTCTGATTTTTTTTTTTGGGGAGTTCATACAAAAGCAAGAGAGGAGGCTAGGGGACCTGTCTTTCTTGCTTTTATATGTTGACTATAGTGATCCTTTAATCCTCACTAAATTGTACACACTCCTAAGGTCAAGTTTAGTAAAGACTCTAGAACCTTGAAGTCTGTCAAACAATTCAGAAATGAGGGGATGGGGTAGGTATTATTAATGGTGATTTTGATTCTATGCCCTGTAGTCAATGCATGGACATAACTCACCATCTTTTTTAGACACAAAAAAGAATCCTGCACCAGCAGGCGAGTATGATTTATATATATGGCCCTTACTTATGGAGTCTTTGATATACTCCTCCATTATTCTACTCTCCTGTGGAGATAAAGCATATACTGCTCTCTTGGGTGGCATAGCGCTGGGTAGTAGGTTTATGGAACAGTCATATGGTCTGTGAGGAGGTAGAATATTGGTATGAGTCTTGCGGAATACCTCTTTAACTTCCCAGCATTGTATGGGAACTCCGGGTATTTGAGGCGTATTTGTGGGTAATGTAATGGTGCCCACTCTCTTAGTAATGTGTAACATACACCTCTCAGTACAATCCGTGCCCCATTCCAATATTTCCCCATTAGCCCAGTCAATATGAGAATTGTGCTTACTAAGCCAAGGAAAGTCTAATATAATAGGGCAAGAAGGAGAAGCAATGTTATGTCTTCCTTATGTAAGTCACCAATGGAAATGTTAATGGGCAAGATTTCATGGATAATTAAGGGTTGAGAGAGCGGTCTCCCATCAATAGCCTCAACGGCCAAGGATTATAGTCTCTCCTTGATAGGTATTGATAGGTATAGCATTTATTTTTACAAAATGTACATCAATGAAATTTCCTGCCGCTCCTAAGTCCATCAGGGCCTTGCATGAAAAGTTCTTAATGTAACATTTGATCGTAATATCGAGGAGGAGATTATTTTTGTTATTCCCAGAGGACGTATCCATCATACCTAAGATCTGTACCCTTAAGGTTCTTAGGTGCGGAAGTTTTCCGGACGTAAGGGACTAGCACTCCTCATATGTCCTCTTCAAATAGCAGTATAGGCATAGGCCCTCTTTTCTCCTATATTGTCTTTCTGCCTCTGACAGTCTAGTGAACCCCCAACTGCATAGGTTCGGGTTTGGACTGAACAGGACATTCAGGAACAATAGGTCTATAGAAACTAGGTGCTAGTGACATAGCCATACATCTAGTTCTGTTTCTGGTAGTTTCTCTGGTTCTTAATCTGTTGTTAATTTGCATGATAAATGTTATAAACTCATTTAATTCTTTAGGTAGATCTTTGGCAACAATCTCGTCCAGAATTTCTTCTGCAGAGATTAATCCGCTATTGGTCCAGTCTACCTCAGAAGTCAAGGTGCAAAATTCTATGGCATAATCTGAGATAGACCAGCTCCCTTGTTTGATATGCATGAGAGCAGTGGAGGCATCCTCTTTCCTGCCTAATGGTTCGAATGTTAATTTGAATTCCGCAAGGAATTCCTGGTAATTATGTGTAATACTCCTATTACTCTCCCATAAAAGATTGGCCCAAGCTAAGGCTTTACCTTTACGTTGGTTCATAAGATAACCAATTTTAGCTCTGTCTGTGGGAAAAGATCCCGGTGAGGCCTCAAAATGATACTCAATTTGATTCAGGAATCTCCGGCATTCTTAAATATTACCATCACAATGCGGGGGAGGAGATAGGGAGCTAGTAGGTGCCTTATGTACCATAGGTGGAGGTACAGTAGGCGGAGGTGACACATTCGTAGAAGCTGCAGGTTGCAGAAGAACCATTAGAGTAAGAAGCGACCTGAAGGTCTGGGCAAATTTCGCAAATTGATCATTCTCCCTTCTCTCTGACACAATTCTACAGGATCTATGGCCATGTCGTAATGTCAGGATTACGGATTGATCCAGCACGTAGAATTGTATCACACCTAGGACTAAAAGGTAACGTTTTACCGAGATTTAGAACGGCCGGACTTAACGTACCAAAGAATAGTCAGGATACTTGCCGAGGTCGGGGGGCACAGAAGAGGACACAACGATAAGGTAAAGTCAGAAGTCAGGGATAAAGTTAAACAAAGCCAAAGTCAAAAACCAGGAATAAATGGTCAGGAACACACTCTCTGACAACCACTAGGGAAACCACTACAGGGCAATGAGGAAAAGTACATTTGAGTTTAAATAAGTGCTTTACAGTTCTGACTGGCCGAACGTGACATCATGCGAACGCCAACATAGTCATTAACGTGGGGGTATAACTTGGCGTGGATCCGCTGCGGCCGGTGTCCATCAACATTGCAAGAGTCAGTTATACAGATGCACGTCCGCTGGGCGCAAATACTGCAAGGTGAGGAGGAATATGTTACACCAGGCAGTGATGGGAAATGTTTTTAGAGTGTGAAGTGGAACTAGGTTATAGTCCAGAATATTCTGTTGAATTGGAAGAATAATTATTGATTTGCCTTTATAAATCTTCTGTAGAATTCTTGAAATCAGGCATAATGGTGGGAAAATGTAGGCGATACAGTATTTTCAAGTAATAGAGAGAACATCCAGAGGAACCAGGTTGTCTGTTTTGAAAATTGAAACGATTCTCCATTTTCTGTTGTGTAGCCATAAGGTCTATAGAAGATGTTCCAAACCTCTTTATTAGATAAAAATTCCAAGGTGAGAGGGACATTAGAAGAGCTCTGCTTAGAGCATCTGTCAAGGTATTTGTTGTTCTTCTGAAGTAAGCACCATTTCAGTGCTGTAGATGATTTTCTGCTCAAGTAATTATCTGTGAACACAGAAGAGTAAGGGAGTTAGAAAATCTACTGTCTTGTTTAGATAGGCCACTGTGACAGTTGTCTGAATTTATCTGCATGTCTCTTTCGAACACGATTTCCAAAGCCTGGAAGTGGAATAACAGCCTGGGGAGGAAGTTCATCTTCACTGAGTGAAGTCTGCCCAACCATGAAATGGGCTTGTCCATCCATTGCTCAAAGTGCCGGATCAGGGTGCGAAACAAGGGTGGGTAGTTGTGTGTGTATAGTTCGGCATGATCTGTTGTGAGTTTAATGCCCAAGTGAGGGAGTGCGTCTGCTTAGCTGCTTAGTGATGCTTAGCTTATATTAATCACGAATAAGCACAGTGTTCGGGGCCGAGAGGTGAAAGGGCATAGCTGTGGATTTTGCCATGTTTACTTTGTAGCCAGATAAAGTGCTGTACCTAATAGTTCGGTCAGATAAGGTAAGAAGGACATCATCAGCGTAAGCTGACGTTTTGAACTGCTGTCCGCCTACGTGCACGCCCTGTATGTGTGGGTGTTGTCAGATGGCCTGTAGAAGCGGCTCTATGGACAATGCAAAGAGCAGGGGGGACAAGGGGCACCCCTGCCTTGTTCCATTCTTCAATATAAAAGGTGTTGGAGTAGAGGGCGCAGATCCCCACCACATAGGGTTCAGGAAATCCCATTGCCCGGAGTAGCCCAAACATGTAGAGCCACCTCACCCTGTTGAATGCCTTCTTGGCATCTAGTGACAGAGCCAGAGAAGACCTCCCATCTTCTTCCATATACCATGTGAGTACCGCCCCCTTACGTGTATTCTCGTACAGCTGCCTGCCTGGGATAAATCCCACCTGGTCAGGGGCCTGCTCCTTCTTAAATTTTTTCTAGTACCCTATGTCAGTCATCGGGAGCCGGGGCTTTGTTTCCCTGAAGTGTGGCAATTGTTGCTTGTAGCGGAGAGCTAGTCCTAGCAGGGACTCTCCCCGCTGGTACTCCAAGACGCGCTCAGGAACAAGTAGAATACTCCAAGGAAACGGCCAAATACAGGAAAATACTCCAAGAATCTCCCAACACCTCCCCCGCAACTGGACAACACTCAGCTCTGGGGGTATAACTGATTTGAATGGAGCTGGCCTTTTATGAGAATCCCCATGCAAGGGGTTTCCAGATACATATTCCAGGGGAATTCCCCACTGGACGTGAGCGTAGACTGAAGCATAGTACACAATATAATTACATTACCTCTCAGGTCCAGGACATGTATAATCTTTAACACCCCAAAATAAAATATATTTCCCCATAAAGTATTCCCTCAAGTACTATATCCCCGAATAGACTGGGTCTGAGTGCCCAATACATCCGAAAAGTGCTCAGATCCCACGAACCCAGCCGAAACGGGGTATAGTTTAGACCAAACGCACACTAGGCGCCTGCCCAAAAAGTTTCCATGAAAATAGGCTCTTTCGGGAGTAAAAAACACATAGAAAATGTTATAACAACTGTTCATGTGTCTGTTCGTATGAATACCTAGTTTAAGATGTTGCTCCCCCTGAACGCCGCTCTGTTTGCATGAATTTCCACTAATGAAAAAGAAGGGAGAAGTCCCAGCGGTGTTCTCGCCATCAAGAGGATGATTTTAGTTCCATACACTCGACGACCAAACACCGCTGTCTCTGTTCATATTTCAAGATGGCCACTGCCACGTGTTCACACATACGAACGGCAGCCACCCAGCTGAGAGCTTGGAATGTTCATGTAGTTGCGGTTTGTGGAGGTGTGAACGGGGTTATTGGTGTTAATGAGCTGCACACTCCACATCTGGGTGACCTGCCATTCGGTAGTTTGTTCGGTTGTCGACCAGAACCATGGGAGCAAATCAGGAGAACGGAATTTAACAAACGGCCAAACGAAACAGGGGAAAAGCAGGGGGTTTTAATAAGAGGGAGATCTGTCTCACACAGGGACTGCAAGCCCCAAACATAGGGGACAACGGGGAGGGGGAAAACCAGCACGGACAGCCCAGAGCAGGCATGAGGGTACCGTCTCAAGTCCCATTCCGCTACACTGCCTCCACCTCAGGTTGTGTGATGGGTGCTTGTAAGGCCTTAGCCTCCTCCCCCTTCACTCCCGGCAACCTAGCCACGGACAAAAATGCATTCAAGGCTGCTGGAACGTCAGCCGCTGGAACGTCTAGGTGTGTGGAGTGGTTGTATAAGGTGGAGTAGTATTCCGTGAAAACTTTGTTGATGTCATGTGGGGTGTGAGTTAGGTTGCCCTGCTGTGTGCGGACCCTGGTGATTGGCTGGAATCACCCTCCCGGGGCGCAGTGCTCTGGCTAACATGGTGTCCAATTTATTGGATTTTTCATAGAACATGATCCTGGACCAGGGAATGGAGCGGGCCACACTATAAAAAAACTTATATATAAAATTATTTTTGGATGGGTTTACCCTCCTCCTAAGAGCACCTCCCCGATCTGGGTAACTAATTATTGGGTACCAGTCACAATCGCGTTCATTGACTCCTGGCCCCCCTCCCCTCCTACTCCCCCTTGCCTAGATACTTCGCTTAACTCAGGCATTCAGTCCCAGTTGGGAGGAGCTTGGTGCTTTCTCCATGGTTGGTAAGTTGTTTGCTCTCCATTAACACCTCAGGTGTTGTGCATAGCTGCGCTGGAGACCTCCTGCTAATCGCTAGGTAGCATGATCAGTGGTAGGTGACGGTCGCAGGGCATGTGAAAGTCCGGCGGTGGGTCAATGTTGAGACTCTGGAGTAATGCCATAGGATCTGTTCCAGTTGGTAGAGTGTGAAGGGGTGTCCCCAGGTGTAGCGGGTCCTGTGTCTCTGGAGTTATTCTGTCAGAGGACTCCACTTCTTCCTTCGTTGCAGGGTTGCTAGAGAGAGATCCTGGTAGATGCAGAGTACGGCGTCTTGGTATTGCAAGGTGTTGTCCCGACTGTAGCATACTATAGCTTCCTTGGTGGAGTAGTGTTGAAAGCAGATTATGATGTCACGAGGTACCGCTCCCTCCACTCTTCTGGCTCGTAGCACTCTGTGGGCCCGGTCGATGACACACTTCTCCTTAGGTATGTCGGTGATTAGGTGTTTGAAGTAATCCACCATTTTCTCTGGCTACGTATGAGCAGGTTATTTCGCCTTGATCTGTTGTAGAGGTCTTCCACCTGCATCTCCAGGTTATCCATTTGTTGTGCCAGTGTTTCAGAGTGGGTAACTAGGGAGTGTTAGGCATTTGCGGTCGTCTCCACTCGTTGCTCGAGGTCTGTGGTGCAGCCCCTAAGGCTTGGATTTTAGCCCTGACTTTCTTAGAGCTACGGGTGATCTCCCCTGCGAGATACCTCCGATAGTTTGTGGAGAATTTGCGTGGTGTCGTCTGAGTGACCAGCAGGTGCCTCACCATCCCTTGTGGATGCCGGGGATAGGGAGCCATGCGGACTGGCGCGGCTGCCATCTTGCGAGGTCGATATCGCACGGGAGGCTGTGAAGAGATCCATCATGGAGGCGCTGGAACAGCCGTCACCTTTCTTTTTGTATGGCTGCTTTGCTCCCGAGCCTGCGGCTGACATACTGAGGTGGTACAAATTCGATATTGGGTCTCGATGCTTCAGGTAAGTGCTATATTGAGTGTAGAACAAACCATGTAGTCTAGGGGGTGAGTCTAGTAAACAGTGGGTTAAAAGGAATGAGTATAGTGCTGCAAACAGCCAAGGTCTAAACATATGTTTAGATGTTCGCTGCGTGCGTTCCACTGCGGCTCTATGTGCGTTCCACTGTGCTGTTTAACTCCAAGTAGTGAAAACAGAAGCAACCTTACGTGTTTCGTGACTCTAGGGGTCACTTTATCAGAGATGTCTCTGGAGTCACAAAAACACGTAAGCACAGTGGAACGCATGCAGCGAACATCTAAACAGCCGATACAAATCTAGGATTCCACAGCTGTCACTGAAGCCGGCACAAAGGAGATAGCTTCAAAGGAGCATCCAGGCTGTTAGGAGTTGGACTCTGACTGAGTATATTTGTTTTAAGTCTCCCAAATAAATCAGAGATTAGAGCCCTTGGTTACCCCAACATCAGCCGAGACTTGATGAAGGGTACAACTGCAATAACTGCCGTTTTTTTTGTCACGCATGGTTTTACATTCACAGACCCCCTCCAACACCATACAACAGGGGTTTCAAGCCTAAGAAGCTGATGGGGGATGGAGAAGAGACAAAGCAACCAGTTTAAACTAGGCTGGGATTGTCCCTTTGGCAACACCCTGCTAGGACAGGAAAAAGAAGGGGAGGGGGACCCCCAGCCGAGTCCACAGTCCAAGTCCTTGGGGGTCCAATTTGACTGGACAAGTGGGTGGGTACATGTGGGCATGGTATTCAGTGACAGCGTTTCGTTACAGACTCCTTGGGTGTGCTACATTCTGTTGAACCCTTTGTGAGTGAATTTTACTATATATATTTTGTATTTGAATAAATATGTCTCTGCGTTTTATATTCTAGAGCCATTACACTGGGTTGCTGTTCATATGAAGAATCCATCCTGGTCGTCCCTGCATTTATAAGAGGCTTTATACACTTTTATTTTATGTATCATACTGATGTCACACTGGGATTTTAGTCTGATACTAGAGAATACAGCTCAGCAAGCAAGTTCCCTGGCTGTTTCCATAGCATTTGTATGAGCTGATGGCTTTAGATAATTCTTCTTCAGATCCGTGCTACGAAGAAAACAAAGACTTCCTGCACTGTTGAGATCAGAAAAGAACTGGGAACGTAGATATAATTATGGATTATTTTTTTGTTTGCAGACGGGAAGAGCCTTGGGAGGGATTCAATTTTTAAATTCCGTCCAAAATAGGCTGCCTGTCCCGCTGAAGATAGCAGATACCAAGAACTGTACTGCTCCTATCAGCAGCCCTTTTCTTTGCTGTACACCTCTCCACATACACCTTTACTGTGTATAGCCCTGCACTCTTTGTCCTCTTGTATGACATATTTGTCTGGCATGTTAATTAAAAAAAAAAAAAAAGAAGAAGGAAATGAATGCAGCTCATTTAGCAGCACTAATGGAGTTAACTAATCATGAAGATGCAATATGCATTATATTCAAAAGAGTATATGTATATAACACACACACGCTTGAACAATAAAGATTCTCAGTCTCTCTGATTTTCCAGTCTCTCTGCCACTCATGTTTGTAGTTTGAATTAGAGATCCAAAAGGGCTGAGTGATTATGCAGGGATTGAGAAAGCAGTAGGGTAAAACCAAGTTAACTAATTAGCCAATACAAAACTATGCTGGAGGTGTAAGTGTGTAGTGGGAAGTTCTAAAAATATCTGCTGGGGATGTACGCTTCTCAGACCTCTATGGAACAAGGCATTCAAAGTTATATATGAATTACTGGGAGAAGATCTGGAAGACAATGTTCTGGTTGCCCTTTTTCATTTAAATATATGAAATTTTACAACACAAAAAAGATATTTAATAATTCATAACTATGATTTATAACTATGATGGCCATTAAAAGAGTAATCTTAAGATATTGGCTACAGGAAAAGGACCCATCACTCAGGTGCTAAACCAGCTTAAATACCAATATGAAATGGAAAGGGTTATTTTGTTTCAATATGATAATTATTTAAGCTTAGACAAAAGATGGTTACCATGAATAAATTAGCTAATCTAATTCTAATCTAAAGAATAGTCTTGTTCTCCGTTATTAAAATCCACATTTTAAAATGATATTCTAGTCTTCCCTAAAGCTATGATACTTAAAGAGATCATGATTAATCAGACAGTCGGCCACCGATTAATCCACTCAGTCCACATGTATGTGTTTGATGTATGTTTACCAATTCATTAACTTTTCTCGTTCTTTGACACACATGATTAACTTTACATATATTTATGAATTGTAAAAGAAAAAAAAAAAAAGTCCTGACATCTAAGCAGAGTGGACGTGCAGAGCCTGAGCTCCTGTATTTTGAGCTGACTTTGGGGTGCTGAGACCTGCCAACTTGCACCAACGCTCAACATTGAGTACCATCAGAGCCCGGGGGTCCCGGAGAAACTATCAGAGGCTTTACATGAGCCTACAGCCTGCCAGTGACTCAAAACTCTCATGTGGCCTACTGGGGATGGAGAGGAGGAGAGGCGGCCGATCTCCTTGCCTTCAAGTTCCCAGTCCGATTCCACTGTTCTCCTACCACCACCACATCCCTCTCCTCCCCAGACAAGTGGGGGAAAACCCAGTCCTAACTGGACTTTCCTGGGCTGCTCGACTGCACTTACAGTGAAGGAAAAAAGTATTTGATCCACCGCTGATTTTGAACGTTTGCCTACTGACAGAAATGATCAGTCTATAATTTTAATGGCAGGTGTATTTTAACATTAAACGACAAAACAAGAATAAAAAAATAGAAAAGCGTATGTCAAAAAAGTTACAAATTAATTTGCATGGCAATGAGTGAAATAAGTATTTGAACCCTTCGACTTAGTACTTGGTGGCAAAAACCTTGTTGGCAATCACAGAGCTCAGACGTTTCATGTAGTTGGCAACCAGGTGTGCTCACATCTCAGGAGGGATTTTGTCCCACTCCTCTTTGCAGATACTCTCCAAATCATTAAGGTTTCGAGGCTGACGTTTGGCAACCTTCAGCTCCCTCCCCAGATTTTCTATGGGATTAAGGTCTGGAGACTGGCTAGGCCACTACAGGACCTTAATGTGCTTCTTCTTGAGCCACTCCTTTGTTGCATTGGCTGTGTGTTTTGGGTCATTGTCATGTTAATATACCCATCCACGACCCATTTTCAATGCCTTGGCTGAGGAAAGGAAGTTCTCACGCAAGATTTGATGGTACAAAAAATAAAGGGGGGGACTTTATATCAGAGACCACCTGATTGATGCTTTGGCCTGAAAGAAAGTAAAGGACTGAATAGAGCTACATTTTTTAATTTTAACTAGGGTAAAATATAAACTACTTCACTTACTTCCATCACAACAAATTTGTTCCATACTCTTCTAGAATGCAGATTTATTATGACACTTACAGCTCCCATAAGCCTGCTCAGTTGTAGTATACATACAAAATCACAACTTGGGGGCACATCCAAAACACACATTCGTTAGTTGTGTTGCTGCTAGAAACCAAAATAATAAATTTATACACTACAACGACATGGCTTTGCTCACATTTTGGGTTTTAACTCTGATGCACAGCAGTTATTTATCCAAAAGTGCTTACTTAGTGAATGAATGAGGTCCTGCATCTTAATAACAGGGAATTCCTCTTCATAAATTTAAAAGTACCCCCTTACTTTGGCATGGATATTAGTGTGAAGAAATCCCTCTTTGAGTTCGTTATTTCTCCCCTTTTTCGCTCGGTATATTTAACTACTGAACAGAGACCACCCCCCGGCTCGTTAACTTCAAAAGCATGCCTCAACAAAACCGTCTACCTGTGCAGCCGCCGTTCGTATTGCCGAATACCACGTGGCTGAGAAAACGGCGGCCATCTTGTTTGTGCGAACAAAGGCAGCAGGACTTGGTCGCCGAGTGTCTGGAACTAAAATCGGACACTCGACTTCCCGAACTGTAGGATATGAATATCCATTTTGCTTTATATCCTAGCTGTTCATATAAGGGTTAATTTAAACCAAGAATAAATTTGGAATTGTATCTTCGATTCTGGGAGGAATTTATCTAATATCATTTATGAGAATGACCATACTGATTTCGAAATGTTCTTGTTAACTGTCCAAGATTAAGGTATTTGTAAATATCTTATGATCAAATATACATGTGTTATATAACGTAGAATTATAATAACAGCTGCTCATAACCTCGTGAAAAAAAATGAGCCCATATGCTCATTTTTTCCCCCTCCCATGCTGCTATGAAAATGGGGTATAAATATAACTGACGTATGAATACAATTTGAATTGGTTATTGAACATGTCTCTGCTATTCATTTCCAATTTCCAGAGCTCTGAATGAGTTGGCAAATATCCATCATCCACAAAGGGCCCGGGCTGATTTTATCCCCAACACGAACACCGGTCCCAACATACGAACGCTGGATCTTCGTTTCCCGAACAGCTAGGAGAGCGCTGTTCGGTACATTTGTTCATTCGTATGAGGGGAGCAATCGCTACTAGGAGCCAGGGGGAACCGTTTGTGGGATTATTCGTTTATTTCAACTTCACAAAATAGACCAGCAAAAACCACCCAAACTCGTGGAACTGTTTTGGGCAGCAGCCTCGTGGTTAGCCGGTCACCTAAGACTTCCATAGAATTCGAAAACCCCTGAACTGACCTGATTTTTGGATATGTTGGTCACCCAGATTAGGGTTATCCGGGGATATGACTTTTAAGGGGATACTTCCTGTTTTTAGGGGTGTTCTGAAAGTTGGGGAAAAATGTATTTTTTTGCCTGGAGATAATGAAGTTATTATTTTATCTGCCTTAATTATCTCCAGGTCCGGGGGAGGGAATTGTATGTTTGTACTGGGAGTGTTTAACTATTTCTCTAGTTATGATTGGCTGTACTATGTCCATCCCTGTGGGAGGTCCTCTTGCACGGGGACTTGCATAAAAGCCAGTGTGGCATAATAAAGCTCAGTTCTGTTGTACCCTTCTTCTAGACTCCGGCTGATGTTTGTGTATTCATATGCTTTACTAAGGGAATCTTCTTGTAAAGCTGTTTATTTGTATGGGAATCGTTTATTTTATCTGCCAAACTGAGAGTTATAATCAATGATGCTCTGGCCGTTCGGAAGAAAACTACCGAATGGGTATTGGATATACCAGGTTTCCTTACAATAAGCAAATGCATTAATCAATTAATGCAACAACCCACCCGTAAACCCAGTGTAATTTGTTTTCTTGCTCTACAAATGAATACAGTACATGGAATCTGAAATGTTCCCAAAGATTAAAAAAGTTGTACACTAGCAATCTAAAATTACAATTGTCTTTCCCATGTACTAAAATACCATGTTCATCTTAAAGGCAAGTCATACATGGCATGATCAGTCACAACCAGCATTTAAGAGAGAAATTATAGATGTATTCTCTATATTCCATTAAATAACTATGAAAAAAGTTTATAAAGAGGTCTGGTTCAGGAGATATTAGAACCTTGTCACAGCATAAAATGCTCAACAATGATGGCATATATATCCACAAACCTATTGACAATACATCACTGATGATACCTTACAAGGTTGAAACAATCGTCTGGGGTTGCTGTATCTCTCGTGCAGAGGGAACTTGCTGGCATTTTGGATCTGGACTGCCTGTACAGGTGGGACCAGTCTGATATGCTTCAGATATGTTAGAAACATAATTAGTCCCTGGCCTTATGCCTATCCCACGCATGCTTAAACTTCCTCACTGTGTTAACCTCTACCAAGTCAACTGGAAGGCCATTCCATGAATCCACTACCCTCTCAGTAAAGTAATACTTCCTGATATTTTTTAAACCTTTACCCTTCTAATTTAAGACTATGTCCTCTTGTTGTGGTAGTTCTTTTAAATAGTCTCCTCCTTTACTGTGTTGATTCCCTTTATGTATTTAAATGTTCCTATCATATCCCCCCCCCCCATCTAGTCTTTCCTCCAAGATATATATGTTAAGTTCCTTTAACCTTTCCTGCAATCCATTAACCAGTTTAGTAGACCTTCTCTGAACTCTTTCTAAAGTATGTTCTCTTTGTAATGGCACAAGACGAGCTTGAGATCTGAGCGGGGACCCACCGAAGGGCAGGCTAATTATGCTGTTGTCTGTTCTCACCTTTCTTGCTACTTCTTTTTCTCTCCATAAATTATATGAATACCAGTAGCTGTGACAGATGAATGGAAAACAACATTATTGTATATTCTAGTATGAACAATTTCTTAATTTAGCACCTTTACAAAAAATAGGAAAAAAAATAAAAAGCGGGCGGGGCCTGACCATCAAGCCGAGCAGACGCTAATCACATTGGCTCATGAACACTACTCACATAATTAAATTTACTGCTTTGTAGCCCCTTCATGCTTATAATCTACACCCGGAGACTCCTGGGCATCACTATATGCAAGTGGAAAAATGAGATTTATTATTAAGTTCGCTCCAGGCGACACTTGAGGCCTAGCCTGGGGATTGGCGGAGGAGGCAGCCCATCCTCCGAACGTGACCTGGTCGGCCCTACCAAGAGTGCAGCCAGAGCCCTGTACTCTCCCAAGTGTGGGTGTTATCCCGGACCCCACCAAGATAGCACTCACCTCTGAAACGCTTCTGGGCAATCATTGCACAAATTACTCCCACGCGGTCTAAACAAAATGGCCAAAAACAATACCGTATGATGCGCAGACATCGGTCAGCAAGTGGGAAGCTGGCTTCCTGCGGGCATTTGAATCCATAGGTCAGCGATTCTGGAGGACACTGCAAGAGCTGCAAAGTGATTCTCCACAACCTACTCCTGTGACACCGCCTCTTATGAATGTTGTGGTCTGAAGACTCCGTCCTCGACGGAAAACTAGAGGGCTTGAGTAACTAGAGGGCTGGGGGACATCACTTCCCAAGGCATCGTGCCTACTTCCTGCCTACGAAGGGTGCAGCCGGTAGTTGGTGGACGCAGGTCACTGATGAAGCTGGGAAATGGAGAGCAACAGTGCACTGTAGCGGAATGGGACACTCTGGCTATCATCTCGATTTCCCTGGACTATGCATGCATGCAATGGGCATTAGCTAAACAAGCTGTTACCAAAGGGTCACTCACCCCGACAGTATGTCTGGGCTGTAGCCCCCACTTTATTGTTCATGCCACTATGACTGCCCTCATGCAGTTCCATATTCCTTTTCAGTGTCTCTCCTTTTGAGCCCTACCCCCTGCTGTTTCTAGTCTAGTGACTTGTATCTTCTCTTATTCTCTTATTATGTATCTTCTCTTATTGATTCCATAGTTTATCTGCATATAATATCTCTTATATCCCAGATTGCAATGTTGTGTTTGATACATAGACATGTTCGCTTAGAATTTCATTCCTGCATTATTGCATATTTACTCGTGTTAAGTCAGTCTGTTTGGATATAAGCATCAGGTCTAGTATAATTCATTCACCGTTAAACCACGGTTTACCTTTTTAGGGTTAGGGTTACTGTTTTACCTAACTATAAGCCTGTCTTTGAATATCTCTTAATTAAGCTTGAGTTAGAAAAAAAAAAAAAAAGTGCAGATTACATGTCTTGAATACCAAAAATTGATCTCTCCTCCCGTAATGCTGCCAAGAATGCCAATATGTTATGTTTCATGCACAACCAAAATAAACAATTATAAAAAAAAAAATTTAAAAGCATTGTGCATTTTGTATATTAACTGCATTACAAGGCCAACACAACATAGGTTTCATAGACACAGGAGATTACTTTAATTAACGAACCTACAGTAATAATGAAGCTGAATGGCTGTGTTAGTCCATTGCTAAGAAGGCTTAATGACAGCCAATTTATCGCAAAAAAGAATTTACAAGTGTTATGAACATTTACTCTTGCACTATAATATTAACAGAATAAATTGCCAACTTTAACTGGCCTTGATATGTAGAAAGAAGGAACACTTCAATGTCTTTTTCCAAAATAGTATTACAGTACATTTAAAATGTTGTGCATATAATTTAAGGAGCTTTATAAAGAACAAATGCAAACAATTTATAAGCGTTAATAGAAAAATGAAGGTCATAAGATCCTGGTCTTTTTTTTTTTTTTTTAAATAAAAGGACTCTTGTAAGTTAGCAAATTAATAGATAAGGAGAGGTGTAGAAATGCATTCTTGCATACACTGATCAGCCAGAACATTAATAAGTGAATAACATTGATTATATGGTTACAATGGCACCCATATATTAGGCACAAGTGGTCAGTACTTAAAATTCATGGTTTGTAAGCAGGAAAAATGGACAAGCTAAAAGATCTGTGTGAATTTGACAAGGACCAAATAGTGATGGCTTGATGACTGGATCAGAGCATCTTCAAAATGGCAAATCTTGTAGGGTATTCCTGGTATGCAGTGGTTACATAACGGAAGTGATGCAAAGAAGGACAACCGGTGAACTTGCATCAGGGTCAGAGGCGTGCGAAGGCTAGCCCACCTTGTCCAATGCCACATAAGAGCTACTGTAACTCAAATTACTGAAAAACGTAATTGATAGAAAGGTGTCAGAACACACAGTGCATTTTAGATTGCTGCCTAGTTGGCTGTGAATGGGTGGGTCAGAGCATCTCCAAAACACGAAATCTTGTCGGGGTGTTACCAGTAGCATTAAAAACACCTGCCTAATATTGTGTAGGTCCTCCTTGAGCTTCCAACACGTCAAGGCATGGTTTGCACAAGACCTGAACTTGCCCTCTGGTATCTGGCACCAATACGTCAGCAACAGATCTTTTAAGTCATGCAAGTTGTGAAGCGGGACCTCCATGGATTGGATTTGTTTTTCCATAAGCACATCCCACAGATGCACAATTAGATTGAGATCTGGGGATTTTGGAGGCAAGTTTGACACCTTGAACTCTTTGTCTATGTTCCTCAAACCATTCCTGAACATTTTCTTGCAGTGTGGTTGGGTGCATTATCCTACTGAAATAGGTTAATGTCATCAGGGAACACCATTGCCATGAAGGGGTATATGTTGTCTGCACCAATCTCTAGGCAAGTGGTACATGTCAAGGTAACATCCACAAGAATGCCAGTATCCAAGGTTTCCCAGCAGAAAATTACACAGAGCTTAATACTGCCTCTGCTGGACTGCCATCTCTACCAGAGGCAAAAGACAACACACACAAATGACACACGCACCCAGATATTCACCTGATCTAAAAATCTGATATAACATGATTCATCAGACCATGAACTCCAGCAACTCTTCTATTGCTCCATGGTCCAGTTCTGATGCTCACGTCCCAATTGAAGGAACTTTCAGCGGTGGACAGGGGTCATCAACAGAACTCTGACTGTTCTGTGCCTACGCAGACCCATACACAGCAAACTGTTATGCACTCTGTGTTGGACACCATTCTATTTTGGCCAGCATTATGTTTTTCCCCAATTTCAGCTACAGTAGCTCTTCTGTGTGATCAAGCCAAATGGGCTAGCCTTCACCCAACACTTGTATCAACGAGCCCTGGGTGCCCATGACCCTGATGCAAGTTCACCGGTTGTCCTCCCTTTTGGTATGTCCTAGCCACTGTACACTGGGAACACCCCACACGACTTGCCATTTTGGAGATGCTCTGATCCAGTCATCAAGCCATCACTATTTGGCCCTTGTCAAAGTCACACAGATCTTTTCACTATCCCGTTTTCCCTGCTTCCAACACGTGAAATGCAAGAACTGGCTGTTCAGTTGCTGCCTAACATCCCACCCCTTGACAGGTGCCAGTGTAACGATATAATGAATGTTAAATCAATACATCTGGCAAGATATATAGATTTTTAAGTAAAACCTCATGTATGTTTGTTTTTTTTTAAATATGTACTCCTACCTGTAGGTATTAGAGAATCACGCTCAATTATCCGTGCTGAAGCCAGATCACTGATAATGTATTGTAATCTCAAGTGTCTGAAAACTGGCACAAAGGGGCAGCCTTGCTCACATTCCAGGAACGCGATGTCCTCTTCCAACACTATAGGGAAAGATAGGTAAATATATCAGTCATTCCAGTTAAAATTGAAGAGTCCAATCTCAAATCTTTCAGACTGCATAATCACGGAGCAACAACACAATTTTAGCAGTTTTGGTGCGTAGATTATGTCCCTGCAGTCTTAATGCTCAATTCACTGTCATTTAGGAGTTAAATCCCTTTGTTTTTGCAGTCCTAGCCACATCTACAAACCATGAGAACTGCATTGATTTTCTGGCCAAGATTCTGAGGAGGAAATTTGGCAATATCATAAGAAATAGACAAGGACATGGGCTTGATACCTGGCTGGAATGATGGTAAGGGTTGTTTGCTACCTTGATGCGTTATCAAATTAAATTTAAAGGCATACAAAAGGCATCAAAACAACTTTAGCTTAATGAAGCAGTTTTAGTGTAAAGATCACGCCATTGGAGTCTCAATACTCCATACTCTACCATTTTTATGTACTTTTTTAACTGTTCATTTCAGTGAATTTATTTCACCAATGTCATAAATATGTATATATATTAATATTGTTGTTGATAAAATTTTAATTGTATACAATAAATATTTGTGCTCCCCACCCCCTCTCCCTTCTGTCCCTTGCACCTCCTAGTAATAATTAAATGTTCTCATCACAATTTCTTTCATAGGCCTCAGTCCAAAAACCCAGCAAAAAAAAAATAAAAAAAAAAGTAATTTCTGAGGCTAGGGCTCAAAGTTTGCACTAAAGCACCCCATGATGGTTGGCTCAAAGTTTGCACTAAAGCACCCAATGATGGTTATCTCCATTAAGACAGTAAGAGTTTTCTGTGCTTCTCCTTGTGATTTGTATATTATTCTGTAAAGTGCAGATTGTAGTTATTTTACTATCGATATTACCATCATGGCCTACTACATTTTTCTGTGTGAGAAGATTAAATTGCAAGGATGGCTGGAGCACCTGGTTGTGATTTCTCTGGCAATGGTTGTACATTTGGACAAAACTAATAATACACCCGAGTGAAAATCTGGATTTAATTTATTTTTTATTTTTTTTTAAATCTCACTTTGTATTTTCTCTAGTTAAATTAAAACTTGTTCTTGAATCCCAGGTAGGTAAGACTGCAATAAAATCCTCACACATTGCCAGCTAGTTGTGCATTTAAGGTAGATACGTGGAACAATGCGCTTATAGCAATGTAATCAACAGAAGTAGGATTTTGTTATAAGGAAAGAAGAAATATTTCTGACCCCAATCCCCCCACCTCTAAGGACCTTTAAATGAACAACAAAAATAGCACTTAGACAGAAACAGACTAGTTAAGGACCTAACAGACCGAAATATTATGTATTGCATTCCTCAAAGGAATTTACACTCACAATTGCAAATTAAACTGCCCAAAAGTATTACACTCTGTAGAATTTATGTGTTATGCATTCCAGCTATTTTTAATTTAGAAATTTCCCCAAAGTTTAAGAATTCAAATCACCAACTGAAGAAATACATAATGAGATCGCAAAACACTTAAATGTCTTAATGAAGTTAGGACGTTCCTAACCTAACTATACCGGATTGAACACTAGGACAGCATGGCGGCAGGGTTCAATCTACTCACATATTTACTGGCCCCAGACTGACAGAAGAACAGTATGCAGCTATAAAATGAGTGTTGAATTAAGCACTTTAAAGGGGATTTTAATCCACATAGCTGGAGTCTGTTGTGAGCAGGGTTAAAACTCCCTCACACCAGTGAGAACCAGACATCAATATCTGGGGCCATAGTTAAATGAGCTGCATAATCTATATAAATACCCACAACCGTGTGATCCTGCTCAGCCACAGTGATTTTGAACCTTCCTGTCTGGAGTGTCAGGATATTTATATCGGCACACATTTTGTGCTAAGAAAGAAATTAAAAGTGTATATTGCCAGAGTCACTCAGAACAGAGCGGACTCCATTTTGCTATCTTCAGGATAACAAAGACACATAATTTCTTTGATTTCACTAACCACTGAGCCTGAGCTAAGGAATGCATTATATAAACACAGACACTAGTGACAGAGAAGACTAAGTAATTAATTTTACTTTCTAAATTTTACAAGGTCTCATTGTAAGTAAGGGGTGAAATTGAGTTTAGAACTGTCAATTTTAGAAATTACGATCAAAGTAGTTGCCACAAAGACTGAGACAAACGCTTTGAACTGACAGCAAATCTAAGTTATGGTAGTCGTTTTAAAATCAAAATCGTCATCAGGAAAAGTTAACTCTTTCCTGGATAGGAAGGTTTCGTTAGCCGAGACTGCCCTCTATGGATCAAATACCTAAATTGCGATCCATCGATTGAACCCATCTACAGTTTCCTATAGGCTTATCAACTAATGACGTACAGAGAGACTGGCCCTTTAAAAGTTAGGACAAAGGGAAGAGCGAGGTTAGTTGGTAGAGAGAGGGAGTTGGAGTTTGGGCAATCAGATTCGGACATGCAGAGAGTGAGACTCAAGAAACACTCTCTGGGACTAACACTCTACTCTTAAACTCTCTTGGACACAACTCCTTGACACTTTGAATTTTACTTTGACTTTCTAACCAACACCACTTTTCTCTATTACTCACGCACCTCCATACAACCAATCAAGTTCCTGGGACTACCTACTCATCTGATGAGAATATCTACATAACTGGTAATTATGCTGGTTTTATTTAATTAATTTAAATTAATTAAAATTTACTAAAAGCATGATATATGACTGGATAAATCACGGTCAGATTTCAATATTTAGAAATCTTCGTTAACTAAAGAATATATAAAGGAAAGAAGGTATTAGGTCGCGCCATAAAAGTGAGTGTAACAAGATAAAACAAATAATACAACCGCAGATAAAAACTGAAATATCTTCATATAAAACAACTAAAACATATATATGTAATATGGTAAGTACTTACATATATCAGTACATAAAGAGAGAAAAAGATAAACAGTCCTAAAATAAGCAGGGAATGGTCACATCAACTTGAGGAAAGGAAATAGTCCAAATGGAATTGGAGAAATGAGTGTAACGTCTTGTTTCGGGTACCAATATTGAAAAAGAGAACAAAAGAAAAAAATCCAATAGTGTAGACTGTATCTTCCGCTTCTTTGTGAGGATTCAAAGTTAAAAGGTATCACACTCACCTATACTGGAGCTTGAACTAGCTCAGGTGTACTTCACATTCAGTGGTATTGGCCCCCCACTGGTGGGATATAGACGTATGCACGTAACGGAGATCCTCGAGAGAGAAGAGGGTAACACAGAATAGTGCTCACTGTATAAATGTTGTAATTACGTAGAAATAAAATATATATAGAATACTCACATTTAAGTGAGCAGGATATACTGCTCACTTGTATGGCATAGGTGGTGTAATCCCAACCTAGGATTCTTGAACGATATTGTAGTAATGTGTAAAATAGTAACCAGGTCCAGAAATGAAAATAAAGTAAAAAAATAAAAAAAACTTAAAATAAAAGGTATATGGCAAAGAAAAAAAGTTATGTATTAGCCAATAATCCTTTATTGATAAAATATAAAATGAAATAAGATAATAAGAAAGAATATATAGTTATAAACATTCCATTCTGCAGGTGGAATTAAGAATAATTATATATTAATGTGATAGTATCAAGTGTTAGCATACCGCTGTTTTTATCCAGGTGTATTGATTTGCTCTAAAATAAGATAAAATATCTTTTTAGGCAAATTAAAATTCGGCTTATAGAATCTGGTAGATTATTCTTATTGGATGGTTCCAGGAAATGACTAACGAGCTGGTTTGAATGTTATTTTAATTGAAAATTACATGAGAATAGGTTATTATGTGCCTAGGAGGATCTAGCCAGCATTGAAAGTGTTACTCAGTTGATCTAACGGTTAGCCAAGGTTTTATGGCTTTTCGCTGTGTGAAGCTTTACTTTTGTCCATGAAGTACCCTCATAAATCTTAAGTCACAGATGATGCTGTTAGCCATTGGAACGTGTATAACCATTCCATTGTATTGCATACTTATGTTATACTAAATATTCACTGATTATTACCATGCATGCTGCCTAATATTATTGTTATTTAATTTGCACAATAAATTAAATCTATTTTTATAACAAATTGTGATATTTGTATGGAATACATTTCACTTACATGATAAACGATCTCTAAGATCTAAGAGGATTGAAATAGTGGGCAATTCTCGACTGTTTAATATTATCATCCCATAAATATCCCCACAGGAGAGGGGGACCACCAGTGTCTCCCTGCATGCCCCTTTGCATTTAACAAATCAGGACTGATATGCAAACCTACTGGAAGAGGTTTTTTTTTTTTTTTTTCGTTTTCCCCATGTTTAACATTGTATACATACTTAATGTGTTCTGTATGTATATATATATATTCATAAAATCCCTTTGCGTCCTTTAAAATAAAAAAAAATAAAAAACTAAAACAATAGATAATATGTACAGGGGCACTTAGAGACAAACCCTTAAAAGGACACTATAGTCACCCAGACGACTTAATCTTATTAAAGTGGTCTGGGTGTTGTGCCCCTTTAAGCCTCCAATGTTGAATACAGCAGTTTCAGAGAATATAATTACAGGGTCATCCACTAGAGGTGCTTTCAGAATTTTCATAGATTTTAACTCTGTGAAATGACATTGGATGTTCTCAGGCTTTTCAAAAAAATACCCAATTGATTTAATGCTTTCCTATGTGAAAATACCAGTGAACATGCAGCACTCGCCGTGCATGTGCATTAGATCCTGTATCGGCGTGACACTACTGGAGGAGATGGAGCCAGAGCTGAGTGACCTTGGTGCTGGAATTAAAGGGACACTCCAGACAATTGCAATAGAAATTACACCCCTGTCTTACAAGCAGACAACAGGTCCTGTTACTTCCTGGTTTGGTTAGCTCAGAGAAGTTAAACTCAAGAGGTAGTCATTACACAGAGCACTGTCTGTAACAGTCACCTGGGGACTTATGTAACAGTAGGAGTTGGAGCCCAGTTGCAGGAGATGACACAGAAAGGAGGCAAAAACCAAAAGCGCTGTACAGATTAAGGGGAAATCCAAAGGCAGGGTCAGACGAGAAGTAGAAGTCAGGGCTGGCAGCGGAGTAACGTAGTCGGTAAAGCAGGCAGAGGTCAGAGTCCAGGAAATCAGTCCACAGCGAAGCAAAGATCCGTCAGAAAACACCAAACAGGCAAAATGACCAGATGCTAGGTTTCAGGCAGGGCTGGATTTTACAGCCTGCTAATTAGATGCAGCTGACCCTAATTGGAAAAAGGCAACAGGTAGATCAGCACTGCTTAATCCAGGCAAGGGGTCAGGAAGCAGAATAATGCAAACAGAAACTGAAGCCCCCTGGTGGACAGCACGGCAGAGAACCTGACTGGGATGCTGGAACGGAGTTCAAACCCAGCCAGGTCTCTTAAAGGGGCTTGCTGTCTGCAGGGCTCGGGCTGTGTCGGGACACTGTCCTTGCAAAGACTTCTTATTGAGCTGCTTTGGGAAGTCTGTAATTGGACAGCCACAGAAAGTCTGGGCAGGGTTAGAAGGGGAGGGTTTGCAAAGGCTGCAGACAAAAGATCTGCAGGTTTTGCAATCTATTTTTAGATTACCCAAATCAAAAAATACATAATTAGATACATGCAAGATTCCATTTGGGGTATATTTACTAAACATGGATTTTTATTTATTTTGCATTTGGGCAGTGGAGTGTCCCATTAGGGCGAATGAAAAAAGGGCTTTTAACCCGTTCAACACCGTGGGAGGGTGTGAAGGCAGAGAGTCATTATAGCATTAAGTGTACAGTTTTGTATTCCTAATGCTATAGTGTTCCTTTAAATTAGGGGTGGCACTGCAGGCAGCTGGGCAGCAGCTCTAAATTATGTGGTGGAGGACTGTGGGGGCGCGCAGTGTCATGTGTTCTGCCTTCGCGGTGTTAACAGAAGGCGCGGAAGGATCCGACTGGAGTGGGTCTGAGTGCGGAGGTTCCCTGTCAGTGGCGGACATCTATGAGGGAGCACGAAGCGCCTGATATTTAGTTACTCTGCTTCTATAATGTATTTTAAATGCTTTTTAAAATTGATCTTAAGGATCTAGGTAGGTAGGGGTTTTGTAGACTGTAGGGGTTGCAGATTGTGGCTGAGAGTGTGCTGGGGGAATGCTGAATATATTGGGGGATTGCTGATTATTTTGTGGGGATGGGGGATTGCGGATTATATTGGGGTATTACATATTAGGTTGTCGGGATTACAGATTAGGTTGTAGGTATTGGGACATTGGGGGATTACCGATTGTATTGGATTGGGGGATTGCTGATTGGATTGGAGGATTGAGGATTATATTGTGGGATTGGGGCAGGGGTGGGGAACGTCATTTGGTCCGATCTGACATGGCACTGCAGGCAATTAGTTGGTCACGAAAGAGGACCGTGAAGGCGCGCAGCATCATGTACCAACATGCTCCGCCTTCACAATGTTTCATGAAGGCGCGAAGGATACCGCTCTGACTAGAGTGGGTCTAAGTGCAGCGGTTACCCGTCAGCAGTGGACATCTTAAGGACCATAAGGAGCCTGTCAGTAGCAGACATCTTAAGTAGCTCTGCTCTGATCAAATATTGGCTTGGCTTTCCTATTTGAAATGCTTTTTTAAAATGGGGCAGGGTAGAAGTTTTGTAGACTGGGGAGGGGGTTGCAGATTGTGTTTTTGGGTGTGCTGGAGGGTTGCGGATTGTCTTGTGGGGATTGTGGATTGTGTAATGTGGGGCTGGGGGATTACAGATTATGGATTGGGCAATCAGAATTTGTTTTGGGGGATTGAGGGGGAATACAGATTGCTGTTTTTTTGTGAGATTACAGATTGTGTTTTGAGAGGTTGGAGGATTGCAGAGTGTTTTTGGTGGAGAGGGATTGTATTGCGCTTTTTGGGGTGGTAAGGGATTGCAGATTGTGTTTGGAGGGTGAGGGGTTGCATTGTGTTTTTGGGTGGATGAGGGATTGCATTGTGGCTTTGGGTGGGTGAGGGATTGCATTGTGGCTTTGGGTGGGTGAGGGATTGCATTAGGCTTTTGGGGGGTTATGGATTGCAGATTGTGTTTTTTGAGGGGAGAGGGTTTGCATTGTTTTGGAGGGGTGAAGGATGGCATTGTGTTTTGTGGGGTTGAGGGATTGCATTGTGTTTTTGATTGGTGAGTAACTGCATTGAGCTTTTTGGGGGCGAGGTGAGGGATTGCAGATTGTGTTTTAGGGATTGGGGGATCGCAAATTGTGTTGAGGGCGGTTGCAGACTGTGTAATGAGCATGTGTGTGTCAGCGAGCTTGTGTTTTTGTATCTACCATGACACAACAACTTAAACGGCTGGCATGCATTTTTTTCCCGGACTGCTTTGTATTCCCAGTCAGGACCTGCTCAGAGTATACTCAGTGTCAGTGAGGCAAAAGTGTTACACACTGGATAGTTATTAAAACTATAAAAAGTGGTGTGACATCATATAAATGGCGACTACAAAGAAAAGAAAAGTTGATGCAAAGTGTCGATCTATCCAAGAGAAATGGACAAATTATTATTGAAGTCAAAGGCAAACCTGTGTGCCTAGTTTGTGGCGATACATTAGTAGTAATGAAAAAAGCGAATCTGGAGCGTCATTACAGCTCAAAACATGCTAAACTCAACGAATTGGGAGGCCAATTGCACCTGGATAAAATCAATGTGGAGTTTGGAATCCCAACAAGCCACTTTCACTAGACCTCGTTATGACAGAGACGTTATTCAGACAAGTTATGTAATGAGTGAGCTAATCGCAAAGAAGCTCAGGCCTCATGTAGAGGGAGAGTTTGTGAAAGTTTGTGCTGCAGAGTTGTTAGCACCAGACAAAGTAAAATAGTTTCAGAGTGTTAGTTTGTCTCACAGAGCAGTCTCAGATCAGATTACTGACTTAGCACAAGATATTGAAAAAACACTGAAGGATTCTGCAGAAGAATTCGAATTGTTTTCTCTGGCTTGTGACAAGACAACGGACATAACAAATACTGCTCAACTGGCTGTTTTTGTTCGTGAGATAACTGCAGAGTTTGATACACGAGAGGAATTGCTTTCACTGGAAAACATGCATGACACCACAAGAGGTGAGGACTTGTTTTAAAGTCTTGCTTTATCAATGAAAAAACTTGAACTAATATTGGAAAGTTAAGTGTCCTTACTAGAGATGGAGCTCCAGCTCACAAAAAGGGTTAGTTGCATTTGTCAAGAAAGAACTGAATAGTCTCAATCTTGATCCAAATTATTTCATTATATGCCACTGCATCATACACCAAGAAAGTCTCTGAGCACAGTTGCGGCTCCACAATGTGATGTCAACTGTAGTGTCATGCATACATTTTATCAAAACCAGAGGGCTTAACAGCTGCCAGGTTAAGGAGTTACTAAGTGATGGTGATCTTGTTTACAGTGGCATACATATCGGGGACGCAGCTGCGACCGGGCCCGGCATGTACCCACTGTGGCCAGCCTCTTCTCCTGGGGGGCACAGGAGACTGCCACCTCTGGTATCACCGGGCGGGCAGGCAGGCGGGCGCGCGCGCGAGGGAGCATTCTCCCAAGTGCTTCCTCTTCAGCTCCCTCGCACACCGCACTGATACCGGAGCCGGAATATTACGTCATCTTCCAGCTCCAGTATCAGTACGCGGCGCGCGAGGGAGCTGAACAGGAAGCACTCAGGGGAGAGTGCTCCCTCGCATGCGCGCCTGCCGACACCACTGGACCCCAGGGAATCCCCCTCAGCACTCCCTAAGGTAAGGAGGCTGGGGGGTTAAATTAAAAAAAACACGCGAGTGTGTGTTAGTGTGTGTGTCTGTTACTGAGTCAGTGAGTGTGTTACTGTGTGTTTGTGTGCGTCTGTGTCTGTCTGTCAGTGAGTGTGTATGTATGTCTGTCAGTAAATGTGTGTGTCTGTTAGCTAGTGTGTATGCGTCTGTTCATGAGAGTGTGTGTGTCTTAAGCACTTACCTTTCTCTTGGGGCTGGGGATCTCTCCGCCCTGATCTGCCTCTCAGCTCCGAATGCGCATGCATGGCAAGAGCCATGCGCGCATTTAAACCGCCCATAGGAAAGCATTACTCAATGCTTTTCTATGGACATTCAGCGTCTTCTCACTGTGATTTTCTCTGAAACTGCTATGTTTTCAGCTGCAGGGTTAAAACTAGAAAGACCTGGCAACCAGACCACTTCATTGAGCTGATGTGATCTGGGTGTCTGTAGTGGTCCTTTAAGTGTAGGTGTTTATGCATGCACTGGCGTACATACTGCAGTCGCAGCCCTGCGACCAGGTGCCGCCGCCATGTGTTGCGGCACCAGCCCGCGCAGAGTAAGCACGTGCGCGCGGGGGGGGGGGCACAGATCAGTTTTCGCACCGGGGCCCCATGGGTTGTGTGTACGCCACTGCTTATCACTGTGAAGAGTGGGGGCTGAGTCGCGGGAACATGCTCAGGAGGTTTTACGAACTGCAGGATGAAGTCAAGCAGTTCATGGAGATGAAGGGAAAACCTGTCATGGAACTCAATGATAGCAAGTGGCTGTGTGATCTAGCCTTCATGGTGGACATTACCAAGTACCTCTCAGAGCTGAATGTCAAGCTGCAGGGCCACAACCAGCTTCTCCGCTCAATGCTTTCAAACGTTAAATCGTTTGAAGGTAAAGTGCAACTCGGAAAAAAGAACACTGTGCATTTCCCCACTCTGGAAGGACAAAAGCCTTCTACGACACAAGAATATGCTGGTGAATGTGCGAAACTAATTGAGGCATTTAATGAAAGATTCAAGGATGTGAAAAGTAAACAAATGGAATTGAACATCTTTGCTACACCTTTCAATGTGGAACTAGCTGATGTGCCTGATAACCTACAACATTAAATAATTCAACTGCAAAGCGATGATGTGCTGAAAGCTAGGTACAACAACCTCCCAGTGCTTGAGTTCTACAAACAATACACAAATAATGATGAATTCCCCACTTTGAGAAGAATTAAAGAATTAAAAAATGCATCTGTGTTTGGAACAACTTACTGCTGCGAGCAGTTCTTTTCAAAACTTACCATCGCAAAGAGTCGACTGCGCTCCAGACTGACCGACGCAAAAGTGTAAAACCAGTTGCAAGTAGCATCATCATCAATACCAGGTAACATCACACACTTCAAAGAGAAGCAGTTCCAGCCATCACATTAGGGGTGAGTTAATTAAATGTTTGACAAAATATAGCAGGCTAATTTTAAGTTTATAATTTTGTACAGCCCCTGAATGATGTTATAAATATCCAAATGGCCCATGGCAGGAAAAAAAAGGTTCCCCACCACTGCTTTAAATATATAGTGGAACAAAAACATAATGCACATTCCAGGAGGTGTTTCGGTTCAGAGCTTTTACAATTGCCTCTATCCTTAACCCCTTAAGGACAGAGCTTCAGAAGCTTGTCTTTCACTTAATGACAACAGCATTTTTTTCATTTTTTGCTGTTTGCGTTCAACTGCAATTTGCATTTTACTAATTTATTGCACCGACACATATTATATATCGTTTTTTAAAGGACAGAAAGTGCTTTAATTTGATGTAAGACATATATATAAATGCTTATTTATTATAAAAAAAAAAACAGAAAAATGCAAAAAAAAAATATTTTTTTATTTTTTTTTTACAGTTTTTGCAATAATAATGTGTGCATAATTAGTGCAGGTTAAGGAAAGTAATTAAAAATAAATTCATTTAGTTGTTCTGATTTACAGAATATATAATGTGTCTGGGATTTTAAGTTTTCTTTTGGAAGTTACAGGTCACAAAGCACAAGGAGTAAAATAAACTTTATAATGTGGAGCGATTTTAGAATTTGGTATGTTTGTCTTGTAAGCTTAATAGCGATAAAAGAAAACAAAATTGCCACACAAAAGTATATATTTATATAAAGTAGACATCACAGGCTATTTACCCAGGGTTGCTTTGACACTTTCTACGTGGCCATTTCACCGCCAACCTCTGCTAAATATTGGAGTAAAATTGTGTTTTGTTTTTTTATTTTGGCACACAAACTTATAACAAAGAAATTCTCATGCGTATTTTGTAAAGTTGGTGTGTGCTATTCCTGTACAAAGTTTTATTTTGTGTTCAGTTACATCTGCTGAGTAAAATGACACCCCCATTGTATGTCTTTGGCATTATTTCGTGAAGTTACAGTGCCATATAGGAGGCCTGTTCTTTTCAGTATTCACAGTAGAATTTTGAGAGACGGATTTAATGAGCCTATGCTTCCATTTGGGGTATTATACCAGTTTAACTGTTCCAAAAAAACAAACACAAAGGCCTACCATTTGTAAAAGTAGACACTCCAGGGTATCTCATAAGGTGCATATTGTGCCTTAAAGGAACACTCTAGGCACCCAGACCACTTCAGCTTAATGAAGTGGTCTGGGTGCAGGTCCAGCTAGGGTTAACCCATTTTTTCATAAACATAGCAGTTTCAGAGAAACTGCTATGTTTATGAATGGGTTAAGCCTTCCCCTATTTCCTCTAGCGGCTGTCTCATTGACAGCCACTAGAGGCGCTTGCGTGCTTCTCACTGTGATTTTCCCAGTGAGAGCACGCCAGCGTCCATAGGAAAGCATTATGAATGAACACAGCCATTCCAGTTTTTTTTTCAAACTTTACATTTTTACGCTGTGCCCATGTCCCATTATAGAGTATTTTACCAGGCTATATAATCCAAATACCCCATAAAGCCATACCATTTCTTAAAGAAGACATCCCAGGGTATTTCAAAAGGCATATTTTGAACCTTAGCGTGGAATCATTTTTCCGCCAGCTTGTACCAAGTGTAGTGGTAATAAGTGTTTTTCTGCCTTTTTGACACAAAGTGAGTTTGCACAGTGCTACGACTGTATAATACTTCATAGGTTGCTCAGCTATGTCGTCTGAGTACAGCAATACCACCGTATGTACCTTTGCCAGGTATATGTGGATGTTGAAGGGGCGCATTTGAGACGCAGCCATTCATTTTTTTTTCTAACTTTGAAGTTTTATGCTGTGTCCATGTTCCAATTTGGGTTGGTTATTGAAACTTCCCCACAAACACATACTATTTATTCAAAAGGCATATTTTGAACCTCAGCGTGGGATCAGTTTTCCTCTAGTTTGTTCCAGGTGTAGTGGTAATGAGCATTTTTAAATGTCTTTTTTTTTTTTACTTTTTTTACTTTTAAAAACTAGTTTTTAAACTTTTGTTTTGCTTATTATTTTTTTTAAACTTTCTTAAAACTTTTTTCTTTTTCTTTTTTTTTACACAGATTTAACATTTTTCTAAGCTTTTTTTTTTTTTACCGTTAAAGGAACACTATAGTCACCTAAATTACTTTAGCTAAATAAAGCAGTTTTAGTGTATAGATCATTCCCCTGCAATGTCACTGCTCAATTCACTGTCATTTAGGAGTTAAATCACTTTGTTTCTGTTTATGCAGCCCTAGCCACACCTCCCCTGGCTATGATTGACAGAGCCTGCATGAAAAAAAACTGGTTTCACTTTCAAACAGATGTAATTTACCTTAAATAATTGTATCTCAATCTCTAAATTGAACTTTAATCACATACAGGAGGCTCTTGCAGGGTCTAGCAAGCTATTAACATAGCAGGGGATAAGAAAATCTCAATTAAACAGAACTTGCAATAAAGAAAGCCTAAATAGGGCTCTCTTTACAGGAAGTGTTTATGGAAGGCTGTGCAAGTCACATGCAGGGAGGTGTGACTAGGGTTCATAAACAAAGGGATTTAACTCCTAAATGGCAGAGGATTGAGCAGTGAGGCTGCAGGGGCATGTTCTATACACCAAAACTACTTCATTAAGCTAAAGTTGTTCAGGTGACTATAGTGTCCCTTTAACCCCTAACTAGCAGTAAGCAGCACTAACAGTAAATTCCCCATTTTCCCATAACTCCAACCCCAGCTAGCAAAATATATAATTATAAAATATTTAAAATTAAATAAATTGAACCCCTGAAGGTTAAAAAATAAATAAAAGTTAATCCTCAGGGGTTAAAAAAAAAATTAGATCAGAGTATAATACTGTGATCTGTATTTTGATCACTGTAGGCAGTGATCGACTGGCAGGGAAGGGGTTAATTTTTATTTGGACTGGGTAAAGGGGTTTTTTTTTTTACACTTAAACATTATTACAACTTTTTTTTAGCTTAATTTTTTACTTTTTAAAGTTTATTTTAAAGTTAACCCCTAGTTAGCCTAACACCAAATTCCCCAATTCCCCACTAACTTCCACCCACTCCAGCTAGCTAAACATATAATTTTAAAATATTTAAATTAATTAAATTTAACCCCTGAGGGTTTAAAAAAAAAAAAAAAAGAATTAACCCTCAGGGGTTAAAAAATAAAAATCAGATGACAGTAAAATGTAATCCCTGCCGATTGATCACTGTAGTCCTTGATCAATTGGCAGGGAAGGGGTTAATTTTTAATTAAAATGAGTAAAGGGGGCGGGATTTTAAATTAACTTTTTTTTTTTTTTTTTTAACAGGGGGCAGGATCATCACTGATCCGTCTCCCTGCACTTCACACAGAACCAGGAAGTGCAGGGAGGCGGAAGGTAAGTATACTAAGCACATGTGCTCGCTCTGACATGCTGTCAGAGCGAGTACATGTGCTGGGCAGCACTATCGGGTGCTCCTGGTCCGCCTCTAATACAGAGGCAGACCGGAGCACCATTAACCCCGCGATCTGGGGTTAATTTTACCGCGTGACGGACGAGGTCTGTCACTCGTCGTTAAGGGGTTCTCATTGATAAAATATGACTACGGGTCTCCTCATGTTTGTGTTTTATCAGAGATCCTAATCTGTAAGCTTTGTTTGCATATAGAGTTATAATCAAAATTATTCAACTACACAGTGAAAATCAGGTTATTTTAAAAATTCACAGACTTTCAGCTGTTTGCAATCAACAAATTAAACAAAAGCAATTGAAATTGCTCAACACAACTAAAGTGGTTTCCCCAAATTAAACTAAAAATGCAACTTTCAATGACTTCTCCAATCTCAATTATTTAACCCCTTCATGGCAAGCATCTAACCTTTTCCAACTCAATTCATTAAAAAGCACTTACACATTTCGTCCATCTTACCCAGAGTTTAACAAACCTATGATTAAGTCTGTATAAGATGGATGAAATGCATAACACTTTTTAATGTACGAAATTAATAAAGTTAATATTTTTTCTACACCAGTTTCTCCAAGTTTGTGCATATATTTCTTTACACATTTTGATAGTCAGTTTGGATCATGAAGTGTACACATACCTGCGCACCAGTTACTAGTTATCTGGTTATTTGTACTTGCTAAAGGATTTATGAGATATGAATTCGCAGTTTCAGCACTTTCAGCACAGTGTGGTTTTTTTCTTTCAATTTATTGTTTTGTTCTTGCATTTTATTTTTACTAACCATTCCTACGTTTGGAAAACCAGGCATCAGCTTCGGTCAGCAGCTGTTTTAAGGACCCATTCCAAGAAGGCACCAATTGCAGGAACATCCACTGAGAATAAATTAAATTATCAGGATAAATTCAATTTAGAAAAAATATAAAATTTATGACAGCATACATTAAGCTACCTAAAAGAAGTAGTTAATACTCATGTGGTTTTTGCATAATATTAGGACAGAGATTTGTTTGAGAGGATATAGAGAGAACCCAGAGGGCTGATAACAGCAGGCAAAAAAACAAAAATGTTATAAATAGCAACAACAATCAGGTAGTTTTAGAACGAGAAAAGGGATTACTAACTTAACTGAATTAGTCTACATTCATAATGAAAAAGGAGCAATCTATAGGAAAAAAATAAAAAAACTGCAAGAATTTAATTTCAAATGGGTATTTCTAATTTAATGAAAAAGGGGCAGTAGATTTTTATTATGGAGGCTTGGAATCTTATGTACCTTTTTTAAAGCTGTATACACATCCATCTCTACTTGCATAACAAGTAGGTCAGGGGAAGAGATCAGCTGTTTCATCATCTTAATACTGCAAACAAACACATTACTACATGTTAAAAAGTATAAACAAAAGAGGAAAATTAAGTTGCTTTTTTGTTTAGTTAAAATGTCCAACTATACTGGTTATTCCATAAATTAATATATATGTTCAAAGAAACTTTTATGATTTTTAAATCCGATGCAGCAAGCTTCAAGCAATGTCAGTGAAAAGTTCCAGTCTGTGATTATGGCCTCAAGAATCACCCAGGCTTTAGGTTGTATTGATAAACCACAGGAAAAGAATGGGGAGATCTTCAATTTTTGTACCATGGGTGCTCCTTGAGGACAGAATTAAGAACACCTGACCCAGTTGGTTGTTAGATATAAAAGAATCTGAGTCCAATGTCCATCTAAATAGAAATCTTGAGGTGCAGTATTAGGTCCTTAAGAGAAGTGTGGCCATTCCAAGCAGCAACTTTTAAAAATACAAGACCACAGTAAGGACAATAGAGAAATATGCAAGTTAAGAGAAAAAAATAGAAAGGTCTTAACTAGCTAAATTCAAGAAGAGTAAAAAAAAAAAAAAATTAAAAAAAAAGCAAGCCTTATTAGAGGGTCAGTGTGCGCATAAAATCTTACCGAAGAGAAAACAAAATTACAATAATGCAATTACTTTCCATTCTATTTAAAAACTATTATTAGATCGTTATTAATATGACTGATTTAGAAAAAAGTATTGATACTTACTGTAATTTCCATTAACTGGCCATTATCCATCACAGGATTAAGTGTGGCCAGTACCTCCCCTCAGCCCGCAGGACAAGAATTTAAACTTGAAGGTATAAATTAGCAGTCCTTCCACAACACACCTCAGTCTCCATGCTAGCTATAATAAACTGGAGAAGAAACTGTGTGGAAATGCAATGCTGCCATGGATAACAACCAAGAAAAGAATATTTCAGTAAGTATAGATCCTGCCTAATCATGGTAGCAATATCCTGTGGGTAATACTGAAAACATCATGCAGGTCACAGGTAAGGCAAAAAATACAAATAAAAACAACAAATATATAAGAAAATGAGATAAAGACTGTAAAATAGAATGGCGAAACGGAGGAAGAGAGGCGATAGCATTTGATAAACATATTTAGGAAGGACCCATTTGTGGTCTTACAAATGCTCTTTGGGGAGATATTAGACTCTGCAGTCAAAGATGTAGGTGGAATGTGCTTTGGGGACAGCTGGTACTGGAATCCCTAGTGGAGACTGCCTGACTTCCCAAGTCAAAACAGAGGCTGCGTCTCCTTTATGAGCACTCCAATGATTCAGGGATAGCAGAGGATTTATAGTCCAGTAAAATTAAATTATAGTTGGCAACTACAGACATCAAGGAGCAATCCATGGCAATGTTAATTACTTTCATGTTCAAATTTTAACAGTTCAATGCTGAGAATGTGCTTTAATACACAAAATGAACCTAACTATATGGCAAATGTTTATTTGAAAAAGCAATAGGGGTTAAAGGGTTACTATAAACCTTTTATAATATAATATATTTTTGAATTTTTACTGCTCTATTGGGTATTATTACGTATGTCCACACCCACTTTAACACCCAAATCCTGTAAATTAAAGGTTACTTGGAATTCAGTGCTGGCACTACATCAAAACAAGAACTCATGTTTAGTAACTGGTAAGAATATTTAATTTAACAATAGGAAACAATGTGCTTTGTTGTTGTATAATTGTGTTTCATCGTAGAATGTGTCAAGGAGTTTTCATGAAATGTTCCATCTATCACTGGGCTGCAAATCTCATTGTGAAGGTAGACCGATATGTGTGTGGTTTCGTTTAACATTATCTAAGATAAGCCAAAAATGATCTTTTACAAAATGGGGATTTGAATAATACAACTGCATACATAGGTTCAAAAATGGCCCCAATTTAAGTTTGGCAAGTTAAAAGGCCATGGGATGAGTGGCATGAAAATAATGGTTACCTTCATAGTGTTTAAAGCGAAGATTGCAGATAAACTGACAATCCATTGTCAAAGATCAAAATGAAAAGGCTAGTGGGTCGTGAGACTCCTATACATGGGAAATAAAACGTAGATTTAACAAAAGCACCTTTATCGGTTTGCTACCATCCCTTGGACAGCACGATGTTTTATGGAATAAAATATATAAAACAAACAACAAATGCCATGAAGACTATTGCTTCAGCTGCCCACATGTTAGAAAAACAATAACACTTGGACAAGGGAGTCAAAAAAAAAAAAAAAAGCTATCATTAACCCCTTAAGGAGACAGCTTCAGAAGCTGCACATACCCTTAAGGACACAAGCAATTTGTGCATTTTTTGCTGTTTGCGTTCAAATGCAATTTGCATCTCTCTCATTTATTGTACCAACACATATTATATACCGTTTTTTTAGACAACAAAAAGGGTAATTTGATGTATTAAAGCCCTTTTTGACATATGCATATATAAATTCTTATTTATTACCCAAAAAATTCAAAATAACGTGGAAAAAAACATTTTTTTCCCCAAGTTTTGGCAATAATAATGTGTGCATAATATGTACAGCTTAGAAAAAGTAATTCAAAATAAATTCATTTATGTGTCTTGATTTACAAAGTGTGTAGGATTTCAGTTCACATAATATGTGTAGGATTTCAGTTCACATAATATGTGTAGGATTTCAGTTTATTTATAAAGTTACAGGTCACAAACTACAAGGTCTAAAATAAAATTTCAATGTGAAACAATTTTAGAAGTTGGTATGTTTGTCTTTGAAGTTTAATAACCATTACAGGAAACAAAATTGCCACACAAAAGTATATATTTATATAAAATAGACATCACTGGTTATTTACCTAAGGTTAGTCTGACACTTTTTGCGTAGCCATTTCACCGCCAATCTCTGCTAAATATTGGAGTAAAATTGTATTTTTTCTCTATTTTGGCATATACACATATTACAAGGTTTTTGTAATGGGTATTTTGTAAACCTAGTGTGTGCTATCCCTGTACAGAACCCCATATTGTGTTCAGCTACATCTGCTGAGTAAAACGATACCCCCATTGTATACCTTTGCCCCTATTCTGTGAAGCTACAATGCCATATAGGAGACCATGCTATTTCAGTTTCTATAGCTGGAATTTTCATGGATGGTCATATGTCTGATTTTGTGGCATTGTAGCCATTTGACTGTTCAAATAACCCCACAAAGGCCTTCCATTTGAGAAAGCAGACAATCCAGAGTATGTTATTAGGCATATATTATACCTTAACATGCCATCATTTTTTCACCAATTTATTTCAAATTTTGTGGTGAGAAAAAAAAATTAAATTTTTTTGCATACATGTTGTATTTTCGCTGGGTATTTCTTACATTTGATAAGTGCCACTGTCATAAATTCCCCCTAAGTATGCTCAGTTACCTCTTCTGAGTAAAACAATAAGCCCAATGTATGACCTAGACACTTTTTTGTGAAGTTATAGTGCTGTGAAAGAGACGTGACAAGTTCAGGTTTTTAAAGGACCACTATAGTGCCAAGAAAACACTCTCGCCGGGCTCTTGGGGGTGGGAGGGGTTAAACTTACCTCTTTCTCCAGCACCGGGCAGGGAGCTCTCCTCCTCCTCTCTGGCTGAATGCGCATGCACGGCAGGAGCCGCGCGCGCATTCAGCCAGTCCATATGAAAGCATTCACAAGGCTGGATTAACCCATTTATAAACATAGCAGTTTCTCTGAAATGTTTATAGAAAAAAGGGTTAATCCTAGAGGGACCTGGCACTCAGACCACTTCATTAAGCTGAAGTGGTCTGGGTGCCTATAGTGGTCCTTTAAGTGTGAATTTACATGGAGAGTTTTAATGGGTCTGTATTCTATTTTTAAATATGTTAGCAGGCTGCTTTTTCCAACTACCCCAAAAGGCATACTATTTCTTAAAGAAGACGCCCGACGGCATTTCAAAAGGCAAATTTTGAACCTTAGCGTGGGATAATTTTTCCGTTAGCTTGTATGTAGTGGTAATAAGCATTTTTTTTCTGCCTTTTTGACACACAGTGAGTATGTACTGTATATTTTGCAAACCTTATGTGCTACGGCTTTATAATACTTTATATGTTGCTCAGCTATGTTGTCTGAGTACAGCAATACCCCCGTATGTACCTTTGCCAGGTATATGTGGACGTTGAAGGGGCACATTTCAGACACAGCCATTGCGGGTTTTTTCAAACTTTGAATTTTTACGATGTGTTGTTACCCCACTTTAGAGTTTTTTTAGCAGGCTATATATTCCAACTATCCCATAAAAGCATACTATTTCTTAAAGAAGACATCCCAGGGTATTTCAAAAGGCATATTTTGAACCTTTGCGTGAAATAATTTTTCTGTTAGCTTGTACCAAGTGTAGAGGTAATAAGCATTTTTTCTGCTATTTTGACACACATAGTGAGTTTGTACTGTATATTTTGCAAACCTTATGTGTGCTACAGCTATATAATACTTCCTATCTTGCTCAGCTATGTTGTCTGAGCACAGCAATAACCCCAAAATTAACTTTGCCAGGTATATGCAGACATTGAAGAGGCACATTTGAGACACAGCCATTTAAGTTTTTTAAAACTTTACATTTTTATGCTGTGTCCATACCTCACATTGGAGGTTTTTTTTTGTAGGTTAATTATTCCAGCTACCCCATTAAGGCATACTATTTCTTAAATAAGACACCCTAGGGTATTTCAAAAGACATGTTTTGAACCTTAGCGTGAAATAATTTTTCCGCTAGATTATACCAAGTGTAGTGGTAATACGCATTTTTTATACCTTTTTGACATATTCAATGAGTTTGTAATATATATTTAGCAAACCTTATATATGCTACAGCAGTATAATACATCATATGTTGCTCCGCTATGTCATCTGAGTACAGCAATACCCCCGTTTGTACCTTTACCAGGTATATGACAACGTTGAAGGGGCACATTTGAGACACAGCCATTTAAGTTAGAATTTTGACGCTGTGTCCACGCCCCACTTTGGAATTTTTTTAATAGGCTGTGTTTTCCAATTACTTCACAAAGGCATACTATTTCCTAAAGAAGACACCCAGGGTGTTTCAAAAGGCATATTTGAAACCTTAGCGTGGTATCATTTTTTCGCTTGCCTGTGTAGAGGTAATACACATTTTCCCCCTTTTTTAACTTTTAAAAAGTTTTATTTAGCTTTTAACAACTTATTTTACTATTTTAAAACTTTGTTTAAACTTTTCAAAAGTTTTCTTTTCACTTTTAATTGTTTTTTTTAACCCCTAACTAGTCTAACCGTAAATCCCCCAATTTCCCCACTAACTTCTACCCACCCTAGCTAAATAAATAAATATTTTAAAATATTTAAATCAATTAAATACATTTAACCCTGGATTTTGTAACTAACTGTTTTTCAGCACCGATCTGTCTCTCTGCAGTTCACACGGAGCTGCAGGGAAACAGATCGGGCAGGGAAACAGATCGGTTTTCACTGCAGCACGTGTGATCTCTCTGACTCCCGGTCAGAGCGATCACATGGGCTGAATCAGTGAAACACACTACAGGAAGATTAACCCCACGATTGTGTCAATCAGGGGTTAATTTTCATTTTGGTCGGAAATTTTCCGTCCAGCGTCCTTAAAGGGAGTGCTGCAATGACAGAAAATTTCTGTCCTGTCCAGCGTCCTTAAGGGGTTAAGTAATGAGGTGTGAAAGTGGCGGATTTGATTCCATATGTGTATGTGGTTTTAGTTTAATTGGTCACATCCCTTTATTTAAAATTCCCATTCAGCCATCAAATGTTGCTGTGAAATATGTATATTTGTCTATATTATTTAAGTGTTCTATAATGCAGGTTCAGCTTTTTTTGCACACTTTTCAGCACTGCTGACAGTTATTACCAACATCACGGTTTCTAAAATATAGTACTGATCGTGTGTGTGTGTGTGTGTGTGTGTGTGTGTAGTGATGCTAGTAATAACTGGCAGCAGTGCTAAGAAGTGTGCAATAAATGCTAAACCTTCATTGCATAGCACACTTAATAAAAAAAATAAAATTATAATTATAATTATATATATATATATATATATATATATATATACATACATATATATACATACATACATACACACACACACATATACACATACACACATACACACCAGAGAATGGATGCAATATAATACAGATAACTTACCTGAGTTCTTTAAACAGCTCAACACTTTGATGAGTCATCAAGTTGTTCAGAAGCCATTCAAGGCACCTTAAATGACAGAAAGAACATGATCATGAATGTAAGCTTTGAATAATTACATCCAAGTAACTTTATTGTTGCTTAATCTCTAAAGTTTTGCTTAGACACGCCTCTCCGCCTTCAATGAGTAATAATATCCACATTGACTGGGTAAATAGGGAAATTAAACTTTCTAAGGAGGATCTCACACTCTTGCGCTATCCTCTATAGACTTAAATTCAGTACTCTCAGGCATGCGCAATAGTACAGCAGTGTGGTTGGCTCTTGCCGAAGAGGATAATGGTGCAGGCATGAAAATCTTGCCTTCCCCTGCCCTCTGTACGTCCAGCATTATGCAGATCATGAAAAGACCCCAGAAGGAGACAAAGATGCTTTACATGAGCACTGTAAACTCTACACTCTGTGTAGTGGTTAGAAGATTCTATGGGTGCCACGCCTTTCCTGCCTGTTTTAGCCAAACTCTTTGGGAACACATATTTTCCACTCTCCAGCTTAATTGAAAATGTGTAATTTACACCTCCTTATTTTCAATATCACATTTCAGCCAACCTGTACAACAACAATAGGCTGAGATTTTTAGGTGAACCTGCTCAAGTTAGGAGTCAGGCTATTTTTAATTAGTTTTACATTCAGAGTAAGCCATCCCCTCTCACCCTTCACACTAGAATACACATAACCAATTCCACAAAATCATACACACATCTCAAATTAGCACAAACAATTAGACAAATCACTCACACAAAACCATACATTTATAACTAACCAATCACACACATACATTACATACATGATGGGTTATTACACATCACATATTATGACAGCCAGCACAAACATGTAGTTTATAGACATACAACCACACCCACATACATCACTCACACAGTCATAGTCAGACACAAACAATTTCCAGTTTAAAGGGTCACTGTAGGCACCCAGACCACTTCAGCTCATTGAAGTGGTCTGGGTGCCATCTCCCATCACCGTTAACCCTGCAAGTGTAGTTATTACAGTTTTTATAAACTGCAATAATTACCTGGCAGGGTTAAGTCCTCCTCTAGTGGCTGTTTAGAGGGTCTTCCGGCTTCTTAGATGCCTTTTGGTCGTCTAAACGACACTGGACGTCTGCACGCAATACATGAGGACCTCCAGCTTTCACCGGAATCCCCATAGGAAAGCACTGAATAATTGATGGCAGCGGGCGAGGCCTGACCCAGGCCGAGGGACATTCAGGTAAATGTCTAAACTGGTTTTAATCCCTTCAGCGACGTGGGACAGGAGAGAGGGAGGCACTCCAGGATTCTTTAGTGCCAGAAAGCCAGGTTTGTTTTCCTGCCATTAGAGAATCCCTTTAAATATTCAAACTACAGTACTAAAAATGAAAACACATTGGCAAGGTCACCAGAACATTCAAGCCATATAAAGGGACACTAAGCACCAAAACAACTTTGGTGTACAGACCATTCCTCAATCCCCATCCATCATGCCTCAATTCTTTGCCATTTAGGAGTTAAGTCACTTGCATTATTTTATTTTAAAATGCTGTCTCTATATAATAAATCCCTGCATAGAAGTGATTTTTCTGTAAATCATCATTGATTAACTTTTTTTTTTTTTTAACTATAAACCCTATTCGTTTAACTACTCTTCCCAGAAAGTATTGTTTTGCTTTCAGATTACATGTTCCATTGTTATACTGCGCAATGCAGGTTAGAAGGGAGGATTAGATTTTAGGTAACTGATGGTAAAACATACAGATTCCAAATCCAGTAAGAAAGAAAATATACATTACCTTTCCAGTTGCACTGAAAAACTAAACCTACTTTGCACTACTTTTATTTGAAGCAAGTGCTTTTTTAATTTTGATGGCCTATTATTACATTGTTTGACATATAGCAGTTATGCTTTGTATCATCACTGCAGAATTCCACCTCATGAACATTGCACATTCGTCACTACATTACTAAAGCACTTCTTGGAACAAATCTTGGAGCACCGTAATTAAGTTCTGTTGTTCAGGCAGAATATCCTAGGATTAATAGATCTAGATCATAAATGCTCACAAATTTGTATGTAACTTATTATCTTAGTATTAGTACTGAAGTGATATTTGGGGTGAAGTGCCCTATATTTTCTCTGAATATGTAATGCTCTACTGCCACCTGCTGGCATCTATAATAGTTTTCCAATTACAACAGTCTCACATAACACAAATAGATCTACAAACCATATATAAAGTCACTAGCTAGACAAAACTTTTACTATATAAAACAGGATTCTTTTTAACATAACTAATCCCAATTACTGCAACAATAGAGAAAAGAAAAGCACAGGTACAAAAGTCTCGAGACATCTGGAATCGAACATCCAAGAAAGCACACATTACAGAAGAGGGAACACATACTGTCCAAAAACAGAATACTGGACATACAGTTGCAAGAAAAAGTATGTAAACCCTTTGAAATGATATGGATTTCTGCACAAATTGGTCATAAAATGTGATCTGATCATCATCTAAGTCACAACAATAGACAATCACAGTCTGCTTAAACTAATAACACACAGAATGAAATGTTGCCATGTTTATATTGAACACACCATGTAAACATTCACAGTGCAGGTGGAAAAAGTATGTGAACCCTTGGATTTAAGAACTGGTTGAACCTCCTTTGGCAGCAATAACTTCAACCAAACGTTTCCTGTAGCTGCAGATCAGACGTGCACAACGGTCAGGAGTAATTCTTGACCATTCCGCTTTACAGAACCGTTTCAGTTCAGCAATATTCTTGGGATGTCTGGTGTGAATCGCTTTCTTTAGGTCATGCCACAGCATCTCAATCGGGTTAAGGTCAGGACTCTGACTAGGCGTATTTTCTTTGGTTTAAGCCATTCTGTTGTTGATTTACTTCTATGCTTTGGGTCATTGTCCTGTTGCAACACCCATCTTCTGTTGAGCTTCAGCTGGTAGACAGATGGCCTTAAGTTCTCCTGCAAAATGTCTTGATAAACTTGGGAATTCATTTTTCCTTCGATGATAGCAATCCATCCAGGCCCTGAAGCAGCAATCAGCCCCAAACCATGATGCCCCCACCACCATACTTCACAGTTGGGATGAGGTTTTGATGTTGGTGTGCTGTGCCTTTTTTTCGCCACACATAGTTTTGTGTGTTTCTTCCAAACAACTCAACTTTGGTTTCATCTGTCCACAGAATATTTTGCCAGTACTGCTGTGGAACATCCAGGTGCTCTTGTGCAAACTGTAAACGTGCAGCAACGTTTTGTTTGGACAGCATTGGCTTCCTCTGTGGTATCCTCCCATGAAATTTCTTGTTTAGTGTTTTACGTATTGTAGATTCGCTAACAGGGATGTTAGCATTTGTCAGTGACTTTTGTAAGTCTTTAGCTGACACTCAAGGATTCTTCTTCACCTCATTGAGCAGTCTGCGCTGTGCTCTTGCAGTCATCTTTACAGGACGGCCACTCCTAGTGAGAGCAGCAGCAGTGCTGAACTTTCTCCATTTATAGACAATTTGTCTTACCGTGGACGGATGAACAGCAAGGCTTTTGGAGATACTTTTATAACCCTTTCCAGCTTTATGCAAGTCATCAATTCTTAATCGTAGGTCTTCTGAGAGCTCTTTTGTGCGAGGCATCATTCACATTAGGCAATGCTTCTTGTGAAAAGCAAACCCAGAACTGGTGTGTGTCTTTTATAGGGCAGGGCAGCTGTAACCAACACCTTCAATCTCATCTCATTGAATGGACTCCAATTGGCTCTTGGAGATGTCATTAGTCTAGGGGTTCACATACTTTTTCCACCTGCACTGTGAATGTTTACATGGTGTGTTCAATAAAAACATGGCAACATTTCATTGTTTGTGTGTTATTAGTTTAAGCAGACTGTGATTGTCTATTGTTGTGACTTAGATGATCAGATCACATTTTATGACCAATTTGTGCAGAAATCCATATCATTCCAAAGGGTTCACATACTTTTTTTGCAACTGTATAATCAGGAAGTATACAAATTGGAAATAGGTTGAATACAAAGATATCTTCAAAATAGCCTGGTTTTCAAATAAAAGCCACTTGAGTTGGAGAACAGGCTTAGCTGATATAATTAAAAAAACTATACATTTAAATACGCCTAAAATAATTTCACTAACAAACACGTCAATTTAAAAAAAAAAAAAAAAAAAATGTACAAAATCTGCACTCAATAGAACAAACTCCAACTTAATATATGGTATTAACAGGGCTACCTTTAGTAACGCTTGTACCCTAGGCATACATTTGCTTGGGCCCCCGAGGATTTCCCCCCCCCCCTCCTCCTCCCCAGATTGGTTGTGTTGCCTTAGAGGGCATATGGCAGCCCAGGAATGAGAATTACCCCAATCATGGCATACCAATTACAAAAATAGACAACGCATAGTATTCAAAATGAGGTATGTCCAGTCTTTTTTAGCAGCCACTTAGTCACAAACCCTGGCCAAACATTTTTTTTTTTTTTTTTTTTACATAACTGCAATTTCACTGATATCATAGTCAGTGAAAGTGCTACTGTTTTAATACCCTCATATTTGTGTTCAGTGAAGTCTCACGATTAGAACAGTACCCACCGTGTACAGGTGTTTTGGAAAGTTACAAGGTTAAATATAGAGTTTGCAAATTAAATTTTTGTGACTTTCTGCCTGAGTTGTCATGCAGGTCCCTCAAATTGCAATTATTAAAATCATTTAGAATTATGTAAGAAGATTATACAAATACATGTAGAATTTTAATATATATGCATATTTCCATTCAAACTGTATTTCGATATCAATGTATATATTGATATCAAAATACAGTTAGAATGAAATTACACACACACACTTTATTTTAACAAATATATACATTCATCATTACTATAATATAAAAATATATTTGCCATATGTATAATGATTTAATTTCATTAAATTTTTTAAGCTTGCTGGTGAATCCTTAGCCTGCTATTCTGGTCATGTGATTATTTTGTCAGTGCTATCACGTGACCCGTGAGGGCCAGACTTGGCATAACAGTGTTTAAGCCCACTTAATTTTGGACGGCAAAGAACGCCGTTAACGGCTTAAGATATACACTGATGAAAATAATACATAAATAAATTCCATGCGTGTACATCTACTAAACAGTGGTTTTATTTGATTTGGAGTAGTAGAGGGTGTGTTTATTATTTTACTTACTTGTTTTTCACTGAATCTAATCCATAGATGCTGGCTGCAGATGAATATCCACAAACAGTTTGCACACTGATGGTTTCTTTCATAGTTTCCCCACACTGTTGAATCAGTCCATCCTAAAACACCAGAATAAAACACAAATTAAGAAGATGAATAGGCTGTATTACTCTTATTGAAAACATAATTGAATTTTTTTTTAACTTTGTTAATTTACTAATATCTTGAGGATTAAAAAAATCCCATTTGGTTGAACTCCTTATGCGGAGATTACACTTCTATGGAAGTGGCAGCTCCTATTTTCTGGGATGCATGTACCTCAGCAGCCCTTCCATATTCAGGGCGCGGTAATCATTATGATGCTCTTCTCACTTTTTATCTGGAGACAAAAGTGAAACCAGTATAGACAATCTAGAGTATTGATGGGTACTTTTTCAAACATATAACTTATACCAAACCTACCTTTTACATTCAGAATGATAACTCGTTTGCTTGTCAAGCTTGCGTTAAATTGTAACTTGATTTGATGTGCAAAAAGCAAACAATATGTGAAATTATCTTACCAACTGCAACATGCAGGCTGCAGCTAGAATGGCAACAACACGGCTGGGTTTTATCAAGACTTCATCTCTGTACAAGGAGCCAAACGCCACCTGTAGAGCTGCAAAAGTATAAAGTTGTATGCATGGAGTGAGGCAACAGGTCTAGATATTGGTTAAACCTTTGAAGTACATTTAATAGGGATCCTAAATAGACAAGAGTATCCTAAGAATTGACAAGTGTCTAGACCTCCAGCCCCACGATAGTATGTCCACTGGCCCACAGAGGTGTAGTGGGGGGTTTGCATTCATCACTGGGTGCCGGTCTGATGGGGCACCACAGGGCTGACCAACAGCACCAGGGCCCCCACTAGAGCCTCTGCCCCATGCCTCCACTCATGGGTGGGGGCCAGTGGAGAGGGCAATAGGTCCCCCCATTTTATTTAGGGCCCCCACCCACTGCTCAGGGGTGGGGACCGGGGGACAATAGGTCCCCCGTTCAGCTTAATAGCCACCACTCGCGCGGCTCAGGAGGGGGACACTAGGCGTTGTTTTCTTTTTGTGTTTTTTATTATTATTTTTTTTTTTTTAACAGTGAGCAGCCATGGGCTGCTCGCTGTTTAATAGACATGCCCCTACTCATGGTATAGCGAGTAGGGGCAGAATTTACTAATACTGAGCAATCTTTACTTAGTATTAGAAAATTTGGCTGAAAGAACAATTTAGGTCTTTCAGCCTTTTGGTAGATAGCAAGTTGCAGCCGCAGCACGAATAGGATTGGAGTTTTATTCATTAGAATGAAATTCTGTAACGAACAAAGTTCTGAACTGCGTCGTAACAGTAATGGAGAAACGGTTCTCATTCTGTTAGGATGCAGTTCGGTAGTTTCGCCGGCGTTCTGTCTAAATGACAGGACGTTCGGGAATACTGCCAGGAAGCATCGTGGGAACACGGAGGAAAGGTGAGAATTGTGGGAAAATTGCCCTGACCACCGGAAATGAAGCACACTTTGCTCCTCCGCTGGTCAAGCATGGGAAACCTCCATAAGACAAATAGTCCCTACTTTGTCTTATGATTTTAAAGAAAATTAGAGGTGACAGGAAGAAATGAAGAACAGATCCTGAAAGAGGGAGAAAAGAGAAAACTATTGGGGAAAGGTAAGTTTGGCATGACAGTGCAGCTTTAAATTTGATATCCCCCTCTTACAGACAATTTATTTAAACTCACAGAATGATGAGTGGTAAAGTTCAAAACAACTAAGATTTGTATTCAACTGAACTATTTGAATGTTCAAAATTACACTCCTGTCACTGCCATATGACATAAATTTTAACAAATTGAAAGCAATAATACAATTTCCCCCAAAAAATAAGAGAGCAACTGGTTTTCAGCTCTAATTTGCGATATGGATGTATAAACCAGTAGAAACTGTATGCCTGAAGAAATTTCCATACCCATATTTGTGAACCAAAATGTGTGGCAGAATATTAGAGACATACCTTCTGCATCAATATTGTGGTCCGGAATCTCCACCTGGATTACATTCATACCAGACTCTTTCCAGGAGCCGCAGAACATGCTGGAGAAGTAACCGGACTGAATAAGGGAAGAAAAAAAAAAATAGAATATGAATACACACACAGCCATGGGGAAAAAAAAGTACACCCTCTTTGAAGATTTTCACATATCAAAACATGATCATTTCAACCTCCCCCCCCACGAACCTACGGATCTAAAACTCAAAACTACAGAATAGCACCTAGGAAACTGCAAAATGAGATGAGAGCACTGTACCTATACAGAGACCTCTACAACAGCCCTAGCAGGCTCACACTGACCACCCGCTCGACCAACACTTCCCCCCTGACCGAACACCTCACGACAAACACCCAAACGGGGTAAGAAAAAGTACAAGGGAAAGGGAACCACAACACACCTGAATTATATGCAAAAATTAGACAATGAGATAGCACCCCAACCCCCACCCTTTTTTACTTCTGTACCCTGCCCCCAAACCCAAGATAGAGGACAGAAGATGAATAGCGTCAAAACCAATGTTTAAATTTCCATGCTATATATACATGCCAAAACCACTGCCCAACAGCTGCTACACACAACAGAAAAGCTAACCCAATATGTAATAGAGACTATGGTTATGCAAACTTGTACAACATAATCTAATTGCCTGTCTTCCTTTCTGTACCCCCCCCCCCATTCACAAATATCTTTTACAAATAAAGAATAAATAAAAAAAAAAAACGATCATTTGTTCCTTAGCAGCAGCCATGTGTGAAAAACTATGTAAAAACATAACATACAGGGATAAAATTGTTTCCTTGTTTGTTGCAAAATTGGAAGCACTTCAGGCTAGGTTTTTTGCCTTCTTTTGGATCAACAGCAAAAACATATGTGAGGAAGGCTGAACTTGATGGACGCAAGTCTCTTCAGCTATGAAACTATGTACACCATGCAGACAGGCACTCCTAATCAAGTGCACTACATTAATGGACTATCAGCATGTCTGACCAGCTCTATAAAAGGCAAAGTTTTAGAAGTTTGCTGGTCTGGAGTATTCAGGGGGTGTGTTCACACAATGCCAAGAAACAAAGACATCAGCAATTATCCTAGAGAAGCAATTGTTTTCCATCAAACTGGAACGGGTTATAACGCCATTTCCAAATAATTTAAAGTCCATAATTTAATAGTGAGAAAGATTATTCAAAAGTGGAAAACATTCAAGACAGTTGCCAATCTTCCCACTAGTGGACGTTACAGCAAATTCCACAAGGTTAAACTGTGCAATGCTCAGAGAAATTGGAAAAATCCAAGCGCTACAGCTTATACTATACAAGCCTCAGTAAGTTAACAAGTATGGTTTGTTTGGAAGGTTTGCCAGGAGAAAGCCTCATCTCTGAAAAGAACATGGAAGCACGGCTTACTTAGGTTTGCAAGGTTGCATCTGAACAAATCCCAAGACGTCTGAAACAATGTCTTTTGGACAGAGGAGACTAAGTGGAGATGTTTGGCCATAATGTACAGCTTAACATTTGGCAAAAAAAACACAGCATACCAGCACAAACACCAATCATAACAACTGTTAAGCACAGTGGTGGAATGGTGATGATTTGGGCTTGTTTTGCTACCCCTCAACCTGAAAAACTTGTAGTCACTGAGTCGACCATGAACTCCTCTGTATCCCAAAGTAATCTACAGTCACATGTGAGGCCATCTGTCCAAAAAGCTTAAGCTTGGCCGAAATTGGATCATGGAACAGAACAATGATTCCAAGCACACCACCAAATCTACAACACAATGGCTGAAAAATAAATGAATCAAGGTGTTGCATAGAGCCGATCCAAGTCCAGACCACAACCATATTTAAATGCTTTTGCGTGAGCGCTATGCTGAAACAAATGCCAGCAAATCTCAATGAACACAAGCAATGTTATAAAGAAGAGTGGGTCAAAATTTCTCCACAACTATGATTGATAAAGTCATACAGAAAACGATTACTTCAGGTTATTGAGGCTAAAGATGGATCTACAAGGTACACACAGGGCTTCTACATTTTGCCTTTATTTTAGTTAAATAAATCATGACAAGGTGTAAGATGTCATTTGTTGTTGCTCATCTGAGGTTGTAGTTACCCAATTTTTGGACCTGCTAAAGAACAGATGATTGTTATGATTGTCCTGATTAATATATAAAAAAAAGAAAAGAGAAAAAAAAAAAAAAAACAGAATTCAAAGAGGATATTCTTTCTTTTACCATGACACTGTACACATACACATCCATACAAATCAACATATATACAAGCATACTACATGAACAAAATGTATTGGGACACTTCTTTATTATTGAATTCACGTGTTTCAATCAGACCCGTTGACACAGATGTATAAAATCAAGCACCTAGCAGTGCAGTTTGCATGTAGAAACATTTGTGAAAAAAACGGGTCGCTCAGAAGAGCTCAGTGAATTCAAAACATGGTACAATGATAAGATGCCACCATTTCAATAAGTCAGTTTGAGAGTGTGACGCTGCCTGATGCTGGGTAGTGAGACAGACTGCTGCTACCACTCCCAGGGATGCTTGCTGCTGCTGGGGTGAGGGCCCGATGATCTCCTTTCCCTGTGATGCATATGGCTGCTGGGGTGTGTGTATCCCCCCCACTGTGACTGCTCGCTTGCCTGTTCTGCTTGGTACTGCAGGTGCTGGGTCACTTGGGCCTCGAGTGCTCTGACAATCCATACCATAACCTCAGGGCCAAAAAAGGACAGTCGCCATCGCATTTTCCGAAGGAATTCCCCCTCGTATGCGAATGCTGCCCAAGGACTAGCTCGCTCCATCTTCCGAGTTCCTTTGTAGACAGGGGCGCTGTACGAATACTAACTTTGCCCTTATTATAATCCACACGTTACCGGTGTCTCCAGGATGCTTCTCCTCGCACTAGGAAGCCATTCTGCCGCTACCACCAATGTGACAAACCATCTGGCACCCCGAATGGGTACCTCCGTCAATCGCTGCTTCCTAGTACTTGTGAGTACTACAAGCACTGCACTGGAACACCATAACCACCGTAAACCCCACGAACCACCTCAGCTTGGTTAGGGTCTCGCTGTCCTCCACCCACCCTGGACCCAAGACCAGGATCCAGCTTCCAGTGGGTAGGCCTCTCCAAGTCCAGAAAGCGTAGCAGGAACAGCTCTTATAAGAGCTAGTGAGTATAGTGATTATAGCAATCCCCAGATTTGCTAAACTTCAAAATGAAAAAATGATAGCGAAAGAGAGCAAAACCAACCCCAAAGCATTTTTTAAGTACATAAATTCTAAAAAAAAAACTAATGAAAGTGTAGGTAAACTAAAAACTGAAACGGGGGTGTTAGTTAATGAAGACCAGGAAAAGGCAGGATTTTAAATAACTGTTTCTCCTCCGTATATATTAAGGAAGAACCCATGGCAATAGATGTGCAAATGATTGCTGCAAAAAACTTGCAGAATAATTGTAATTGGCTAACTCAAGACAAGGTGCTGCAGCAACTAAAGAGAGTTAATATAAACAAAGCTCCAGGGCCTGACGGTATCCATCCACCAGTACTTAAGGAACTAAGTGTAGAAATAGGAATCTTCCAAGATTCTTTTTTTTCAGGAAGTGTCCCGGAGGATTGGAGGAAGGCAGATGTGGTTCCTATATTCAAAAAGGGTTCAAAATCCTTGCCTGGAAATTATAGACCTGTGAGCTTAACTTCTGTGGCTGGGAAAATATTTGAAAGCTTATTAAGGGATAATATTCAAGAATTCCTTGAGAAGAACATGGTTATCAGCAAATATCAGCACGGGTTTATGAAGCATAGGTCATGTCAAACTAACTTGATTGCGGTCTACGAAGAAGTAAGTAGAAGTATAGATCAGGGTGTTGCAGTGGATGTGATCTATTTGGATTTTGCCAAGGCAGTCGCACACAATAGATTAGTGTTCAAACTCAAGGAAATCGGTCTAGATGAAAATGCTTGTTCTTTGGGTAGAACATTGGCTTAAAAACAGAGTACAAAGAGTTGTCATTAATGGTAAATTTTCAAGCTGGACAGAGGTAGCAAGTGGGGTCTGTTCTGGACCCCTTCTATTTAACATGTTTATAAATGATCTTGAAGACAGCATTGAAAGTCATGTTTCAGTGTTTGCAGATGACACAAAACTCTGTAAAATAATACAATGTGAGCAAGATATTACTTTGCTGCAGAGGGATGTAGATAGACTAGGGTACTGGGCACTCAAATGGAAGATGAAAATTGAAAAATGCTAAGTTATGCACTTCGGCGTAAAGAATACACAAGTAACGTATACCCTTAATGTAAGCGAATTAGGGATAACAACACACGAAAAGCACTTGGGAATTGTTATAGACAACAAACTATGCAACAATGTGGAATGTCAATCAGCAGTAGCCAAGGCCAGTAAGGTATTGACATTCATGAAAAAGAGCATTCATTCTCGGGACAAGAATATAATTTTGCCTCTTTATAAATCACTGGTAAGACCACATATTGAGTATGCTGTGCAATTTTGGGCACCTGTTCTAAAGAAGGATATTATGGCACTAGAAAAAGTGCAGAGACAGGCTACAAAATTAATAAAAGGAATGGAACATATCAGCTATGAAGAAAGGTTAACAAATTTAAACCTATTTAGTTTAGAAAAACGTCGCCTGAGTGGGGATATGATAACATTATACAAATATATTCGGGGCCAATACAAACCATTGTGTGGAAATCTATTCACAAACCGGACTTTACATAGGACACGAGGTCATGCGTTTAGACTGGAAGAAAGAAGATTTCATCTAAGGCAAAGGAAATGTTTTTTTACTGTAAGAAAAATCAGGATGTGGAATTCTCTGCCTGACGAAGTGGTTTTATCAGAGTCCATACAGATGTTCAAACAGCTACTAGATGCATACTTGCAATATTCAAGGATATAATCTTTCAATGTAGGCTAATAACTGCTTGATCCAAGGATAAATCTGACTGACATTCTGGGGTCAAGAAGGAATTTTTTTCCTAGCTGGTTGTAAAATTGTGCTTCAAACCGGGTTTTTTTGCCTTCTTTTGGATCAACAGCAAAAAACAAATGTGAGGAAGGCTGAACTTGATGGACGCAAGTCTCTTTTCAGCTATGTAACTATGAATGTAGTTCTCCAATCCCCAAAAAATGAGCCAAGACTTAATGAAGGGTAAAACGAATCTCTATTTAATGGGAGCCACACTTGGCCTTATATGACTATCCCCATGCAAGGGGTACGCTCACAGGGACCTTGTGGGGGACTGATTTGCAACTTCAGAGACCAATAACAATAAGGTTACAAGGCCTGACACTCCCACACACAGCACACAATCCCTCCCCTCTGCTTGGAGATAATTGGATCAGTAACTGTACTAATTCTAATCCAATTATCTCCAAGCACAGGAAAAAAAAAAACGTACTTTTTTAAAACATCCCAAAAGTACCCTAAAAATACATAGAACCCCACAAATACATCCCCTGATAGCCCTGATCTGGGTGACCAACATATCCAAAAATCACCGAGATCAGTTCAGGGGTTCAGAAATTTCATGGTTTTTACTGACCACAGGCATGGTCCCATAACGGAAGATAGTTCCATAGGATCGTGCCGCTGGAGGACCAACCAGGAACCGCAAGGTTTTCATGCCAAAAATAGTTCCAGGGTTTTCGCGGCTAAGTCCCCCTGAAGTGTATTTGCGGTTTTCATACATGCGAACAAGATGGCCACCACCTTTGTGGTCGTCCATAGGAATTGCAGCCACCCAGACGAACACTTAGACCACAGAGGTTCAAATTGCAACAATGTATCAATTATGCTTAACAAGCTCCAGGGTGGTCTCTGGTTCGTGCAGCTGTTCGGTAAACAATCCATATGGTCCCAATTGCACGAACAGAGCCTGTTATAAGTCCAAGAGGCACAATTGGTGTTTTCAAATAGGGTTTAACACAGGGGCCATAGTCACAGGGTAAGAGGCTGGCAAACAGGCTCCGCCAAGAACCAGTGACAAGGCTACTTTCGTCACAGAGAGATTTCATCCCTGCTAGATATTCCACTGTTATTTGTAAGTGGTGTTATTGGAAACTGGAAGCGTTTAGGAACAGCAACAATTCAGCCACGAAGCAGAAAACCACGTAAAGTTACAGAGCGAGGTCACAGAGTGTAGAGGTGCATGGTGCGTAAAACTTACCAACGCTCTGCTAATTCCATAGCTGAAAAGTTCCAAACTTCCACTGGCATCAATATAAACTGTGCAGCTGGAGCTTCATGGAACAGGTTTCCATGGCCAAGAAGCTGATTGCAAACCTCACATTACCAAGTACAATGCCACGTGTCGGATCAAATGGGGTAAAGCACACCAACACTGGACTCTGGAGCAGAGGAAATATGTTCTGTGGAGTGACGAATCACGCTTCTCTGTTTGGCAATCTGATAGGCGAGTCTGGGTTTGGGAGATGCAAAGAGAAAGCTGCCAGACTGCATTGTGCCATCTATAAAGTTTGGTGGAATAATGGTATGGGAGTATTTATCAGGGATCACTTCCAGTGAAGGGAAATCCTACTGCTTCATCATACCAAGACATTTTGGACAACTCTATGCTTCCCAATTTGTGTGAACAGTTTGGAGAATGCAATTTTCTATTCCAGCATGACTGTGCCCCAGTGCACAAAACAAGGTCCATAAAGAAAGGGTTGGATACGTTTGGTGTGAAAGAACTTTAATGGCCCCCCACAGAGCCCTGACCTCAACCCGTTCCTTTCCTGGAACAGAGATTGCTAGATGAACCTTCTCGTCCAACGTCAGTGCCTGACCTTACAAATGCTTTACTGAATGAAAAGCCAAAGATTCCCACAGAACACTTGAGCAAAATCTTGTGGAAAGCCTGTGCAGAAGAGTGGAAGCTGTTATAGCTGCAAAATGGGAGGGGGGACAACTACATATTAATATCTATGCATTTAGAATGCATGTCAAAATACACTGTTGGTGTAATGGTCTGGTGTCCTAATACTTTTGTACATATAGTGTAAATATGAAATATCCTTATGTACTTTCGTAAGCATAAAGCAGTTGACGTATACCTGACAGAGGTAGATCTTGTGTAGATTCCATTCTTGTTCAAGAGCGCAAATCTTTATATCACTGTTCTCACCATTAAGAAAGAGTGTCTGATAAATATATTTGGATGTACTTTTCAGCTTCTTCCTATAGCAGTAAAATAAATGCATATGTGAAAATAGATAAATAAAAAAATTAAATGGCCATATACAGTATTGCGTTAATATACCAGAGATAAATCAATCCAACCTAGAAATATTTACAACTGTAAATTAAAGGGACCTGTTTGCATTGTCAACAGTTAAAGGACCACTCTAGGCACCCAGACCACTTCAGCGTAATGAAGTGGTCTGGGTGCCTGGTCCAGCTAGGGTTAACCCATTTTTTTTTATAAACATAGCAGTTTCAGAGAAACTGCTATGTTTATAAATAGGTTAATCCAGCCTCTAAAGCCTCTAGTTGCTGTCTCATTGACAGCCGCTAGAGGCGTTTGCGTGCTTCTCACTGTGAAAACCACAGTGAGAAGACGCCAGCGTCCATAGGAAAGCATTATGAATGCTTTCCTATGAGACTGGCTGAATGCGCGCGCAGCTCCTGCCGCGCATGCGCATTCAGCCGAAGAGGAGGAGAGGAGGCGGAGAGCTTCCCGCCCAGCGCTGGAGAAAGGTAAGTGTTTAACCCCTTCTGCTCCCCAGAGCCCAGCGGGAGGGGGTCACTGAGGGTGGGAGCACCCTCAGGGCACTATAGTGCCATGAAAACGAGTATGTTTTCCTGGCACTATAGTGTTCCTTTAAAGCAGGGCTGCGAGTCTTGAGTTGTTCAGAAATATAGATTCTTTATAAAAGCCTCATACGGACACATGAATTTGATGCAGAACCTGATTTTTGGCAAAAAATGGCAGCGGGTGGAGTTTCTACCAATGGATCCTGCAATTTCCCAGAAGACACTCTCTCGAAGGCTGAATGAAAGACATTTTCCATATGGCCAAGCAGCAGTTATCACAGAAGGCTGGTTGCCCTTAACTCTCTTACAGGCTTTTCCTCTCGTAGCCTTATAAATGGCAATACCATCCTGAGCTTTGCAGTGTGTGCATATCCTCAGGATAGGCAGGTCAGGTATCATTAGCTCCCGGATTGTATTTTAGGTGGACTATCAGTTGTAGCACAGTGAAGGAAAGTACAGGTTGCAATTATTTGGGCTTGGTGGTGGCAGGTACCCGCTCTCTATGCTACACTACTCATACAGTGAAGTTTCTACTTAAGTGCAAATCAGGTTCAGATACATTTAATTTGCTCTTTGCTTCCAAAGGCCAGGGGGAAATGTGCACACGTGTTATGTTTTGTTACCATGTAATCAGTTTGTCAATTTGGCAGTATTCAGGAGACTTACAGTCTAGCAAGCTATGTGTCAGCCTTGTGCAATGCATAATAGCCTCTGCATGTTCCACCACTTTACTACACATACAATGCACTAATAAAAATAGATTTATCATCTCGCACCCCCACACGCTATCCAAAAAGAGTATTTCATAAATGAATATTCTTTACTGAAATAATCACTTTGACAGTGTTGGAATTTCACAATATCCCAACCCACTCAAAAGATATACTAAGACAAAATAGGTGTTAAGTGTCCTGTGTGGTCATGATTATAACATTCAGTGCTGTGTTACAACCTTGTGTCAATAACTGGTCCCAAATATCACTGTTACTCTGGAACATGGATTTAGTCAACCTTTTGTTCAGCCTTCTTAGTCTTCAGAGAATTTGGCTGATGGAAATCCTGTCCTCTGGAGGACTATCCAATGACCGTAGAGCACCAATAAGAATTTGTTGCTGAACAGGTTCATTCTGATGTTTTTCCATATAATTTTCGGGAACAATATTTTGCCCCAGGACATTCCATCCCAGATATTCTGAATATCTGAATTTTGGGATTTTATTTTAATTGGTGGAAATCTTATGTCTCAACTGTTATACATGGCAGGTAGTTCTGGCTTGTCAAGCCTTGTCAAAACCTCATCCTTCACCAGTGACAGCTGAGGTGAAAAATGCTCCTTCTATGGAGGACCCTGCGGTCTCACTTTATCCTCTGTGGACCTCAGTGTTGTACTCTTAGCATGTCCAATAGTATAACAATAATGTCTGGCTCCTGGGAGCTAAAGCACGAGGAGTTGAAGAGGCCCAGCAGGAAGAAGATGGCAGCTGCTTTGTGAGACAGGTTCAGGTAAGTATAACTCATCTTTCCCTGCACTTCTCGGCCACCACACGGTCAGTGCAGCAGTCAATGTCGCGGGGCTTTGCAAATCCGTATGGTGAAGCCACTTTATGGCATGGCTGTTAGTAAACCAGTCCCTTATAGCCTCTTTGCCTCCATGTCCAGACTATAAAGATCCTTAAATTAAACTATTGGCAATTACCAAAACTTAAACAAGCAAGCAAATAAGGTGCTAAAAGTGCATAATATTAGTATAAATACTAAAATAATAAAGGTAGAGCAGCACCTAAGAGTGTACAAGCTCACAGAACACCATATAGAAAGTACAAATAAAAAGGTGCGCTGTACCTTTAAAAATTAAAAGTGCAAATAGTGCATCGAAATAGTGCAAAAAAGGAGTGTATACACAATATAAACACACTCAATATAACATGTGCAAACTTGCAATTTTGCACATATATGTTATATTGAGTGTGTTTATATTGTGTATACACTCCTTTTTTTGCACTATTTCGATGCACTATTTGCACTTTTAATTTTTAAAGGTACAGCACACCTTTTTATTTGTAATTACCAAAACTTATTCATGCTGTAACAGTTGCAGGGCAGCATGTATATAGCCCTATTACTGCTGTACTTCAGTTCAAAATTGTGAGGCCTTTAAAGTAAGTACGTAATGGTTTGTATGTAATGTTCCAATAAGACTAATCCTAAATTTCAGTCTTTTAATAAGGCCATATAGCAAATTAGATCCTGGGCACAAAATGTATTACTATACATTGCTTTTTTCTCTCTCTAATTTCATAGACAAGAATAATATCTTAACATTAATTCCAGTGTTCCAGACGAATGGTTTACATTTCATTGTCTGACAGATTTCTATATTCACATTGTTGCTCTGACACTGGAAATGTGTTTAGATCCCATGTAAAATGGTGCTGCATCGAATTTTAAAGTTTCACTTATGTGTAGCATATCACTCAGCTGTTTTTTCAAGGAAGACAACAGAAATTAATCATCTAGGAAACAAGATCTAGCAACAGAAAGAACATGGTTTGTTTTGCTTTATCTACAAATTAAAGAACACTGCCTGTTATCGGTACAGACCTGAACTTTCTTACCTCCTAAAACTTAATCTTTACACTGTATTAAATTATTTTTTTTCTCCAAATTGACTTTTTCCCAGTTTAGCAATGCTCCGTCGTCTTCTCCTCCTCTTCATTTACTCCTTCTTCCTCAGTATCTAAATCTCTCCCTACAACCACTTTCCTCTTCCCCCCAAAAAACCTTTTCATTTCCTCCTCTCTGCTACACTCCCCCCTTCTCTCAACTCATGCCCTGCACTCATTTTTCTGCTCCCGCTCTCCTACTCATAATTGATCTCATCCTAGACCCCATGAACATAAAACCCACTCACACCTCCTGTCACCATCTCTCCTCCTTCTAGCAGCTGGTGATTTCTCTCCCAACCCAGTGCCCTTCACCCTCTCTGCACACAATAAGACAATCAGAAACCACACAAATCTCATCACAATGCCCTGCCCTTTATCCTCATTTGCCAACATTCAGTGTGCACTGTGGAACGCCCGCTCAGTCTGCAGCAATCTGAAATCAACAGCCATACAAACTCACTCACACTGCTAGCACTCAGAAACCTGGCTTTCCACCTCTGATAGTGCTACTCCTGCCTCTTTATGTATTGGTGGGCTATACTTCTCCCACACTTCAAGACCTAACTGTAAAGGAGGTGGTGTATGCATCCTTCTCTCCCCTCAATGTACCTTTCAACCAACCTCCCCTGCCCTATCCTTTACTTTCTTTGAAGTTCACACTGTCCGCCTATTTAAACCCACTCCTGTAAGAATTGCGATCATCTACCGCCCCCCTGGTCATCCTAGGCTATTTATGAAGCATTTTTCTTCCTGGCTACCTACCTCCCTTTCCTCTAGTACTCCTTCCCTTAAACTTGGGGATTTCAATATCCCAATCAATAACCCCCACTGCATTAATGCATCTCGTCTGTTCTCTGTAACCTCCTCCTTTGGTCTCCAATTCAGCAACCCATATAGCGGGAAACACTCTTTATTTCGCCTTCACCGACCTCTGTACTGCCTCTCATCTCTCCAATATTCCTTTTCCCCTATCGGACCACCATCTGCTGACCTTTGACATCAGCACACCCAGGACCCAACTGACACCACCCAAGGCACATCAATCTCACAGAAAACTTCAAAGTCTTGACCTAGAGCACTTCTCCACTAACCTCCAAACTCTCCTTTTACCTATTTCAAGCCTCAACTGCCCTAGCTCTGCAATCTCCTTCTACAATTCCACTCTCTCCTCTCAACTAGACATCATGGCACCTCCTACATTTAAAAGCAGAAAGCACCCCCAACAACAACTTTGACTTGATACCTCCAAAAATGCTCCAGAACTGCTGAACGCTGCTGGAGGAAGTCTCACTCCGCATCTGACTTTCTCTACTATAAATTTATGTTGCGCTCTTACAGCTTGGCTCTTTCCTCTGCAAAAGTAAATTACTTCAATACCCTTATAATCACACTCTCCCGCCAACCCAAAAGACTTTCATATTTTAACGCTCTTCTTCGCCCTGTTGCTCATCCTCCTCCTACTGTTTTAACCGCCACAAAGAAATCTCTCATCGCTCTCCTTCCCCTTACAATATTTCCCCCAACCTCACTCCCTCTGCTGTTCTATATTCATTCACACCCTCTACAGCAGAATAGGTTTCTGATCTGCTCCAGTTCTCCCACCCCACCACCTGCTCCGTTGATCTTATTCCCTCACATCTCATCCGTACTCTGTCTTCTCTTGCTTTACCTCTCACTAAAATTCTCAATCTCTCTCTCTCTCTCTCCTCTGGCATATTTACATTATCTTTCAAACATGCAACTGTAACCCCGATTCTAAAAAAAGTCCAACCTTGACCCCAACTCCCCATCCAACTACCGCCCTATCTCGCTACTGCCTTTTGCATCCAAGATCCTTGAAACACTTGTGTATGAGAGATTGACACACTTCTTTGAGTCCAATTCTCTGCTCGACCCACGTCATTCTGATTTCTGCGCTGTGGAACCGCTCTGGCTAAAGAATCCAATGATCTGTTCGCTGCAAAATCTCATGGTCACTACTCTATTCTAATTCTCCTTGACCTTTCCGCTGCTTTTGATACTGCTGATCAACAGCTTTTTCTCATTCTTCGTAATCTCGGTCTACCAGATATTGCTCTCTCTTGGTGCTCCTCCTACCTCATCCAGCTCATTTTTAGTGTCTCTTTCTCTGGCTCCGCCTCTTCCTCCCAACCTCTGTTTGTGTCCCCCAAGGTTCAGTCCTTGGTCCCCTACTGTACTCGACCTATACTGCCTCCCTTGGTAAACTCATTAGCTCCTTTGGCTTCCAATATAATTTCTATGTGGATGACACGCAAATTTATCTGTCCTCCCCTGATCTCCCCCAGTTAATGGTGCTACCATCAGCTCCACCATACAGGCTTGCTGCCTAGGTGTTCTCTTTGACTCCGACCTGTTCTTCACCCCTCATGTCAAGTCGTTCGCCAAATCCTGCCACTTCCATCAAAACATTGCACTCATCCGCCCCTACTTAACACCAGATGCGGCTAAGGTGCTTGTCTATGCCACTGTCCTCTCTCACCTTGACTACTGCAATCCGCTTCTCAGTGTTCTTACATGTTTCTAACTTGCCCCACTGCAGTCTATAATGAATGAGGCGGCGAGGCTCATCTTCCTGTCCGCCCGCACATCCCACGCCTTACTCCTCTGCCAGTCCCTGTATTGACTTCCCGTAAGATATATAAATCTGGTTCTCAATATAAAAATCTGGTTCTGGCTTTTAAATCTCTACATAATGCTACTCCCACCTATCTATCCTCCCTAATACACAAAGATGTCCCATCTAGGCCCTTACTCTCTGCTCAAGACCTGCATCTATCCTCTGTTTGTACTCCCACCTCTGATGCTCACCTTCAAGACTACTCTAGGGCTTCTGTGGAACTCCCTTCCCTTTTCCGTTAGATGCTCACCTAGTCTCCACTCCTTCAAAAAAACATTTTTAAAAAAACTCACTTTTTCACAGAAGCATATCAATTAAACTGTAATGGCTCCAAAACCCCACACTAAGTCTTCACTGAATACTATTCGACCAATCTACTTCCCTAATACTTCCCTTATTTTACCTCACTTTACCCTACTTCCTCTAGCATGTAAACTCCTTAAGCCGGGCCCCCATCCCTCTGTTTCCCTGCGTAAAACTGGTCTGGTTACAATTACACGTTTGTTAGCCCACCCATTGTAAAGCGCTATGGAATTTGTTGGCGCTATATAAATATAATAATAATAAAGAACAATTAAAGTTTTTAATGCCTATTCTAGATGTGGCCACCTCATTTACTGTGCATATCCACCAAAATGACATGCTTTGTTATTCCTGAAAGCAAAATATGCAGAGCCAAGAAACGTAGCAAGTTCATATGTATCTTCTGGGAAGTTAAAGGAACAGTCCAAGCACTATACACACACACACACACCAGATCACTGTTGTGGTTATGGTGTTAGTAGTGCCCTGGCACCCCCCCAGTTAAAGAAGTCAGGAAGGCTGAACTTAATGGACGCAAGTCTCTTTTCAGCTATGTAACTATGTAATTTGTTTTTTTAAACTGTTTCACTTATTAGCTGAGCTGTGCATCAACTACTAATTTTTAAAAAACTTTCCTAAGCAGAAATCTCCTGAGCTAAGCCCTATAACGCAGGACTTAGCTCATTGACAGACCAAAGAGCTGATTTGAAGAGAGTGATCACTGCACGGCTTTACACAGGAAAGCTAATGGAAGTTACAGTTCTAAGTTAGTAGTGGAGGCTAGGAGCAGGGCTAAGAAAATTCCATGTAAGAAGTCAAACCATTCAAAAATGGTTTGACTACTTACAACAGATAGGTCACCAGGGCATTCCTGGAACCATAATCACTATAACTACTTACATAGAACATAGTATTATTAAATTAATGCAGACATGTACCAGAATTACCTCCGTGGTGTATTCAGCAGGTTTTCGATCTCATCATCGGTCTCACTGTCACACGGACACTCCAAGCTTCTCTTTCTCTTTCTGCAATCACAAGAGCCAGTTGGCTGCTGTATTGCCTTTTGGCATAGCAGCTTACTGCCCAAAGAACCCATTGCAAGATCCTAACAAAACAAAACAAAAAAAAGTAAAACATTCCATACAGTTTATTCCGTGAAACTGGAAAATATTAGCACATTTAGCACAAAAGAAAAATGATATAATAGATAGCTGAATAGCAGATTGTAACATTTTACATACTGCATGTGTGATATACAGTATACACTTTTTTATTTTGTGTTATTAAGGTAACATTATGCAGTTAATCAGCTTCAACGTGGACTCGTCACTTTTCAAAAAATAATAGTAAAAAAAAAAAAAAAAAAGATAATGGAGAAAAAAGGAGGGGATCGATTTAGTCCTTGAAAACACATATTCTACATAACACACACAAGCTAAGATCAATTGGTTATATTTTGCATTAACATTCTACTGGGCCCACACCCTCTGGTAAGAACCAAGTGAATCCCTGGAGCCTGACCATCAGCTTCTGCATAAAAATTGGTATCTCTGATTTTGTGGTGAATTGCCATTCAGGGCAAAGAGGGCCTGTCTGGTGGCAAAGGTGATTTTAGTTTGTATTAGTGAAATCATCTATCATTTTGGAGAGAAGATATGTCCATGGAGACTGATCAGTTGGATTACATACATTTTTTCACAAAACATCTTTTACTTTGACCAAGTACCTGGTCCGCACTCCCACTACCTTCAGTAGAATGCACTCCTTAACTCACCGTAACATCAACACAGATTGGAGTTAATGGATACATACCACCTCTAACATTTTATACGATTGATGGATAACTTAGGTGTGGCCTCTAAAATATCTTCCCATCCAGAGATGACTCTATAACTATTGCCCAAGCAAACACATGCTAATGGTAATTCTCTAGTACCTGAAGAACAAAGATGACGGTGCAGTCATCTAATAAGCCTCTGCTATGGCAGTTTATAGAAACAGTCTTTAACACCTTCAGCTTGCCAAGCTATGTAGCTGAAGGTAATAAAAATGGCCAACCCTGGGTATGGTGCCCCATGCCTGAAGATAGAGAAAGGAGATTACTTCACTCTGCTCATATAGATTTTGATAACTGTGACCATCCACCTTCTCTATAACCCCTTAAGATCTTATGGAGGCGGCCACTATCCCCTGGGGAAAAGATGCATTACATAAAACAGGAGAGATGGGAAATAGACGCAAAGTCAAGAAGTATGGAACAGCCACTTTGTCTCAGAGTAAAAAAGGCAAGACAGTCAGGATATATATCCTAATGCACATTTTAAAGTCACAGAATGCTCTTTTGTAATACAGTGTTTCACAGCCTTTTATATGGCAGGCTCTTAAATGTAAGTAAACGTACATTTAAGACTGTGTTAGTGCCAATATAAAAAATGTGAAAAAAGACTGTTTACCAACAATCTGGCAAACTTGCATATTCATAACATTCACAATAACAGGGGAGAAGGGAGATAATGTTTACATGCTTACTACCGTATATTTACGGTGCCAGGCAGGCAGAGCAGAGTACATGAAACTTTTCAAAGGCCAGAGCTGGCTTTATTCAACCACTTTTACATAGACTACTTGGATCAGTCGTATTCTCTCAGCATACAACCTGCACAATGAATTAAAAACTGATGCAAATTAGTTGGAATTTTTTGTAGAAGTATACTATTCAATAGCATAATCTGAGAGAGACACAAGACTCCCCGGTTTGATATACATTAGGGCAGTAGCAGCGTAGGTCTCCGACTCCTACCAAATGGTTTAAACTAGGGATGCACTGAAATTTCAGCTGACTAAATTTTCGGCCGAAATTGGGCCAAATGTGCTGAAAATTACACCCCCTCCCACCCCAGCAGGAGGGCCGAGGGGAAGACTGCCAGGTCGGCAAGATAATTCAGCTCCTCGGGGGACCTGTCCCAGCACTTAGTGACAACCCCACTGGACATTCCCAGCAGCCGCAACCTACACCGGGGGGACAAAACACCGGTCTATGGGGGGAGAACGCACCCTGCCCTCTGCTGGTCTGGGGGAAGACAGCAGCAGGAGTGGGGGTGAGAGGTTCGAACCTGGACAGCACATGTAGAACCTGCAGCGACAGGTAATGGAGAACTTTTTTACAACAGCTACCACTTGAAATATATTTTTTTAAATGTATAATTCCCGGATATAAATGTAGGTTTTACGAATAACCCTGTATTTTTTAATTTCCCTATGGATAAATGTACCTTTCACCCACTGTTAAGCTCAATGTCTCTCCTGTAGTCTCATTGTTTATCCTGTATCCTTTTGCCTATCACAAACAGGAAGCAGGACTAGAAAATACATGTGTGGGCATAATGATAATGGAAAGGTGCTGGAGAACTACAACGCTTATTATGCTTTCTTACCCTTTAGGCTCATAGAGCATCATGGGAGTTGCAATTTTACAACAGCTACCTCTTTGACCTAGTATTAAATTCAGGGTTATTACTTAGCTGTCAATTGTGAGGAAGTGAAAGTGAAATTACACTGATTTGCTTATTTTAGGCCACATTAGCCAAACTGAAAATTTTGTTAATTTTCTTTTCCTAGTTTAGTTATTATAGCCTAAAATATGAAATTCTCTGTAAGTTGCTAGCAATTAAAAAGTCTAATATTGATAAAATTATACAAAAAACACTTTTTAAATCACTTGGGGAAAAGTCATTTTCGGTTTCGTTTCAGTTTTTGGCCAGAGGGCATCTTGAATTTTCGGTTTCGGTTTAGAATTTTCATTTCGGTACATCCCTAGTTCAAACGTTAGTTTGAATTCCGTAGGGAATACCAAGTAATTATGGGCAATAGACTTATTACTTTCCCATAATGGATTGGCCCATGCTAAGGCTTTACCTTGCAGTTGGTTCATTAGGTATCCAATTTTGGCTCTATCAGTGGGAAAAGACCCAGGAGAGGCTTCAAAATGGTACTCGATCTGATTTAAAAAAAAAAGAAAAAACGACATTCATGAATATTAGGGATCAACCAATATTGATTTTTTTAGAGCAGATACCTTACTGATATTCTGTACATTTACCATTTTGAAAAAATAAACAATTTCTAAAGGTAAATGCACAAAATATACATGCCACATGTAGTGGATGCAGTGTGTATTTGTGTAGTGTGTATATAATGAATGCTGAGTGTGTGTGTTTTTTTCCAGAGCAGATACCGATAATCTGTGAACTTTCAAGCCGATAGCTTGCCGATATTCTGTACATTAACCATTTTGAAAAAATAAACTATTTCTTAAGGTAAATGCACAAAATATACATGCCACATGTAGTGGATGCACCTTTAGACAGGGGAGCTGTGTGTGTTTGTCTGGTGGATGCAGTGTGTATTTGTGTAGTGTGTATATAATGAATGCAGGGTGTGTGTGTGTGTATATATATATATATATATATATATATATATATATATAAAATGCAGAGTGTGTGTATAGTAAATGTAGTGCGCGTAAAGTGAATGCAGAACGTGTGTGTGTATAGTGAATGCAGAACGTGTGTGTGTATAGTGAATGCAGAACGTGTGTGTGTGTGTATAGTGTATAACGCAGTG
>OW240914.1:117133713-117179512 GCA_933207985.1 Pelobates cultripes
AAAAAAAGTAACTCACTGACAATATCATCGCTTGTTTTACTGTTTTGAATCACTAATATTTGTGTTCAGCGAAGTCTCCCGAGTAAAACGGTACCCCCCATGTACAGGTTTTAGGGTGTCATAGAAAGTTACAGGGTAAAATACAGTGCTAGCAAATTAAATTCTCTGGACTTTCGGCCTGGGTTGTCAGGCAGGTCCCTCAAATTGCAATCAATAAAATTACTGAATTATTTAAAAATATTACATAAATACGCACGTAGAATTTAAATATATATGCATGTTTATATATTTGAAGTCTACGTGTATATTTATATAATTATTTATGTAATTTTGTATATGGACGTATGTATATTTCTTATTATTTTTATTTATTTTTATATACATAGATATATATACAAATTCATTCTAAGTGTATTTTGATATAAATATATATATATTAATTTTAAAATACAGTTAGAATAAAATTTCATATAGCTATATAATTTTTTTTTAATTTTTATTATTATTTAAAAAAAAATTTATTTAATTTAAATTACTTATTATTTATATTTTATAATAATATATATATACAATATATATAGTTATTATATATATTATATATATACGTGTGTAATTTAATTATAAGTGTATTTTTATATTAATATAAGTACATATTAATATAAAAATACACTTAGTATGACATTATATATATATGATATATAGACATATATTATATAGGTATAATATATGTCTATATATCATATATACACATATATAATTATTTATTTATTTTTTATTAACATTAACTTTATTTTTTTAATTGATTTTACACTAGCAGGGAGACTGCCTGTCAGCACAGACAGTCCCCCTGCAGGCAGACACTAGGACACCTATTGTGACCATGTGATCGCTGTGTTAAGCGATCACATGGCCACAGGGGGTCCTAATCTGCCGCGGGGAACGACGGCGATCAGGTAAGTAGCTCTGACCGTTAGGACGGTTCAGGACCGTCATCGGTCGGCAACGCAAAAATGCCGATGACGGTCCTGAACCGTCCTCGGTCCTTAAGGGGTTAATTATAATAATCCATAACACAGGAATGCTTTAAGATAATGTTAAGAGGTAAAATGAATGAGAAGGATGCAGTACTTTGTACTACATGTAAATGAGACATACATACTCTTTAAATGGACACTCCACTGCCCCCCCCTCCAAAAAAAAAATAAAAATATATATATATATATATATATATATATATCTCACTGTTTAGTAGAAATACCCCCAATGAAAACATGAACACATTTAATTATGCACTTTATTATTGGCAGTATATCTAAAAACAGCTTACAAAAAGATGCAGCCTCTTGCAAATAGCTAGAGCATTGAAAATACAAATTTTCACCATCAGGCAGCGCCCTACTGGCCCACCAGGATACCGGGAAATTTCCTGGTGGGCCACAGCACTTGGGGCCAGGGAGAGAGCCCTACTACCTATTACTAATACCATTTGGTAACTTTCCCCTTAGACTGTGAGAGTCCGAGGGAATTATGGAGGGAGGAGCTTGGGGCTGATGCGGTCGAAGTGGCGGATCCAGAACCTAATCTCGGGAGGGGCACTGGCAGATCATTTAAAAAACAGTTTGATAACTTACCCAGGGTCTATGGGGGGCAGTGTGTTTGTGTGTGGTGCAGTGTGTGTATTGGGGGCTGTGTGTGTAAGGGGGGGAGGGGCTGCAGGTAAGAGCTCCCCCAGGTTCTCTCTCTATCTCCTCTGCCGGCCGTCCAGCAATGTGCCTGTGGGCTGGGGAGGGAGATCACTGATCTCCCCTCCGGTCCGTGAAGGCAAACAGCAGGGCTGGCACTTGGATAGTGGGGGGAGGGGGGGGCTTTCTGGCACTCAAGCTCTGCCCCTGATCGCATTCCCAGCCTCTGATCGCAAGTGCCGCCCCTAATCGCAAGCTGCTGACCTCACCTTCCTCACCTTCCAGGGCTTCCACAGCAGCAATTTGCAATGCCAGCTAGGCTTCAAATACACTGCAGCTAGTGAGTGAGAGTGATCTTTTGTGTGTGTGGGTGCCTGCTGTTGTGAGCGTTTGTGTGTCAGTGAGCATGTCTGTAGTAAGCATCTATGTGTGTGTCAGTGAGCATGCCTGTAGTAAGCTTGCCTGTGTTTGTCAATGATCTTGTGTGTGTCAGTGATATTGCCTGTATGTGAGCCTGTGTACCAGTGAACTTGTGTGCTTGTGTCAATGAGATTGTCTGTCTGTGCCTGCATGTAAGTATGCTTACTGTATAATTAAATTTTTGACCCTGAATTACTAATATTTATAATTAAAAAAGGTACATACCAATAATAAAGTATATATATATATATATATATATATATATATATATATATATATCCTTTAGTGATCATGTTAAATATCCATTTAAAACATTTAAAATATGGCTACGTATTGCTACCCCAGATTGAGTAATTCTAATTCATAAACATAGATTTTATATATATATATATATATATTATATAATATATATATATATATATATATATATATATATATATATAGCACTCCAGGTCTAAATCAGTGTAAAAAAATGAAAAATGTTGTTTATTGTATTTCCTTTAAATAACTGTGGAAAATATAAATCAACGTTTCGACCCGTGCAGGTCTTTATTTTGAGGTAGCCATATCGAAAAGTTAAATATGTTGGTGGCTCTTTAATGTTTTGGGGCTGTTTTTCTGCCAGAGGACCCGAACATTTCGTTTGGATACATAGCATCATGGGCTCTATCAAATATCAACAGATATTTAATGAACACCTGATGGACTTTGACAGCATACTTAAAATGGGCCGCGGTTGGATCTTCTAGTCCCTCTGATTCATCCCAGTAAATAATTTAATAGTGTATACTATTGTAATCCATTTAGAATATGAAAAAGAATACTATAAACCAAGTGATTATATATAAGTAGATAATATAAAAAACTATATTACCCCTTTATGCATAAAATAACACACATAGCTATAATAATCTATTCAGTGAATAACAAGCTAGTAATCCCTCTATCTTTTCAGACTGTGCAGATCTTCAAACACATGCAGCCTGGCGGTGACAAGTGCTTGTTCAAAAGGGTTTGAAATGTCACATCTGTGAAGTTATCTGGCAGAGAATCTGAGCAAATTATCACACATCAGGCCTGCTGCTGTCAGAAAAAGGCCAAGTGATAAATCAAAAGATCCAAGTAAAATGTAGCATTAAAATATAATAAATGGCACACAGTTCGTGATGTGTATAAAATAAACACAGACCAGGCTGATTCACCCACATAGATAATGATGCAAACAGTGCACCCAGCCTCAAGTATACATTAGTAGATGTTTTAATGAGGGACCATAGTTATAGAATTTGTATATTTAGAAGGGCTGCATTTTGTTACTTTTTGTATTGTAAGGCTATTGGCTTTTTATATCATATGTCACGTTCCCTCAATATTGCTGTAATTCCTCCAAGCTCATTCTCCCTGTTATATACAGAACAGTACCCGCTATATAAAATAGAGGATTCAATTATAGGAATGAGGTTTATCTGCCCTCACCACTCTCAGCCATCCAAGATTGGATTGCTTTGGATGGTTAACTTGGGAGTGGTCTTCCATATTTTTCTAGTAACTATGGAGTGAATAGACTTTGAATGCCAAAAGTGCATTTCTTTTGTGTCAAACCACCAGAAAATGGCTACCTCTCTGTGTGCGCGAAACCCACCTCTGGTGGGTTTTTTTTGTTGCCAAAAATCTATATTTTGGTTTCATCTGACCATATAACCTAATCCTATTTGAAGATCCAGTAGAAGTAAAATGCTTTAAAAAACAGGAGAGGGGGCAGGCCTGGCAGCCAAGATGGCCGGACGTATCTTTAGTGAGCTCCAACATAACTCAGCATAATCTTACCATTTACAGCCCAAAACCGTGCTGCTTACAGTTTTGTTCGACAGTGGCACGCTGCTGAATCACAGGGGAGCTTGCTGATTCACGGCCCGCGTAATTCTTGTGATATACCATAGCTTGATCATGAGGCCTAGCGCGGAAGATCTCCACGGGCTCTACTCTTGATGCCCCGCAACCCCTCTCCCCTTTTGGACTAGAGGGGAATATGGGGAAATCAACTTACCTGCTCCTGACGAGTCGTAGAACACAAGATGTGCCTAAGATGGCCACCATGGGCCAATCCCCACAGCCACAGGAAGACTCCGAGATCCAGTGCTGGAGGGAGCGCTTTGAGGCTTGCTTCAACCAAATCTGCCAAGCGTTCTGGTATCGCATTCAGCAGGGATTTCCCTCCCAAGCTTTGCCGTGGGCATATTTAGAGGAACATACACCCTGCCGCACAAGTAACCAGAAGGATCGTCAAAAAGCTGGAGCGCCATAGGGCCCGACCTAACGCCAAGCGGAGAGGGAGAGCCACCTGAAGTGCATCACCGGCTCCCTCTAAGACTTGAGCTCAGAGGGATAAATAAAAAAACAGTGCCGTCCCCGAGTGTGTGTACTGCAGTGTGTGCAGTGTGTGTACTGATTGTGGTGTGTGTTTGTATAGTGAATGTAGAATGTGTGTAGTGGATGAGAGTGCGTGTATAAAGTGGATGTGGTGTGTTTGTGTGTGTGTAGTGGATGCAGATTGTACATTTGTGTAATGTATGAGGTGTATATTAGATGCAGAGTTTGTGTTTGTGTAGTGGATGTAGTGTTTGTGTGTATTAGATGCGGTGTGTATAGTGAATGCAGAGTGTGTGTTTGTGTAGTGTTTGTGTGTGTTAGATGCGGTGTGTGTATATTAGATGCAGAGTGTGTGTTTGTGTAGTGGATGTAGTATTTGTGCGTATTAGATGCGGTGTGTGTATAGTGAATGCAAAGTGTGTGTTTGTGTAGTGGATGTAGTATTTGTGTGTATAGTAAATGCAGTGTGTGTGTGTGTTTGTGTAGTGGATGTAGTGTTTGTGTGTATTAGATGCGATGTGTGTATAGTGAATGCAGAGTGTGTGTTTGTGCAATGGATATAGTGTGTGTGTTTGTGTAGTGGATGTAGTATTTGTGTGTATTAGATGCGATGTGTGTATAGTGAATGCAGAGTGTGTGTTTGTGTAGTGGATGCAGTGTGTGTATAGTGAACGCAGAGTGTGTGTTTGTGTAGTGGATGTAGTGTTTGTGTGCATTAGATGCGGTGTGTATAGTGAATGCAGAGTGTGTGTTTGTGTAGTGGATGTAGTATGTGTGTGTATAGTAAATGCAGTGTGTGTGTGTGTTTGTGTAGTGGATGTAGTGTTTGTGTGTATTAGATGCGATGTGTGTATAGTGAATGCAGAGTGTGTGTTTGTGCAATGGATATAGTGTGTGTGTTTGTGTAGTGGATGTAGTATTTGTGTGTATTAGATGCGATGTGTGTATAGTGATGTGCAGTGCAGTGGATATAGTGTGTGTTATTGTGTAGTGGATGTAGTATTTGTGTGTATTAGATGCGGTGTGTATATTGAATGCAGAGTGTGTGTTTGCTCAGTGGATATAGTGTGTGTGTATAGTGAATGCAGAGTGTGTGTTTGTGTAGTGGATGTACTGTGTGTGTATAGTGAATGCAGTGTGTGTTTGTGTAGTGGATGTAATGTTTGTGTGTATTAGATGCGGTGTGTATACTGAATGCAGAGTGTGTGTTTGTGCAGTGGATATTGTGTGTGTGTATATAGTGAATGCAGAGTGTGTGATTGTGTAGTGGATGTAGTGTGTGTTTGTGTAGTGATTGCAAAGTGTGTTTGTGTAGAGAAGGCAGTGTGTTTGTGTAGTGGATGTAGATGCAGTGTGTATAGTGAATGCACAGTGTGTTTGTGTAGTGTGTGTATAGTGAATGAAGAGTGTGTGTTTGTGTATTCATGTGTGTAAAATGGGGGGCATTTAAATTTTTTAAACTTTTTTAAATTTAAATATTTTATGTTTTAACATTTTATTTTACTCCCCCCTCCCTGCTTCTTACCTGGCCAGGGAGGGCACATTCCCTGATGGTCCGGTGGCTTGGTGCTCTAAGCCAGCCGTTGGACTCTGCAGAGGGGGCCGCAGCACACACCGACTTCCCTTCCCAAAAGAACAGCGGCTATCTCTAACTCTTGCAGCCTGCGTGCCGCGCAGAGCGTTGCCATGGTAACGCTCTGATGGCCGCGGGACATGCAAGATTCAGACGGGAGCTGCTGGGAAGTGAAGTGAGAGTGTGCTATGGACCCCCTCTGCAACAAACAGGTAGCCGGGGGCCCGCAGGTACACTCACACACACATATATATATATATATATATATATCAAAAATCGCTATATATATGAATACATAGGAAATGTGGGGCCTGGAACTCCCAGAGCATGGTTGTCATGCCCTGATGGCATCCCTGATTACCTGAATGTATCCTGGCTCTTCTTGCAGGACTGTGTGGAAGCAAAAGGCAATCTCATGGCTGGCACCTGCTTACTGAGGCCTATTAGCTGTTGTGGTTGAGGCCAATTATATCTACCATCCTGGTATTTGACACAGTGCCTTTAGTTTATAAGTTTTTATGACCTGACAAGTACCAAGGGGTTTCACGGTTTATTCTTAGCATATAATAGTCTAGCCTGTCTTAGAATATTTTCCTACCTATATTGTATAGGCACATTAAGAGCCGGTGAAGCACTCTAGTTATTCAATGCCTACTCCTGATCAACCATCACCACGTCTAGTAATTCTCTAGCGACTGAATGTCTTATTCTTCTTGAACACCTAGACATGCTTGCCTAATGTTATATTATACAAATGTGCGATGAAAGCAATTGACACGAAACCGAGCGCTACTATATTTATATGACTGTGACGAAAGCACCTTCGTCACTGGGATTTGGAGAGGCCAGCTTGCCAGCCTCTTGCCCTGTGACTAGGGGCCCTGCAAAAAGACAGGCTAAAAAATTACTTCCCTGGGAAAATGTGCCTCTTCCCCTCCCCCTTTTTCCTGTCCTATTGTTCTTCAGCAGGGCCTTGTCCCGGGGACACTGCCAGACCAGTTGAAACTGGCTGCTTTGTCCCTCCTCAATCTCTCATCAGTCCTTGCTATTTGTTTAACCCCATGGCAATCCAACTGTATTGGTGAAATCTGACTGTCGGTCCCTCATCTCAGCAGCAGCAAGCATCACTGGGAGTGGAGAGGTCGCTACCACTACCAAGCACCAAGCAGCGTTACAGGGAGAGGAGACATTCGGTCTCTCTCCCCAGCGACAGTGTGTTGTAAAGGGAGAAGAGACAACCTGTCTCTCTCCCCAGCGGCAGCCATCCTTCCAGGGAGAGGAGATTGTCGGTCCCTAGTCCCTGCAGCAACCAGCATCACTGGGAGTGGAGATGGTCGCTCCCACTACCCAGCACCAGACAGCGTTACAGGGAGCCGAAGGTATCGTCCATCCTCCCCAGCAGCAGTGCATCTCACAGGGAAAAGAGACAACCGGTCCCTCTCCCCTGTGGCAGAGTGAGTTTCAGGGAGAGGAGCATATTGCCCTCTCTCCCCAGCGGCAGTATATCCCACAGGGAGTGGAGACAATTGGTCTCCCTCCCCAGCTACAAGGGGACAGCAACCATGTCCCCAACGGTGCAGATGGGACCACAGCCTCTGTATGGGATCTACGCTGATGCTGGATGGCCTGTCCAGATCCCCAACTAACCGCGCAGGAATACCAGGAGGAGAAGGTGTAAGCAATGTCTCTCCTCCACAGCCCATTTTCAACCGGGCTCTGGGGTTAGTGGATTGGACTACCAAACCCATTGGCCCCCTTCCAGCAGAAGAACTGGCATCAGGTCAGAGCTCCGCTGGCCTCTGCCCTCTGCTTTCCCTTTGCACAGAGCCTGACTATCTGCAGGCCACCCCAGCAGAAGCGCTGGCAACCGGGCAGAGCACAGTTAGCCTCTGCCCTTACCTTGTCCCTAATCCAGGAACTACCAACTTCCCCCACTACGCAGCTGTAACGCTGGATATAGGACTGACACACACAACAGGAGTCCCCAGGTCCAGTCATTGCTTTTTGTGTGTGGGTTACTCAACTAACCCCGGTACTGACCGACAGAAGATCGGGTACCTGGTTAGTCTCCCCCTGGGAGGGAAGATGTGTGAAGAAAGCACCTTCGTCACTGGGATTTGGAGAGGCCTGCTTGCCAGCCTCTTGCCCTGTGACTATGGGCCCTGCAAAGAGACAGGCTATTGTTCTCCAGCAGGACGTTGTCCCAGGGACACTGCCAGACCAGTTGAAACTGGTTGCTTTGTCCCTCCTCAATGTCTCATCAGCTCTTGCTATTGTTTAACCCCATGGCAATCCAACTGTATTCGTGAGATCTGAGCGCTTTTCGGACATATTGAGCACTCAGATACAAGCTATCTGGGGATAGGTTAAATGTGGGGGTTCAGTTCTAGGGAATATAAGTTATGTATTTTAATGTGTTTTGTTGGAGTTGTAATTTGGAGATATTTTCTGTACCTGGAGATAATTGAGTTTACTACGGTTACTTAAGCCCATTATCTCCAGGATAGAAGGAAGGGATTTTACTGTGCATGTGGGAGTGTCAGACATTGTTGTATTGTTTTGATTGGTTTGTGTCCTTTGTGTGCCTGTGTACCATCAGGTCCAGGGGGTGTGCCTCTGGCCTGAGGAATTGTATAAATTGTGAGTGCTTGCTTCCATTAAACAGACCTGTTCTACCCTTCATGAAGTTTTGGCTCATGTTTGGGGGATTGGAGAACCTCACTCTGGGGATTGCTATAATTGCTATAATCCCCAGAGTATAATCACTAGCTCTAAAAGCTGCTCCTGTTCCTGCTATCTGGATTACAAGAGAGGTCTACCTACTGGAAGCTGGACCCTGGTCTTGGGTCTATAGTAGGTGTAAGACGGCGAGACCCCAACCAAGCTGCGGCAGTTCGTGGGGTATGCCGTGGTTATGGTGTCTAGTGGAATGCTTGGAACAGGAGATGGCATTCAAAACTTCTTGGCACTATAACCACTGCAATGAACTGTAGACATATATCTTTAATGAAGCAGTTCATTGTGAGAATACGTTATCTGTATCTCTTTGTCTCAAATATTTGGTGTCCTTTTTTAATGATGGGATCTGAAGAGCAATGGGTGAGATGTGATGGTGGAAAGGAAGGGCATGGTAACAAATTAAAGGGTTGTCTCCTTGGAGGGGAGTGCAGTTAAATAGTTACTTTGTGTGGCAGGGGCCTCTTCATACCTTATTGGGGACACTTCCAGCTTGTCCGTCTCACTCTACTTTCTCCTCATGAGGTTTTCCCGCCTGCTAAGTCGAGCCTGGTTTATTTTTTTTAACTCTCCTGTGGTAGCTGTCAGTTATTTTCGCAGGTAGCACCACTGCACTGAGTGAGAGGTAGGTCTTATATCCGTCTCATGCGAGAAGATGTTGCTCCAGGGTAATGCAGAGATGGTGGATTGGGGTGCCGGCAGGTTTCAGTTGGACTTTTTCCCCCCCTCCAGTTGTTGGCATGTTGGGGAGCCCTTCTAAAGCATCTCGGTTAGCTGCTGTGGCTGACGATTTCCCCTGAGGCCCAGTATGCCTCTGCTTGGGCGGAAGCAATGGGGGTTCTGTTGCAGGACTACTTGGAAGCTGCATCCTCTTGTGGTCTGAGACATATAATAAGAGCTTCAGTGCCGCCACCCAAATCAGTAATTATTCTGTATTAGTATTTAATTTGTCAGTTATATGTTGGATGCCTTTTTAATTACTTCCCTTCCAATATGTTGTCTGTGTCTCCTTGCTATATTGGGGGAGGTTTGGAAAAATGGTAAAGGCTTCTTTAAATAAAATATACTAATATAAATATAAGAGGCAGTGACTGGTGGAATACATTTATCAATTCACAGGCAACATGTTACCCAAGATAGAAGTAAATTTTTCAGTACAGTCACTTTGATCTACATCGCAAGATAAGAAAGATGATGAAGCAAAACCTCTTGTCTGTCTGTACAGACTTTTTGATGGTCAAATTACACAACAATCATTCTGTGTTAAGCAAAGCATACATGATGATTATATGCTAGTTCTATTGGCTAGCCTAACACGTTAGTCCAAAAAAGGGGGTCTTGCAGTCCGTAGTAGTTGGACAGCGTAGTTCTAGTAGGATTTCTGCAGATTGTATACTTGCTTAGTGAGACTCTAAAGGCACCAGAACCACTACAGCTTATTGTTGTGCTTCTGGCTCATAGAATCTGTCACTGTAAGCTGAGCATTATAAACACTGCCTTTTCTAAGAAGAGGCAGTGCTTACACTGCTGCCTAATGCTACCTCTAGTGGCTGTTGCTTTGCAGGACCAACATTCAGTGACTACATACTCTGCATGGAGACACTGAATGGCGGATTATCGGGTGAATAACGGTAAACAACAAATGTGGATTTCCTTACTGCATAGTAATGGAATCTACCCACTCGCGAAGCGCGTCCATTAATAATACTATCACGCATTACCTCACTTCTGGTCTGCTAATTAACACGTTACTTCAGCAACCTCGTTACTGCATTTTTCGGGTACACAGGAGTAATGTGGACAAATCATTGCTATCCTAACTGTATGTAAAGCCTTTTCCCCAGATATCGTTTGTCCTATTGTGGTTTCTGCCTTTGTACCTGATTAGAACGCTTATTGTGTATGTATGGGCATCCGCAGGGAATTTTCCAGGGGGAGCATAATTGTAATGACATCCATGCTCTGCCCTCTTTGACAGTGTCATGAAGGGGAGGGGCATAGTCATTATCACATAAAGCGCAGACATGCAAGAGATTTGAGAAACCTGATGCAAAATATTAATAGAAGAATCAATTGCCATTGTCTGATTTAAGTATTGCAATTTCAGTAATTTGTTTTAATGTTAACACTATTTAATGCACCACATTAGTCATACACACATGATCAAGGCACTATAACTGAATTATAAAAATGACTGCATACATATTGCAGAGACAAAGAAAATTGTGTGAATAGCATACATAAAGCAGAATGACATTTGAAGTTCTAATATGATATTTCAATTTGAGTCATACACATAGTATCTATACCTCATTTTGCTTTTAATGATTAATGTACAGAAAACATTATGCTTTAAAAAAAAAAAGTTTGTAAAATAAAATGAAGCTTCTAATATCGTTGGGTACAGTGAGGGAAAAAAAGTATCTGATCCCCTGCTGATTTTGCAAGTTTGCCCACGGACAAAGAAATTATCAATCTATAATTTTAATGTTAGGTGTATTTTAAGTGAGAGACAGAATAACAAAACATTTTTAAAAAAATCCAGAAAAACGAATGTTAAAAAAAGTTATAAATTGATTTGCATGTCAATGAGTGAATTAAGTATTTGATCCCCTATCAATCAGCAAGATATTTGGCTCCCAGGTGTCTTTTATACAGGTAACGAGCTGAGATTAGGAGCACTCTCTTAAAGGGAGTGCTCCTAATTTCACCTCGTAACCTGTATAAAAGACACCTGTCCACAGAAGCAATCAATCAGATTCCAAACTCTCCACCATGGCCAACACCAAAGAGCTGTCCAAGGATGTCAGGGACAAGATTGTAGACCTACACAAGGCTGGAATGGGCTACAAGACCATCGCCAAGCAGCTTGGTGAGAAGGTGACAACAGTTGGTACGATTATTCTCAAATGGAAGAAACACAAAATAACTGTCAGTCTCCCTCGGTCTAGTGCTCCATGCAAGATCTCACCTCTTGGTGTTTCAATGATCATGAGAACGGTGAGGAATCAACCCAGAACTACACGGGGGGATCTTGTTAATGATCTCAAGGCAGCTGGGACCATTGTCACCAAGAAAACAATTGATAACACACTACGCTGTGAAGGACTGAAATCCTACAGCGCCTGCAAGATCCTCTGCTCAAAAAAGCACATGTACAGGCCCATCTGAAGTTTTCCAATTAACATCTGAATGATTCAGAGGAGAGTTGGGTGAAAGTGCTGTGGTCAGATGAGACCAAACTCAAGCTCTTTGGCATCAACTCAACTCGCCTTGTTTGGATCCCAAGAACACCATCCCCACCATTAAACATGGAGCTGGAAACATTATGCTTTGGGGGTGTTTTTCTGCTAATGGGACAGGACAACTGCACCGCATCAAAGGGACGATGGAAGGGGCCATGTGCCTTCAAATCTTGGGTGAGAACCTCCTTCCTTCAGCCCGGGCATTGAAAATGGGTCGTGGATGGGTATTCCAGCATGACAATGACCCAAAACACACAGCCAAGGCAACAAAGGAGTGGCTCAAGAAGAAGCACATTAAGGTCCTGAAGTGAGTCTCTAGACTTTAATCCCATAGAAAATCTGAGGAGGGAGCTGAAGGTTCGAGTTGCCAAACGTCAGCCTCGAAACCTTAATGACTTGGAGAGGATCTGCAAAGAGAAGTGGGACAAAATCCCTCCTGAGATGTGGGCAAACCTGGTGGCCAACTACAAGAAACATCTGAACTATGTGATTGCCATGGGCGTAGGAACCGGGGGGGATGGGTGGGACACATCCCCCCCAGAAAATCATGCGGGGGGGACAGGTTATAGATAAATCCCCCCCAGCTCCGCCGGCCGCGGGTGGCTCCATCAGGGAACCGCACGCACTGCAGACTGGGAAGGGGAGTACCCGTCACGTGACTACCCGGCGCTCAGTCTGACACTGCGCCAGCCAGACATCCAGAGGTCCCCATGCTATGTCAGGTAAAAGGGGGGGGGGACAACAGTTTGTAGGGGGGAGAGCAGAGCCGGTCACCTCTGAAAAGAAAAAAAAACAGCTGCCTGAGCATTTTTAGTGTTAATTAATGGAAGGGTTAAAGAAGGGGCGAGGGGGGAGGTAGAAAAATGAATGTAAGCGTTTAGGGGGGCTTCTAATATGGATGGGAGGAAGGATGAGGAAGAAAATATTTGGAAAGGGTTAGGGGGTCTACTAATATGGATGGGAGGAGGGGGAAGGTAGAAAAATAATTGGAATGGTTTAGGGGGGCTTCTAATATGGATGGGAGGAGGTAAAAAAATAATTGGAAGGGGTTAGGGGGGCTACAAATAGGGATGGGGGAGAGGGGTAGGTAGAAAAATTATTGGAAAGGTTTAGGGGGTACTAATATGAATGGAAGGGGTAGGGTGGGTTCTAATATGCATGGAAGCGGTTAGGGGAGTAGTAATATGCATGGAAGGGGTAGGGTGGGTTCTAATATGCATGGAAGCGGTTAGGGGAGTAGTAATATGCATGGAAGGGGTAGGGGGGGTTAATATGCATGGAAGGGATAGCTAGCTTAAAAATTAAGCTAGGAATGTGCATATTTTTTATTTTTTTAAAATACTTTTTAGAATAATGATACGGACATTTTTTTTATTACATTTGTGATGATTCTTTTTTCCCCTCTATTTTCAAGGGACACTATAGTCACCAGAACCACAACAGCTAAACGTAGTAGTTCTGGTGTCTATAGCATGTCTTTGCAGGCTTTTTAATGTAAGCACTGACATTTCGTAAAAAGGCAGAATTTACATTACTGATGAGGAATACCTCCAGTGGACACTCAGATGGCCACTAGAGGTGCTTCCTAGTCGAGACATGAATGCCGCCCTATGAAGTATCTGCGCATGTGCGGCAAAGCTGCGCATGCGCACCAGGGAGCAATGACGCGTCTGAATAGAAGTGTTTTATTGCTCCCTGTTCGCACCCTCCTATTTAGTCATTTTAACGAAATAGGGGGCGCGGCATCAGGAGGATCCCGGCGCTGTATCTGGGTAAGTAAATCCCCTTCCCTGTAGTGACCCTTTAATGTTATTATTTTATCATTTATATAGCGCCAGCAAATTCCGTAGCACTGTACAATGGGATAAACTACTCCTAGTTTACGGAATAAAAATATACCCGGCAAGTAAAAATGATATCCCCCCCAGATTTTTTGGGGTTCCTACCCCCATGGTGATTGCCAGAAGGGTTTTGCCACCAAGTACTAAGTCGAAGGGGTCAAATACTTATTTCATGGACAAGAAATCAATTTATAACTTTTTTGACATGCGTTTTTCTGGATTTTTTTTTTTTATTCTGTCTCTCACTGTTAAAATACACCTACCTAAAATTATAGACTGATCATTTGTTTGTCAGTGGGCAAACGTTCATAATCAGTAGGGGATCAAATACATTTCCCCCTCACTGTAAATAAGTAACAGCTAGAGAGACCAGCTAAGGCAAAAAAACACATGTCCTGTCAGTAGTAAAATAAAACATTATAAAACTTATAAGTAACATTAGCCACAGATGAAGATTCCTCAGCTAACTTCAACCTCAGGGAACTCGCTCATTAGAGAGCACTAAGTCCCATTAGTAAGTCTCTAATAGACATGAATCAGATGTAATTTGCTCCATCACCCCAAAGCCATTTCATGAGCCAACATCAGTGGCCCACAGATCTGGCAACCTAAATCGGAGTCCGAGTAGAGTTGCAATATAACAGAACACCCCAGGGGTGTGGACCATGTCAAAAAGGTCTCCCCCCAAAGGCAGCTTGCATACCTTTGAATAGGTAGACCGAGGACCCATATTTTTTAGTGCAGCTCGCTTCATGGTAAGAGCTAGCTCTCTACATGGTAATATTCCCTGCTGCACAGCGCAAATGCGTCTAATGATGCACTGGAGCTGTGAAACCTGGGAACTGTACTCTGTTGTCCCGGATGCAGGACATCAGGGAACAAAATAGTGTTGGCAGGACAGGACAGGACCCTAATATCAGGACTGTCTCACTGAAAGTGGGACAGTTGGGAGGCATGTGTTTCCTTATGAGAGGCTGATAGTGGGCAGAGGGGAAATTAACCCTTCCATTTCCTCTCCAGCCACACACAGACTCTGGAGGAGCTGGGACAACACTAAAGTCTCTATAACTACTCCTGCAGCAATGCTATCAAGCATAGGGGGCTGACTGGACTACAGGGGGACCCGGTTTAGGCTCCTAGTACATAAATTCTATAATCAGCTCACTTAAAATCGAAAAAAAAAGGCACCTTATAATTGCTTTAAATTGGCGGACCCTACAGGACATGCACCTGTAGGCAGGTGCTTACTCTGCCTAATGGGGAATCTTGCCCTGGGTGGTAGACAGTTCCTCTGCAAACCAGATCCCACTAGGCCATTCCCTGCATTTGATCTCCTATTGTAGATACTGATCTGCCAAACATAACAAATATTCAGAGACACTTTATTCCAACCAAAAAGAGACCTCCCCCACTTTATAGTCAATGTCTGTCATTGGTGTTATGTGTACACAGCAGTGGTCCACCCTACTGTCTCACAGTCCTGCTCTGCTGGTCTCTCACAGTGCTGACAATGTGTGTAGACAATTAACAGACAAATAAACCTACGAGAAAGTAGGAAGGGTGCGATATGGAATAAATAAGTAAAATTAGATTTAAGTGATGTGAGATTAATACCGGTAATAAGAAATCAACTCAATTGGGAGAAATGAATTTATATGGAGATATTAAATAAATAACTTGTTAATATTTAGTTTAGAATACATGAAATTATGGAATGCCGGGAATAATGATAAATATTAATGATAATACATAGGAGAAATAATAGTAAGATGAAGTGAGAGAGATATATCAAATGAACTGGGGAAAAATGTATTAAAGGAACACTATAGGGTCAGAAACACAAACATGTATTCCTGACCCTATAGTGTTAAAAACACCATCTAGCCTCCCTGATCCCCCATTTCCCCCTTAAATATAGAAAAATCTTACCTTTATTTCAGTCTGCTACTGGCTCTGCCCCTGATCTGCCTGCTTGGCTGACATTATCAGAAGTGGTTATCTCAGCCAATTACAACGCTTTCCCATAGGAAAGCATTGGATTTGCGGAGTCTGTCAAGGAGGCAGATCAGGGGCAGAGCCAGAACAAGCCCTAGCCAATCAGCATCTCCTTTTAGAAATGCATTGAATGATAATATTTATCATAACATGTATCCTTTTGTCAGTACCAAGTGTATCTACTTTAACCCTGGGTGGGGATTATACCACTTTATACCTGAAAATTAGGGATTATTCTAGCCTTGGTGAGGGAATAATCTAAATTTTATTAAAGACAGGAGGCGAATATTTGCTTTACCTTCTTTACTGAAACCTTTACTGAAACCTCCAGCAGCAAACAAATAGTTAACAGAACTTTTCAAAACAACCTATCAGAACAAAATAACAACAGTAGAAAACCACTTAGGCAGACCCTCCCACTTCCTCTTTATTTGATGAGGTCGAGCAGGAGAGCAAGGAAAACCAACGAATACACCTTGTAGCAGGCACTTCCAGAGAAACAATCGTCAAAACCAGAGGAAAAAACAGATTACACTGAAAGAAAAAAAGAAACATTGTGAAAGTGAACTGTCAAAGCAAGATATCATATCCATACAATATTACTTGCACATCATAGTACATGATGAAACAAACACACACGGACAATCACCACCGTATAATAGAAATAATCTTTATCGTACAAGACCATGCATATACAAAAACATAACAATATCCCCAATTAATCATAAGATAAAAAACGTAAAAGGGGGGGGGATATTCGCCTCCTGGCTTTAATAAAATTTAGATTATTCCCTCAACGAGACTAGAATAATTCCTAATTTTATGGCAAGACAAGAGGCTTCACATTTGCAATTTTAACGCCCAAACATAAAACAGAAGAAACATGAGATCGAGGACGGAAAAAAAAGGAACGGAAAGTCGATTTCCCAGACCAATCAACGGTGCAGAGAAAAATCCAGAAGGAACCCACCGGCTTCTAGAGCTGCTGAAGCTGCAGTGCCCTGAACCAAAGGAACTCACAATGCCAGCCGATGAGAGAAACCACCAAAACCAACGAGCAAGCAAAGGTGCAGAAACAGTTCTAAACAGTCAGATGTAGGAAATCAACAGCTGCCCAAGAGCAGAAGGACAAGGTCTTCGATCTATACGTCCGTAGGCAACGTGCCACACAGAGACGTGGCCTATCTGAAGATTAGGGATACAATACAGAAGACGAATAGATATGGTCCTGTGCGAAATAGAAACAGACACACCGTCCGGTGAGAAGGAAAAAGGATTCTACATCAAAAGCACAAACATAAGAACGTGACAAAAAAATACAAGACCTAACAGGAGAGCTGGCCAAGCGGAAAGCTTGCGCTAAGACAAATCCTCGGCATCAGGCCACTCCTCAAGGAAACGAAGAACAAGCAATACATCCTAAACTGAGGAATAGCAAGAGGTAGGTGTCCCGAAAGGCGTACCCCTCGAAGTAGTCTGCAGACCAAGGGGTACTTACCAACGCCAGAATTTTGAGAAGGCACATGAGCCATCGAGCTGGCTGACCTAAGAGGTAAATGGTCCCATACAACTTACCCTGAGAAAACAATTCAGCCAGGCAGTTTAGGACAGCCATGATAGGGGCCGTAAAGGGATCCAAACATCTCTCCAGACACCAGTCGTGCCAGGAGTGCAGGTATGATCACCTGGTGCCAGGTGTCCAAGAGTCCCGGAGGAACTCACTAACCTTTGTCGATAGGTCTGAAAAATCCCATTCCCCCGGAAATGGTCCAAACCACTAGTGGTAGGCGATCCTCTAATATCAATGTATGTGGATCTTCTTGAGGATCCCGTAGGAGACACCTGGAGACAGGGAGTAATAGAGGGTCTCCTCCAAAGTGGTGTGACCAGGAGAAATAACACTCCCAGGAATATGGTCTGATGCAATGTCCAAAGTAACCTGTAAAAAAATGAAAAAGGGGAAACTCATATGCCCTGAGGAAGGCCAGTCTTAGAAAACGCGACCACCACCTCGCTGAGGGGGTCCGGAAGCCAACTGAAGAACCAATCTGTTTGAAGGTTTGCCCTGGATGCAATCAAATCTGAGTGAAGGGGTACTCGGTGTGAGTCCAGTACTCGAAAACACCACAGGGTGAAGTAGCCAATCGTTGGCGTCCAGTGTCAGGATAACCAGTCCGCTACATGATTGTCTCATCCCGTGAGACGCTCTGCCACAAGTGACAAATTCTTGTCCAGACAATCTTGATAGAGATCCTTCATGAGATCCGACTGCAGACCGGAGAGGACAGTCGGGACGTTGTCCATGCAGGGAGGCAGCGAGCAGTAATTCTTCCCCTGGGGAAGCTGCGAATGGCAGACAGGAGATATGAGGAGCTCTCTCCTTCGGAGTCCAGAGTCCATCTGTCGCCACGCCATCGCAAGTAGCGCCCCAGCCCATACAGGGGCTTCGAAATGTCAAAGTCACCGAGAAAGTTCTAGAGGCACACGACTTGGTCGTACAAGGCCGAAGACCTGACATAGCGAGCCTTCAGGTGTTGGAGTGTCCGATAGTGCAAGGTCCTGGAACGATGGCTTCAATGGAGGATGGCAACAGACTATCGTCTGGGCCAGGTCCCTCAGCGTGACCGGCGAATTGCTGAGCATGCATCTGATATCCTTCCTGAAGGCGGTCACCTTGGGCATCGGAAGACGGAGCGCTGCCTGAACCGAATATTGCCCGAAAACCAGAAGAACTGTATCGACTGAGAGTGAGTCAGTTCCGATATTTCCATGTTGATGCCGAAACCCAGACAGGCTTCCCTCAGATCCAGTTGAGAGAACCAATCACCCTTGCAGAACAGGTCTCCGAGGAGACGGGTGTCCTCCATCTTGAAATGTCAACAGGCGACAAATGCGTTGAGGGCATGCAGACTGAGAACAAAATTGTTCCTGAAAACGGGTAACACCTGAGACATCTGTGTCTAGTCAAGAGACGTACAAATAGAAACGTGTCGGTTCAACTGGTTTGTGAAGGCATCCCCGAAGAGCAGACCCAGTTCCTTGGATTTCAAATCCGCCAAATTACTGTCCAGCATGGACGGGGCCACTTTGCGGCGTTAGGGGGGTAGAGCCCATTCACGAAGGAGAGTTAGCATTAACCGGTGTTCCACTTTGTAGAGCGTCATCCGCCCTGAGGAACATCTGTGTTATCTTGCACTGACATCCAGCAATTAGTCCTGGCAGAGCGCAAAACCTGTTCCAGGTCTCTGCGGGGTCTTTTCCAGACTTATTCATGAAAACTGGCCATCTTGTTAAACTCGTCAGACAGCTCCCTCTTTGTCGGTGGGAGTGTCATGGTCCTTCCAAGGCCTATTACGTGCAGAGTCCATATCCACAGAGTAGAGGGAATCGCAGAGTTGGAGCCTCGAGCACCTGAGGTGCCGAGTGCAGAGTCCAGGGTGGTCAGTGGAGCGTCACCATGTAGGGCAACGAGGACTTCAGGCAATGAGTCCACCAAGGTGGCATGAAGCCTGGCCTGGAGACCTTCCAGGCGCGGAAATCTGCTCCGTCAGCCGTGACTGTATCACAGCCATAGAGGTAACACCGTCAGTGTGGTACCTGGTGCGGCCAGCTGGGGCTTACCCAGCGTGCAAGAGGGGGTCACCCAACAAGCATACCATGCAGAGTAGGCCACCAGGGGAGGGGGTCACCCACAGTATAGATATAACAGGACACTGTAGGTACAACAGTGCCGTCGGCAGTAGGTGCAGCCGAAAATATGAATATAACAAGGCACTGCTAATCCAGCAGTACAGACAGAAGGAGGGGGTCACCCTCATTATAACCATGACAGGACACGGCAGGTGCAGCAGTGCAGTAAGCAGGAGGGGATCACCCTCAGTATGAGTATCACAGAACACTATAAATACCGCAGTGCAGGCAGCAGGAGGGGGTCACCCTCATTATGAACATTACAGGACACTGCAGACCCAGCAGTGCAGTCACCAGGAGGGGGTCACCCTCAGTATGATAATAACAGGACACTGAAAGTACGGTAGTGCAGTCAGCGAGAGGGGGTCACCCTCAGTATGGTTACAACAGGACACTGCAGGTCTAGCAGTGCAGTAAGCGGGAGGGGCTCACCCTCAGCATTATTAAAACAGGACACCATGGGGCCGGCAGAGTATAACAGCGGTAGGTGGTCACCCTCAGTTTGAATATAATAGGACACTGAAGGTCCAGCAGTGCTTTCAGAAGGAGGGGGTCACCCAATCCACAATAGTGCCACTTGCACGGCAGTATGGCCCAACAGAGGGCAGTATAAGCAGGGGTAGTGCCCCAGTAATGTAGAGGGAGGGTTCACCCCCTGCAATGTTAGGGCTGTAAAGCATGCTGTCAGCCCACCTGAGGAGTATAAGTGTGTTTATGGCTAGGTTATATAGGTGTAGGATTGTATCACAATAAACAATACAGCGAGCTTGAGCATTTCACTTATTGTGGCAGCTACTGGGACTTCATGTGCCATAAGGCCAGACTGAAACCTTGTGGAAAAACAAAACTCACTGCATGCAGTCCCCTGCAAGAATGGGCAGTAACATCATACAGAGGTGAGAGCGAAGGCTGGCAACATGGTCAGTAGACAGCAGGGCAGCGGAGTGAGTGAGACCGGGCTGCCCCGGACGCACAGAGCCCACGTGGCTCTGAAAAAATGACCGCCGCGGCTACAACAAAATGGCCATCGCGGCCGCAAAAATAGAGCGCGGCCTACTGCGCGGTACTGCTGGGCAGCGAGGGGGAGAGAGCCCAGAAGGGAACCGCCGGAATGCACAGCGCGAAGGCCAGCCGAGAGGAAGCCCTAGGGTTGTGAAACAGGACAGAGCAAAAATCCAAACCCCTGAACAGGGAGCAGGGCATCCACCACACAAACAGCCCAGCACAAGCCACATGTATAGAATACAAGTGACACAGCAAGTAAACACAGCAAGTAAGTAGCATGCAAAAAAAAACAACCCAGAGCAGAGACAACTCTGAGTTGGTGAGTGCTCACCTGGAGGCAGCAGCAAAGAAAGAGGGAGTGGGAGGGTCTGCCTAAGAGGTTTTATACTGCTGTTATTTTGTTCTGTTTGGTTGTTTTGAAAAGTTCTGTTAACTATTTCTTTGCTGCTGGAGGTTTCAGTAAAGAAGGTAAAGCAAATATGAAGCCTCCTGTCTTGCCATAAAATTTTTATTACAAAACTTTTAATACATTAAAATGTTAATACAAACCTCTACACTTGTGAGTGTACAATTTATATTATTTTAAACTTTATGACTTTATGTACACTGCAGTTATTATATTGCACTATTGGATTTTATTTCATGTACGTAAGCTCCAAAAAATTTAAGTGGGCATTTGAGCACTTACCAAGTATACTAAATACTTTACTATTAGTATTCCTCTGGACTATCTGGACTATCTTTTTATTATTGTATTTTATAGTATCTACTTTTTGTTCCCTTTTTTATTTTAGTTATTCATTTTATTGGTCTTTTTTTTTTTTATATTGCCGCAACCTGTTGTTTGTACTATTTGTTCACTTCTTGTTGGGGCTTGGAGGACCCCCAGTTTCAGAGTTTAATGCCTTTGGCCTACCTGCACTAGAACTTCCAGCGCTTTACCTTTCTTTTGCTATTTTTATCATTTTGCCATGTCCCCCTCACTCACCCTGCATCCCATGTCCCCCTCACTCACCCTGCAGCCCCTGTCCCCCGTAACACCCTGCAGCCCAGGTCCCCCTCACACCTCCTGCATCCCATGTCCTATTTACTCACCCTGCAGCACATGTTCCCCTGTCACAACCCACGTACCCGTCACATCTAGCAGCCCTATTCCCAATCACTCACCCTGCAGCCCATGAACCCTGTAACACCCTGCGGCCCATGTCCCCCTCAAAAATCCTGCAGCCCGTGTTCCCCTATCACACCCTACAACCCATGTCCTCCTTTCTCACACTTTGCAGCCCATGTTTCCGTGTCACAACCTGCAGCCTTATGTCACTCTGTCACACCCTGCAACTCATGTCCAGGGTGACCAGACATCTTGGTTTTACCAGGATAGTCCCAGCGTCCCAAGAAACCTTATTGAAATACATAAATGTCCTGGTTTTCAACTGAAAGGCAAAAGATCCAGTGTAGAAGCCCTTTCAGAGCAGGTTAGTAGTGCTCTATATCTGGTAGTTTCTGATACTCAGTTGGAGACAGAATCCTATTGGCCACGCTGAGCCTTCCTGACCAGTAGGGAGAGTCTGAGGTGTGTGTCACGAAAGAGTGAGACAGAGTAATGGCAGCCAATGGCGGGCAGTGCTGGGGTTTTAATAGTTTGCAGGTTTGTCTTTATTTAGGTTAAATCATGGAGCAGATTGCAGAGAAGCATGAGGAGACTCCAGGTGTTGGTGAATGCTGGAAACTGGGGAGGGGGAGGGCAGGCCTGGTCTCCACCACCCTTATTACCCTCAGGCAACAGGTCTCGTACAGAGGGGCTCTAGCTCATGTCTCCCTCACACCCTGCAGCCCCATTCTCCTCCCACAGTACATCCCCTATCCTCACATCAAACAATACAGCCCCTAAACATGCGCACATACAGTACACTGCAAAACAGTCCCATCCACAGACACACTATCCCACAAGCAGGTATTCCCTTCACACACAAAGCCTGCCACTAGTATCCCAATATATACACAAATTACGGTCAATCCAACTATAGGGAAACAAAAAATAACATAGTGCAACTCCGTATGAAGCTTCTACAGTAATAATGTTAGCCAAATGGATCACTCACACTTTGACTGAATGAATAAGGCGTATCAAAAATCCATGTAGCTCTCAGGCAGTGTTCTTACTCCAATGCATGAACTTCCAAGTCTCAGTAATACAAAGAGATAAAATACATCCAAAATGAAAAGTGAAGAAATGTGTACAAAGTAAAAAATATATTTATTACTTACACAAAAGTTAGAATCAATCAGCATAAAATTTCATAAAAAACTGTCCACCATCTGTCCAATGCGTTTCTTCCCACTGCTGGGACTTCCTCAGGGACTTTACAATAATGTTGACAGGTAAACAATAAAAATGAATGAATAAAAATTACAAATATCCCCCTCCCCCCCCCATAATCAAGTGAGAGTCCTCTCATGTGTGTCTTCAAGCTGCTCCCGGTTAAAATCCGATCACTTCCTGGTTCCGGGTGTATGACGTCATTACATTGCGTTCCGGACATGCGTTCCACAGCCGTTTTCTATGGGTGCTGAATTTCTTTATGCTCCACATCCGGTTCATTATATTAAGATCGTATGAATTTAGTATATTATATGTGGTGAAGGCATGGGAGGGAAAATAGAAACATATAAAGAATTCTTTGAACACATTTCCTCTTTATGTTAATTCTAAATGCATTCTCCATTTGTATCACAAATATATGCCAAAAGCAATAGAGTCTCTGCAGGCAACCATGTATAAAATCTTTTTTAGGGAATACTTCTCCTACTTTCAAATATTTTTGTGACTATAATTTTAAAAGTGTCAAGATCCATTATTAAATATAAAATCTCAAAAAAGATCTTTACTTCCATTGTTAAATGTGCAAATCTTCCATAAATTTTATTTTATAAATTTTATATATAAATTTCAATGAATTGTGTATCAATCAATTTTCAATTATATCTTTTTTCTATTCATGTTTATAATTTGTGAAAACTACAAACATAAGTTTTTTTTTTCTTTCCTTTCTCCCTTTTTCTCTCCCTATATGGTTGCGAGGAGAGGTTCCTTACATATTTGTAGTTAGAAAGAGAATTTGAAGGACTCAAATACAGAGACCATAGAAAACTCTAAATACAACACAAAATTTATATGAGATAAAACATAAAAATAAAGATAAAAATAAAATTAAAATTAAAAATTGAAGATCCTATTCCAAAGATTTCCAACACCATAAGATAAAGGTCAAATGAAGTACAATTGGTACACTATATAGGGCTTCACTGAATTGATTTTAATCTAAAAAGCACCATAGATCAATATCTAAATTTAGTCCCCTTGGTTGTAAAGTTTTTAGTGTATTAATCGAATGTGTTTCCCTTTGAGCCAATTTCTTAATGAGGTTTCCACCCCTCCAATAATTTTCTACTTTTTCAATCCCTAAAAAATAGAAATGTTGCCAATTAAATTTTTTACACGTTACAGTGAATAGGGACTATATGTTTATTGAATTTTTTCCGACTATTGTTTTGGTGTTCCAAGATGCGTTCCTTTAGTTTCCTACAAGTCCGCCCTACATATTGTTTCCCGCAGGGACACTGTAGGACGTATATTACATTTCGAGTATCACAGTTTATGTTAGATTTTATATTGAACTCTTTCCCTGTTATGGTGCTTTTACATTTTTTTATATTCAATAATCTTTGTGTTCTGCAAGCTTTACATCTGTTGCATGACTGAAAACCTTTTTTATTTTCTATTTTAATGTTTCTGTATGGATTTTTTAAGGCATAGCTTGGTGCCAATATATTTTTTAGATTTTTTGCCTTTCTAAAAATTACTGGTGCCTTTCTTGGGAGTACTCTCCCCAAAATAGGATCCTTCAATAAAATGTCCCAGTGTTTATTTAGTATTTTCATGATCTCATAATGTTGTACATTAAATTGAGTAATAAAGGAATATTTATAAGCCCCCTTTTGAATCTTGTCCTTCTTTTTTTTGACCTAATAATTCTCTTCTATTTAGTTTTCCAATTTTGGATGTCTCTTGTTCTAGAGAAGTTCTGTCATATTTTTTGGAGATCAATTTGTTAGATAAATGTTTGGCCTGTTTATAATAATCACTGTCCTTTGAACAATTTCTCCAAATTCTGGTGAGTTGACTTTTTGGTATTGAGTTGAGCCAGTTGTCATGATGGCAACTTTTTTTATGTATGAAGCTATTTCCTTCTGTTTCTTTGAAATAGCATTTCGATTGAATTGTACCCTGATTTACAAAAAAAGTTATGGCCAGAAAATTAATACTGTCTGTATCATACGTGTGAGTAAATTTTAAACCATAATTGTTAATATTTATATAGTGCAAGAACTCTTCCAATTCTTGCTGTGTACCCCTCCAAATTAATAAAACGTCATCAATAAAACGTTTCCATGGGACCAGGTTTGCAACCCAGCTATGCCCCCTCCATACTGAGTTGGCTTCCCAAGTTCTCATGTAAATGTTGGCATAGCTGGGGGCAAACCTGGTCCCCATAGCTGTACCTGTTTGTTGCAGGTAGAAAGCTTCATTGAAATAAAAATAATTGTGGTGAAGAATGAAATGTATGCCTCTTAATAAAAAGTTTTTTAGAGAACTTGGCATATTTTTATCTTCTCCCATAATTTTTTCAACTGCTGTTATACCCACCTCATGTTTAATGACAGTGTATAAAGATGTCACATCTATCGTAACCCATATATTGTCTTGTTTTCATTGTTGGTTATCAAGGATTTCTAAAATCTGGGATGAGTCCCGTATGTAAGAAGGGGCTTCTTGTGCATATTTTTGTAAATAATAATCTATAAACTCTGATAAATGTGCAGTTATTGAATTTATCCCACTAATAATGGGTCTTCCCGGGGGTTCAACAGAATTTTTATGTAATTTTGGCAAAAAATAAAAAATTGGAATTACTGGATATTTATTGAAAAGGTATTTAGCATTTTCTCTTGTGATGATATTTTTTTGGGTTGCAAAGTGTAATAAGGATTCTAGTTCAAAATTAAAATCCACCATTGGATCTTGTTTTAATTGAATATATGTATTTTTATCCCCCAAAATTCTACCGTTTTGTCATTAGCACTATTGCTCCTCCCTTATCTGCCTCTTTGATAATAACTTCTTCCATACTTTGTAGATTCCTTATACTTTTAGCTTCCTCTCTACTGAGATTAAATTTATTTTTCTTTTGTTTATTCAAATTAAGTTCTAATTGTTCTAAATCTGCAATTACCATATTATTGAAGGTCTCTAAATGAGAACCTTTTAAATGTGTTGGATAAAAAGTAGATTTATTTTTGAATTCTATCTTTTTTTATTATATCTACGTCTGAAGTTAATGGAATGTCTTCTCTTTCTTGTTTGAGAAAAAATCTTTTGAGGGTCATTTTTCTTATATATTTTTGGAGGTCCACATGTCAAAATAATTGATATTTTTGTTAGGGGCAAATTTTAAGCCCTTTTTTAGTGCCTGTATATCTATTGGGGTTAATTTAATTTCTGTTAAATTGTATATTCCTGCTTGTCTCTCTAGTTTCTTCTCCTGTGGTTTTCTTCCATCCACAAGATTTCTTCTGACCTTTTCCTTTTGGGTGGGGTTTTTGTGAGATCTTCCAGAGGAGAAAATCTGTTCTCCCATGGTTTCTCTCGGGGTTTGAAGAATTGTGTAATTCGCCTTTCTTTTTGGTCTAGCTCCCTCCCTAAAAAACGTTCTTCTACTTCTTGTGTGTTTCTATGGGAGGGGCCATAAGTTTTCCTATTAGGCGGTGAGTAATTATAAATGTAATTACCATCAGTTTTTGATCTCTTTTCCTTATTGAAGGGCACTTTAGGAGATTGTTGAAAATTCCTATATCTTATAGGTACAGTGCTTTCCTCCTCCCGCCAATTACTCTTTCTATAATTTTGAGATCTATTTTTGATAGGTGATTTGTTCAAAAATTTTCTATATCTAAATGGGATAGAATTAGAAGCATGATGATGTTTCCAGATTTCTCCACTTGATTTGGCCTTGTTTTTGTTTTATTGATAGGGGAGAAGGTTTTTCTATTTTTATCTTCCCTATCTCTAATTTTTTTTTTTTTTTTAGTATTTTCTATTTTTTCTTCAAATTCTTTTACCCTTTCACTAATTAATTGTTCTTTTTCTTTAAATTCTATGGAATCTCTTTCCAAACCCTCCTGTGTTTCTAAAACATTCATTTCTTCCTCAACTAATTTTCTGCTGTGTTTTTCGAATTCAACATTAAGTTTCATAAGATTATTTGAACAATTTTTTAGCACCTCATCCCATTTTTTCACAAATTCCTCATTCTCTATTCCGAATGCTGGAGTTTTTTCTACTCTTAAACCCCTAGGTATTAGCCCTTCTTTTAGATATCCTTCTAAATATGAGATCTTCCACTATTTTCTAGTTTCTTTTTTCACTTTCACTTTTCATTTTGGATGTATTTTATCTCTTTGTATTACTGAGACTTGGAAGTTCATGCATTGGAGTAAGAACACTGCCTGAGAGCTACATGGATTTTTGATACGCCTTATTCATTCAGTCAAAGCGTAAGTGATCCATTTGGCTAACATTATTACTGTAGAAGCTTCATACGGAGTTGCACTATGTTATTTTTTGTTTCCCTATAGTTGGATTGACCCTAATTTGTGTATATATGTAGAGAGTGCTTATTGAAATAGATCAATAATCAATACTGGACTCAGTGGAAATAGCAAATATAAAATAATCCTTAGATGATCCTTATGAAGTCTTAAAATGTATCAGCTAGTCAGATCTAAACCTCCTATAGGATAAGGTAGGTAGAATCCACTGGCTGTTAAAGAGTTAATATAGTAGAGATCCTATAATCATTAGAATCAATACAACATATTCATAATAAGTATCAAATAATAATAAAAATATATCTTGTGATATAAATCCCAAAGGATCAGAAGTTAGTCTAATATATGTAAAGCAGACAGCAAGCTATTTATGAATGGTTTATTGTCTAAACAGCACACAAAAATATAAAAGACTAATAATCAAAAGTTAAAATGAAAAACAGTCCCACATGAGAGAGATATGGTAAACCGGGTCACAGTAGACTGAGGGTCCAAAGATGTAGATGTAGATTACACTCTCTTGCCGGCCGGACAGAGGTGAAGGTGGACTACCTCGTGCTGCACTGACACCGTGTATTCGCCACGTGCGGCTGCTGGATGCGTTCCAAACGCTCTCTCTCAGGAGCTGACTGTGTTGATCGGAAGATGTATAAAGTATATTTCTAAAAGTGTTAAAAAATTGTAATGTTTCTGGCCAGCAGATAATTGAGTTTAGTATGTTGCTGAAACTTAATTATCTAGCCTGGCCCAGAGGAGGAGTCTGTTACTGTATAAATTGAATGCCTGTTGCTTCCAGTAAATCAGTCTTGTTCCAGCATTAAGCTTTGGCTCATGTGTGGATTATTTGGCGATACCAGCTACATTTTACCCTGTGGATTATTGTGATTATTCTACTATTGGGGAAAAAGGGAATACTAGACGGTGATACAGATTACTACCGTCACAACTGGTTGGCAGCGGCGGGATTTTCCTTTTTCCTGAAGCAAAGAATTTGAATAAGGCTGGTGTACAGTAAATGGAAGGCTGGTACACACAGCTCAAGCGCAGCACATTGAAGGAACTCTTAGAGGTTCGTGGAAAGAGTGCGATCAACAAGGCCAAGCGGGTCATTATAGCCGAATTGATGGAGCTAGACCAGGAAACCTTGGCTGAGGCAACGCCGACCGTTCGGGAGATCGAAGCACCGGCAGTTCGGAAAAATGAATCCCCCACTAACCGGGAGATGCGAGAGAGACTGGCATGGTTCGGCCCGAACCCAACTCCGGAGATCATCATGCAGGTGATGAAAATAACAGCAGATGAAGCTGCGCAAAAAAGCACAGCTGGAGCTGCGATTAAAGTTGGCAGAGACCCAGCGAGCAGAAACAAATTTCCAGAGAGGGGGAAATGGCAGTGAGGACACCCAAAAGATTCCCTTCAGTGCATTTAAAGCGTTCACGGAGAAAGACTGTGAGATTGATGGGTACCTGGCAGACTTCGAGCGCCAGTGCACCATACACCAAGTACCAGTGGAAGAATGGGTCTTTATACTCGCAGGAAAGTTATCCGGCAAAGCAGCAGATGCCTTCCGAGCGGTACTCGGGGAGGAGATCAACAACTATGCCCGGGTTAAAGAAGCACTCCTAGCTCGATATGCAGTAACCCCAGAGACATACCGGCAAAGATTCCGAGACTCCTGCAAGACTGAGAACGACTCTTACACGGAATGGGCATGCCGCCTGCAACTCTCAGCCACCAACTGGATTAACAGCTGCCAAGTTACAACCCTAGATGACATCTTGCAGCTGGTACTACTAGCCCCGTCCAGCTAGCAACGAGCCCCACTGCTTCCGGTGTAACCAGCTGGGACATCTCCGCAACAACTGTCCCCTAGAGCCTCCCAGATCCAACTGGACCCGACCCAGGTTCCCTCAACCCCGGGCAGTGGTCCACTGCGTAGACTACCAGATGCCCTCCGATTGGGATGCCAAGAAGTTGAGTCGGGAAGAACCTCTGGGAACCCTGTACGAAGCCCTTATAGTCCAATCCACCATCAATGACAACAGGAAGCATCAATGTCAGCTGGTGATGGTTAATGGGAAAACTGCCCGGGGACTTCGAGACAGTGGCGCTACCATAACCTTGGTGCAAAGGCTATTGCTGTGCGAGTGGCGGGGGGGCTGTGTACCGGATTCCCACCGCCCAGGTCCATCTGGACTGGAGTGCCGGAGCGGGCAACGTACAGGTTGGAGTAATAAAAGAGTTGCCCGCCGAGGTAGTTCTGGGCAATGATATTGGCCCTTTGACTTCAGCTTTTGCGGCCGCTTCTCCAAACGAGGTACAAGCGGTGACCATCCGATCACAGAGTTGTGCTGCCGAGAGCCACCCACCACCAACTGAGACCCAGGTAAACCAACTGCCCCTGCCCCTGACCGCAGAGCCCCTTCCCTGGGATACCACGGAAGATTTTGGGAAAGAAGTAGAGGGGGACCCCACACTCAGCCAGTACAGGGAAAAAGCAAAAGGGGGGGTTAGAGAAGGAGCAGTTAGTATGGGAGAATGGCCACTTATACTGGCTTACAGAGACCCGGGTCAATGCACCCGGGCCCCATCAGAAACGCTAACTAGTAATCCCGAGGAAATACCAGCGGGAGTTATTACGAGTCGGGCATGATATCCCGTTAGCGGGACACCTAGGGATACGCAGGACATTACATCGGATAACCCAGAACTTCTTCTGGTCTGGGGTATCTGACGACGTCCAGGTGTATTGCCAGACATGTGAGATATGCCAAAGGGTGGGTAAAAGAGGAGACCACCCGAAAGCTAAATTAGTCCCACTTCCCATAATAGAGGAACCCTTTACGAGGGTCGCAGTGGAAATTTTAGGACCCTTAGCTAAGCCTAGCCGCTCCGGTAAACGTTACATTCTTACCGTAGTGGACTACGCTACCCGTTAACCGGAGGCAGTAGCCCTTTCTAATATACAGGCCAAGACGGTGGCGGATGCTCTGGTCAACAGTAACCCAACAGCTATGGAAGGTCTGCGGGGTTAAACCCCTGACCAGCTCCCCATACCACCCCCAGACTAATGGGCTCTGTGAACACTTCAACGGAACTCTGAAGCAAATGCTGAAGACGACGCGGAGCAAGATGGTCGCATAGAAATCTGCTCTGCCACATGGGCACCTAATCTGTGACAATCCCAATAACAGAAACTGCATCCAGCGACCTTCAACAAAGATGTCACAACATAAGAACAAAAGGGGTTCGGCGAAACCCGAAAAACATAATTTTTTCAATCAGAAAACGTCGTCCGCAGCTCCGGCGGAACAGGCCTCATTTGACACCGAGGATCCTGATTCCGATGACGGCAAACAATGCTCAAGATCCAGCACACAAGCACACCATACACAAATCACAAAGGCGGATCTTTCAGCTTCTCTGGAGATACTATCAACCAAGCTAATAACTACATGGCAACATACCGCAGATTCTTTGAAAAAAGATATCCAGGAACTGGGAAGGAGAACAACAAACATGGAGGATAAATACGATGAATTCGCTACGGCACACAATGACTTAGCCACCAATGTGGAACAACTATCCACACAACTAAAGAATATGGAAGAGAAACTAACAGATATGGAGGACCGTTCCCGCCGGAACAACCTCCGACTAAGGGGAATCCCTGAAGAAATAACCAGCGATAACCTACCTTCCTACATTAGAGGATGCCTGAAGGCTCACGCACCCGAAATACCAACAGATATGCTGTTGATAGACAGGATGCACCGCATCCCTAAACCGCGCCATCACCCCCCTACGGTCCCAAGGGATGTGTTACTAAGAGCTCATTATTTCCACGTAAAAGAGCATATACTCAGAAGCTGCAAAACACGAGCAAGGCCGCCGGAGGAGTATGCCGCGGTCCGGATATACGCGGACCTCTCTGCAGCTACACTTCGGAGGAGAAAGGAGTTCTCCCAGATAACAGGAGCGCTGAGAGCACAGGGCATCCGATATAAGTGGGGTTTCCCCACCAAACTCATCATAACACAAGAAGGGAAAACGACGGTAATACAAACACCAGAAGACGGCAAACAGAAACTACAAGGTTGTAACATACCAGTAACACCTGACCCCCAAACCACACCGAAGACAGATGGGAAACTTAGAACCGAATGGACACTGAACCACAAGAAACATTAATCCAGGACGATCCCTGGTCTACCGGCAAAATCGGACGTACTACTCTAAGTAACTTCCACACGTGGGGAATGCAACCTATAAAGAACTACTCTCCCTGACACAACCACGAACCTGCTTTGGACGACCCCGGGACTGGTGGGGACCGCTGAGTGCTGCAGGCCGCCGGATCCGGGACTCCCGCCACCCCCCCGCGACGAAGCGGTGCAGAGCGGGGTCGGCGGGGCGGGGGGGCCGGGTCTGGGGATGCACCTCTGGCTGGGAGCGGCTCCTGAGTGGGTCCGGGAGGCCCTTGGACCCGGAGCTCCCAACATCCCCTGTGACGAAGCAACGCAGAGCAGCGGAATAGATGTGGGGGACCCGGGTCCGAGACCGCGCCTCTGATGGGGGGACCATCTCGGGTAAGCAAATACCACTACCCCAGGCACCCCCATGTGGGGGCTCAGGCACCGAAACGGGCCACAGGGGGACACACAAAGACACACAGATTGAAAGACTTGGGTAAATTTCTGCTTCCCCCTTACCTTTTCTCCTAAAATGGGTCCCACTTTCATGTTTTGATTTTTCAAAGTCATACTGTGAATTAATCAGGAGGGGGGGGAGGGACTTGGGAAGATGTACTGTAATGAACCATTGATGTGGGAATGTGTGGGTTTCAAGATAGAGATACACTCTCTATAATTACCCAAGCAAGCTAACATGGACACACTACTAGCGAGGATCGTCCCCTCCAACTGACCCCTCCCCAATCAGCGAGAATAGGGGCGCCGTGACACATTGATTAGATAAGACCCAGCTACATACACAGTGGCCTGCAATAGGGAGACGACTTCTGTGATCCCCAAACTGACAATAAGCATGCCCAAAAAGTAGAAGCGCCCTCATAGGACCGGGGGACGACAAACCCGAAGCGACCGCCCTCTGCCCCGAACGGGGATGTCCCACGGGGCTTACAGTGAAACGCACAGGTGGGTAGCGACCTAACTCCACAAGTGTACTACCCTGCTACAAACGACCAAACCGCATATAGCTCATCATGCAGTGACCTCTAAACACAGCCCATAGACCACGTAGATGGAGAAAACAACCAACTCCAACCCCTATGGTGTGGCAATCCCACACCTTGTCTTGCAAAGAGACATAATGTACATAGTTTTCCCCCCCTCACCAAGTTTCAAACCCCCTGTTAGTACCCCTACTAGACAAATCAAAAACATGAGATACACCTAGGTCAATGTAGCACTAGATAGCGCATGTTCAAGATACAGCATGCACCGAAAAATGGGACTTCATATCACCTCATCGCAATGTCACAAAATCTTTACCTCACCAACACAAACTCTCATGATACTACGTCCTGCCACAAACACCAAACCAATGAACCGCAGGCCTCAACACCTAGCAATCACCCCACATCCGTATTTGGTAGATGAAGATACAATCAATTAACACCCGCGGGCTAAATACACCGCATAAACGTAGATTACTGTTAGAAGGAGCACAAAAGTACAAAACAGATATACTTTGTGCGCAAGAGACACATTTTGTACACAACAGAGTCCCTACATTTGCCTACAGGGACTATCCAACTCAATATCATTCAACATACTCCTCCAAATCAAGGGGAGTCTCCATATTCATTCATAAATCTCTAACATTTGAACTCCTACAACTAAAGAAAGATGCACAAGGCAGATATATCATACTGCACTGTAACATAAACAACATACAATATCTCATAGTGAGCTTTTATGGGCCCAATGATAACCAGAAGAATTTTCTCCACAAGATACTAGCGAAACTGCCGACTATGTCCAACATTCCTCAAATAATTTGCGGAGATGCCAACCACATACTACAGCCCAAACTAGACACCACCTTACCACATACATCACCTAGATATAAAAACATATGTAAACAGACAACAGCACTAACACGACTATTTTCGGAGTACGGACTCTACGACGTCTGGAGGGCCCAACACCCAGCCGACCGTCTACTCGTCTGCCCATCATACGTATTCCAGGATTGACTACATACTAATCACTGGGGACTTACTACCACACGCAACCCATAGCGATATCGGCGACATAACCTGGTCGGATCACGCCGCTGTCGGGCTAACAATCAAAGATAACTTCGCTTTCAGGGGAACAACACCCTGGCGTTTGAATGACACTCTTTTACAAAATCCGGAATTTACCCACAAACTAAATACAGAAATAATAACATACTTTGCACAAAACAACACTCCCGATGTCTCACCTGCCACTGTGTGGCAAGCTCATAAAGCAGTCATACGCGGCCATCTCATAAGCAGAGCATCTTTTCTCAAGCGCAAGTCAAATCAAGAGTATGTAAACCTACTCAGATCCCTTAGAGATGAAACTAGAGCCCAAATCTTATAACCAACACCGGACAGGCAACAACACATACAACACATACAGAAACAAGTCAATGACACACATATAGTAAAGACAACGAACATCATGCATAGACTAAAACTCAATACATATACACAAGGAAACAAAGCAGGGAAGGCACTGGCATCAACACTCCGTCAGAAACAACTGAATGCCAAAATACCCTTCCTCTTCAACGAGCAGGGAAACAAAATTTATAACCCACAGGACATAAATAACATGATGGCGGACTATTGCGAAGGGTTATATAACCTAAAAAACGACGGCAACACATACCAGCCTCACACATCTAACATAACAGACTTCTTAAGAGAAGTACAACTAACTAACCTAACATCGGATAACAAACTAGAACTAGAAAAACCCATCACACTTAGTGAAATACAACAGACGATAAAAGCGCTCCCTAAAGGGAAATCCCCAGGCCCAGATGGGTTTACGAACCTATATTATAAAACCTTTTCCCACACGCTTGCACCTCAACTAGTGAATTTATACAATCATATTTTATCTACTGGAATCCCTCCCCAGGAGATGTTGACTGCACACATAACAACACTACCCAAACCTGGTAAACCACCACACAAATGCCAAAATTTACGCCCAATCTCATTATTGAACACAGACCTAAAAATAATGGCAAAAATATATGCAACCAGATTGGGGAACTTTTTACCATCTCTAATAAAAAATGATCAGGTGGGATTCATCAGAGGCAGACAGGGCTCCGACGGTACCAGAAAACTAATTGACCTCATCCACACCATCCAACAAACCCGGGAACCTAGTGTGGCCTTGTCACTAGATGCTGAGAAAGCATTCGACAGGCTACACTGGGGATACCTGGAAGCCGTACTTCAGAAATATAATTTCCCACAAAGATTTCTCACATTAGTCTCGGCCTTATATAATGAGCCAACCGCGAAGGTGATAAATGGAGGCTTCGCTTCCAGACAATACCGAATATCGAACGGATCCCGACAAGGATGTCCACTGTCACCCCTGTTATATATTCTAGCTCTGGAACCATTAGCTCAACACATCAGAGGAAACCAAAACATACACGGGATAACAATCGGCAAGGTAAAGCATAAAATCACGCTGTTTGCCGATGATGTGATGTTGACCCTAACCAAACCTGAGATATCTCTACCTACACTACAGACAGTAATACAACAATTTAGCAATTGCTCGTACTACAAACTAAATGTCACTAAGACCCAGGCCATGAGCTTCCATATACAAAACCCAAGGCTCCAACATCTACAGAATACATACACATATGACTGGAGGCGTGACCACCTCACCTTTCTAGGCATATCACTCACGCCAACCACGCGTAAACTGTACCAGGCCAACTATGAGAAGCTCCTCCGGGAGATAAACAATCAAATGCAGGGCTGGAAGGGGAAATATGTGTCGTGGATGGGCAGAATCGCAGCGGCAAAAATGATGATACTGCCACGTCTACAATACCTTTTCAGAACCCTACAAATAGCTCTCCCAAAATTATTTCTCATAGACGCTCAGCGCTCCCTAAATAAATTTATATGGGGTGGGAAAAAAGCCAGAACAGCAGCAGAGATTCTATACAAACCCTTCAAACTGGGAGGAATGGGGGTCCCAAACATCACAAGATATTATGAGGCAGCTATGATAAGTACACTGATAAACACATACCACCACAAAACGCCACTTGCATGGACCCAAATAGAAGCGGCATACACCGAGAGCATGCCACTACACACCCTAGCCTGGATACCTAGGGACAGAAGGCCACAATATAAAAACATATGCCCAACCACTATGGCTACACTCAAAATATGGGACAACCTGGTCAAAAACAAAAACAAAAAAGCGCAATTCTCCCCAAACCTTCAACTCCGGGCACTAAATGTTTTGATTCCAGGATTTGACTACAAAACCTGGAACTCCCTTGGAGTGTCCTATATATCACAGATACTGACAAACGGACATATAAGCGACTACGACTCGCTACGCAACAAATACAATCTACCCTCCACACTCTTTTTTTCCTACCTACAACTGAAATCATGGGCAACCAAACACTATGACAACTCCCAGACACGGGGTTATGTACTCAATGAGATAGAAATCTTATGCATGGCGGGCAAGCCACCACCACGACTACTATCCACCCTATATCGATTGCTTGAACACAACACAAACACAGAAAAACCTAACTTTATTAAAACATGGGAAAAGGAACTAGACCACACACTGACGCCTGACGAATGGCTTCAGACCCGGAGAGCACATAAAACGCTCACATTAAACACAGCACACATAGAATTAAGCAGGAAGCTTCTATATCGGTGGTATATGGTGCCCTCAAAGCTACACAGGATAGATTCTACCAAACCAGATACATGCTGGCGATGTAGCGCGGAGCCTGGGTCTATGACCCATATCTGGTGGGGATGTGCGAAATTGAAAAAATTTTGGTTAGACGTCTCAAGCCTCATAGAGTATACCACAGGCGTCAAGCTACCACACACCCCACTAACTTATCTGTTACTCATATGGCCCAAAACACTACAGAAACCGAATGAATACCTGGCATATCATATAATTATTACAGCATTAACCGTCATAAGTAGGAACTGGCTGAAAGATATACCCCCCTGTATACAAACATGTATAGAAGTGTTGGAAACTACCAAAAAATATGAAACAACAGCAAGGAAAGTGCAAACAAAGAAAAACTTCTGGGCTATGGCATGGAATCAATGGGAGTTGAAGACTACGCACCATACAAACAGTCCCACAACTTCATAATTCATAATTGAATATAACCTTATAATTGAATATAAGCGCATCGCAATCTAGCCAATTGACCGCAAACTCTGCGAGCAAACCGACCACACTTCCCTCCTCCCCCTTGTTTTTTTTTTTTCCTCCACCCCCTTCCCCAAATAGTTTATTCTCCCCCTCTTTTTTTTTGTTCTCTTCTCTTGCATACAACCAGTACCCCAAACTCCCTATTTGCAAGAGCAGACTTACCGGGCAACTTTGTTGTCACCACCACCACTACACGTATAAATGTAATCAAAGGGGCACACAAGATATCTTCCGTATGCAGGAACTGAATTAACATATATGAATATAATGGTAAATTGTTTAACTGTACTGGATGTCTGCATGACTAGATCTGATGATGTACATAGTTAATTTGGGGTCTGACAAACAGGATGTTAAATGTCCCTACTCCCGTTTTCTTCTGTATCCCTACATTGCCTATGTCTATATTTACTGACAATGAAAAAATAAAATAAAAATTTGTCAATCAAATGCTGAAGACATTCACAGGAGCCTACAGGGATTGGGAACGGTTTCTGCCGCATCTCCTCTTTGCATACCGGGAGGTGCCCCAGGAATCCACCAGGTTCTCACCCTTTGAGCTACTATACGGGAGACGGGTGAGAGGGCCGCTAGACCTCCTTAAGGATCACTGGGAGGGCCACACAGAGATTGAGGGGACCCCGATTGTGCCCTACGTGCTGGAGCTGCGGGATCGCATGGAGGAATTGGCTCAGGCAGTACAGGAAAACCTCCAGGAGGACCAACAGCACCAAAGAGTATGGTATGACCAGAGGGCCAGGTACCGAAGCTTTAAAGTCGGACAGAAGGTCATGGTGCTAAGACCCGTCTGCACTGACAAGCTTCAGGCTGCCTTGTAGGGACCCTATAAGGTTGTAGGACAGGTGTGCGATACCACCAACACTGTAGCCAGCTGCGAGGATGAAGATGTGAAACGGACGTTTCACATCAACATGCTCAAAGTGTATCACGAGAGGGCCGAGGAGGTGACCGCTATCCTTGCCCCTGCTGGCGAGGACACAGAGGCTTTGCCTTTACCAGATCTGTTAGGGGGTCACCGGGAGACAAGGACAATAGAGTTGGTCCAGTTAGGGGAACAGCTAGAACCCCATGAGAGGTCTCAGGCTATCCGCTTACTGGGGACCAAACAAGCCACGTTCTCCCAGGAACCCGGGTACACCCAGCTGGCTGTCCACAAAGTAGAAACCCCAGGGCAGACGCCCCTAAGGCAACCTCCCTACTGCATTCCCGAAGCTGTCAGAGACGGGATGCGGAAAGAAATAGACGAAATGCTCCGGCTGGGGGTAATAGAGCATTCAGAAAGTCCTTGGGCTTCACCTTTGGACCTAGTACCGAAGCGGGATAGTACAACACGCTTCTGTGTAGACTACAGGCGGCTCAATGACAAGACGGTCACAGACGCCTATCCGATGCCCCGGATGGACGAACTGCTTGACCGCATCTCCACGGGGAAGTATCTGACCACGATCGACCTATGCAAGGGATACTGGCAGATCCCACTCGCGGAGGCTGCGGTCCCCAAGTCAGCCTTTATCACCCCGTTCGGCCTATACCAATTCCAGGTTATGCCGTTCGGGATGGTGGACCGCCTATTAGAGGGTTTCCAGGATTATGCATGTGCCTACCTGGACGATATCGCCATCTATAGCAATACCTGGGAGGCACATCTAGAGCATGTAGGGTCAGTACTAGATAGGATTAGGGGACCCGGCTTAACCTTGAAGCCGGACAAGTGTCGGATATTTGGGCCACCGGGTCGGACGTGGCAAGCAACGGCCAGAGCCAGCTAAGATTGAGGCAGTTGCCAATTGGCCCATTCCCTGTACCAAGACACAAGTCATGGCCTTCCTGGGGACAGCCGACTATTACAGACGCTTTGTACCTGAATATAGTGCCCTAGCCAAACCCCTGACTGACTTAACCAAAAAGAAGTTACCCCGACAAGTCCTGTGGTCCCCGGAGTGTGAGGTGGCTTTCCAAGCGTTAAAGAATGCTCTTGTTAATGCTCCGGTGTTAGCTGCCCCAGATCCTAACAAAAGATTTATTGTCCACACAGACTCTTCAATGTTTGGACTGGGGGCAGTATTAAGCCAGATCGGAGAGGAGCACCCGGTAGCCTACCTGAGTCGGAAGCTGTTGCCAAGGGAGGTCAGTTATGCGGCCATTGAGAAGGAGTGCCTTCAAAAAGCTCATTCCCTATCTCTATGGCCGTGCCTTCACCCTCATTACTGACCACAATCCCTTGGTCTGGCTCAACCGGGTCTCAGGGGATAATGCCCGTTTGTTGCGCTGGAGTCTGGCCATCCAGCCATATGACTTTACCATCCACTACCGCCCAGGCAAGCAAAATGGGAATGCAGACGGGCTGTAACGTCAAACTGACTTGTTATTAGACTAAGAATTGGACTTCCCGTCAGCCCCTACTGGACCAGGAGAGGTCCAACAGTGTCTGCCGGAGCAGGGAAAAAAAGGGGGGCCATTGTGAAGAATCACCCTCCATGTATTCTGTACTTTCTCTCCCTGCTAGTTAAGTGACTGTAAAGTATTCGTTGTTATTTCTGTGTTCGGGACATTTATTCATTCTACCGAACGGAGACCACCCTGGGTAGTAATCAGAACTTAGAACACTGAGTAACCACACGAAACCGCAACTTAATTGAGTGCTCCTAGGTGGCCGCCATTCGGCATACGAACACGTGGCGAGAACAAAGGATGGCGGCCATCTTAAATCTCCCGAATGCGGCCAGTGGGACTTACTCGTGGATTGCCTGGAACTGTTTTCGGCATGGCAATCACACGAACGCCCGGTCATTATGGAAGTCCTGTCTGACCTATTTCCATCCATAGTATCAAACCGGTGTTCGGGAGTTTTAATCTACCGAACGAGGGGAGCACTCTCAGGTACCCAGCTGTAACATATCTATGGTAGTTTTCGTGTAATTCTGCACGAACGGGGACCGGCTCTTACTACTGAGTTCATGGAACGCTAAATCGGATACCACCACATGGCGAGCCGGTCAAACTTCCACACGATGCGACACGGAAACTACAGAATGGATTTTCGTGCAATTTGGATATGTTACTCCCAGTATCCTCAGCTACCCCTTTATACATATTCCTATGTCATGTATAAAGTATATTTCTAAAAATGGTAAAAAAATGTAATGTTTCTGGCCAGCAGATAATAGAGTTTGGTATGTTGCTGAAACTCAATTATCTAGCCTAGCCCAGAGGAGGAGTCTGTTACTGTATAAATTGAATGCCACTGTAAATACCAATTATTTGATTTAAAATTTACAAATTAACTTGTATTATTAATTATAGAGGAGCAGAAATTGGCAATCACTTGTTTTTGTTGTTGTTGTTTTTGTTAATTTCCCCAGACGTTTTGCAAAGACCACTTATGCAAAAACCTTTCTTTTCTGGTTATTGCTTAACTTCCTTGTATACTGATTTCTTAATCTTTCGTAATACACTCAGATTTATGTCATCTGTCTTTATGCTACATCAGATGTAAAACAAGGGATTATGGGAAATCAGGAGTTTGGGTTTGCTGACACCAGAACGATCCCTTAGACTGTAGGATATGATAGGGGTGCTGCAGCCACAAGGGGCTTGGCCAGTGGGAACGGCATAGCACCCTTGGAAGGCTCCAGGGTTGGTGAAGAAGAGTCTCAGGCACACAGTGGAAAACAGCTGGAGTATGAGGGGTCCCATGCATCTCCTCCTACAGCGCAGCGTCAGCGAGAGACTATGGAGGCAGGCAGTGACGTCACCGCCAGCCACAGCATGGTGTCCCCTATGACTTGGGATGGTGGCGAGACGCCCTGTGTGTGACCTGCCACGGGTGGGCAGGACATGCCGCACTCAGGATAGGGATGCCAGGTCCCTGTCTATACTCAGGACTCTGTCTATACTCTGTCGCTCAAAGAGCCATCGACAGGAGCAGGCACCGTAGCAATAGCAAGGAATCCCATAACGGTAGCCGGGAGAGAGTGCGTCATGGCTTACCTAGCCAGGATGGGAGGCACTACGGCTCACTGGTTAGGGGTGTAAGTCCAAGGAGGAGTGCTTCTAGGTCCACTGGTGGAGGCTCCCTGGTCAGTCGGGCGCGTAGCTCTTCACGGTGCTGACTATGGCCGCAAAGGTCAGGACGTCAGATGCAGGATTGGCAGGTCAAGACTAGACTCGCTGGGCGAGATCAGGGGGGCTGGGAGTTCTGGTCGCCTGATTGTGCAGTTACGGGGCGGATAGGGCCTCAGGACGCCGGAACAAGATTCGCTATGGCTTCGCCAGGGTTCGTAGACAGTGGAGTTAAGGAGGCAACCCCAGGTCTGGCAGCTATACGGGGTTCGGATGGTGAGTCCCATCTTGCACCACACTCAGGAGACTTGATGGAGGGTGTAAGAGCTTTTCTTGATTCATGGAGTGCGGGTACGGGGAGGAGGAATTCATTTAGTCAGGTATGGATACAGGGTTAGGCACACAGGGGACATCGCTGGGGGCTGTTAGCACTGTGGATGAGACGGTCATGGCGTCATTCGGGTAGGTTGCCACAGAAGCGGTAGCAGAGTGGGCGTTGCTATTGGGGGACATTCCTGATGCCGCTCATCAGAATGTCCATGTTTTGTTCGTGGGTCCTTTGGGCTGCCACTTGAAGCCCAAGGTGAAAGAGCGGATATGGAATGGCGAATTCATAGAAATGTATAATTCTGGGGATCTGTTTGATGATTTAAAGTCTTTTCAGAGTCTTGGTGTGTAGGTGCGGGTAAGAGTGTGGATTTTAGTTGGGTTTGGGTGCCTAGCTCACGTATGCCGGAATTGGGGAGTGAACAGGCAGAGCGATTGGGGGCGTCCCGGAGATGGCACGCCAAAACGTGCATATTTCCTTTGTGGGACCTTTGGGCTGTCACCTTAATCATGAAGTGACGGAGAGAATTTGGAAAGGGGAATTTGTGGAGATCTTTTCGCTTCTCCTGTTGGAGGAGTACATTGATCTTAAAGATAGGGGCAAGAGGGATGGTAAGAAGGAGGAAGAGGAAAAGATGAGACGGTATCCTGAAGTCATTGGGATATTGTCAGGATTACTGTTTGATCCAGCACGTAGAACTGTATAGCACGGATGACAAATAAATAACGTATTACCGGTACTTAGAATGGCTGGATTTAACGTACATAGAATAGTCAAAAATACTAGCCAAGGTCAAGGAACACAGAAAGGGACGCAGCGATGAGGAAAGCCAGCAGTCAGTATACCAGAATATAGAGAAGTCAATAAACAAAGCCAAAGTCAAAACCCAGGTAGAAAACTAATAACAGGAACGCGCTCTCGGACAACCACAAGGGAAATCACGACAGGGCACTGAGCAGGATGAGAACCGGGCCTAAATACCCCTCCTTTAGTTCTGATAGGCTGTAACCGGCCTTTGACCCCAAAGTCAGTTACCAGGTTTCATTTGCATAATTGCTGCTCAGCATTAACCCTTCTGTGGATTAGGTTGCTGCTCGGCACAACTTTTCCTGTGTGGACAGTAAATGTCATTAACCACATATCTATAAGCAGATGAATACGTGACATTACCCCCCACCTGAAGAATGCGCACCGGGCGGGCAGGACCAGGCTTGAGAGGAAATTTAGCGTGAAAAGCGTGGATCTTACGGCCCGCATGCAGGTCAGGAGCCGAAACCCAAGAACGATCAGCAGGACCGTAACCTTTCCAAACAACCAAGTACTGTAAAGTGCCCCGAGAAAACCTAGAATCCATGATAGAAGATACCCCATACTCCTCCTGACCACACACCACCACCGGAGGGGGAGGAACACAAGGAACAGTATATCTATTGCAGACAAGAGGTTTGAATAAGGACACATGAAAAATGTTGCAGGAAGAGCCAGAGAGTAAGACACTGGATTGATCCTACGAAGCACTCTATAGGGACCAAGGAATCTGGGGGCAAACTTCATGCTAGGGACCTTAAGCTTGATGTTGCGAGATGACAACCAAACCCGGTCCCCCACTTGGTACACCGGGTTGGCACTCCTACGCTTATCAGCAAAATGTTTGAAGCGTTCAGCAGCAGCCCCTAGAGCAGTTTGAACCTTAACCCAGGTATCCCGAATGGAGGCCAGACGCTCATCCAGAGCAGGAATGGCAGTATCAGAAAATACCACAGGGAGAACCGTAGGATGCCTACCATTATTGACAAAAAATGGACTGTGCCCAGAGGAGTCATGAACAGCATTGTTTCTAGCGAACTCGGCCCACGGGAGTAGTTGGGTCCAATTGTCCTGTGTGCCATTAATAAAACAACACAAATAAACTTCTAATGACTGGTTAGCCCGCTCAGCTGTACCATTGGTCTGTGGATGGTAGGAGGAGGAGAAGGAGAGATCAATCCCCAATTGTTTTCTGAACGCCCTCCAGAACCTGGACACAAACTGAGAGCCCCTATCAGACACAATATTGTGAGGGATGCCATGCAAACGGACAATTTCACATATGAAAATTAGGACCAATTCTTGCGAAGATGGCAACTTCTTGAGAGGAATGAAGTGAGCCATCTTAGAAAATCAGTCTACAACCATGAGAATAGTAGTGAACCCAGCAGAGCTAGGAAGCTCAACAATAAAGTCCATGGATAAGTGGGACCATGGAATCTCAGGAACAGGAAGAGGCTGCAACAGGCCAAAAGGAAGTGCATGAGTCACCTTAGAAACTGCACACACAGAACATGCCTGCACAAACTCCTTTACATCTTTCCTCAGTGAATCCCACCAAAATGATCTAGTGATCGCGGCAGTGGACTTATTGATGCCCGGGTGTCCAGCAGTTATATTGTCATGGAACACTTTCATTATATTAACCCTTTCACATAGGGGAATGAACAGTTTATCACACGGTTTACCACTGGGCGCCTGAGGCTGGGCCTCCAGTATGGTGCCAAGCAGTGGAGAAGACAGTGAGAGGACAGTAGTAGCAATAATACACTCTGGTGGAATAATAGGAGATGTCACCTGTTCGGAGCTGACTCATTATCAAATTGCCTGGACAAGGCATCAGCCTTGGTATTTTTAGAACCAGGTCTATAAGTAATGAGAAAGTTAAAACGTGAAAGGAACAGTGACCATCTAGCCTGTCTGGAAGACAAACGTTTGGCATCCCCTATATATGCCAGATTTTTGTGGTCGGTTATGATCAACAGGGGGTCCTTGGAACCCTCCAAAAGATGTCGCCACTCCTTGAGGGCAAGAATAATGGCCAACAGTTCTCTATTGCCAATATCGTAGTTGCGCTCAGCAGGAGACATCTTTCTGGAGAAGTAGCCACAATGATGCAATGGTGTTCCCTGGCTTTCTCTCTGAGAGAGAACAGCCCCTACCCCTGTCTCGGATGCATCAACCTCCAATATAAAAGGTTTACTGGTGTCGGGATGTTTTAGTATGTCCGCAGAGGCAAATCTTTGTTTAAGAGTCTCAAAAGCATTCACAGCCTCTTTGGACCATACCGTGCTACTAACCCCTTTGAGAGTCATATTAGTGATGGGGGCTATTACAGAAGAAAATCCCTTGATGAATCTTCTGTAATAGTTGGCAAAACCAATAAACCTTTGAATGGCTTTTAAACCAGAGGGTAATGGCCAGTGTAGTACAGCCTCTAGTTTTTTAGGATCAATTTGAAATCCCGATGCAGAGATTTTGTAAACCAAAAAGTGGACTTCAGGCTGGTCAAATATGCACTTTTCTAATTTACAATAAAGTTTATTTTTCAACAACGTCTGCAGAACCTGTTTCACATGGGAGTGGTGAGTTTGAAGATCAGGGGAATACACCAAAATATCGTCCAAATAAACCAAGACAAATGAGTAAATGAATTCCCTGAGTACATCATTTATAAAGTCTTGGAATACGGCCGGGGCGTTGCATAACCCAAATGGCATTACCAGATATTCATAGTGTCCACTACGGGTATTAAATGCCGTCTTCCACTCATGATTCTCTTTAATTCTAACCAAATTGTAAGCGCTCCTAAGGTCAAGCTTAGTAAATACTTTAGCTCCCTGAAGTCTATCGAACAATTCGGAAATGAGTGGGATAGGGTATGCATTTTTTACAGTGATTTTATTAAGTGCCCTGTAGTCTATGCAAGGGCATAACTCACCACCCTTTTTCTCAGCAAAAAAGAATCCTGCACCAGCTGGTGAGGATGACTTTCTTATGTGCCCTTTGCTCAAGGATTCTTTGATGTATTCCTCCATTATTTTACTCTCCTGGGGAGATAAGGCATAAACTTCCCCCTTAGGTGGCATAGCGCCTGGAAACAGGTTAATGGCACAGTCATATGCTCTGTGGGGAGGCAATACATCAGATTGAGCCTTGTTAAACACCTCCTGAAGTTCTCGGTATTGTATGGGAACTCCAGGAGTTTGGGGAATGGTAGTGGGAAGGTCAATAGTATCCAATCTCTTTAGTACTGGTTTTATACATCTCCCCATACACTCTTTACCCCATTCTAATAACTCCCCATTAGCCCAGTCAATATAGGGATTGTGCTTACTCAGCCACGGAAACCCTAATATGATAGGACATGAATAAAATTTCCAGCAGCACCTGAGTCCATTAGGGCACTGCAAGAAAACTTCTTGTTATCAAGGGAAATAGATACCTCAAGGAGGAATCTACTTTTGTTTTTGTTAGAGGACAACTCCATCACACCTAAGATAAGTCCCCTTAAGGTTCTTAGGTGCGGAAGTTTTCCGGACGCACTGGACAATTAGTTATCATATTTCCCTTTCTACCGCAATATAGGCATAACCCCTCCCTTCTCCTATACTGTTTTTCGGCTTCTGACAGTCTAGTGACCCCCAACTGCATAGGTTCGGGTTTGGACTGTACAGGGAGGTTAGACAAAACAGGTTTAGAGAATTGAGGTGCTAGGGACATAGCCGTATGTCTGGTCTTGCTTTTGGTGACTTCTCTGAGTCTTAACCTATTATTAATATGCATGACAAACGTAATAAATTCGTTAAGACTCTTAGGTAATTCTTTAGCGGCAATCTCTTTATTCAGTGTGCACCCTACTTGGAAAAAAAAAACAAGATC
>OW240914.1:117185874-117198223 GCA_933207985.1 Pelobates cultripes
ATACCAATTCCAGGTTATGCCGTTCGGGATGGTGGACCGCCTATTAGAGGGTTTCCAGGATTATGCATGTGCCTACCTGGACGATATCGCCATCTATAGCAATACCTGGGAGGCACATCTAGAGCATGTAGGGTCAGTACTAGATAGGATTAGGGGACCCGGCTTAACCTTGAAGCCGGACAAGTGTCGGATATTTGGGCCACCGGGTCGGACGTGGCAAGCAACGGCCAGAGCCAGCTAAGATTGAGGCAGTTGCCAATTGGCCCATTCCCTGTACCAAGACACAAGTCATGGCCTTCCTGGGGACAGCCGACTATTACAGACGCTTTGTACCTGAATATAGTGCCCTAGCCAAACCCCTGACTGACTTAACCAAAAAGAAGTTACCCCGACAAGTCCTGTGGTCCCCGGAGTGTGAGGTGGCTTTCCAAGCGTTAAAGAATGCTCTTGTTAATGCTCCGGTGTTAGCTGCCCCAGATCCTAACAAAAGATTTATTGTCCACACAGACTCTTCAATGTTTGGACTGGGGGCAGTATTAAGCCAGATCGGAGAGGAGCACCCGGTAGCCTACCTGAGTCGGAAGCTGTTGCCAAGGGAGGTCAGTTATGCGGCCATTGAGAAGGAGTGCCTTCAAAAAGCTCATTCCCTATCTCTATGGCCGTGCCTTCACCCTCATTACTGACCACAATCCCTTGGTCTGGCTCAACCGGGTCTCAGGGGATAATGCCCGTTTGTTGCGCTGGAGTCTGGCCATCCAGCCATATGACTTTACCATCCACTACCGCCCAGGCAAGCAAAATGGGAATGCAGACGGGCTGTAACGTCAAACTGACTTGTTATTAGACTAAGAATTGGACTTCCCGTCAGCCCCTACTGGACCAGGAGAGGTCCAACAGTGTCTGCCGGAGCAGGGAAAAAAAGGGGGGCCATTGTGAAGAATCACCCTCCATGTATTCTGTACTTTCTCTCCCTGCTAGTTAAGTGACTGTAAAGTATTCGTTGTTATTTCTGTGTTCGGGACATTTATTCATTCTACCGAACGGAGACCACCCTGGGTAGCAATCAGAACTTAGAACACTGAGTAACCACACGAAACCGCAACTTAATTGAGTGCTCCTAGGTGGCCGCCATTCGGCATACGAACACGTGGCGAGAACAAAGGATGGCGGCCATCTTAAATCTCCCGAATGCGGCCAGTGGGACTTACTCGTGGATTGCCTGGAACTGTTTTCGGCATGGCAATCACACGAACGCCCGGTCATTATGGAAGTCCTGTCTGACCTATTTCCATCCATAGTATCAAACCGGTGTTCGGGAGTTTTAATCTACCGAACGAGGGGAGCACTCTCAGGTACCCAGCTGTAACATATCTATGGTAGTTTTCGTGTAATTCTGCACGAACGGGGACCGGCTCTTACTACTGAGTTCATGGAACGCTAAATCGGATACCACCACATGGCGAGCCGGTCAAACTTCCACACGATGCGACACGGAAACTACAGAATGGATTTTCGTGCAATTTGGATATGTTACTCCCAGTATCCTCAGCTACCCCTTTATACATATTCCTATGTCATGTATAAAGTATATTTCTAAAAATGGTAAAAAAATGTAATGTTTCTGGCCAGCAGATAATAGAGTTTGGTATGTTGCTGAAACTCAATTATCTAGCCTAGCCCAGAGGAGGAGTCTGTTACTGTATAAATTGAATGCCACTGTAAATACCAATTATTTGATTTAAAATTTACAAATTAACTTGTATTATTAATTATAGAGGAGCAGAAATTGGCAATCACTTGTTTTTGTTGTTGTTGTTTTTGTTAATTTCCCCAGACGTTTTGCAAAGACCACTTATGCAAAAACCTTTCTTTTCTGGTTATTGCTTAACTTCCTTGTATACTGATTTCTTAATCTTTCGTAATACACTCAGATTTATGTCATCTGTCTTTATGCTACATCAGATGTAAAACAAGGGATTATGGGAAATCAGGAGTTTGGGTTTGCTGACACCAGAACGATCCCTTAGACTGTAGGATATGATAGGGGTGCTGCAGCCACAAGGGGCTTGGCCAGTGGGAACGGCATAGCACCCTTGGAAGGCTCCAGGGTTGGTGAAGAAGAGTCTCAGGCACACAGTGGAAAACAGCTGGAGTATGAGGGGTCCCATGCATCTCCTCCTACAGCGCAGCGTCAGCGAGAGACTATGGAGGCAGGCAGTGACGTCACCGCCAGCCACAGCATGGTGTCCCCTATGACTTGGGATGGTGGCGAGACGCCCTGTGTGTGACCTGCCACGGGTGGGCAGGACATGCCGCACTCAGGATAGGGATGCCAGGTCCCTGTCTATACTCAGGACTCTGTCTATACTCTGTCGCTCAAAGAGCCATCGACAGGAGCAGGCACCGTAGCAATAGCAAGGAATCCCATAACGGTAGCCGGGAGAGAGTGCGTCATGGCTTACCTAGCCAGGATGGGAGGCACTACGGCTCACTGGTTAGGGGTGTAAGTCCAAGGAGGAGTGCTTCTAGGTCCACTGGTGGAGGCTCCCTGGTCAGTCGGGCGCGTAGCTCTTCACGGTGCTGACTATGGCCGCAAAGGTCAGGACGTCAGATGCAGGATTGGCAGGTCAAGACTAGACTCGCTGGGCGAGATCAGGGGGGCTGGGAGTTCTGGTCGCCTGATTGTGCAGTTACGGGGCGGATAGGGCCTCAGGACGCCGGAACAAGATTCGCTATGGCTTCGCCAGGGTTCGTAGACAGTGGAGTTAAGGAGGCAACCCCAGGTCTGGCAGCTATACGGGGTTCGGATGGTGAGTCCCATCTTGCACCACACTCAGGAGACTTGATGGAGGGTGTAAGAGCTTTTCTTGATTCATGGAGTGCGGGTACGGGGAGGAGGAATTCATTTAGTCAGGTATGGATACAGGGTTAGGCACACAGGGGACATCGCTGGGGGCTGTTAGCACTGTGGATGAGACGGTCATGGCGTCATTCGGGTAGGTTGCCACAGAAGCGGTAGCAGAGTGGGCGTTGCTATTGGGGGACATTCCTGATGCCGCTCATCAGAATGTCCATGTTTTGTTCGTGGGTCCTTTGGGCTGCCACTTGAAGCCCAAGGTGAAAGAGCGGATATGGAATGGCGAATTCATAGAAATGTATAATTCTGGGGATCTGTTTGATGATTTAAAGTCTTTTCAGAGTCTTGGTGTGTAGGTGCGGGTAAGAGTGTGGATTTTAGTTGGGTTTGGGTGCCTAGCTCACGTATGCCGGAATTGGGGAGTGAACAGGCAGAGCGATTGGGGGCGTCCCGGAGATGGCACGCCAAAACGTGCATATTTCCTTTGTGGGACCTTTGGGCTGTCACCTTAATCATGAAGTGACGGAGAGAATTTGGAAAGGGGAATTTGTGGAGATCTTTTCGCTTCTCCTGTTGGAGGAGTACATTGATCTTAAAGATAGGGGCAAGAGGGATGGTAAGAAGGAGGAAGAGGAAAAGATGAGACGGTATCCTGAAGTCATTGGGATATTGTCAGGATTACTGTTTGATCCAGCACGTAGAACTGTATAGCACGGATGACAAATAAATAACGTATTACCGGTACTTAGAATGGCTGGATTTAACGTACATAGAATAGTCAAAAATACTAGCCAAGGTCAAGGAACACAGAAAGGGACGCAGCGATGAGGAAAGCCAGCAGTCAGTATACCAGAATATAGAGAAGTCAATAAACAAAGCCAAAGTCAAAACCCAGGTAGAAAACTAATAACAGGAACGCGCTCTCGGACAACCACAAGGGAAATCACGACAGGGCACTGAGCAGGATGAGAACCGGGCCTAAATACCCCTCCTTTAGTTCTGATAGGCTGTAACCGGCCTTTGACCCCAAAGTCAGTTACCAGGTTTCATTTGCATAATTGCTGCTCAGCATTAACCCTTCTGTGGATTAGGTTGCTGCTCGGCACAACTTTTCCTGTGTGGACAGTAAATGTCATTAACCACATATCTATAAGCAGATGAATACGTGACATTACCCCCCACCTGAAGAATGCGCACCGGGCGGGCAGGACCAGGCTTGAGAGGAAATTTAGCGTGAAAAGCGTGGATCTTACGGCCCGCATGCAGGTCAGGAGCCGAAACCCAAGAACGATCAGCAGGACCGTAACCTTTCCAAACAACCAAGTACTGTAAAGTGCCCCGAGAAAACCTAGAATCCATGATAGAAGATACCCCATACTCCTCCTGACCACACACCACCACCGGAGGGGGAGGAACACAAGGAACAGTATATCTATTGCAGACAAGAGGTTTGAATAAGGACACATGAAAAATGTTGCAGGAAGAGCCAGAGAGTAAGACACTGGATTGATCCTACGAAGCACTCTATAGGGACCAAGGAATCTGGGGGCAAACTTCATGCTAGGGACCTTAAACTTGATGTTGCGAGATGACAACCAAACCCGGTCCCCCACTTGGTACACCGGGTTGGCAATCCTACGCTTATCAGCAAAATGTTTGAAGCGTTCAGCAGCAGCCCCTAGAGCAGTTTGAACCTTAACCCAGGTATCCCGAATGGAGGCCAGACGCTCATCCAGAGCAGGAATGGCAGTATCAGAAAATACCACAGGGAGAACCGTAGGATGCCTACCATTATTAACAAAAAATGGACTATGCCCAGAGGAGTCATGAACAGCATTGTTTCTAGCGAACTCGGCCCACGGGAGTAGTTGGGTCCAATTGTCCTGTGTGCCATTAATAAAACAACACAAATAAACTTCTAATGACTGGTTAGCCCGCTCAGCTGTACCATTGGTCTGTGGATGGTAGGAGGAGGAGAAGGAGAGATCAATCCCCAATTGTTTTCTGAACGCCCTCCAGAACCTGGACACAAACTGAGAGCCCCTATCAGACACAATATTGTGAGGGATGCCATGCAAACGGACAATTTCACATATGAAAATTAGGACCAATTCTTGCGAAGATGGCAACTTCTTGAGAGGAATGAAGTGAGCCATCTTAGAAAATCAGTCTACAACCATGAGAATAGTAGTGAACCCAGCAGAGCTAGGAAGCTCAACAATAAAGTCCATGGATAAGTGGGACCATGGAATCTCAGGAACAGGAAGAGGCTGCAACAGGCCAAAAGGAAGTGCATGAGTCACCTTAGAAACTGCACACACAGAACATGCCTGCACAAACTCCTTTACATCTTTCCTCAGTGAATCCCACCAAAATGATCTAGTGATCGCGGCAGTGGACTTATTGATGCCCGGGTGTCCAGCAGTTATATTGTCATGGAACACTTTCATTATATTAACCCTTTCACATAGGGGAATGAACAGTTTATCACACGGTTTACCACTGGGCGCCTGAGGCTGGGCCTCCAGTATGGTGCCAAGCAGTGGAGAAGACAGTGAGAGGACAGTAGTAGCAATAATACACTCTGGTGGAATAATAGGAGATGTCACCTGTTCCGGAGCTGACTCATTATCAAATTGCCTGGACAAGGCATCAGCCTTGGTATTTTTAGAACCAGGTCTATAAGTAATGAGAAAGTTAAAACGTGAAAGGAACAGTGACCATCTAGCCTGTCTGGAAGACAAACGTTTGGCATCCCCTATATATGCCAGGTTTTTGTGGTCGGTTATGATCAACAGGGGGTCCTTGGAACCCTCCAAAAGATGTCGCCACTCCTTGAGGGCAAGAATAATGGCCAACAGTTCTCTATTGCCAATATCATAGTTGCGCTCAGCAGGAGACATCTTTCTGGAGAAGTAGCCACAATGATGCAATGGTGTTCCCTGGCTTTCTCTCTGAGAGAGAACAGCCCCTACCCCTGTCTCGGATGCATCAACCTCCAATATAAAAGGTTTACTGGTGTCGGGATGTTTTAGTATGTCCGCAGAGGCAAATCTTTGTTTAAGAGTCTCAAAAGCATTCACAACCTCTTTGGACCATACCGTGCTACTAACCCCTTTGCGAGTCATATTAGTGATGGGGGCTATTACAGAAGAAAATCCCTTGATGAATCTTCTGTAATAGTTGGCAAAACCAATAAACCTTTGAATGGCTTTTAAACCAGAGGGTAATGGCCAGTGTAGTACAGCCTCTAGTTTTTTAGGATCAATTTGAAATCCCGATGCAGAGATTTTGTAAACCAAAAAGTGGACTTCAGGCTGGTCAAATATGCACTTTTCTAATTTACAATAAAGTTTATTTTTCAACAACGTCTGCAGAACCTGTTTCACATGGGAGTGGTGAGTTTGAAGATCAGGGGAATACACCAAAATATCGTCCAAATAAACCAAGACAAATGAGTAAATGAATTCCCTGAGTACATAATTTATAAAGTCTTGGAATACGGCCGGGGCGTTGCATAACCCAAATGGCATTACCAGATATTCATAGTGTCCACTACGGGTATTAAATGCCGTCTTCCACTCATGATTCTCTTTAATTCTAACCAAACTGTAAGCGCTCCTAAGGTCAAGCTTAGTAAATACTTTAGCTCCCTGAAGTCTATCGAACAATTCAGAAATGAGTGGGATAGGGTATGCATTTTTTACAGTGATTTTATTAAGTGCCCTGTAGTCTATGCAAGGGCGTAACTCACCACCCTTTTTCTCAACAAAAATGAATCCTGCACCAGCTAGTGAGGATGACTTTCTTATGTGCCCTTTGCTCAAGGATTCTTTGATGTATTCCTCCATTATTTTACTCTCCTGGGGAGATAAGGCATAAACTGCCCCCTTAGGTGGCATAGCGCCTGGAAACAGGTTAATGGCACAGTCATATGCTCTGTGGGGAGGCAATACATCGGATTGAGCCTTGTTAAACACCTCCTGAAGTTCTCGGTATTGTATGGGAACTCCAGGAGTTTGGGGAGTGGTAGTGGGAAGGCCAATAGTATCCAATCTCTTTAGTACTGGTTTTATACATCTCCCCATACACTCTTTACCCCATTCTAATATCTCCCCATTAGCCCAGTCAATATAGGGATTGTGCTTACTCCGCCACGGAAACCCTAATATGATAGGGCATGATGGAGAAGTAATAACCTGAAACGTCATCTCCTCCCTATGGGAGGCCCCAATAGAGATCGTAATAGGGACAGTTTTGTGGGTTATAAGCAGTTGTGTGAGTGGTCTACCATCCATAGCCTCTACAGCTAGCGGCGTAGGTCTCTCCCTGACCGGTATCTCATTACCCCTAATAAACTGGACATCAATAAAATTTCCAGCAGCACCTGAGTCCATAAGGGCACTGCAAGAAAACTTCTTATCAAGGGAAATAGATACCTCAAGGAGGAATCTACTTTTGTTTTTGTTAGAGGACAACTCCATCACACCTAAGATCTGTCCCCTTAAGGTTCTTAGGCGTGGAAGTTTTCCGGACGCACTGGGCAATTAGTTATCATATGTCCCTTTCTACTGCAAAATAGGCATAACCCCTCCCTTCTCCTATACTGTTTTTCGGCCTCCGACAGTCTAGTGACCCCCAACTGCATAGGTTCGGGTTCGGACTGTACAAGGAGGTTAGACAAAACAGGTTTAGAGAATTGAGGTGCTAGGGACATAGCCGTACGTCTGGTCTTGCTTCTGGTGACTTCTCTGAGTCTTAACCTATTATCAGTATGCATGACAAACGTAATAAATTTGTTAAGACTCTTAGGTAATTCTTTAGCGGCTATCTCATCTAGTATAGTCTCTGAGAGACCCTTTTTGAATGCTGAGATTAACCCATTGTTAGTCCAGTCTACCTCGGAAGCTAAGGTACGGAATTCAATAGCATAATCCGAGATAGATCGGTTACCTTGTCTGATGTGCATTAGGGCAGTGGAGGCATCATCCTCTCTACCCAATGGCTCAAACGTGAGTTTGAATTCGGCAAGGAATTCCTGGTAATTTTGAGCTATGCTCCAATTACTCTCCCACAACGGATTAGCCCAGGCAAGAGCCTTGCCCTTTAATTGATTCATTAGATAACCAATTTTTGCTCTGTCTGTGGGGAACGACCCTGGTGAGGCCTCAAAATGGTAAGAAAATGCCTGATTAAGAAAATGCCAGCATTCCTGGATATTGCCATCAAGCTGTAGGGATGGCAATAAGGAGATGCTAGGAGTCCTATTAACAGTGGGTGGAGGTACACAGGGTAGAGCTGCTATAGGAGGAGACGCTGCAGGCTGCAGATGCACCATTCTAGCGAGAAGCGTACTGAAAGCCTGAGTGAATTGATCCATGCGGTGATCTCCTCTAATTTGCTCTCACAAGCAGCTATGTGCTGACACAGTTCTACAGGATCTATGGCCATGTCGTAATGTCAGGATTACTGTTTGATCCAGCACGTAGAACTGTATAGCACGGATGACAAATAAGTAACGTATTACCGGTCCTTAGAATGGCTGGATTTAATGTACATAGAATAGTCAAAAATACTAGCCGAGGTCAGGGAACACAGAAAGGGACGCAGCGATGAGGAAAGCCAGGAGTCAGGATACCAGAATATAGAGAAGTCAATAAACAAAGCCAAAGTCAAAAACCAGGTAGAAAACTAATAACAGGAACGCGCTCTCGGACAACCACAAGGGAAACCACGACAGGGCACTGAGCAGGATGAGAACTGGGCCTAAATACCCCTCCTTTAGTTCTGATAGGCTGTAACTGGCCTTTGACCCCAAAGTCAGTTACCAGGCTTTATTTGCATAATTGCTGCTAAGCATTAACCCTTCTGTGGATTAGGTTGCTGCTCGGGACAACTTTTCCTGTGTGGCCACATTTCTATAAGCGGATGAATACGTGAAAGATATTGGCTTTGGGCTTTCTGTATCCTGGCCAGCGTTATGGGGGAGACATCCCCTGATTGTTGTTCTCAATTACTTTGCTATCTGGGTGGTGTTCAGGCGTATCGCACGTACAGGGGGCTTGGCATGGTGGCAGTTCGATGAACGGTTTAGGCAGTGGCCGTGGGATCGAATGGACCTGCCGCTTTGGAAGAAAATTATGATGGTGCTGAGGGTGTCCGCCTTTCAGTCAGGGTGCAGTGCAGGATCGTCTTACACCTTGTCGGCCGTTCACATAAAAAAGTTTTGCTGGCTTTTCAACAAAGTCCAGTGCAAGTGGTGTGCAGCATGCCGTTTCAAGCATGTCAGTACAGGGTGGACGCACAGCTACACTCAGTATTTCAAGCGGGGTAAGTCGGCGTTCCCAGAAGGGACACCGGGAGCTTCGGGTGCATCCTCTTACTCTGAAGTGGTCGGCGTGATGTTGCCGTGGGTAAGCAGCTACGGTAATGGGGGGGAGGGGATGCATCTTTATTCAGGAACGGATTCACAAAGGAGTTTGTTACTCCATTCCGGGATCAGGTGGTTATTTGTGGCTTCCGGAATTTGGAATTGGTAGGTGTATTTCCTGGTGATGTGCATGAACAACTGCCTAAGGAAGGCAGTATGGACGGATGGCAGGATTGTCACCTTTAGGGGTCATGCCCAAGAATCAGGTGCCCGGGTTATGGAATGTAGTAGCTGCTGTGCTTTCTTTTGTTCCAGGTATGAAGGATTCTCCTATACTCACCTGTGTTCTTTCGGTTATATCCTCTCCCTGCTGTTTAACTAATTTTGGACGTTTCGTTTAACTATGTGCTCGGGAAAATGTATTCGTTCTACCGAATGGAGACCGCCTGGGTAGCAATTAGAACTTGGAACATCGAGTGATAATCACACGAAAGCACAGCTTAGGTGAATGCTTCTAGGTGGCCGCCATTCGGCATACGAACACGTGGCGAGAACAAAGGATGGTGGCTATCTTAAATCTCCAGAATGCAGTCAGCGGGACTTATGCGTGAATTGCCTGGAACTGTTTTCGGCATGGCAAACACGCGAACGGCCGGTCAGTATAGAAGTCCCGACTGACTACTTTCCACTCAATGTATCAAACCGGCATTCGGGAGTTTGAATTTACCGAACAAGGGGAGCATTCGCATGTAACAAGCTGCAACATACGTACGGTAGTTTTTGTGTAATTAGGCGCGAACGGAGACCAGCTCTTGCTGATTTCATGGAACTCTGAATAGGATACCGCCACCTGGCGAGCTGGTCAAACTTCCACATGATGCAACACGGAAACTACCAAACGGATTTTCGTGCAATTTGGAACTATGACTCCTCAGCTACCCAGGGATGGGATTGTTATATTTGTATGTTAGGCAGAAAGTACTTTTCTAAAAATGTTAAAAAATTTTATATTTCTGGCCAGCAGATAATTGAGTTTAGTATGTTGCTGAAACTCAATTATCTAGCCTGGCCCAGAGGAGGAGTCTGCTATTGTATAAATTGAATGCCTGTTGCTTCCAGTAAATCAGTCTTGTTCCAGCATTAAGCGTTGGCTCATGTGTGGATTATTTGGCGATACCAGCGATATTTATTCCTGTGGATTACTTGGTGATTTTCTGTTATGGGAAGAAGGGAATGCTTGACGGTGATACAGTTTGCTACCGTCACACCGGGGAAGCGGTTTCTGGAGGTGGCCCTGGCCGTGCAGGAGGAGGGTGTGCTATGGCCGGAGATATGTGGTAGATTGGGTCATCTTGCTTGACGGACTCATAAGGGGGTCGTTGGTGACGTCGAGCTTGGACGGCCTACGTTATGATTTGGAACAACCAAGCGGTGCAGAGGCAACACTTTGTTGGGGTTCCTTTGGCGGATCTTGATAGGGCGTCCCTGTTTGAGATTGTGCATAATGCCGACTTTGGGTTTTTTCTGTTTAAGCTTAATGGTGGGGAGGAGTTGTGCGTCAGGCTATTAAAGTATTTTGAAGAGATTCGCCGACCGGTATCTTTTGTAATCTGCAAAGTTTTTCTGGGTGCACTTCATGGTGCTTGTTTTTCGGGGTACAGAGTTGTGTGGTTTTTAGTAGCGTTTAGTTGGGCTCTCGCTGGGGTTTTGGATTAGTAAATCGTTCAGCGGCAACCGTTTCGGTGATTATGGTTATGATGTGGTGATTTTGCAGTATCGGGATGTAATTGGTTTCCACCGGTCCATAATTGACATTGGAAATGGTTCTGCGGTTCCACTTTTCTGTAGTGGAGTTGGTGGCAGTGGCGTACGTACCAGGGTCGCAGGGCTCGCGACTGCGACCGGGCCCGGCCCACCAGGGGGCCCGGCAGCCCCTGCAACCCGGTATGTACCTACTGGGCCAGCCTCTTCTCCTGGGGGGCCCAGGCGGCGGCTGGCCCTGCTGACCCCGGCGGGCTGGCGGGCGGGCTGTCTGGGTGGCCGGCGCGCGAGGGAGCACACTCTCCCCTGAGTGCTTCCTCTTCCGCTCCCTCGCGCACCGCACTGATACCGGAGCCGGAAGATGGCGTCATCTTCCGGCTCCGGCATCCCTACGCGGCGCGCGAGGGAGCAGAAGAGGAAGCACTCAGGGGAGAGTGCTCCCTCGCGCCGGCCACCCAGACAGCCCGCCCGCCCAGGAGCCCAGCAGCACCACCACTGGACCCCAGGGAATCCCCCCAGCACTCCAAAAGGTAAGGAGGCTGGGGGGATTAAATTTAAAAAAAAACATGTGTTAGTGTTAGTGTGTGTGTTTTAGTGTGTGTGTGTGTGTGTTAGTGTGTGTATTAGTGTGCGTGTGTGTGTGTGTAAGTGTTAGTGTGTCTGTTACTGAGTGTGTCTGATGTCTGTTAGTGAGTGTGTGTTTGTCAGTGAAAGTGTATGTTTTGTAAGTGAGTGTGTATGTAAGTCTGTGGCTGAGTGTGTCTCTGTCAGTAAATGTGTATGTCTGTTAGCTAGTGTGTATGCATCTGTTCGTGAGAGTGTGTGTCTTCAGCATTTACCTTTCTCCAGCGCCGGACTCCCTTGGCGCTTGGGATCCCTCCGCCTCTCAGCTCCGAATGCACATGCGCGGCAAGAGGCGCGTGCGCGCTTTTAAACCACCCATAGGAAAGCATTACTCAATGCTTTCCTATGAACGTTCAGTGTCTTCTCACTGTGATTTTCACAGTGAGAATCGCGGAATCTCCTCTAGCGGCTGTCAATGAGACAGCCACCAGAGGCTGGATTAACCCTCAGTGAAACATAGCAGTTTCTCTGAAACAGCTATGTTTTCAGCTGCAGGGTTAAAACTAGAGGGACCTGGCACCCAGACCACTTCATTGAGCTGATGTGATCTGGGTGTCTGTAGTGGTCCTTTAGGTGTGTGTGCAGCATACCGCGGTCGCGGGGTCGCAGCCCTACGACCAGGTGCCCGCCGCCATGTGTTGCGGCCCCGACCCGCGGATCAATTTTTGCACCGGGGCCCCATGGGTCATGTGTACGCCACTGGTTGGTGGCGTGCCCGGTGTATTGTATGTTGGCTT